>OX438854.1:6832500-8032500 GCA_949315975.1 Eudonia truncicolella
ATTATTATGTAAAGTAATGGCAATTATAAAATAAAACCACAAGGTACTCACGTATTAGCGACAGGAAACATGCCAACGGTATTTGTTGCATTGTCCCAAAGCGAATAAACAGAAGTTAACACGAAAAAAAATATAATAAATATCACTGATTAATCAATATAGTACATAAGTCAATCCGATAACATGTACGCCGAAACGAAAGCGTGAGTCAACTTTGGAAGAGCGCTTTCCGCGGCCAGTTTCCCAGAAATTGGGCCCCTTACTTTTGAGGGGGGAGGGGGGGGGGGGTAACTACCACCACCCCGCGCTACGTACACACCTGCACCACAAAATAAGAAGTACCCAGTACCCAGAAGGTAAGCTCCATACATACCGCGCGAGCAACGCACACATGAGCTCCTTGCACGGATCTCGGGCAAGCTCGGAAAATTTTTTTTGGACAGTTTGCTGATTGCCTCGTCTTGCCAGATCTTGTACTGAAAAGAATCGGCAACAAACTCAGCAAGTGTCCAGCTCTTTTCTCCCTTACAGCGTCAGAAATATTGGAAAATGCCATATCATAGCAGGACACTTTTCCATCACAAATAAATACAAAAAAATACCACAACCACATGTAAAAAAAAACAAAATAAAAAATCCAAGTTAACAAATTTATTTCACCGGGCTTTGGGTGCGGCGAGAAACTTAAAGGGTTCCTCAATCGCCTTCGGAGGTTTTCTAGAGGGAATGGCATCACGCACTAGTGCGTGTCCCCGACCCTACCTGATTCTCCGAAGGGTTCGGATCGGGAGCTCGGAAGAGTTCGAGCGCTGCTGTTGCGAAGTTCCGTGTCCGTTAGGGGTTGGCTATGTGTGCGTTGCTCGAGCGCATTTGTGTGTTTGTGCATGCGCATCAGACTACCACAAACTCCCGCCTTCCCGGTAGCATAGCGGTCAGTGCAGCCGCCCGGATTGCGGATGACCCAGGTTCGATCCCTGGCTGGGTCGGGTGGGCGTTTAATTTTTTCACTGTATTTTATAAAATTTTATGAATATTTAATTTAGCTTCAGTGCAGCAATTAGCACTTGAAAATAAAAAAATAAAATTTACTATAGAGTTGTTATCAAATTTGTGGTATTTCATCTGCAAAGATGAATCTGCATGGCCATCGGTTGCAACGACCGTTTGGATAGATGGCGCTAGTGCCGCTAAAAAGCACTCAAAAACATTAAAATAGCAGTGACAAAATCCAGCGCTTACGTCAGCCTTCCCGGTAGCATAGCGGTCAGTGCAGCCGCCCGGATTGCGGAAGACCCAGGTTCGATTCCTGGCTGGGTCGGGTGGGCGTTTAATTTTATCACTGTATTTTATAAAATTTTATGAATATTTAATTTAGCTTCAGTGCAGCAATTAGCACTTGAAAATAAAAAAGTAAAATTTACCACAAACTGTTAAATTTCCTCAATAGACTTTGAACTTTATGTATATGGATGGGTGTCGTTGAACATTTATTGAAGAATATGGTCAGTTTTGGATAGGTCGATGTGCACTGCAGGTGTCTGTCCATTCGGTATATTTAGCATCAGTTCGTATAGATTAACTTTTGATTTGGTTGTGTGCGTACGGAAGTTTTGGATTTTGTATCATCGTCAGCTCATTGTATGTCCCCACTGCTGGGGCACGAGCCTTCCCAATGGATGGGTAGGGAGAACTAAACCACCACGCGGGTACAGTGCGGGCGGTGGTTGTTAACGACTGCTAATACAGCCGGGACCAAGCATAACGTGCCTTCCGAAGCACGAAGGAGTTCGAGATGATATATTTTGGTCACCTATCCGATGACCGGCCCCAACCGTGCCGCCCGACCTTCGGGGGGCGTGCGTTCCGGTAGCCTTCACAGCCCTTATAAAGGCTAAAGGCGTACCCCAGGGGTTTTTACCGGGTCGGTCTTAATCCTCCTTTAAAAAAGGACAGGGCCATCCCCGGATCTACGGAATCTCGAAGACTTACATTAGTCTAAATTCTATCATACCAAGACTAGGACGTACAAATCCTTTATCCATATGCTTCGATGCACTGTCACTTAACATCAGGTGAGGTGTGGTCAAATGCCTGCCTATATAAACTATTAAAAAAAATCTAAAAATAGTGATCTTATTACAAAAACACAAATGTTAAAAAAATTTTTTTTTTCGACATTTGTGTTTTTTTTATTTGTTTCGCAACAAAATTTGCATTGAAAATTATATAAACAAAACAAAAACATTTTAGTGATCTTCACTTTGCTTGAATTCAAAAAGTGTTTTTTTTTTTATTTAGTTTAATGAAGATATTATTATTATTACTTAGTATTTTGCACTGTTTTAAGTTTTTACATTTTCCAGGTTAATGTGAAGAGTAAGGGTGTTTTGTTATTGTGCACGTTGTGATTTTCTGTAAGTGTTATTTTTTTTTTAAATATAAGTGTATTGTTTTTTTCGTTGAAAAACCAAAATTTATATTGGTACGTATATGTCGGCGTGTAAGGTAGATATATAGTATATCTATGGGCCTGTTTGTAAAAACTTTGTTGTCTGAAAATAAATTAAATATTATTACAAAAACACAAATGTTGAAAAAAATTCTATGAGCAGGATTTGAACCTGCACCCTTCTGATAAGCGGGGTCAGGTGCTCTCCCAATTGGGCTATCGTGGTTCTGACCAGCCCGCCGAAATTATTCGTTAAAAGTGAACAAAACAAAAATATTTTATATTGTTTTCTAAAGTTTACGCGAACACTACACATTGAACATGGAATCTACCACCAGCCTGGGATCCCATCATACAGAATATTAAATCCCAGCCCCAACACCATACTGCCAGACCAAAAGATACTGTAAGCTCTTTCTGCGTAAAACGGAATGCACCTGATTAAATTTAAATGAGGGTATACAAGCTACTAACTAATTATGAGACGACCAACACCTCAGTCTCCCTGTGACCACGGACCCTGCAAAGGGCTCGAAACGTCAGGATAAACATTAATTAAAACTAATGTGTAAAATAAACGCGAGTAGATCCGTAAAAGTTGTTTCATTTCAAAAATATTTTAAAATGATTATTATTATAAAATAAACAAACAGGTTGCCTGATAAAATGTATCCGTTGATCACGTAACGCGTTGCGACTTGGCCAGTCAGTCGGAGTGGACCAGTAGTGGAAAGTCGGTGCCGCAACGAGCCGGTTTGGAAAATTGACGAGGAAACAACATTCGCGTTTCACAGTAGTACACGCGGTTTAAAGGATTATGCTCCTTGACGCTGGTTATTGAGTGTTTCATTTTAAAGTAAAATTAAAATAGCCTATAACTGTCCCACTGCTGGGCAAACGCCTTGCAATCAAGTCATCACTACAATTGATGGGTAATGGCTTAATCACTACGCTTGCCGATTGCGGGTCGGTGATCAGAGCGCTTTGCAACACGACTACCGTGGCGTTAACATCGAAGTCATTTATAAAGTTATTTAAATTACTAGTGGCCCGCTCGCGACTTGGTCCGCTTGACCCCGCCCGATCCTCTAAATGACAGCACACATTTACAGAATACACTAAACATGCACACCAGTTTAGGCCCAAGACACCGTACTCGTAGAACAAGGGTACGAAGAACCGGTTCACACTCGCTCTACACCAGGTACAGACATGTACCTGGGCGGTTCTCTCCTCCTCCGCGGCCCGGTCAACCCGAGCCGAGGTCCGTGCCTTTAGAGGCGCCCTCGGGTTGCTCCGCTCCCCGATCCGATCCGAACCCTTCGGAGAATTTAGTAGGGCACGGGGACGCGCACTAGTGCGCGATGCCGTTCCCTCTAGATAACCTCTGAAGGTGATTCGTTTCACACGGCTTGAGGGACCCCTTACGTTCCTCGCCGCCCCCAAAAAAGCCCGGTGAAGCTGAAAAATGCCGCGGCGGCAATCAGCAATCTCTCTCAAAAAAAAAAGAATGGTCCGCTTGAAAACACCAGTAGTACCCCATTATGGACCACTATTGCAGCGGTAAATCTAAACCATTCTCGAATCGACTTGAACACACAGAAAACTTATCGGTCCAGCCGTTTAGAAGGAGTTCAATAAAACACATACACAGAATATTTCTATATCTACACTCTAACTATAGGTACTAGCTTTTGTTCGCGACTTTGCTCACGTGGGCTACACAACTTGTGTTTGTTCGTAATAAAAGCCAAATTTATTAAAGGTAAATATTTATATTTTATTTTTATATATATATATTTATATTATAAGTTAGTTCTGTATTTGTTGTCGGGGCTACTCGCCGGGGAGCGGTACTTGTACGGACCGCTCCTAGCGGTCGATCCAGAGTTTTAATAAAACTACCTACGTGTTTGTTAATTTTTGTTGATCGCTTTGTTTTTGTGTCGTTCAATGAGTTTTAAAGTTGTGTATCTCTCATGTAAGTGAATTGTAAATTCTTTGTGAGAAATAAATATCTTTAACCTCATATATCATAAGGGTTTGACAACTAAAAATGTCACATCATTTCAACATTAAGATTTTTATTTGACTTCTTGGCGGGAAAGTAAAGAATCATGTCTGCGGTTTTGTTTTATTTTCTAAAATTTGTGTTATGTCGAATATTAATGTGAAATAATGGTGGATTATTAACCGTTAAGTGTTCGAGAGTGTGCATGAGTGTTGATAAAAGAAACAAAACAGTACGTCACTTTTCAAATTCTCTCAAGAAGTCTGCGTGAGGACTTAGTAAAGCCCCACATCTTTACTGAGATACTTGAGGGGTTGGGGGTATATCATTTCTCACTTCATTTCATTCATCATCATCATATTGTATATTTATGTATTACTTATAAGAAAAATTACTTTGACACTGGCTAAATGTGCTAATCGCACGAAGCCATCAACTAAAAGAAAGAAAGAAGATTTTTATTTTTTATCATTAAGGGTGCGCCGACCAAAAAATGCCAAAAGTGCAGGCACGGTTAAGTTGATATAATTGATAATACTTAAACAAAATATAGATTTGGTAACAAAGGGAACGTGTTTACAATTAGTTAATTAATTCCTACAATGTTAATTAACGGATTTAATCTACGGCTAACATTGGTTTCATTACACCAGATTAATCTATGGGTCGCATAGTAACTCCGTGACGGTGAACGAAACGAAAATATTAACCACCAAGCTTAAAAGTACATTCATACTATGCTGAGCAATGGCGCTGAGTATTTTTAATTAATCAGGTTAATATGTCTGCTTGACGTTTTGAATAACTTAAAATCATCTGTTGTGTCGATTGTTTGTTGACAGAGAATGTTGTAAAATTAAGAAGTCATGAATAGCGTAATTCTTTAATAAATACCATTTTTTTTTTGAGAGAGATTGCTGATTGCCTCTACGGCATCTTCAGCTTCACCGGGCTTGTTTGGGGGCGGCGAGGAACGTAAAGGGTCCCTCAAGCCGTGTGAAACGAATCGCCTTCGGAGGTTTTCTAGAGGGAACGGCATCGCGCACTAGTGCGCGTCCCTGTGCCCTACTAGATTCTCCGAAGGGTTCGGATCGGATCGTGGTAAATACCAGCACGCAGCAGCGCATACAACTCGCCTACCTATGTGTGGCATACTCCTTGACAAACGGAATCTAATATGGCGAAGTCGTAGTCGTCGTTATCTTCAAAGCACTATGTCCTTTCTTTAAACCATGTTGGGCGAAGGCCAAAAATAACCTTCATCGTCAACAAATTGATTCAAACGTAACGACCTTTTGTTAGGTTATCTATAAAATATGTCTGTGACAGTTATTGAGACGCAACTTAATCTACGAATAACAAGCTAACTCGGCCGAAATCGGCGGTATAAGAAATTACTCCAGTATAGTTGAATTTATCGTTGGGTTAAACGTTGGTGAAATGAAAAGTTCGTTTACTCTCGTGTAATTAGCGATTTACTCTCGGAATATACTACGTTGGTGAAATCGCTGAGTAACTTAAGCTATATCCTACTATTATAAACGGGAAAGTTTGTAAGTATGGATGGATGTTTGTTACTGATTCACGTAAAAACCACTGAATGAAATTTTAATGACACTTTCCTCATACTAGTGTTTTTTTTTTTTTTTTTTTTTAATTTATTTAGGAACAAACAGTTACACATTATTTATAAATTTAAACTAAAATTGTAAAAAAAAACCAATAGTTCCCTAAAATCATCAATCATCATGGAGATAAAACAACTACAATACCCACTACATTATTAACAGGAAAAAAAATAATAATAATCAAATATTGCGAATTACAAAACAGTCACATTACAGTAAAAATAATATAGAAAAAAGATAACATAATAATTCAATTATAATCAATCAACAAATAAAAATAAAGTATTCAATTAATAAATAAAATAATATTAAAATTATTAATTTATAATACTACAAATTAAAATAATATTATACTTAATCAATCAATAAATAAATAATTAACATAATAGTTCAAATAATAATTCAATCATTGTTTTTTGTTTTACATTTTAAATGGGCATGGTCGTTGCACGGTTGCAAAGACGAACCGTTTTAAGAGACCGTTTTGTGTTCCGCGACGGCAGCACCGTTTTTCGTTTCATTCTAAAGCAGTCTTCGTCGCGCTGACTAGTCCTCGGATTGTTTGACGCGATTTTGTACTTAAAGTCTATATAGAGCCTAGAACGTTATGAGATCATTGCGACGTCGTCGCTCGTTCCGGTCTTTGTATAATAAAATAATCTTTATAACTACCAGAATACAGTCGAATTTCGTGAAAGGCAACTTATTTTTTACATGTTTCGTCTCGTTCGCAACGCAGTAGTCATTGCTGTGTGTCCTAACGTCGTTGGTATATAAATTATGTACATAAAATGAAATGAACTTTTAAATTCGCCCGGTATAAAAATCTATGCCAGCCTTTCCTAAGCCGGGATAAGTATGAAGGGAAGTTCATTTCATTCATTTAAATTAAGAAAAATCTGTTGTAAATTGTAATCGAACGAAAAACGTACAGTAACCGCAAGAGCGCAATCCGCAACCATTTCACTCGTCTTCGAGATGACCGTCGACGAGAAGAGTTTACGTTCCTTTCTCTCGTTCGATCGTCCTGCATCGTCGTCATCCGATCCGTTACCCGTCCCCATACAATGAAACCAGTTGCGAACGAAGACCGTTTCGAAGACTAGTTTTCTGTTCTAGAAAAAACTGATGCGCTATTGCACTTAGGTTTTGTGATTCCGTCGTCAAAAACTCGACAACGGCCCACGACAAATTTAAATGTGTCTTAGTATAATTGGCATACTAAGTCACCTCAAAAATAGCTAGGAATCGAACCCAGGACCTATAAAGGTCTCGATCTGACGTTGTATTGGAACGCTCTGCCCTATATAGTCCCGCGAGGAAATTTCGATAGTGCGATTCAGAAAGGTACATACAAGCGCCATCTGTTGAACGATTACGGAACTATTTTTTTTTTGTACATTTTTTCACATATCCTGGCTGGATATGAGTTATGCCTGCGGATTTGTTGTGTTTTCTAAAATTTGTGTTATGTCGAATATTATTGTGAACTAATGGAATACTAATGTGATGTGACGTAATATTGGCAAATGAAACAAAACAGTGCACGGACACAGTGTTACGGACAGACTACGCTTAGCCCTAAGTAAATACTTAGGTATTTTATTAATCAACAGTCATTACAAAAACACAATGTTGAAAAAATTTCCACGAGCAGGATTTGAACCTGCACCCTTCTGACATACCGGGTCAGGTGCTCTTCCAATTGAGCTATCGTGGTTCTAACCAGCCCGCCGAAATTGTTCAACACTATTTACTTTTTTACTTTGAAAGCCAAAGGCGCCAATTCAATGTCAACAACTACCGTCATTAACATCTGATCATAATAATATAAGCATATTATTATTGTATTGTTTCGTAACTTAGCGTTTAAATGTTGTAAGATATAGTCATAACTTTATATTGATATAACGTTAACTTTTATAAGTCAATCCTTAGTAGAATTTTATAAGAATGAATCATGTATGTATTATGTCAAACAAACCATTAAACATTTCGTGTCGCCACATTAATATAATAACTTTTAGTATATCTGTATGTGCGAGTATTGTAATCAGACGTAGTACTTGAAATTAGTAGTACTTTAGGTATATATATATATATGAAGACTAGCACTTTACCTGCGACTTCGTCCGCGTGGATTTGAGATTCTAAAAAGATAAATAAATAAATAAATAATAAACTTTCCTACACTCACACCAATTATCTAGCCCAAGAGAAGCTTCGTTATGAAACTCGTTAAATGGTTACTAGACAACGGATAAACATACTTAAAATACTTAAATACATACTTATTATACATAGAAAACACCCAGACCCGTGACAATTTAGTAAAACAATAATTTCTAAATTGACCCGACCGGGAATCGAACCCGGGACCTCAGAGATGGCGACACCATGAAAACCGGTGTACAAACCACTCGACCAAGGAGGTCGTCAAATATTTTTTGTCAGATATTTTTTAATAAAAATAAAATATAGCCTATGTCACACAACGTGTATAGCATTCTACCAGTGAAAGAATTATTGGAATCCGACCAGTAGTTCTAGAGATTAGTCCCGACATACAAACAAAGTCACAAACGTAACCTCTTCATTAATAGTATTATATATATACTAGCTTTTTGTTCGCGGCTTTGCTCACGTGGGCTACATGACTTGTGTTTGTTCGTAATAAAAGCCAAACTTATTAAAAGTAAATATCATAAGGGTATAATTAATAAGGGTTGGACAACTAAACATGTCACGTCATTTCGACATTATGTTTTTCATTTTGCATTATTAAAAAGCCCATCCATGCGAGCTAGATTTAGTAAAAAGTGTAACGCAAAACCGCGTAATAAAGATCACAGTATAACTAACAGGAGCTCTGTACAAATTGTCATCCCCTACTTAAGGGATCGTTTTCCAAAAATCCTGAAACTTCGTAATTTCTAACCACGCCTAATACCGAAATTTAAGGAATGACATTCCATACAAACTTTCCACCCATAATTCACCTCTCTAGGGGAGGTTTTTCGAAAAATGCTAAATCGCTCTTTATTTTTGTTGAAAAATCTAAATATCGATTAAAATATTCATTTTAATATAACTTTAAAAATAACGATTTCCTCAAAAAAAACCTTTTTTCCTTTCTTACTAGTTTAAAGAAAAATAAACAAAATTCCCGAGACATGTCATTGTTTAATTCTTTTCAAGAACCCAAATACCAATTTTCTTTAGACTCTGCGATGATGAGTCAGTCAGTCAGGACAAGTCATTTATAGATTACTAGCTGTTCTTCGACCAAATGGACCGTTTTTTTGCTTGATGTTAAATAGCCTAAACCTTCCACAAAAAATGGGTGTAAAAAGTTTTTTTAAATCCGACTAGTTCCGCCGCGTTCAAACAAAAAAACAATCTCTCCAGCATTATTACATTATTAGTAATGATTTTACGCAAAAGTTTGTTGCGAACAAATTACAGTTTAAAAAAATTCATCATCATTTATTTCATTCATATTTTTTACTTTTAACGTTTTATTCTAGACCAGTTGTTGTCCGCGACTTCGTTCGCGAAGACTACAGTAAAAAAAAAATCCTATATGCTGGACTGTATACGAGGAAAGTTTCATTAAAATCCATTCAGTAGTTTTTACGTGAAAGAGCAACAAACATCCATCCATACTTACAAATTTTCGCGTTTATAATATTAGTAGGATTAGTATTAAGTTAATAAGCACTGCCTTTTTTGTTGTAATGTCTATTATCATTGTCAAATGCTGTCTGTTATCAGAGCTCTTTTGTTGTTTTTGCCTTGTTCTCAGTAGCAGTGCCTTAAAAATCATAACTAATTATAAAGTTTAGGCTACAAATTGCTCTTATGAATGTCACTATGCCATTGTACTGAGAAGAACAGGCAAGAAACACTTCTTTTCTGGTGAGAGATTGCTGATTGTTTCAGACGGCATTTTCAGCTTCACCGGGTTTTTTTGGGGGCGGCGAGAAACGTAAAGGGTTCCCCTTAAGCCGTGTGAAATGAATCACCTTCGGAGGTTTTCTAGAGGGAACGACATCACGCACTAGTGCGCGTCCCCGTGCCCTACTAGATTCTCCGAAAGGTTCGGATCGGGTCGGGGAGCGAAACAACACGAGGGCGCCTCTAAAGGCTCGGACCTCGGCTTGGGTTGACCGGGCCCTATAAGTTTAATGGCAAGAATGCTACGTATATGGTTGTTAGAAAAATGTTATTATAGCATAAATGAGTTTTTTATTTATTAATTATCAATATTTTTTTGCATGTCAATGTTTATTAATTGAATAGCGATTGTAATACTTATATTTGACATCTGTTTTTACTTGTTCTTTGCAAATAAAACACTTTGACTTTGACTTCGGACCGGCTATCCAAAGGTCGTGGGTTCGATTCCCACTCGTGCCTCCTGTGGGGTAACCACGAGCGACTTATAGCAGTATTATTGCAGTTGTGAAAACGAGACGCTTTTTCACAACTGCAATAACACTGCTATAAGAGCTCATAGTCAGGGGGCAGAGGCTGGTCGACAATTTCTAGTAAAATTTCAAAATAATAAAAATATCTCGAGCTGCCAGATTATCTCGATCGCCTTCAGCATTTTAAATTTTATAGTTTAGAGAATAGACGTAAAATCCGGGATCTCTGCTTATTACATAAAATCGCAAATGGTTCTTTGAGTGATGAGTTGCTCCAATATTTGAATATAAGCACCCCTAAACGTATGTTTCGCAACCCTCGTTTGTTCAACGTTCCACTATCCAACAATAACGTTTCTCAAAACAACCCACTTTATCGTATGTGCGAAGTCTATAACAGTGTGTGCACTGAGCTCGATATTTTTCATCAGAGTGCTAATTGCTTTAGGAATAACTTGTTTAAAATTACTTTTAACTAAAACATTGTATCTAATGCTGTTGATCATGTGCTTTATTTTTTACTTTTAATGCCGTGTACAACATTAAGGTTAACAAATTTGGAAAGAACTCAAAATCTATATGTATGACCAATTGAATGTTACAGTTTGTTATCTGTTTTTGTACCTATCAAATAAATAAATAAATAAATAAATAAATCTCAATCTATCGTAAATCCAGTGTTGAAAGGTGTATATTGATACCACGCTTCCGGTCGCTCGTAATTTTCCGTACCGCTTTTTTGCTAGCGAGTAATGCTTGCAAAAACTCAGCTCTTTTCAAGCATAGTATCGTTATCTGGATTGACTGTAATTAATGTTATGTACCCTGTTCGATCGTATTATGCTGTTTACCATTCCGATTTTAGGGTTGGCAATTTGTTCTTCTTGAAACTTTTTAGAGATTATTATTAATTTATTTATCTATTTATTTAATTAATTGGCACAACTGGCAGAATACAATTTAATACATTCCCAACAGGTAAAGGCATTCTCACGTTAAAATTGAATTCCGGTGATTGTTGCGCACCGCGTTTACATAGAATGAGTTAAACAAATGAAAATAATAAATTACTTATAGTTCTTTCTTTCTTTTAGTTGATGGCTTCGTGCGATTAGCACATTTAGCCAGTGTCAAAGTAATTTTTCTTACAAGTAATACATAAATATACAATATTTCCTTCCAGTCAGTATGATGATGATGAATGATAATAAAAATGAAATGAGAAATGATATACCCCCCAACCCCTCGAGTATCTCAGTAAAGATGTGGGGCTTTACTAAGCCCTCACGCAGACTTCTTGAAAGAATTTGAAAAGTGACGTTACACTGTTTTGTTTCATTTGCCAACACTCATGCACACTCACGAACACTTAACGGTTAATAATCCACCATTATTTCACATTAATATTCGACATAACACAAATTTTAGAAAATAAAACAAAACCGCAGACATGACTCTTCACTTTCCCGCCAAGAAGTCCTTACTTATAGTTTTAACAAACACAGTCTAAAAAGTGTGTGTTTGTAATTTTATAAATATCTAAAAAGAGGGTTAAATAACGATTTAAAAGAAATAAGGACCTAAATTATTACCACGTCATTGTTATCCTCGCTCAAATTCTTTTCTTATTAAAAAAATACCTAGCACTCGGCCTTCGTCTTACCTGGTGTTAAGTGATGATCAGAATCTTCAACTAGTGAGGCACTGGCAATCTTATCTCTAGCTGCGGGCACACATAAAAAAAAATAGTTAGACTAGCGACCCGCCCCGGCTTCGCACGGGTGCAATGCTGATACACGCAACCGCTATGTCCCTGCATTTTAAATCTGTAATATCTTCGAAAATATTCATTGAAATTACATGCTGTAAAGGGCCATATTGATCTATATTAAATGCACAATGTATTTAAGGTACTTAATTGGACGTACATAGGGACAGCGACTTTGTTTTATACTATGTATTGATAAGATGATAGTAGCTAGCCAGGCGGACTGCTGTTTGTTGTGTTTACAATTCAGATTCTAGTGCTTAAATAAGTCTATTTTCCTATTTGGTTGCCTGGACGAAACCGCTTTAAAGCGATTTAGACCGCCTAATTCTTACTTTACATATGATTTAAATCTCAGACATAAATGTCAATTAATATTGTAAAATATTTAACTTTAATCGAGCAATTCGAGCATCGTAATTTGAAATGTGACCATAAAACAATGTTTTTGTAGCCTTATTTCTCGGAACTATTTTAAAACGCTTATCGGGAATCTAGTATCGTGAATCTATACTTTAAACTTTGTCTTTGGCATATGGTTGAACGTTTATTAAAGAAAATTATCAGTTTTAGATAGTCTGATGTGCTGGCGTCTATACGTCTACTATTAAAAAAAGCCTTAAAGTTACATAAATAATAAATAAATATGAGACAACATCACATACATTGTTCTGATCCCAAGGTAAGTAGCTAAAGCACTCGTTTCATGGAAATCGGAAACAACGACGGTACCACAACCACCCAGACCCGACATAATATCGAAAAGTTCGTTTTCGACATTGACCCGACCGGGAATCGAACCCGGGTCCTCAGAGTTAGCGCCGCGCATAGTCCGGTGTGCAAGCCACTCGGCTACAGAGGTCGCCATAGTAAGTATTTTTTCAATACGTAAGTATTTATACATACATGCATACATACATATAATCACGCCTCTCTCCCGTAGGGGTAGGCAGAGACCACTTCTTTCCACTTGCTACGATCCTTACATACGTGTTTCGCTTCGTCCACTTTCATTATTCATACATGCTCTCCGGTTTAGGGTACTCTTGACCTGGCCTTTTTTCAAGACGTCCCTGATTTGGTCTCGAAACGTCCGCCTACGTCTACCCCTACCAACACTTTCATTCACACTCGCCTTATACACTTTTTCACAGCCATTCTCACGACATGGCCAAACCATCTCAGCATACCTTTCTCAATTTTTGTCACTACATCTTCTTTCAGACCACAAGTATTTATAATCTCCCTTTATTCGTAGAGCGATCTGCGGCCGCATAGAAGCGTACATCGCGTCCCTGCCGCCTCCGTTCCTGCTGCAGCGGCCTCTGCTCGCGCGCGCCGCCAGCACCGAGGCGCGCACCCCCGCCCGCGCGCCCTCCTTCAGCGTGTGCTGGTGCTCCACCACCCCCGTGAGTGTCCGGTTACCGCATCACATAGGTGCTCCAGGCTAAACAGCAGAACACAGGCGGTTAGCACGAGCTACTAGCTGGTCTTGTCTAAATCAAGTCTCTTTCTCAATATTTTTTTGCAATTTTTCTGTTTATTCACTATTTTAGCAGTGTTCTCCTCAGAAGGTTTCTAGGAACGTTGGCATTTGAAACATTTACAAAAACACAATGTTGAAAAAATTTCCACGAGCAGGGTTTGAACGTGCACCCTTCTGACATTGTGTTTTTGTAATTTGTCTCGCAACAAAACTTGCGTTAAAATTATATAGACAAAATAAAAACATTTTATTTGAAACATTCTTAGAGAGTTCTAAGAGAGGATTGCTACCTTAGCGTTTACCAGTTCCCTACTAGATTTTCCTACATCCTAGGCGTTTGGATCGGATCAAGAATCAATATCAGAATAACTTGAACGCGCTTTTAAAGACCAGCACCTTGCCTCTTGTAGATCATGTCGAAAGGTTGGAGGAAAAAAGCACGCAGATAGCTGTCTGTACATGGAATATAGCGCGTGTGAACCTGGTGTTTGCACTTATGTTTCACTATTACGGTGACTTGAGTCCTGGGTACTTACCACCTCAAATTCCGCTTGACTCAATAGTTATTTGTCAGTGTAATATATTTTTTTATATTACGGGTAAACACAGTCCCTGTATCTCACCTGATGTTAAGTGATGATAAGGGCAATTGGTAGAAACGCATTCACCCGGATCGTCCGACTACTGAGGCACTGGCTATGTTATCTCTAGCTGCCGGAACACAACAATGCTACAAACAATGATGTTATGGCGTCATATTTAGATAAGATGGTGATAGCTAGCCAGGCGGACAAACAAGCCATACCACAAACTAAACCGAGAACACAAACACGTACCCCCCGCTGGGAATCGAACCCGGGCCCTATGGGTCTGAGACCGGTCGGTAGTCTTAACCAGACCACGGAGGTGGTTAAAAGGCCTTGTAATGTCCAAATCCTTAATTTTTTTTATTTGATTTAATTCCAGCTGCCAGAGATTGTGAACGCGACGACGGGCAAGCTAGAGAGCGGCCAGCCTTCCCTCCTCTGTAAGCAGAGCATGTTCGCGCGCTGGCAGTACCTGGCCGGTAGACTGCCGCTGCTCAAGCAGGTATGCCTCAGTCGGGACTCGAAGGTAACGACACTTTTAGGGTTCCATACTTCAAACGTTTCAAGGCAAAGTTGAGTGAAGAAAAATGGACGGACAAAATTTAGGAAGAGAACCCTTTATCCGGCTGTCTACCGCTGCTTAAGCAGGTATGGCCTCAGCCGGGACTCTTAAGCTGTGACCTAGATGGACTTGATGATTTATCTTAATGATAGTCTGCTCGTCCGCACTTGATGTGTATGATTATATTATGTGTATATTATTATAATACGCTTGAAATGTTTTTTGTTTTATATAATTTTAACGCAAATTTTGTTGCGAAACAAATTTCAAAAACACTAATGTTGAAAAAAAAAATCCACGAGCAGGAAAAATTTGCGTTAAAATTATATAGATAAAACAAAAAAACATTTTATAAATAGCTTGCCTACTTCTTAACTGATCTTTAGTATTTGTAAAAATATTATGATCGGGTGTTAATGACGGTAGTTGTTGACATTGAACGGGCGCCTTTGGCTTTCAAAGTAAAAAAGTAAACAGTGTTGAATAATTTTACACATTAGTTTTAATTAATGTTTATCTTGACGTTTCGAACCTTTTGCAGAGTCCGTGGTCAAAGGAGATATTTTGTGTTTTTATTTGTGATGGAAAATGTTCTGCTATGACAGGTCATTTTCCAATATATTGACGATGTAAGAGCGAAAAGAGCTTGACGCTTGCTGAGTTTGTTGCCGGTTCTTCTCAGTACAAGGTGTCCCGCCCAGAGTAGAATTACGAACCGATGGCATAATGACGTCCATTGAGCTATTTGTAGCCTAAACTGAATAAATGATTTTGGAATTTTGAATTAAATTTTCTACTGTCTGGTGTAGGAGACCGAGCCGGGCGTGCCGGCGGCTGATCTGCCTTCAGACGTTCACTCTCTTCTCTACAACGAGGCTAAACAACTCTGTCCTACTTACCAGGTATATATCATGAAAGTTTTTTTTACTAAAAAAAAACAATCTGTCTCAGGAAGCTCGAGTGGGAATCGAACCCGCGACCCTTGGATTACCGGTCCAATGCTCTGACCGCTGATCTACCGGGAGTGGTTGATTTTTTCCAGTAAAATTTAAAGTTAAATTCAAATTTTAAGGTGCGTTCTATATATTTGGCAAAACATGTTATGTACCATGTTTTATCGGTGTGTGAACGATAAGTTTCAATAAAACAACCTAATACTTTTAGTTATAAAACATTTTACTTAATGTGGACTCACCTTGAGACAGGGTTTTTTTTTTCAGTGAATTGAGCCATCACACCGTCAAATAAATAAATTAATAAAATTTCTACACAAACATTTTACAATTATTACATTAAACAATATGTACAACCTGCTGAGAATCGAACCTTGGACCTGAGAGTCTGAGGATGATGGTCATTGACGCGGGCACCTTCCAGATTACAAGTCTCTTGACTACCTATATGTACGCTCGGGCACATCTAACCGTCCAACCCGTTATTTTCATACAAGCAGGCTCACTTTGCGACTTTATACATAAAAATGTCAATATATTTCTGCAAATATCTATATGCTAATGTTTAAGACTGTCCAATCAGCACTTTGAACACTTTGAACCATACCTCATGATGAGAACCTCGTGAAAGCCGAGAAGGACAAGCTCAGTAAGTACCTTGACTTAGCTCACGAGGTGACCGCCGTGTGGGATGTTGATTCAACCATTATTGTCCCGATAGTCGTTTCAGCGAACGGTCTGATAGCGAAGAGCCTCGGCCAACGTCTTAAGAGGCTCTCGCTTGATGGTTGGATCAAGGGTCAGATTCAGAAAGCAGTACTCCTTGACACGGCACGTATTGTCAGGAGGTTCCTCACTCTGCAGCCCTGACCACCGGTAGCTAGGGCCCTGCCCCGCTGCTGGTGGTACTCTAGAATTAGGCTTTTACAATGTTTTATTGTTGTTATATTAAAAATTGTGAAAATCTAGTTTTAAGAAAGAAAACGAGACTTCTTGGCGGGAAAGTGAAGAGTCATGTCTGCGGTTTTGTTTTATTTTCTAAAATTTGTGTTATGTCGAATATTGATGTGAAATAATGGTGGATTATTAACCGTTAAGTGTTCGTGAGTGTGCATGAGTGTTGGCAAATGAAACAAAACAGTGCAACGTCACTTTTCAAATTCTCTCAAGAAGTCCGCGCGAGGACTTAGTAAAGCCCCACATCTTTACTGAGATACTCGAGGGGTTGGGGATATATCATTTCACATTTCATTTCTATTATCATTCATCATCATCATATTGTATATTTATGTATTACTTTTAAGAAAAATTACTTTGACACTGGCTAAATGTGCTAATCGCACGAAGCCATCAACTAAAAGAAAGAAGAAAGAAAATAAATAAAGAGTATAATTATAATAATTGTATATCTTTATTGCAGACACACTCATGATCCATATTTTTACAAATAATAAACACTTACAAAACACAAAATACACAAACATCACAAATAACAATATTTATAATTGTTTTTGGACGGATATTTCCACCCAACGTCGGTCACCCTTCGTTTATGCAAAGCATTACTTAAATGCCATAACAGATCTTTGCAGAAGTGTATTGACATTTTTATGTACAGAGTCGCAAAGTGAGCCTGTTTTTTTTTGTATGAAAATTACGGGTTGGACGGTTAGACCAGGGTAGACTTACGAACCGATGGCATATTGACATTCACAAGAGCTACTTGTAGCCTAAACTGAATAAATGATTTTGAATTTTGAATTTTTTTTTTAGACGTGCCCCTGAGTGTATTACACTACTTTAAACCATATTTGTTAGCAATAAATGATATATGATTATGATAACAGGCTGCTTTTCTATCAAAGCTATGCGAGGTAGCTAAGCGGAGAGAAAATCCACCAATAAGACAAATCCAATTTGAAAAAAAAAAAGACAAAGTGTTGAAAAAATCCTCGAGCGTGATTCGAACCCGGGATTAATTTCGGCGAGTTGGATTGAGCCACGATAGCATAGTTGGCAGTGCACCTGACCCGGCATGCCATGGGGTGCGGGTTCAAATCTCGCTCGTGGAGTTTTTTTTTTCAATGTCTTTTTTTTCAAATTTCAAATTTGTTCGCAACAATATTTGCGTAAAGTTATATATAAATAACCATGAGATTAATCCATTTAACACCGCAACGGAAACGAAGTAATGCTTATTAGGTGGGTTCTTTCTTCGAGCACCGCTTGTCTACCTCACACTGCTAACGGAACAGCATCACAAATTACCGTCTAGCTAGTAAGGTTAACCAAATATGTTGCTGTACTCGTGCATTGATTGTAATCTGTTTGTGTACTTAAAGATATAAATAAGCAGAAAAATGTAATTTAAATAATATGTAGTGTTAATACCGCTAACTCACTCGTTCATCCAGCTTGGATGCGGCACGCGTGCACCGCCCTCCCGCCCGCAAAAAGTATGCAGGAGAAACAACGGGTGCCAGCGAACGTGCACACCGACACCGATACCCGACACGTGTTTCGCCCCTCCACGGCCATCCTCGGGAGCTGTTGGCTGGTCGAGAGTTACGGCTACGTGTTTTTGTTTGTTTTTTGAGAGAGATTGCTGATTGCTTCAGACGGCATTTTCAGCTTCACCGGGCTTGTTTGGGGGCGGCGAGGAACGTAAAGGGTCCCTCGAGCCGTGTGAAACGAATCACCTTCGTCCCCGTGCCCTACTAGATTCTCCGAAGGGTTCGGATCGGATCGGGGAGCGGAGCAACCCGAGGGCGCCTCTAAAGGCTCGGACCTCGGCTCGGGCTGACCGGGCTGGGGAGGAGGAGAACAGCGCCCACGTGTCTGTACCTGGTGTAGAGCGCGTGTGAACCGGCTCGTCGTACCCTTGCTCTACGAGTTGTTTCTCAAAAAACAAACAAAATCACGTAGCCGTAACAGTCGGTGCGCAGCTCTCGACCAGCCAACAGCTCCCGAGGATGGCCGTGGAGGGGCGAAACACGTGTCGGGTATCGGTGTCGGTGTGCACGTTCGCTGGCACCCGTTGTTTCTCCAGCGTGTGCATACTTTTTGCGGGCGGGAGGGCGGTGCACGCGTGCCGCATCCAAGCTGGATGAACGAGTGAGTTAGCGGTATTAACACTACATACTATTTAAATTACACTTTTTTGTACCATGGATTTCCGCAAAATAACGCCTGATTCCATTAGTTAAATAAGTAGACCCCAGAAGGTGAGCTTAATGCATACTCGAGCAACGCACACATATCTCGGAACAGTCCGAGCGCAGTTGTTGCGAGATTCCGCGTCCGTGAGCGGGTTGCCTATGCGTTTTACAAATAAATAGAATAAGCTCTGAATACTTATTCCGTCTTATGTCTCTTTCTCTTATTTGAATGTGTTTTTTTTTGTTTATACTAACGGCCAATGATGGAAGCGCACTTCACCCAGAATCCTCAACTAGTGAGCCACTGGCTATCTTATCTCTAGCTGCCAACATTGATGTTATGGCGACATATTTAGATAAGATGGTGGTAGCTAGCCAGGCGGACATTCAAGCTGTACCATCAACCAAATCGAGTACACAAACATGTACCCCCGCTGGAAATCGAACCCGGGTCCTCTGGGGTCTAAACCGGTAGTCTTAGCCACTAGGCCACAGGCGGTTAGTCGGTGTGTCGTTTACATGACAGGAACAAAACATTGAAATACTATTCCGAGCTGATTCTCTGTTCATTTGTAAGGCACTATGTTTGCGTTGCTCGAGCGCGTTTGTTTGAAGCTTACCTTCAGCGGTCTCCTTAATTTGTACACACAACTGCACATGAACCTATCCAAAACTGTCAAATTTCTATAATACATTTTCAACCATATAACTTAGTCATAAGGTTCACAGTGTATTGAGGAAATTTGACAGTTTGTGGTAGATAAGGGCGTGTGTACTTAAGCTACAAACTCATCCACACTTCTGCAGGTAGCGAAAGAACGCCTATTCGAAGCGTTCGAGAAGGCGAAACTCGGGCGTTGGATAAAGAAACCGCTCGAGCAGGATCAGTTCATGTGTGAGATCGCGGACGCCGATCCCAAAGCCCTGTTTGCCTAGGCGGGCCCCGCTCTAGACTATAGTGCGGTGCAGCGGCACGGTCCAGATTGTAAAGCCATGCCACTTGATGCACCACCTCGAAAAACCGAGAAAAATAATCAGAGATATGGTAAAGTTTATAATTTGGACAAAGTAGTTGATGAGGCATCACAAAATGTCACTTGTAATGACCATTATAATGAGTATAGTGATAGAATGTATAAGATAGGCAGGGAAATCGATTATGACACAGGAAACTTTCAAGGAATACAACAGCGGCCCGGTCATAGTTTCAAAGCTATGCTACTTGATAGACTAACTCGAAAACACGAGGAAAATAATCAGATAAACGATAAAGTGTTTTATTTTGGTAAAAATATTGATGAAACTACAGAAAATGATAATTTATCACAAGATTTCCATAATAAAGATCAATTTACTGATAACATTTATAATGTAGGCAGAGAGATTAAGGAAAAAACAGAAAATTATAATAGAATACAAGGTATAGCAATGATTGATAAAGAAAATTATAGTTGGTCACAGTGTAATGATCCTTTTAATCAGTTTACAGATAAAACATATAATGAAGGCGAAAAAAAATATGATTACCGAATAAACTTTAATATGATACGAGATGAAGAAAGGGTTTGTAACGAGAATTATAGATCTTCTCAGCGTACAAATAAAATCTGTAATCATAACTACTTTAAACAATTCACTGATAAAGTTTACGACAAAAGCGAAGATCATGATTTCACTGATCTTGTAAACGTAGATACAACACAAGATATAGAAACAGTAGATAATAACTCGTCTAAGTGTCTATATAATAATTA
The DNA here is from genome assembly GCA_949315975.1 of Eudonia truncicolella. NCBI lineage: Eukaryota > Metazoa > Arthropoda > Insecta > Lepidoptera > Crambidae > Eudonia > Eudonia truncicolella. The sequence continues at coordinate 6,853,287 of OX438854.1, forward strand.
TTTCCATCAATTTACTGATAAACTTCGTAATTCACGCAAAGAAATTGTTGATAACACAAGTTTAGCAAAATCTAATACAATACATGATAAAGAAACGGTATGTAACAAACATTTTAGCTCTCTCTGTATAGGGGAAATTCTTAATGTTGGTAAAGACCTTATTCCCGAGTTTGGTAAGGATTTAAACGAAATAAAAGGCATTGGAGTTGATGATAAATATATTAATCCTTCTCACCTTATACACGAAGGCTTTAATACTGTCGCCCATACAAGTACAAAGGAAAGAATAGTTTTCGATATTGGTGAAGGAAATAGGAATATTTATGAACATACTTAGTAAAAGACAGAAATTTTGACATTAATAAGGAATTAAATGAATCTTGTTATTCACGAGATATTAATGTTAACAAAAATACAAATTTCCTTGAAAACGATAATTTTATTGGTTCTAATGATAATGTTAAGGAAATCCGTTTGAGACAAGTAGAATATAGATTAGTTGTCAATTGTATGGATAAATGTCGTAATAATATAAGTACTGATGAATCCCGAAATAGTTTCAACCATTTCGGAAATAGCGATTCACATAGAAACAAAATTAATATAGATGATAAGAAATCGGAAAAACTGTATAGAAATTCGTCTTTAAACGTTAAAATAGATAAAACTATGTTAAGTAACTCAAATAGAAATGTCTTAGTAAATAATGAATCTTCTTCAGGAAATAATACTGGTGATGTAAAACATGTCGATTGTCTCATATCTAAATTGAAAACTGTAGAAATTAAAGATGGCTATTATAATCCTGAGTCTACTATCCATTCTAACAGTAGATCGGTAAACCGAAACATTGCATTGAGTGAAACTAAGACGAAACATACAAATTCTACCATAAGCAAACTGTTATCTTATGATTCTAAAATTAAAAGTAGTCCTATCAAAATGTCGCGATTTTTCATTAAAACTGACGCACAAAAAAATATAAATTCTAAAAAAGAACCATGTTTAGGACATAGCGAAGATGATACTAAAACAACAAACGTTTGCACAAATAGTAATAAAAGTAAATTGTTATCAAGGAAATTGGAGTTATTGAACTTTATTAAGGATAGTACTTGATTTCCTTTAATGCCAGACTGAAGTCGAATGCACAATCGTAAAACTACCAAAATGGTAGTTTTCGGAAATTATAGTGTAGAATGGTGAGAACTTAACCTACTGGTGAGATAAATAAAACTGATGTAGGACTAATCTTTTTTCTTTTTTCATTTTAAAATCTATTATTACAAACACTAAAACAAATATTTTAAGGTTGCTAGAACTTTAGAGATATAGAACTGTCAATTGAAATATCTTATATTTATTTAATACTAGTTGTTGCCCGCGACTTCGTTCGCGAAGACTACAGCATAAAAAAAAAAACTAAAAAAAAAAAAAGTATCCTATATGCTGGTCTAGGTCATGGTCTGTATATGAGGAAAGTTTCGTTAAAATCCATTCAGTAGTTTTTACGTGAAAGAGTAACAAACATCCATCCATACTTACAAACTCAAAAAATGTGTTTTTTTTACGACCTCACATTAGAAACCTCAAAAATTGTAGCCTATGTGTTATTCTGATGTATAAGCTATATTGTGGTAAAGTTTCATTCAAATCCATTCAGTAGTTTTTACGTGAAAGAGTAACAAACATCCATCCATCCATACTTACAAACTTTCGCCTTTATAATAGTAGTAGGATTATCAATATGTCTACAATAATGGCTTTACAATCATACAAAGACCTAATTATCTATTAATTTAATATTGAATATTAAACTAGTTGAACGCGACGTGATGTAATGAATTTTATTCAATGAACCAAACAAGAAGTATTCTGCCTTCCTAACTCTCAAAACGTCAATAGCCGAACGGATAGGTGTTTGGCTGGCTTATAACCGATCTTAAAGTAATAGTCTCAATCGCAACAATTTGCAATGTGTCGCTACCAAAACAGATAATTCGTATTACGGAACGTAGAACGCTGCGATAGCGCCACGAGCGGGCGGTTGACGAGCTAAAAGTGCATGACGGCGCTATTGAATAAACCGACCGATTGTAGCAACTGCAACTAGTAGCAGTCGCGTTGCCATTGTGCAATTAGCAACTGGTTGCTTTTCTTCGGTAATAATCTTGCGGATTGAATGCGAGAAATCGCGGTTCAACCTACATAGCTCCGTTACCTTACTGACTTGAACCCAATGCTTCACACAAGCGTATTAGCTTTTTGAATGGGTTAACAGGACTGTTAATTACACCGTCCTTTTTTAACCGTCTTTGGCCCGCAGGTGGATTGATCGGACCATGAAACTGATCGACTTTCTCCAAACCATGCTCAGCCAATAGAGGCTTAGTTTGGGAAAGTAAAAAAAAGTTTTTTGTCCTATTTTTCTTGGGAAAGTTGTTCAGTTTCATGGTCTGATCAACCCACCTACAGGTTTAAGACGGTTAATAAATAACGGTGTATACCTACATATCTTTAAAAAAAAGCTACTATGTTTTTGATAAAACTTACAAAGTACATTATAAGCGTCATATTAATTTACTAAATTAGGAAGGCAGTTATAAATTTTATTATATTATTTTGCGTTCACATAATGTGTATACGAAGTCTGCACCGTACTATACTATAGGGCTGGATCTCTCTAGGCGTCAGTTTTTTTTTTATAATTATAATTAATTAATTATTATAATAATAATAATTATTATAATCCAAAGAGCGCATGCCGTCACCGATTCAAGTAAGTGATATTTTTTAATCAATGCTGTATAAATAAATGAATGTGATTAGTTTTAAGCGAAATAGTAGAAAAGTTCGAAGAAAAAAAAAACAATGGTAGTTTTTAGGACAGTATTGCAATGGTAACAAAAATTGTATTGCATTGGATTAATTGATGATTGGCCTGCACAAAACTGTCAAATTCCTTCAATACATTTCCAACCATATTACTTAGTAATAAAGTGATGACCTCAAATCAAATTAAAATATTTATTCAGTTTCAAATTAAAATTAATAAACAAAAATAAAATATATAATAAAGAGGCGAAACTGAAAAGGACCCCACTCAGCACATTTTCAGCACAGCACGCCGGACATTGGACGGCGCTAATTCTGAGGTCCCGGGTTCCATTCCCGGGGCCCGGCCGCCTAACCGATTGCGTTGGCCACGTGTTTAGTTTATGACGTCATCTTGTCATTTCGTACCGCCTATGAAAGCAATATCGAAACTATAGCCTATAGCTTTCGATATTGTGCCGGGTCTGGGTGGTTGTGGTACTGTCGCGTCGTTGATTCTGGTTTCCATTAAACGAGTGCTTTAGCTACTTACCAACAATGTATGTGATGTTGGCTAATATTTATTTAAAGTTTAAAGTCTATTGAGGAAATTTGACAGTTTGTGGTAGGTTGATGTGTAGGCGTGTTACACTTGGGGCCAAAGAAATCGAACCACCGTGTTATTATTATATTAAGTCCTTACTTATGAAATTGACGTTTTGTATGAAGATTTTTTATAAAATTATATTTTTCATTCTAATGTTTTTTATTTATTTTCTTAGCATTTATTTATGTTAACAATATAAAAATTGTAGAGCAGTGTGTTAGTTTCACTGGCTAAATATAGCAGACATAAAAAGAAAAAAAAATCAAGTCCCTCCAAAGCTACAATGAAACAAAAGGTCAATTCCGCGAACAAAAAAAGATGTCAATTTAAAAAAAAATTGGGCGATAAAGACGCAAAATGAATAATCATTGTTATTACTGAAGCCTAAGTAACACAGTCCTAATTAAAGGTGTATAATAATATTAACAACCGGTGTTGAGTTTTAGAAGTAATACACCTGTTAATAAGTGAGGAAAAAAACGTCAATTTCATAGGTAACGACCCAATACAAACTATATCACTTTGAAGCCATCTAACAAGGACGGATCAAGGAGATGTGTATCAAGAGAACATATGTTTGGCGACACAGTGCACGGAGCAGTATATGTAATGTATATATTACCAACCAATAAATGTTTATTCATTCATTCTTAATGTGCTCTTTTATTTTTATAAATTTCCGTATCTTTTTTCCATTAGAACAATATTTAGTTACTTTTTCTTGTATTTTCCCTTTATTTTCAATTGTATATACAGTGTTACTTAAATAAAAACGTATACATACATATTATATATATTCTATGATAGTCTAAATAGGATAGTATTATATTCTATCTATAATTAAGAAGATTTTGTTATAGCTTATTTATTGACCTTAGCCCATAGATTTTATTTGTCTGTAAATAAATAGCAGTTCTCACTGAGAACTGCTATTTATTTTGAGATGAAACGGTTATCCGGTAACTATCCGGTATCCGGCCTCATACCACAATAAGTTATTGACACCGTTTATTTTTATAATCGCACGTCATCATAAATGTTTGTATTATTAATTAGTTTAGTACTCAAAATTAACAAGTGGCAAATTGTGGTGAATTAATAAAAAAATAAAAAAGGACCGAATATACGGTAGCTGGATATCCGGCGCTCCGACCTCGTAGCTTGACGAACATCCGGTAACCGGCCAAACCACTATCCGTTTCAACACTATCTCAGTCCGGAGAGTGAATGCAGGAGATCCATATCTCCATAGACGCGTTAATGCCATACCCCTTTGAGTTTTTAGTTTAAGAATTCCCATATATCTTAAAGCATATTTTTATCTGTCGTCAGCTGAATACAGACTCAATAGAATTTTAATTGTTTTTAGGAGGAACTAGACAAAAGTTCAATGAACAACACCACATAGATATATCACACATACAATCAATCAATCAATACAATATCAATCATACATTCTAATCTTTAACTAATGAACCGTTGGGTAACTATGGAGCTATGAATCTCCAACGTGTGTTAATGTTAACGGACACGTCACAGAGAGGTGAGTGGTCACAAACATTAACCCCCTTATTAATAAGAACTATTTAAGCGTCATTTAGTTAATCATTGTTTTGTTTTTTTTTTCTTAAATTCAAAATGTCGGTTTGTGTGACGTTGACAAAACATTATTTAACTAAATAATGCTTAAATAGTCTTTATGAATAAGGGGGTAAGATGTAAACAATGTTATAAAACAACTCTTCGAATAATTATTACTAACGGGATTGTCACCATGTTTTTTTGTCGTGTTTGAGTATCCGATAGTTCGGCACAGTTGCATGCGCCATGATCACGGATGTACTGAAGTTATTGCGGGTGGGTGATTATGAGCAGACAAAACGATCTACCCTCTTCTTTAGTCGTTTTTTGCGCTCGATACTCGTACCACTGTCCCCTAAGTCACTATTCACTCGATCGAGAAACGGCACTATTGTTTTTTTTGCGGTCTTCGCATAAGTTACTCACTGGATTTCAGATACGCGACAGTTTAAACCCATCTTCACGGTTGAAATAATAATCCCAAATAAAAAGAATAGTAATAATATCGTTAATAATTGTTATTCTAATGTTAGTGACCATGAAAGTTTAAAAAGTTATAATGTAACTCTTAATTCAATGGAATAAGAGTCAAAAGCGTATACGTAAAAATGATCGTGACTGTACTACATACTACCGTTTATAGGCATCAGTCTCGTACAATCTTTTGTACTTATTGTTCGTGCCTTTCTGTTTAAGCCTCATGTCACGATTGATGTATTTCAAGCGGACAACTGAGACTCCATAGTTTTTTCGTTTGTACCAAAACGTGGTTCGATTTTCTTGGCCTCAAGTGTATATTAAATAAGCCGTAAAGTTTCAAGTATTAGATAATTGTGTACGTTTCTACTTTATGCACATGTCGTCTATCAATCGACAGTTGATGTTTATGTGTACAAATAAATTAAGCTTCAATGAGAATATTAACTAACAAATAAGTTAGTCAAGTGTACTAGTGAGTTGTTAAATATAAGTGAAATATACTGATTTATAAAATTGTTTTTTTTTCAAATACGATATTTTTTTTAATTTAAAAACAACAACACTTTTTTACGGATTTTCTTGCGTTTTATTAAAAGTTAAAATGTAAAATAAAAACGCTTGTAAATTTGTTAAAAGTGTCTCATTTCAATTATTAAAGTATTTTAATGATTAAAATCTCCATATAAGGCAAATCATTTGTCGAGTTTAATTTAATATTTATATTATTTTGAATTTTGCACTTACAATACTAAGTAGTTACAAGATAAAATTTACTAGAAAACATCAACTAGCGTCGGGAAGCTCGAGTGGGAATCGAACCCACGACCGATAACCGCTCCAATGCTATGACCGCTGAGCTACACAGGCCTCAAAAGACGCGTTGAATTTAATTTAATTTTAAAGTTATTTGATGCAAGTTAAAGCCAGACTTCAACATATAACCTTTAATTCACCACCTCTGTGGTCTAGTGGTTAAGACCACCGGTTTAGACACAGAGGTCCCGGGTTCGATTCCCACTCGAGCTTCCTGAGGCAGTTTGATTTTGTCTAGTAAAATTTTATTTTGTATACTTTTCTGTTTAACATCAGTCGATTATAAAAGTTGTTGTATGTATTAAGTATTTGTTCTAAGAAATTTCTAAACTAAATAAAAACCTGATAATACTAATTATTTTAAACGCATCTCATGGTACTTTTCGACATCCACTCACTTTTATTATTGATTGCTTGCAGAAATTGTACGGTACAGCCAAAAATGTTCTTTAACTCCTTACAATAGGGTAGACGTTCTAATTCTTTCAAACAAATAAGCCAATTTTAATGTAACTTTGTATGTTTTAGGAAAATACACAGATCTTTACAGTGAACAAAAACGTTTGTACAACTGAATTCATGCGACATATAATTTATAATAAAAGTCCACCATGGGTAGTGTAAGCCGTATAAGCACATACGGTGGGGGTCTCGAAGGCTTTACCTGTTTGAACAAATATTCGTGTGCACGCGCATCGTCGCACCGGTCACGCCGATAAAAGCGAGCGACGCGGTGCACAGTATTTTCGCCTTAGGACTGGTAAAGCGTTTGTGGCCGCAATAGTATATATATGTACATACATCCTCTCACGTCCTTTTCCCAATAAACCCCATTTTGGGAGACAGACGAGAGTATCAACGTCACTAATGTTGAGTAAACTCGCCGTTAGTGACCTCGACGCCAATTTAGCTTAATGTATGGCTCCCAGGTTGAGTAGATAACATCAGTGATGGGTTGCAGCCGATCGCCTGGTGTGCGAGCATCTGGAACATCGGCCGATTTGTTTGGAAGAATTCGAGCTTTGAATTTTAAGGATTTTTCTTAATTTCTATGAAGTTTTATCAAAACTGCGGAACCAACGTTTAAATTTCTTAAGATTTCTTATTACTGCCAAGCTTAAAATGACTTAAACTCATTACTCTTAAGATCGTATTTTCTTAGTTATAAGTTTTTAACTTTTGCATATCATGTCTTGTGAATTGTGTCGTTGTTTGAATGAATGAAATGATTCAATAAAATATCTTTTATTAATCTTTATGATGTAACAAATCAATAAACATATAGCCCCCACAAAATTATATAAAAAGTTGGACAGTGGGTACAATGAGGCGATTTTTGAACCGTTCTTTAAGTGACACATCCCGCTACACACGACTAAAGTTTATACTGACACTCCTTACCAACCTAATAGCGGTTACAAAAGTAGTGCCAGATATCCCCGCCCGATCCTCTAAATGACAGCACACATTTACAGAATACACTAAACATGCACACCAGTTTAGGCCCAAGACACCGTACTCGTAGAACAAGGGTACGAAGAACCGGTTCACACACGCTCTACACCAGGTACAGACATGTACCTGGTCGGTTCTCTCCTCCTCCACGGCCCGGTCAACCCGAGCCGAGGTCCGTGCCTTTAGAGGCGCCCTCGGGTTGCTCCGCTCCCCGATCCGATCCGAACCCTTCGGAGAATCTAGTAGGGCACGGGGACGCGCACTTGTGCGCGATGCCGTTCCCTCTAGATAACCTCTGAAGGTGATTCGTTTCACACGGCTTGAGGGACCCTTTACGTTCCTCGCCGCCCCCAAAAAGCCCGGTGAAGCTGAAAATGCCGCAGCGGCAATCAGCAATCTATCTCAAAAAAAAAAAAAAAAAAAGTGCCAGATATCCATACGCAAGCAACCATGTGGTTCCATGACCATCTACGCTGGATCAGAACGCGACGAAGCGCATTCTTCATCCGTTACTTTTAAGACTAGTGTCTCCAGTGAGTTGCTCCGTGGACACGTATAGTCCACTACCTAACATCCAGATAGGTTACCGGAGCTGTAAGCTCGCTCACTTCTCGTTGCACCATAAGCACAACTCGCAGTTCCACTGCTCGGGTCGTCAACTCTAAAGCCGACTACCAAATGTCCTCATTGGTGGCCGAGTTGTAAGCCCACTCACTTCTCCCCATCCACGCACCTCATCAGTTCCAAAATCCTACGCGGCTGATTCTACCGGAGACTGCATCTAGCGGGCGCCTCTACTAGTTATCCAGACTAGTACCGGAGATGTTCACCAAGCAGAACAACCAACTATGGACAACTCCCGTGCCCCGCAGATCCTTCGGGGCCTGAAGCGATCTACCTGAACCTAGACCGCTACTCGGACCCGCTCGCTGAGCACGAAATGGAAGCCTGGCCAAACCTCAACCAGGCAGACGAACATTCCAACTTCTACAGCTAACCACATAGCCACCACGAGTCCAACCCACGTCCGGGACCTGCTGGAGACGCCCGCGAAGGCATAACCGGCAAGGGGCCTAGGATCCGAACTCCCGTGGTACCCTTGAAAAGACAGCCGGACCCGTAGTTCCAACTGCCATTCCCTACCTATCAGGGTCAGTAGATAGGGACAACATCAACATCTTTATGTGACGGGTGTAAACGCACCCGGTCTGCGAGTGCTGAGGTTAAGCAACTTTCGCAAAGGCCGGTCATCGGATGGGTGACCAAAAATTTATCATCTCTAGCACCTCCGTGCTTCGGAAGGCACTTTTTTCCGTTGGTCCCGGCTGCATTAGCAGTCGTTAACAACCACCGCATCGCGCTGGGCCCGCGTATTGGTTTATGGCCCGTTCTCCCTATCCATCCATAGGTTCGTGCCCCAGCAGTGGGGACATTAAATAAGCTGATGATGATGATGAAGTGACAGTCGCAATCGCGACAATTTACAATGTGTCGCTACCAAAACACATATTTCGTATTACGGAACGTAAAACGCTACGATAGCGCCACGAGCGAGCGATTGACGAACTAAAAGTGCATGACTGCGCTCTAAAATAAACCGACCGATTGTAGCAACCGCTGCTAGTAGCAGTCGCGTTGCCATTGTGTAGTTAGCAACTGGTTGCTTTTTTCGGTAATAAGCTGCTGGTGACTAATTCACACGCTATGATATTAATTGCGAGTGTTCCTTTTCCTTTTATACCGGGATTCGATAAAAATAAAATATTGGTGGTTTTGTAACTCTATCTTTTCTTGTCGGCAAATTAAAATAAATTATTCCCCTTCATCTCTATTCCTTATATCCCTTGCTGTCCTCCGTAGCCGAGTGGCTTGGGCGGCGCTAACTCTGAGGTCCCAGGTTCGATTCCCGGTTGGGTCAATGTCGAAAACGAACTTTTCGGTATTGTGTCGGGTCTGGGTGGTTGTGGTACTTACCTTGGGATCAGGACAATGTATTGTGGTGTCTAATTTATATGTTGTTCGTACCGATCACTGATTGTAAAGCTGTAACTGCAAATATTACTTGTACAGCCGCCTGCTCATCAAACAATCCAAAACTGTCAAATTTCTACAATAAATGTTCAACCATTGTGACCAATAGGTACTTACATAAAGTTCAAAGTCTATTGAGGAAATTTCACAGTTTGTGGTAGTCGTACGTTGGCTGCTGAATACGCACTAAGCGTGTTTTTCGTGACGCGACGCGAGTACGGCTCCGCACACGCTAGGCGTGCGCGCGATTATTTCGTACAGCTGTGCGGCAATACACGTACGAGTTAAATGCCGACGTTACGCCTGCGCGGACTACGCGCGCGGCGTTTTTTTAATCCCTGTCGCCTCTACAAATTTTATAAATAAATATATTTTTAAATAGATCTTCTTAGAAATGTACCTGCACATCTCTAATATAGAATTTAAAAAAGAAATAGTTTTTTCTTTATTGTTTTGTTTATTACCGCTCGCTCGCTCTAAAGCCGAGCTCTTTTGTTATCCAGTCCACATCTGTATCGACAGTTGTAGAATAGATATAATTTACGAAGTGAAACAAACCTAAAAAAAATCTCAATTTTAAAACAATACTACATGAACCAACGAACATGTCTGACTGCCCGCCGCCCGCCCGCGGCGAAACACAGAAATACAATAAAAAGATTTTCAATTAATTGTTTCTCGGTCAAATTGAGTTTAAATAAAATTATGATACCTGTCTTTTCTACTTTAAATTAGAATTTAATCAATTAGATTATAGATTAGCTTAATAAATTAGAATATGTATAAAAATATGTACCTATTAGAACTATTAGAAGTTCAAGATTCAATTTATCTCGTGTCATTATAAATAATGATGTGACGTTTAGTGAGGGATGTTTCTTTTAGCGTAGGTACCGTAGTGTAGTCTTATTTTCGTAGTTTTCGTACCGGTTGCCCAACCGGTATCCGAGAAAGAATGTATGATGATCTCCACAATAATTCATTCTATGTACAAATAAATTGATTGCTATTTACAAAATCATACCAAACAAAAATATTTGGTATAAGTATATAGTCAGGGCGAGAAATGTCGTTAGCGCGTTATCCAAAGCAGCCGATAATAACGTTTAGACAGCGGCTGACAGCCGGCTGCTTATCCGACTCAATGCCAAAAGGTCTTATAATTTTTACAGTTCCTGCTGAGTTGAAATTGTTATAATATACGAGCCGTTATATACAAATAGGTTGGTGGTGTAAAACATAAAATGTTCAATATTATGAATTATTTTGCAATGCGCTTCAACACGACAGATAATAAACAAATGTACCTACCTACCTACTTATTTATTCCGTACATAATTGGTATATAGTCTGTAGGTATGAGACTCCGCTTCGCCACTTTTATTATTATTATTGTACAATCGTATTATGTTGCTTAATGCAAGGCTCGCAAATTGTTCACACAAAAAAGACCTATATTATGATTACGACTTACGATAACCAAATAAATAAAAACTTAAAATAAGTACCTAGTCGTATATTCTAAATTGAAATAATAATTAACAAATTGTTGCAAGATGATTTTTTAAACATTAATAAATGTCAAACTGTGTTTATTGGTTTCATTATTTGTTTTTGTTTCTCTTTAAACTTTTTAAAATAACATCGACGCAACTAAGAGATAGGAAAAGAGCGCTTACCTGAATTATTAAAACTGAAGTAACGTATAAAGTAGGCAGTATGTAGATAAACAAATATAATCACTTCGGACATAAAACGGATTCAATAAAACATGACATGTTATCAACCGTTGACAGCCGCTGTTTATGGGTGATCACCGTAGTCGGCGAAAATAGCGGCTGGTTACCCGCTAGCTCATTACGATAACCGGCTTAACATCTCTAATCGGGAGTTAAGAGAAGCTTCTACCCAAACATTGTGCTGCCCTCTAGAGACGTTCTTTCACGACGAAAAATCGACTTATGTAGAAGTTTTCGATAGATGCCACTAGATGGTAGCAGTAGCAATTTCCTTTAATTTAATTAGGTAACTTCAGAGCGCCGTTTTTTTTAAATACCGTAACCGCACACGTTATCACCGCAATAAACCTTAGTTTTGTTGAAATAACGTAGGTCTGGGGCCGGCCGGGGACTCCGCGGTCAATATACCAATCGTCCATCCCCTATTAAACTGAAAACCAAAGCTGTATGGGCTAAATCCCTTTTTTTCTTAGCGTGAAAAGAAATAAACAAAAAAACATGCAAAGTTTCAGTTGGTTCGTTCGACCTACCCAAGTTAAACATTGTCAAAAGTTTGAAAAATGTGGCAGTAAGTTTTGTCTCATAAAATTGTTTTGCTTTTTTATAAATCAAAAGGATGTATATTTTGACAGCTTTAATTTTTACAAGAAACTCAAAAAGATTAAGAGGGCGTTAATTATGCTGTTTGTTTTAGGCTGATCTGCATAACGACAGCAGCGACGGCAACCGTGGTGGGAGCGCTATCGGCGCTGTTTTGTGTGTCGCAAAGGCCCAAAAAGAGGTAACTACCTATATATTTTACTGATTTGGGTTATTATTATTTCTCGTGGGGACGTCGCTAGCCGAACGGACGATCCACCCGCGTTGTCTGCGGGCCACTTCATCCTTTTTCCGTTCTCCCCTTTGGGGGAGCTTGGGTTTATCCAGCTTTCACGGCGCCCCGTCGAATCTTTTAGTTTCTTTGGTGAATCTTGCGATCTGCTCCACCTTCGGATCCTTCAAGTCCTCTATATCTAGTGTATCTGACCCCAAGAGCTCCCATCTTATCAGTGAGTACATGGGGCACTCGGCTAGTAGGTGGAGGCTGGTCTCCTCACTTTCCGTGCACTATGGGCATATGGGGTCGTTTTTCACTCCAATCACTGTCAAATGTCTGTTCAGTCGACAGTGTCCTGTTAAAACTGATTTAGGTTACGATAACTTTGTTTTTGTCGGTATTAAAAAAAAACTATTATTTCCAGTACGAAAATCCAAACAGCCCGACAAGGGCTAGCTGATCGACGGCTGTGGGGGCGGCACGTACTAGCTCCGCGGCCGACGTTGTCAATGATACCGCCGCCAACGCCACGACCGCCGCCAACACCGCCCATTGATATCAAAATGTGTTCGGAGCTCCGCGCTCTGAAAGTCCAGGCGAGAGACCGGCCGCAGAGATGGGGCCGTAGCAACGTGTCATTTTAATATTCGTTGTTACGGTCCCGCAAATTTAATAAATGAACTTTGAATAAAAGTTATATTGTATTATTTTAACTCTGATTTCCCCAGATAGGTTCTTTGACAATGACGATCTATAAATGGTCTGGTATTTAATTGACTTTTGTACTAGCTAAAAGTTCTCAAGATTTGCTCAGTAGTTTACAGGTTTGTATAAGTACTTAATCTTTCACTTGTATGAATGTATATTTTTAACATAGCACCTTTTTTATTTTAAACCTCATTAATTATACAAATGCAATCATAAAGTATTTGTAACACAATTAAGTTTACATACTAGGTAACAAAATTAAATACAGATGCAAGATTTGCTGTAGGTATACTTATATAATACACTTTCAAGTAACTTGTAGCCAAACTCTACATTCTTGGTACATACATTAACTTTTTTTAACATTAATTTGTTTACTGAAGGAACTAGAATTTAAAGAGTTTTTAGAGATAACTACTGCTTATTGTCGACTAATTAAAAACCACACATTAAAAAACAATCGTTTATTTTTAAAATTTGGGGAGCTCTAACAGAGCCGGGCGGTCTCAACGCGTGCGCCTCCGACGCTGCTACAGCGTCTTCGGACGACTCCACCTCAGCCGTTGGCGCCGCTGGCAAGGCAGATCTAATAACAAAATAAATGTTTTTTAATTACAATTATTTATATTTTTATATTTTTTGTATCGTTATCATCATCATCATCAGCCTATATGCTAGTCCACTGCTGAACATAGGCCTCTCCAAGTGCACGCCACTGAGCACGATCTGAGGCTGCTCTCATATCAAACATAGTTTTAATTTCATTTTTATAAACAAAAACAATACATACTTATTTAAGTAATAAATTTATATTCTGTTACCTACATGGGTTCAAATTGGTGCATTACTGACAATAACATAACAAAGGGGTAATCAAACCAGAGCTTTAAAACGGTAGGCTAGTTCGCTAACCACTACATCAACAGTTAAATTCAAATTAATAACAAAATATGGACTTACTTCGGCCACCACCAGCACAGCCAACACCCGCTGCCACCACTCCTTCTCCACCTTGTCACCCTGGAAAAAATAGATATGAACATGCAAACCAAAATAAAATAGTCAAATTCTTGTAAACATGAACATAAAACTCTAGCTGGTTAATTAGTTTCTTGCCCAAACCACAAACAAGCAGACCAGCAAAATTGTAAACCCAAACATAATTATGATCAAAATAGAGAAAACTAATGTTAGTCATCACATTAAGCTGTTTGAACACAATATTGTGCTGTTAGTGTTAGTTTTTAACATGTGCATAAAATAATCCTAATCCATGACCTAACTTATATCTCTAATATCACCTGAAAAAGAAGGCTGCCCGTTTCCATTGAGAGCTGCACAATAAATTCCGTGAATCAAAATATACATACAAGTGCTAGCTAAGCACTAGGCATAAGCGTTAGGCCTTATTGCGTTCTAGCAGCCGCTAAACGCAATAAGGCCATAATTTATTTAGTAATCCCAAGCCAACACCAAACTTTTAACATAGTCTCACTCACATCACTTAGATGATGGAGTACTATTCGATTAAATAAATTAACAAACAATAATGAGAAAATACTTACTATGTATGTACTTTTGAATTTTTTATCCTGTCTTCTTGGCGTTTCATAAAAGCGCAGGCGCATACAGATGAACTTAAAAAACAAAACACTAGTAGCTTAGCTTGTATCAGTCAATTAAAGATTGCAAGCAAACTTTGTTTTTTTTTTTAAGTGTAGTTCGTTCCTTGAGGAATCGGCTAAGGTCATAGACCATGCTGCCATGTCATTAGTTTCTTAATTTCATTGTAATACATAAATAAATAATATTGATGATGATAAATGATAATAGAAATGGGAAGTGAGAAATGATATAACCCAACCCCTCGAGTATCTCAGTAAAGACTAAGTCCTCACGCAGACTTCTTGTGAGAATTTGAAAAGTAACATTGCACTGTTTTGTTTCATTACTTATGCACACTCACGAACACTTAACGGTTAATAATCCACCATTATTTCACATTAATATTCGACATAACACAAATTTTAGAAAATAAAACCAAACCGCAGACATGACTCTTCACTTTCCCGCCAAGAAGTCCAAGCAAACTTTGTTCTTTATTATTTATAGTCATGCTATGGGAAGGTAAAGGGATTTAGCCCATACAGCTTAGGTCTTTAGTATTTTTTTTATTGATATTCGTCCAAATAATGTCTGATGTCACGTAATGTAATTAGTACCTAAGCCCCTTGAGGTTACTGAAATGTAATTTTTCATGGGATCCCCGACTTCTTGCCGAGAAAGTGAAAAGTAGTAACTCCGCTGCACACATTTTTAAAACTATTGCTGGGATGCCATCAGGGCCATTAGCTTTCCGAACATCGATTGACTGCAATCGACAATCGATAATCTCTTTTTCCCCTTTCCTTCCCATATTTTATGCATTTTATGCAAAATTACAATTCACCGCAATTACTGTGTATTACAACTGAAAAACACCCATAAAATCTGGTTTACAATAAATCACTGTGATTGAAAATGGAACATCACTAGCTGAAGCTTCCCGTCGCCTCGTCGACGTGAGTTGCCGACATTGGCGTAGTGAGACTTCACAAAAAACATGCCGCGCGCCTTAATAATAAATCATAATCTCACGATATTATAAAAAAAAACAAAAAAACTACTAAGTATAATAACTATATTATAAGTAAAGTATATCGACTTATATTATAATATTAAGCCGAAAATCATTAGAAGGTGGGTACACAATACTTTTTTTCTTATTTCCATACTAAATCAACATAAATATTCCCGAGCCAGGCGTGTAGGGCCGCACAGACGTGAGTCCGGCGCGCACACGCATCGCGTGTAGGTTCGCAAAGTCGTGTGGACGACGTGAACACGTCAGGTGTGGGGGCCGCACTGCTGTAGCGTTCGAAAAAAAAATTGATACGGCTGTACGTACGCACGTACTTGGCGTGTGTCGAGGCCGCATAAGTGTTCGACGAATTTAGAGGCGCCGGCGCCGCCGCAGCCAACGTGTAAAACCGCCTCTGTGGTCTAGTGGCTAAGACCACCGGCTTATACCCAGAGGTCCCGGGTTCGATTCCCAGCGGTGGTACATGTTTGTTCTCGGTTTGATTGGTGATAGGGCTTGTTTACCCGCCTGGCTAGTTACCATTATAATGCCTTTACAAGCACTTATTGACGTCAAAACTAAGTATAAAAAATCCAAATAATTAGTTTAAACTAAACTACTGAATTTACCGCCTTTGTGGTCTAGTGGCTAAGACCACCGGTTTAGACCCAGAGGTCCCTGGTTCGATTCCCAGCGGGGGGTACATGTTTGTGTACTCGGTTTGGTTGGTGGTAGGGCTTGTTTGTCCGCCTGGCTAGCTACTGCCATCTTATCTAAATATGTCGCCATAGCATCAATGTTTGTAGCATTGTTGTGTTCCGGCAGCTAGAGATAAGATAGCCCGTACCTCACTAGTTGAGGATCCCGGGTGAAGTGCGCTTCCATCGTTGGCCTTATCATCACTTAACATCAGGTGAGATCAAGGCACTGTGCTTACCCGTTAATATAAAAAAAAAAGCCACCACTTCGGATATTGGGAGAGTAGGTAAGTATGTGTAAAGAAAACAACACCACAGGTAGTACTAACATTGTCATATCTTTTATTATATTAATGCATCTTTGTAGGATAACTGGCATTATGCAAACTGTCTAGTAAAATAGTTATTAAACACAGTTAACAAATTGTCTTTTAGGTACAGTAGCTCTTTTAATAATGCTAGTTACAACATATTGAATTATTTATATAAATAAACTACATAGTGTGTTTATAAATAATTTAAACGGGGATTAACGGAAACTAATCAGTAAAAAGGTAAGTAGTTACAATGGCCGCGGTCACGGGCGACTGCTGTCGCGATGTTGCGCCTCCGTTTGCGCGGCAATCTTTATCCACCGTCACAATATTTTGCCAACTACCGCCACACACAACACTAACGGTGGCCCTATTACGTATACAAGCCTTATTCTGGTTGTTTACCGACAGCGAAGAAAAACGAGGTTGTCTTATTGTGGCCGTCTTCCCAAATTAATTATTAGGTGCTTCTTTGTAAAGAATGTATGATACCTTTTATAAATTAGTTTGCATTAATCCTCGTTTAAATTCTTTGTTTATCATTGGAACGCGAGAGTTTAAAAGTGTAGGATGTCTACAGTCGAGCCCAATAATATAATTACGCACTTTTTTTACCTTGTCAAAGTAATTTCTGTCAACTCATATTCCATACCATTAATCTGATAGACCGACAGAGTAACATACTGTTGAGATATTATTGGACT
This sequence comes from Eudonia truncicolella, assembly GCA_949315975.1. Taxonomy (NCBI): domain Eukaryota; kingdom Metazoa; phylum Arthropoda; class Insecta; order Lepidoptera; family Crambidae; genus Eudonia; species Eudonia truncicolella. The sequence continues at coordinate 6,870,668 of OX438854.1, forward strand.
AGACTGTACAATAAACTTGAAAAGTAACACTTACATATATCATAATTATGGCGTTTATGATTACTTGGTACGAAAACTGTTTTCCCATAATCAACTTTCATACCAAAGATTTTAAAGCAATGAAAATTATTAAAATAACATCAGGGATGTTGTTGAATCTATTTTAATATAAGTAGAGTTTTGGTAACTTTCGTTGGTAGATTTTTATAAAACAATATAATTACATGATTTTTACAGAAATATATGTAGTGTTCGACAGGAACCAGTTGTTTTCCTTAATTTTATATGAAAATAGGGGGTCAGCAACTGATATACTGACCACCTACATCCGAACTAACACCGTACAATTTTAATGACAACCAATGCGTTTTTTGGCGACAAAAAATGTGTCGAACAATGGTCTTAAAGTGTCGGACGTTGGTGCCACTACCCACCTTAGCAGTGTTTAAGTAATTTTCATTGCTAGATTTGTATAAAAAATATGTATGATTTTCGTATACACAATAAGTATATATTTATATATGTATATATATATATTTTATTCGATGAAATAATGCTCCTTTAGGCAATACTGTCTTCAGTTACAGTATTAACCTCTGACGCATTTTCAGCTTCACCGAGCTTGTTTGGGTCCCTCAAGCCGTGTGAAACGAATCACCTTCGGAGGTTATCTAGAGGGAACGGCATCGCGCACTAGTGCGCGTCCCCGTGCCCTACTAGACTCTCCGAAGGGTTCTGATCGGATCGGGTTAACGCACGCGCTGTTTTAATTCTGACGTTCTTACGTCAGTTATTGTGAAATAGGTAGGTACTTTATTTTTTAATATCTTAAAACTATAGTAACAAACAAAAGATCGGCCAAAGATGTGAAGTCAAACTATCCGGTGAGACCACCAAAGCACAAAATATGGTGACTGCAGACTGTAAGCTTCATACAAACGCGCTCGAGCAACGCGCACATAGACAACTTCTCGCAATTAAGCAAAAAATATATATTTTGTATTTTTATTTATTTTATTTACATATGTATTAATGTTATAGCATGTCCCTTCTAGGGGACTTTCGGTTTAGAATTAATGAAAAAAAAAACTCAAAGGTTGAACCATTGGTTTAAAATACAAGAAAAAGTTGTTTACCGTACTTCAGGTAACCTTATCGATACAATGCACATTGATTTCAAACTAAACGATCGTTAATCAATTCGAAAACAATTAAAAACCTACCTTGGGTGGTAGCCATATTTTAAGCATACTTCAAACTGTCGAAAAAAACATTTCGCGGTAAATAGCTTGCGGAAGCTTACATTCCAATGAAACCGCCATCTATTATGACACTCTTGCAACTCTCTTCATTATTTGCGGTAGCAGCCGCTAGTAGGCGACACTTTTGATATGTCCCCTCTAGGGGGCTTCATGACGACCGAGGAGGGTAAATATTATTATCTGTGCGCTCGGATTGTTCCTAGAGGTCTATGTGTGCGCGGTTTGTATCATTTTGAGACCAAAGTGAGACTCTTATCTACCTTTCCTTTAGGTACTCGTTAACTTCATTGAAATATTACTGATGTGATGCAAGATTTTTAAAACGTATCGATACAATAATTAAATTAAATAGGTATTATAATTTTTATACTATTTACAATTTGTTATCAAAGGCCGACCATTCTTTTTATAACGTTATACGTTATACGTGAACATTTTAAAATTTACATCTTATCTAGTAAAATTGTGTAGAGATTTAGTATCATAGCATATCACTGATTAAATTTAAATAATTAATATTTAAATGAAATCCAATAAGAAATAAATTCAACAATAAAATTAAGGTAACCAAAGTACAAGAAGTAACACGAACATTTTGTTTTGTTTTAATTGTTTTAAGTTTTGCATTCACATTGCAATACTAGGTATATCTTATATATGTATTATATATGTATGCACGTATATATATGTATGTATATTATATATGTATGCACTTGAATAATGAATACCACCAGCTGTCAGAAGTTGAACAGAGGTACAGTCACCAGCATAAACATGTACACACTTTTGACTAGTTCTATTCCTCACATGATAATGCTTGTAACTGTACCGAGACACAAACTTTATTTTTACGTCATTTGCCAGTGTTTCTATAATGCGTATTTTAATAGTAGTTTTTATTTAATTTACCATAAAGGTTAAAGATCTTGGTAGATCTCTTTACTGTTTTGAAATGACTGTTTACATTTCAATGCATAGCCCGCATTTGGCAAGCCTGGTGTTTAAGCCAACACCCATCAATTCTAGCGATGACTTGATTTCAAAACTGGAGCCGTTTGCCCAGCAGTGGAACTGTATAGGTATGGGTATGTAACTAATTATCACTACAACCGTTTATTATAAAATATAGTTTAATTATTGGTTACACACTTGTAAGTAGATTTCTAACTCACATTTGTATCTATGTGGAGAAAAGTAAAGTAGGTATCACTTACTTCAACGCTCCGTAAATAACAGTTTATCTAAGTATACTAATAATTTAATAAAGCTGAAGACTTTGTTTTTTTTTGTTTGAACGCGCTAATCTCTAGAACTACCGGTCGGATTTGAAAAATTATAAAATGTTTTTGTTTAGTTTACATAATTTTAACGCAAATTTTGTTGCGAAACAAATTACAAAAACACAAATGTTGAAAAAATTTCCACGAGCAGGATTTGAACCTGTACCCTTCTGACATACTGGGTCAGGTGCTCTTCCAATTGAGCTATCGTGGTTCTAACCAGCCCGCCGAAATTATTCAACACTATTTACTTTTTTACTTTGAAAGCCAAAGGCGCCAATTCAATGTCAACAACTACCGTCATTAACATCTGATCATAATATTTTTACAAATACTAAAGATCAGTTAAGAAGTAGGCAAGCTATTTATAAAATGTTTTTTGTTTTGTTTATATAATTTTAACGCAAATTTTGTTGCTAAACAAATTACAAAAACACAAATGTTGAAAAAATATAAGGTAAATAGTGTTGATCAGAACCACGATAGCTCAATTGGAAGAACACCTGACCCGGTATGTCAGAAGGGTGCAGGTTCAAATCTTGCTCGTGGAATTTTTTTCAACATTTGTGTTTTTGTAATTTGAAAAATTATTTTTGCATTTGATAGCCCAATTTTTGTGGAAGGCTATAGGCTATAGGCTATTTAACATCACGCTATGGCCCTTAAAAGAAGTCAGAGAAAACGCTAAGCGAATACGAAGTACTAGCGACGCGGTGGGTCGCGGAACAGCTATAGTATGAATGAATGAATACGACTTCTCTTGTATTATATATATCACACAGGAAACTTTTGGCCGACATATCACGGTGAGAATTTATACGCATTTCTTTTTATTTATATGGGCAGTTGCCCACACCGCCCACGCCTTACACCGTCTCTGATCTCGCGTGATGTTAAGTGATGATAAGGCCGAAGGTGGAATCGCACTTCGTTCGGAATCCGCTACTGAGGAACTGGCCATATATTATATATCAAATAAAATATTCAACAAATATCTTCTATAATTGGCACATATAGCTTCCTTTACAGTCACTAAACGTACAAAATGTATATATTAAATTTGTTATGTACAAAATATGTTAGCAATTATATTGCAAATATATCTAAGAACCTTATCCCAGAGCTAGCAGCTACTTGGGCCAGCGTATAAACATTTCTATCCAGCGTGACAATGCTGCTGGCTTACTGGCACTCTGCCTGATGGGGATGATTTGGGGCAATTTTTTTATTTATAGTTGGTAGTAGTTATAGTTAATAGTTTTTTATATATTTAATTTTAAGTGTAAATTAAAACAAAAAAAATGTGTAAAATAAACGCGAGTACATCCGTAAAAGTTGTTTCATTTCAATGTGTAGTGTTCGCGTAAATTTAGAGGACAATTATTTTGAGTAGTTTAATTTAATTGTTATTGTGGTAAATTATTTCGTGTTCTAAGAACCGAAAAAGTGTCAAAAACAAATACTCTTTCCAATCCCTCGGTACTAAAATATTAACTTAAATTAATTTTATTTACATACTTAAACTTTTTTAGATTTTTCGGGAATACCTTTATTGCGTTAGATCTAGCAAAATTCAAATCGTAATTGATTTTAGTTACGTATATTACAGATTAAGGCATGCTGAGGTGGTTTGGCAATGTCGAGAGAATGGATGAAGAACGATTGACGAAAAAAGTGTATAAGGCGAGTGTGAATGAAAGTGCTGGTAGGGGTAGACGTAGGCGGACGTTTCGAGACCAAATCAGGGACGTCTGGAAAAAAGGCCCGGTCAAGAGTACCCTAAACCGAAGAGCATGTATGAAGGGAATAATGAAAGTGGACGAAGCGAAACAAGTATGTCAGGATCGTAGCAAGTGGAAAGAAGTGGTCTCTGCCTACCCCTACGGGAGAGAGGCGTGATTATATGTATGTATGTATGTATATTACAGATTGGATGAATATTTAATACAAGGAATATTTATGTAAATGCTTTGGCTTGTTACTTACGTATTAATTTATGCTCATATGCCTTCATATAACCTAGGTTGAAGCACTTTGCGAGTGTTGTAAAAGATTCTACGCTTTGAGTTTTAATTTAACAAGCTTTAGGGCTCGGTATCTCGTTAACGAAACTGGCTGACTGACTGTTTGTTTAACTGGCTGGCTGACTGACTGTCCGACTGGTTAACTGGCTGACTGACTGACTCTCTGACTGGTTAGTTGGCTGACTGACTGGTAAACTGGCTGGCTGACTGACAGTTTGGTTGAATAGCTGTAGCTGGCTACCTCAGCGCAGCAAAGTGCCATCAGCTCTGCGTCTGGAAGGCTTGCAGATCTCACGGTGGTCGTTAAACGTGGTACTATCAACCTATTGATAAAGATCAGTGACTCGCACCAATAGTTAGTATGAAGACTGGCTGGCTGGATGACTGGCTGATTGGCTAACTGACTAGGAAGCTGGCTAACTGGCTTGCTCACTTAGCTAGTTGGCTGACAGTCTGGTTGACTGACTGGCTAACTAGCTGGCTTGATAACTGGCTTGCTGACTGGCTGGCTGATAGTCTGGTAGATTGTACGCCAGTTCGGTTGACTGGTTGGCTAGTTGGCTAGCTGGCTAGCTTCCGGCTCGCAACGGCACTGCCTCAATGCGGCATGCATGAGTGCCATCAGCTCCGTATACAATAAGCATCGGCGGCTGGACGGCTTGCAGATCTCACGGTGGTCCACAGAAACGCCGTATAGAGCGCCTATACCTGCGTCTGTGGAGGTTGAAAAGAGTTATTATTTATTTTAAAGTATAGTGGAAATTTTTCAACACTTTTTTTTTTCAAAATGTATTTTTTTTCGCAACATTTACATAAAAATAAAGTAAAACACTTGTGCAAAAAAAAATTGAAATGATTGTTTTTCTTAAGTTTAAGCAAACGTTACATTGAATTGAAACCAGTTTTAGAAATTCAAGATAACACTAATAAAAAATAACAAACACATTGAAATGTACCTAGATCTGTAATCATATTGTAAAGTGTCTGTATTAATATTGTAAAGTTTTGAGAAAACTTAACGTTTTGTTTGAACTACTTAAGTGAAATTGTGAAATTATAAATGGCTTGTGTTCAAACGCCTACCAAAATGTATCAATTTTACCACCAATAAAATTCGAAACGCTTACCAAAATGGTTAAATGATCACCAAAATGTGTTTCCTAAAATATTATAAAAAGAATACAATTTATAATTTTATTAAATGCCTTAAAAATATATGAATACCAGACCATATTATGTTATATTGTCACCAAATGCATTTCAGACCAAATATGTTATATTGTCACCAAACAGATAATACCAATATTTTATGCCTCGAGTTTCAATTTGGTAAATTTTGCTTTCTGTTGTCTAATAAAAAAAATAACCTCGAAATTCAAGACAATCGTTACGCTGCGCTTTGCGATTGTCTTAAATTTCTAACCTATCACGTGACCTACAGGAGTAGGGCAGCCTAGTGTCCTCAATCATTTGAATGATAGTGTAAAAATTGTTGGTATCAATGTTACTGGTTCAGTAAAACAATATTTGGTGAGCATTATTCCATTTGGCAAGCAAAAAGAATATATGTACAAAACGACAATTATTCTGATGTGTGTATACTTATTAGGGTATAAAAATTATTTTGGTGAGCACTTAAAATGTACCCATTATGAATGCAAAAAAATAAATAATACATTTTTAGTACATTAGATAATTATCCAATAGATAGATAGGTATCTAAGTTGTTATATGATTAAATTTGGAGTGATGGAGTGTCCGTGAATGGGGACCATATATGAGACAGCATCACATACATTGTTCTGATCCCAAGGTAAGTAGCTAAAGCACTCGTTTCATAGAAATCAGAAACAACGACGGTACCACAACCACCCAGACCCGACACAATATCGAAAAGTTCGTTTTCGACATTGACCCGACCGGGAATCGAACCCGGGACCTCAAAGTTAGCGCCGCCCAAAGTACGGCGTGCAAGCCACTCGGCTACGGAGGTCGTCAAATATGAAGATCATTACTGACCTGCTGAGGGCACGCTGACTATCCTCAGCCATAGAACCGCCATGAGAGTGCGACATGTCTCAACCAAGCTCCGAACCTGGGGCTGCGAGCGCCGCGTCGCTTCCAACCAGCGAGCTTGCAGCGACAGCACGAGTGCGCAGTCTAGAACGAGATAATGAGGTTTGTATGAGTTTTTTTTTAAATGCCTCGAGCTGGATTCGAACTTGCGCGTAGTCTGTGAACAACTAGCTAATGGAATTTCTTTTAAGAAAGAGTTTTAAAAAATGGATAGCGAGCAGTCTTTGGAGGTGATAAAGAGGATTCTGTGAGGAGTTTAAAGAAAATGCCTCGTTCGGGACTTTTGACGAATGGACACGTTTTGTCTACTAACCGTATATCATTCCATTGCGTTAACAAAAACAAAAATTTGTATGGCAAAATGTTAACTCACACTAGGCACCGAGACCAAACAAACCGAGTACAACCATGTACAAACCCGGGACCTGTAGATCTGGGTGCCTAAGTATTGTTTAATATCCGTGTCCATTCGATTACGTTAACGAAAACGAAAATTAGTACGGCATTGTAGCAGCGCCTCCTGGCGACATACGAGAAGAGTTGACATTTTGCCATACAAATTCAGGTTTTTGTTAATGTGATCGAATGGCGAATGAAACTCGCACTTGGCACTCTGAGGCCGTTAACCTCTAGACCAGCGTTTCCCAAACTTTGTTCTACTGTGACCCGGTAATTTTCATACTCCTCCTTTGTGACCCCTTTGTTAAGTTTTTGGACCCACTGAAAACGGTATTGGGGAAAAATAAAACACAACCCCCCGCCGCCGCGCCGCCCGCGCCTCGACACGACGCGACGCGCGCGCTATTAGTTGCAATCCCCGCCCGATCCTCTAAATGACAGCACACATTTACAGAATACACTAAACATGCACACCAGTTTAGGCCCAAGACACCGTACTCGTAGAACAAGGGTACGAAGAACCGGTTCACACTCGCTCTACACCAGGTACAGACATGTACCTGGTCGGTTCTCTCCTCCTCCACGGCCCGGTCAACCCGAGCCGAGGTCCGTGCCTTTAGAGGCGCCCTCGGGTTGCTCCGCTCCCCGATCCGATCCGAACCCTTCGGAAAATCTAGTAGGGCACGGGGACGCGCACTTGTGCGCGATGCCGTTCCCTCTAGATAACCTCTGAAGGTGATTCATTTCACACGGCTTGAGGGACCCTTTACGTTCCTCGCCGCCCCCAAAAAGCCCGGTGAAGCTGAAAATGCCGCAGGGGCAATCAGCAATCTCTCTCCAAAAAAAAAAAAATATTAGTTGCAATACCTACAATCCGCCCGTCGAGTGATCATCTTTGTCTCGTTAGTCAAGAAATAAAATCGACCATCTCTTAGTACTTATTTAAAATATGGAGGCAATGCTGGCGATCCCGGTATTTTTTTTTGGCGACCCGGCACCGGGTCGCGACCCACCAGATGGGAAACGCTGCTCTAGACCACAGGCTGACGCTGGTGATGAACATACCTTTGCTGATCTCCAGAAGCTCGATGCTCCTCGCCGTGATCGGTGTCTTGATGTCAGCCAGCGGCGACCCTCGGTGCGGCACAGAGTAGAACATGAACCCCACGCTGTTAGCCCACAGGCCAGCCTGTCGGCTCTCGTAGTCTTCTGTGGGGTGGGAAAGAAAAGAATAAACTATGTTTAGGTATATGAAAATGAAAAAAAATATTTCCCGATAATTAATAGTAAGCCGTGTGGGTGGGAAAGAACAGTGAACTTTATATGAAAACCAGCTGACATGATAGGAGCCTAATCACCCAGCGATATGAAATATACTTCACGACCTATACCTATAAATGTATAAACAAAATATCACAAAAATCGGTTGAGCCGTTTCCAAGTAGTGCGACCGCAAACACCGTGACACGAGATTTTTATATAAGAAGATGAAAAAGAAATTAAAAAAAATACCCAAAAATTTATAGTACTGTAGCCGCGTTACAGGAATGTGCAAACGCCTCTGCCTAACAACCTATCCAAAACTATCAAATTTCTTCAATAAATGTTTAACCATATGTCATATACATAAAGTTCAAAGTCTATTGAGGAAATTTGACAGTCGCTAAAAAATTGACTGCTGGGGCACGAACTTTCCCTATGGATGGACAGGGAAGGTACACCAGGTACAGATATGTACCTGGCGCTTCTCTCCTCCACCACGGCCCGGTCAACCCGAGCCGAGGTCCGTGCCTTTAGAGGCGCCCTCGGGTTGCTCCGCTCCCCGATCCGATCCGAACCCTTCGGAGAATCTAGTAGGGCACGGGGACGCGCACTAGTGCGCGATGCCGTTCCCTCCAGAAAACCTCTGAAGGTGATTCGTTTCACACGGCTTGAGGGACCCTTTACGTTCCTCGCCGCCCCCAAACAAGCCCGGTGAAGCTGAAAATGCCTCACAGGCAATCAGCAATCACTCTCAAAAAAAAAAACGGCCCAGTGCGGATTGGAGGTTGTTAACGACTGCTAAGCTACAGACTGCAGCCGGGAACAACGGCTTTACGTGCCTTCCACGTTACGGAGGAGCTTGAGATGATACTTTTTTTATTTATTAGAAGTAGGCAAACGAGCAGGCGGGTCACCTGATGGGAAGCAATCACCGCCGCCCTTGGACACCCAGAGGAATCGCAGATGCGTTGCCGGCCTTTAAGGAAGGAATAGGATCGCTTCTTGAAGATCCCTACGTCGTAATGGTCCGGAAATACCGCCGCCGAGAGCTGGTTCCACAGCACTGTAGTTCGTGGTAAAAAATTACGTGAGAAACGCACAGTAGTAGACCGCCATCCATCAAGATGGTGTGGATGGAAAGACAGTCGATTGCGTGTAGTGCGGTGCAGGAAACCAGCGGCAGGGATCAAACCGGACAATTCCTCAGAGCACTCCCCATGATAAAGGCGATAAAATATACTGAGAGACGCAACGTCTCTCCGAAGGGCCAGCGGATCGAGCCGACCAGAGGTTACCACGTCGTCGACAACTCGAGCAGCTCTGCGTTGAATGCGGTCAAATAGGAGGAGTTGGTACTGGGGTGCTCCAGCCCAAAGATGGGAACAGTATTCCATATGAGGCCTGACCTGTGCTTTGTAAAGTTTTGTTTTTTTTTGGTCACCCATCCAATGACCGGCCTTTTCGAAAGTTGCTTAACCTCAGCACTTGCAGACCGGGCGCGTTAACCACTGTGCCATAAGCAACGTAAAGTAAGTATTCGACAGGATAGGATTTCTTTAATCTTTAAATAAAGGTAGCAATTTGTTTAGTCTTTAGCGACGATTGAATAATCCTAGCAAAAATTCTATATTATTTTTTAGCGTCAAAAAGTGTATCGAACGCTGGTGAAACTGCGATACAAAGCAAATATTTTACATATTTATACACTAGCGGCCTGTCCCTGCTTCGCACGGGTGGACTTTTTTTTAATATAGCCTATGTTACTCAGCGCTAATATAACATTCTAATGGTGAAAGAATTTTTTAAATCGGTCCAGTACTTTTTGAGTTTATTCGTTACAAACATACATACATACATACATACATACATACATACAAAAATACAAAGGTTTCCTCTTTCTAATATTAGTATAGGAAACAAAATGTATGAAGCAGAAAAGACAATTACTAATAAACAGACACTAATCACGCTCATAAAAATAATGAATTTGTAATAACTATTGTTATTCTAAATAATATTATTAATAAGTCATTTACAAAATAAATGAAGTCTTATTTGTTCGAGACTGCAAAGCGATTCAAATGAAGTCCCATAAAAATGCACAAATACATGAATAGGTATCTGCATGAATTAAAAACATTAGATGAAAAAATTACCTTCGGTGTCGGAAGACATTGCTGCATCATCCATTTCTTTTAATCTCCTCTCATCGTCCAAGTCCATCAGATTGTTTATTTGTCTTATATTAACACTAATAACTTTATCATTGAATTCTAATGTTTCTTTTAAATAATCATTGTCATCATCAAAATGAGTTTCACATAAATTAATATTGCTCGGTTCTAAAACATTGTATTCTTGCGAGTTTGTAAAATTAATATTGTCTTTTTGGTTTTGTCTGCCGCTTGAATCTTCTTTGTCATAATTGTCATTTTTGGTTTTGGTTCTGTGTTGATTTTGTGTTTTTAAGTATGCTTCATATGCTGTAACAACAGATAAAAATAGCTATATATCACATTACCATCACTTCACCAGTTCATTTTATATCGCCATTGCTGGGGATCCCTACGGATGGATGAAGAGAACGGGCCGTAAACCACCACGCGGGCCCAGAGCAGTGTGGCGGTTGTTAATGACTGCTAATGCAGCCGGGACCAACAACTTTACGTGCCTTCTTTATATGCCATGCGGACTTAAGACAAGCCCTACCACCAACCAAATCGACTAAAAACGCTGAGAATCGTTCACAGACCCTTCTAAGGCTGGTGATCCACTAGATCATAAAGGCGTTAAAGGATCATCATCATCATCATCACCGGCTCATTTATGTCCCCACTGCTGGGGCACGAGCCTTCCCTATGGATGGATAGGGAGAACGGGCCATAAACCACCACGCGGGCCCTGTGCGGTGCGGTGGTTGTTAACGACTGCTGACGCAGCCGGGACCGACGGCTTTACGTGCCTTCCGAATCACGGAGGAGCTCGAGATGATACATTTTTGGTTACCCATCCGATGACCAGCCTTTGCGAAAGTTGCTTAACCTCAGCACTCGCAGACCGGGCGCGTTAACCACTGCGCCATCGAGCCCCTCAAAAGTTAAAGGATGCTAAATTATAATTCTTCACTCTTCTTAGTGAAATCATGGGCTTGTTAAGTTCAATTTACATACCTTCACAATATATCTGTTTAATGAATAAACCTCCTTTCGAATGACCGACCCATATGACAGGTTTCCTGCCCACGCCTAATTCGAGAAGTTGTTTCGACATCTGCTCCGCTCGCTCATGTAGTCTTAACCTGGAACCATACAAAAAAGATTCAGGATCGGCAACGTGTACATGCCATTCGCGTGATGTTTCATTGACAAGTAGTGAAAATGCTCCATAATTTACATTTTATGTAATACAATTATATAAAGGAATGAATGTCATTTATTATTTAAATACGGTACAATACATAGGATGCTGATACATATTTTTTTATTAGTTGTGGGTAAACAAGCACATGGCCTTATCTCACCTGATGTTAAGTGATGATAAAGGCCAACGACGATGGGGGCGCACTTCTCTCGGAATCCTCTACTACTGAGGCACTGGCTATCTTATCTCTAGCTGCCGGAACACTACAATGCTGGTTGATGTTATGGCGAGTGGCGACATATTTGAATAAGATTGTGGTAGTTAGCCAGGCGGACAAAGAATTCCTACTAGCAACTAGCAACCAAACTGAGTACACAACCCTGTAACTGCCGCTGGGAATTGAACCCGGGACCTCTGGATCTGAGACAGTGGTTCACTAAACCACAGGGGCAATTATAAATCATTAATTTTACTTCTACTGAATTTTGCCAGAAAGCGACTTAGACACATCGGATACTAAGACTGTAAAAACAATGGTTATACAGGTTGACTTTTTTTATCACCGTCCAAACCTTCTGAGTCGACTCCCGAACAAACGACAAACGAACAACTCTTTCGAGTTAGGGAGTTGGTCCAATAGTAAAAGTTGTTCGTTTGTATCACGGGCAAACACGGGAGTCATGTCAGAAGGTTTGGACGGTGATAAAAAAGTCAATCCGTATAATCACGTCAATAATTAATTACTCTAGTTAACTAAAATAAAGTTTGAACTTACCTCTTGCATTCCTTAATCCATATAGGCCTCCACAGATAAGGATCACTAGTGTAATTGATTGAGATAACCCTAGCTTCGGGATAGTCTTCTTTGATCCAATCCCTAGGCCAACATGAGGAGTAGCACACATCGCAGGCGCACCCACAACCTATCTGACACTTCCTACCCTCAGTCACTACACATTCACAATTATTATCATTAACTTTAAACAAATCGTTTTCGTTAACCCTCCCATCAATTTCCCCTTCGCATTTGCAGTTGACTTCATTTAATTTGCGACCGACTTCATTAATTTCGCAATTGACTGCATCGATGTCGCATTCGAAATTCAAACCGGTGACACTATCCAAATTGGTATCACAGCCGTTATCACAGATTCTGTTCTCGCTCTCGAATAGATCGCGAACGAATTTCGCTTGCGTCTCGTAGTTATCCACTATTTCGACTTGGTCTAGCAAAGAATTTGTATAAAACTTTTCAGTCATGAAATCTTCTTCGTTTGGAATTATTTTGTTTATACCATTATAAAACTTCTTTTCCATATGATTGTAAGTGACTTCATTTATGTTGACTTCATAATCATTTATATTGCTATTGGCGTTTGGTTCAATTTGGCATGTGCAACTGGCTGGTCTGAGCAGAGGCACCTTGTCAGGTTCAATTTTGTATTTGGATCTCCAATCGCCTTGTCTCCAAGTGTTACCGAGGGAACCTGGAAAAAGCACGAAATAAAGATAGAATATCTTCTATATATAAAACGCTTGTGTCACAATGTTAGTTGCCAATATACTCCTCCGAAACGGCTCGATCGATTTTTATTAAATTTTATATGTACACACGCCTGCACATCAACCTACTACAAACTGTCAAATTTTCTCAATAGACTCTGAACTTTATGCTTAAAACATATGGTTGAAAATGTATTGAAGAAATTTGACAGTTTTGGATAGGTTGATGTGCAGGCGTCTGTACGGATTACTAATGTTTGACCAAAAAGTATTGACAAATGGTCATTCGACAAACAACGTTTCACCAAATGTTCATTTCGCAAACGAGACATTTGACAAAAGTCATCCATTTCCAGTCACCAGATCCATTAGCAAACTTTACACTTGTTAAATGTGTTAAATATTAAAATGTCAATTGACCTTTTTTCATTTCACCAAATAATTTGTTTAGCAAATTAAAAAAAATAAGCTATAAATTCAAGACAAAAATTACCAAAATGCAACTCCTTTCTGTTGTCTAATAAAAAAATAACCTCGAAATTCAAGACAATCACGTGACCTACAGGAGTAGGGCAGCTAGTATCCTCAATCATTTGAATAATATCCACTACTTCAAAGAAATTTAGACTAGTTGTAGTCGTTTTTAGACCAATAGTAGTTTTGTCTGATAACTCTGTTGCTAAATGTTCATTGTGTTAAATCATTATTTATAAAATGTAAATTTAAGTGTTGATCATTTGGAACAGTGAGTCATTAGTGAAATGATTAGTAGTAAAATGGTCAATCGGCGAAAACATTTTTTTGCTAAACGTTGTAATTTTGCCAAATGACTTTTGGTCGAACAGCAGGACCCCGTCTGTACATATTCGGTAGGTATGAGAATAGGCCGTAAAGTATATTTCATATCGCTGGGTGATTACTTCAAAACTTTGTCTTTTTTTAAATTGTAAAGTATTTATGTTACAATGGGTCATTGCCTGATTTAAATGAAGAAATAAATAAAAGGAACGATACGTTGAAGCAGTGCCTGGTGACAAACAAGGGGAATTAAACTTTGCCATACAAAATCTACATCCTCATCACCAGATCATCACCAGCACATTTCATGTCCCCACTGCTGGGGCACGAGGCTCGCCTATGGATGGAAACACTACAGGGAGAACGGCCTTAACCACCACGCGGGCCCAGTGTGGAAGGTGGTTGTTAGAAAACCAGACCAAGCGCATTCATCACTGTGCCATCAAGCTCCTGGTACACACGCCTGCATCTCAACCTACCACAAACTGTCAAATTTCCTCAATAGACTTTGAACTTTAATAGACTTTGAACAATAGTGTTGAATAATTTCGGCGGGCTGGTTAGAACCACGATAGCTCAATTGGAAGAGCACCTGACCCGGTATGTTAGAAGGGTGCAGGTTCAAATCCTGCTCGTTTAAATTTTTTCAACATTGTAGTTTTTGTAATTTGTATCGCAACAAAATTTGCGTTAAAATTATATAAACAAAACAAAAAACATTTTATAAATAGCTTGCCTACTTCCTAACTGATCTTTAGTATTTGTAAAAATATTACGATCAGATGTTAATGACGGTAGTTGTTGACATTGAATTGGCGCCTTTGGCTTTCAAAGTAAAAAAGTAAATAGTGTTGAATAATTTCGGCGGGCTGGTTGGAGCCACGATAGCTCAATTGGAAGAGCACCTGACCCGGTATGTCAGAAGGGTGCAGGTTCAAATCCTTCTCGTGGAAATTTTTTCAACATTGTGTTTTTGTAATATTATATAAATTTGACACTTTTGAATAGGTTGACGCATGAAGCTGTAGGTTATTATAACAGCTTCATGGGTTGATGTGCATGTCTGTACATTTGAAAAGGAAATTGTGACGGATGTTTGATGTTATAGTTGACGTTATCACCGACTTACGTAAAACTATGTTAGGACTTATTGTTTTGAGTTTAAGACAATGTAAGTAAGTACTTTATCTTTGTCGAACAATAATGTTTACGCACTCCATTGCATATCAATTATTGTTAGAACTATATTGTTTCAAATTTCTCGTTAATTCTGTTTGATTTTCTAATTGTAGGCATTGAATAATATTATTGGTCTATGGTAATAATTAAGCCAAATTAAAGAATTCACAATAATATAATAACCTAATGTAACTATTACTATTACGAAACTAAAATATGTGGCGTCAAAAAATTCCTCCGCGTCGCTGTCGACTGGTAATGTACCCGAGAGGCTGGCGGTATTGCCACGTTGTATGGCAATGCTTAGCCTCTGGCCAAGGTAAAAGCCAGCCCTTGGGTCATGGGAAGTGTCAACCAGCCGTTTGGAGATGTCAGTAAATAAAACATGAGCACTCGCGGACCCCATGGTAATAATTAGGTGGTATGTATTGTATGGGAAAGAATGCGTAAAGCGAAAACTTCGTGACTGTTATCGTTTTCCAAAGTTTAAGCGTACACTACACATTGTAATGAAACTACTTTTGCGGATCTACTCGCGTTTATTTTACTGATTCGATGTTTACGTGTTGTTTCGAACCCTTTGCGGGGTCCATGGGCACAGGGAGGGAGGTGTTGTCGTCTCATAATTAACTAATTCATTAATCAATTCGTGATTATTTTAAGCACACTGCGCGCACTAAGGAATGTGTGATTGACGCAAAATTTTATTTCTATCAAATTAAAATTTGTGTGTGTCATGTGTTATACACACATGCATATATATAATCATGGACTAATTTATTTTTATATTGTTTATGGAGAAAGAGTTCCAAAATAACAAAGAACCTTTTTTGCAAATGCCAGCGTACGAACAAAACGTTGTTACAAGTGTTGAACATCCAGGCAACTAAGCCCTGAACCGTAACAATTCCAAGATATAAGCGATTTTGTACAGGAATTTTTTGTACGATCCGAATCTGAAAATCCAAAACCGCCGAACATACAAAAATAGCGAAAAAAAAACAAGGCCGATTTTTTTACAAAATAAACCAAAAAATTTGAATATAAACTAACTAAAATATTTTTTTTTGGTATGCAAGGGCAATGTTTCACTATTAGAATATCAATTGTCAAATTATCCAAGTGCTATGTTATTATCACGATGACTTCCTTGATAAAATTATCCTTTTGAACCTTGCTGAGCGTGTAATAGTGGCATTTTGAGATTCGGGCGAGAGTCCGATCGGATCGGAACCCCTCGGAGAATCTGGTAGGGCACGGGGACATGATGCGTGATGCCGTTCCCTCTAGAAAACCTCCGAAGGTGATTCATTTCACACGGCGACTTGAGGAGCCCTTTAAGTTTCTCGCCGCCCTCAAAAATACCGGTGAAGCTGAAAATGCCGTCTGAGGCAAACAGCAAAGTCACTCAAAATAAAATCGGGCGAGACTTTATTTGTACATCGTGTGACAGAAAGGTGTGGACAAAATGAAAAGATCCAATGAGATCCGAGAGTGTATACGATCTTGATCTCGAATGCAGAGTTACTAAGTCATGATTCTTAACTTTTATTTGTTATGCAATTTATTTGCAATTCAATATTTCCATTGTGACGTCACATCAATGTAAATTTATCCCAGCCCTAGTGGTTTAGTAACATGTGTAGAAAGTCTGTGGTAGTGGGAATCACGTCGGGGTCACCACTGTAGGAAACCAATGGTAGGATGGTGCGCCACAATGAGGAAAGATAAAGGGAAGATCTTCCTCCGAGCTGGGTGGCTGGGTTCCTCCGACCGAGGTCCAACGGATTTTTTTTTTTTGATTGCCGCTGCGGCATTTTCAGCTTCACCGGGCTTTTTGGGGGCGGCGAGGAACGTAAAGGGTCCCTCAAGCCGTGTGAAACGAATCACCTTCAAAGGTTATCTAGAGGGAACGGCATCGCGCACAAGTGCGCGTCCCCGTGCCCTACTAGATTCTCCGAAGGGTTCGGAACGGATCGGGGAGCGGAGCAACCCGAGAGCGCCTCTAAAGGCACGGACCTCGGCTCGGGTTGACCGGGCCGTGGAGGAGGAGAGAACCGACCAGGTACATGTCTGTACCTGGTGTAGAGCGAGTGTGAACCGGTTCTTCGTACCCTTGTTCTACGAGTACGGTGTCTTGGGCCTAAACTGGTGTGCATGTTAGTGTATTCTGTAAATGTGTGCTGTCATTTAGAGGATCGGGCGGGGGTCCAACGGATGTTAGTCGGAGGTGCTATATATAGCGAAAGAGATGGTGAAACTTCACTACCGCGATGCAGGCTTCCCATACTATTTATCGTCGTAGTATGGCGACGTCGTTGGTATGCGTTTGTGGCGCCATCTGTTGACACGGTTGAGAAGGTGTTTGCTTCGTGTCGATTAATGTGCGTGCGGCGTATGCGGTAGGTGACGCCGCCACACACACATACTTATATCTATAGTAATATCTGCTGCTCGCTTTTCACTTCACTTCATAGTAGTTTTTAGTATTTTAACGTATCTACTAATGATTTTTGCACTCTATAGAGTTATTTGAGGAGCTCGATGGCACAGTGGTAAACGCGCCCGGTCTGAGAGTGCTGAAGTCAAGTAACTTTCGCAAAGGCTGGTCATCGGATGGGTGATCAAAAATTTGTCATCTCTCCCTACTCCGTGCTTCGGAAGGCACGTAAAGCCGTTGCTCCCGGCTGCGTTAGCAGTCGTTAACAACCACCGTACCACACTGGGCTCGCGTGGTGGTTACTGCCCGTTCTCCCTATCTATCACTAGGGAAGGCTCATGCCCCAACACACACAGTAGACTTACGAACCGATGGCATAGTGACATCCACAAAAGCTATTTGTAGCCTAAACTGATTTTTAATTTTAAATATTAAACAGTGGGGACATTAAAATGAGCTGACGATCTGGTGAAGGTCGCGGGACGCCGGTCATTGTGGAGATCCTTGAGGGAGGCCTTTGTCCAGCAGTGGACGTCTTTTGGCTGAGATGATGATGAGAGTCATTTATAATTACCGTATAGCCCGTGCACGAACACGACATCGGCGCTGTGCGTGGCTGGCGTGTGCAGCACCTGACATTCCACCTTGGGTTCAGGGTTGAGGTGCTCGCTGCTGGCCGCGCGAGTCTTCACAGGAGGCCGGGGCACTGGGGGCGACCATGAGGCATCTTTATAGTAATTGCTGCACTGAAGCTAAATTAAATATTTATAAAATTTATGAAATACAGTGAAACAATTAAAAAAAAAATTCAGTCAATTAGCACTTGAAAATAAAAAGTAAAATTTATTATAGCGTTGTGTTATCAAATGAGTGGAATTTCATCTGCAAAGGTGAATCTGCATGGCCATCGGTTGCAACGACCGTTGGATAGATGGCGCTCGTACCGCTAAAAAGCACTCAAAAACATTAAAATAGCAGTGACAAAATTCAGCGCTTACGTCAGCCTTCCCGGTAGCATAGCGGTCAATGCAACCGCCCGGATTGCGGAAGACCCAGGTTCAATTCCTGGCTGGGTCGGGTTGGCGTTTCATTTTTTCACTGTATTTTATAAATTTTATAAATATTCAATATGCTAGTTCATTTTTTGAAACTTATTTGTAGTTTTAATTGGAAATAAAAAAAACCGTTTTTCTTGTGGTAAGGGGCGCAAACGCTCCGTATTAGCAATTGAATTGAATTATGCAAATAAATATTACTATTACTATTACTTAGATTAATTGTTTAGCGATGCGTCGTCGCCTCAACCTCACCTGCACGCCGCGCCGTGGTTCTCCCTGCTTTAACAACGAACGATGCTCTGACTTGTATTGAATATTTTGTGATCTGGCGACTGAGCAATGGCGGGATAATTTTTGGGCAAAACTACCTATCATTAAAAAAGATTTATAAGATTTAATATTTTGAGCTTCGAGTGACTACTCGCTTAAAGAAGGCTGGCTACCTATTAGCTTGGCAATCCAAAGAGTTAATGTTGCTAGCATTCTTGGGACCGTTCCCACGAGCCCACAGCTGGAGGACATTTTTTATTTATAGGTTATTTTTTATTTATGGGTTTTATTTTGTCGTTAGTTTTATCTTAATTTCTTTCATTCACACTCGCCTTATACACTTTTTTTCGTCAATCGTTCTTCGTCCATTATCTCGACATGGCCAAACCATCTCAGCATACCTTTCTCAATTTTTGTCACTACATCTTCTTTCAGATCACAACGTTTCCTTATCTCACTATTTCTTATCCTGTCTTTTTTTTTTTTTTTTGGAGAGAGATTGCTGATTGCCGCTGCGGCATTTTCAGCTTCACCGGGCTTTTTGGGGGCGGCGAGGAACGTAAAGGGTCCCTCAAGCCGTGTGAAACGAATCACCTTCAGAGGTTATCTAGAGGGAACGGCATCGCGCACAAGTGCGCGTCCCCGTGCCCTACTAGATTCTCCGAAGGGTTCGGATCGGATCGGGAAACTTATCCTGTCACTCAGTTTACCTCCTATCATACTTCTTAACGCTCTCTTCTCTACTGCATTTATTCTGCTTTCATGTTTCTTCTGCCATACCCAACTTTCACTTCCGTAGGTACATGAGTGTCGGAACCAATCACATATAGAAATAATATCAATACAGTATCAATATAGGAATGAAAAGAGTCTAGGGTGCCTGTAATAAGTAAATAGCCTTTTCGTACCACTTGCTCAAAAAAGTGATATTCTATGCCACAAAAAGCGAACATAACAATAGTCATTTTTAATTTCTTAAAAACAGGGAAAGAAAATTGTACTGAATTTCATTCATCCTCTAGGGGGAGAATGTGATTTAAATTTGGAATACTTACCGAAATTTATACTGAACTACATCTGTGCTTACGCCATTGAGTTTGTACTTTGAACTTTTACTTTTAATTGTCATTATATTTAATAAAGGCTTATCTCAAAAGTAGAGTATTTTCCTCGGTGATAAAGGTGTCTTAGTCTTGGGTGAACTTAAATCCCTCGCTACACTCAGGACTCGTTACGTTTTTAACACCCTCGCTACGCTCGGGAGTGAACCTCGAGCCCTCGTTACGCTCGCGATTTAAATCGTCACCCGCGGCAGAAGACACTGCTTTATCCCCTTGGTTAATAATCTACTATTATATATTTAAAAAGACAGTTAGGAAGCAGTTGGACTGTGTCCATTTGTTGCTAAAGACTACAACCAGTTGCTGACCCCTATTTTTAATTAATTATAGGCAAAAGATGGCGATCGCTGGTTCCTGTCGAACACTAATGCCACTACGGATGTCATTTTATATTATTAACGACTTCAGATGGGTGACCAAACATTTTTCATCTCGAGCTCCTCCGTGCTTCGGAAGGCACGTAAAGCCGTTGTTGGTCCCGGCTGCATTAGCAGCCGTTAACAACCACCAATCCGCACTGGGCCCGCGTGGTGGTTTATGGCCTCTCCCTGTGATGTTTCCATCCATTGGGAGGGCTCGTGCCCCAGCAGTGGGGACATAAAATGAGCTGATGATGATGATGATGAACGACTTCGTGCGATTTGGCTAGAATAAATCAAATATATTTGAAAATTGACGATGTACCGTAAGACATATAGATTCTGATAAAAGACAAAGTGTTAAAAAAATCCACTAGCGGGTTCGAACCCGCACCCCATGACATGCCGGGTCAGGTGCACTACCAACTATGCTATCGTGGCTCGTGGATAGTTGGTAGTGCACCTGACCCGGCATGTCATGGGGTGTGGGTTCGAAACCCGCTCGTGGAATTTTTTCAACACTTTGTCTTTTTTCAAATTGTGATTTGTTCGCAACAAAATTTGCGTAAAGTTATATGTAAATAATCATAAACATATAGATTGTTAATTATTGCTGTATGTCAAAGTTCTGAAACGACATTCGTTGATAAGTGGCTTACTAAACATACCTGTAAGCCCAGCGATAGTGTGAGCAGGCATCGAACCCGCGACCAGCCGATGCAACAGCACCGTCGCAGTACTCCACACGCAAGACACACACCACCGCCTGGAAAGATGTTGGACATGAAATGAAGTTTACATGACGGGAACAAAACACGAAGTAACTACTCCAAGCTTACACTTTGTTTATTATTAATACGGGGGTGAGTGTCTACGGTAAAATGACGTCAACGTCGTTGTATATTATTTATTTCGTAATTATCAATTGAAATATAAAGTAAACACCACGTAAATTTTATTTTATTTTTATTTTTTATTATTATTATTCCAAAATGTATAGAACCAGTTTTTTTGTTTTATTTTTCAAATTTTCGGATTTAAATGTTTTTTTTTTTAATTATTTATTGGTAAATGATGTTATTGTAGATAATTTATATAATGTTAAGGAATATTTATTGTAAATGTTTGACTTACCTAGGTTGCGTTATGTAACAAAGGGTGAATAAATAAATGAAATGAAATGAAATGTAAACACATAAGCGCTTTGTGTCGAAATACAAAATAATTTACATACAACTATCATGAATTTTTTCACGTATCCAAAAACAACCATTTGGCTGGCAGGGGGGAGGGACACTTGACTCTAACAAAATTTTGCACTTTAAAGCTTAATAGTTCAAAAACGGATGCCTCAATCAAAAAGCTGTTTCCACAAACGCGCAATATTTTTGAAATTGCTATCCAACGACACCTCACACTATGGGGTAGACAAGAAATAAAAATACATCCCCACTTCACGTGTAGGGGAGGTAACATAAAAAAAATATTTTTCAAAATTTTACTTCACCACTTTGTCGGCGTGATTAATATGTATATCCATGCCAAATTACAGCTGTCTAGTACTAAGAGTCTATGAGCTAGGCTGGGGACAGACAGATAGACAGACAATTACAATTCTGTTAGTTAATTTTACAGATTTGTTGAAACAATTAACAGTCAAAAATTAGCATTTGTTATATAATTGACCTGCTATCATCATCTTTACATAATATATGCGTTGTGTTTATTACACAAGCTAAGTGCCAAGATTGTGTGGGCGAATATACAGGTGATCAATATAATAACTAGTAGTCACCATCATCATCATCATCAGCTCGTTTTTGTGTCCCCACCGCTGGGGCACGAGCCTTCCCTATGGAGGGATAGGAAGAACGGGCCATAAACCACCACGCGGGCCAATTGCGGATTAGTGGTTGTTAACGAAAAAAAAGTTGGCTGTATTGCCATGTAAGTGTCCTCATTTAATCCGATTTTGTAAAATTTTAATCGGTGTAAAGTTTGTTCACTTACAATTTATTTACTTATTTGATTAGCTACACAAAACGGAATAACAGAGTTTTCACAGTCATTTTCAGAGTTTGTAGTTACATTTTCAACATTGGTAGACAGCACTTCCAAAGTATGTGCAGACAGCATGCATAAAACACATCGAGATCGAAAAGAATCGAGTTTAAAACATTATTTCAAATTAATTACAAAAAAATCACATTAATAATTGCTAATTCAAAATTAAATTAAATTCAAATTTTTGCTTTTTATTTTCAAGTGCTAATTGCTGCACTGAAACTAAATTAAATATTTATAAAATTTAAAAAAATACAGTGCATAGCGGTGCATGCAGTGGTAGCATAGCGGTCAGTGCAGCCGCCCGGATTGCGGAAGACCCAGGTTCGATTCCTGGCTGGGTCGGGTGGGCGTTTAATTTCTTCACTGTATTTTATAAAAAAAATTATAAAAATATTAAATTCAAATTTTAAAAAGATTACCTACTACTGTAATAGAACCTGATCTCCCTAAATACCTAATAACACCATTACGGGTCGGACAAGGTTTTTTTACATATTGTATAGGCAAGTCAATTTTATATATAGCAAATGTCACTCCTATGGTATAGACACCAGTGTCAAACAGGAACTAGTGATCGACATTATTTTACATTTACTTATTAGAAATGGGGGTCAGCAACTGGTTTGTGACTTGTGACAATTGAATACAGACTAAAACCACCTGCTTTCTAGCTTGTGATATTCTATAGGTACTAAGTATTTTTTGTCGTTGAAAACGAATGTCGAAAATTGGATTCTATCTAGCGGCCCGTCCCGTCCCGGCTTCGCACGGGTGGACATTTCTTTATTTTATTTTTTAATATAGCCTATGTTACTCAGCGCTAATGTAGCATTCTAATGGTGAAAGAATTTTTTAAATCGGTCCAGTACTTTTTGAGTTTATTCAGTACAACAAACATACATACATACATACATACATACATACTAAAATACAAAGGTTTCCTCTTTATAATATTAGTATAGATAGATTAAACTAACGCCATTGCCAACCCTACTATAATCTAATTTCTACTATTACATCATTTAATTAAGTATAATGGCAACATTAAAAAAGACCTTGACAACAAACAAGGCTTATTATCCAAGAACGAACTGTATGTCGTAATAATTTATTTAACTATGTCAGTAACATCTCGTCTAAAAATTTAAGAGGACAAAGCGTCCTAATTCGGTCTACTTTGCAGAATTCAAGTAACTTTTTCAAATGCCGGTCATCGGATGGGTAACCAAAAATGTTTTATCTAGAGCTCTTGTGCTTCGGAAGGCACGTAAAGCATTGTTCCCGGCTGTATTAGCAGTCGTTAACAACCACCGCACCGCACTGGGCCCGCGTGGTGGTTTACGGCCCGTTCTCCCTGTGGTGTTTCCGTCCGTAGGGAAGACTCGTGCCCAAGCAGTGGGGACATTATGAGCTGGTGAATTGGTGTTGTGATGTGATGCGAACTAAAGTATTAAACGGTTATACTTTTAAATAAGTATATTAAATGGTCTTGTCTAACAATGTTATCAATATTACTGCTTTATATATTACTAACTGACCGGCGGACTTCGTACCGCTTTGACAGTTTCCATGACAACACTACAAACAAATCATTTTGTAATGGAAAAATTTCAAAAATCTAAAAAATTTGGGGTGGACCACCCTTAACATTTAGGGGGATGAAAAATAGATGTTGTCCGATTCTCCACCCTAGCCGATATGCACGCTAAGATTCACGAAAATCGGTCGAGCCGTTTCAGAGGAGTTCAATAACGTACACCGTGACACGAGAATTTTATATATCAGAGATATAGCCTAAGTTATTTAGCGCTAATGTAGCATTCATGCAATGTATGTAATGTTGCAAACATACATATACAAAGTATATGTATGTATACATACGTATACAAAGTTTTCCTCTTTATAATATTAGTATAGTTAAATTATTAAAAAGTAAAAGCAAATTGAAGCTAGCTAGTCGGCCATATTGAAGAGAAGACACTTGTGAAAATATAAACGATCGTGTGGATAAAAGTAACAAATGAAAGTTGTTAGTGAATTGGAATCTGCTTATTATTTAACTCCTGTAGTAAGATAGTTAATAGAAGTACCTATATAGACCGATCCGATCCGAACCCTTCGGAGAATCTAGTAGGGCACGGGGACGCGCGATGTGCTAGTGCGCGATGCCGTTCCCTCTAGATAACCTCTGAAGGTGATTCGTTTCACACGGCTTGAGGGACCCTTTACGTTCCTCGCCGCCCCCAAACAAGCCCGGTGAAGCTGAAAATGCCGTAGAGGCAATCAGCAATCTCTCTCAAAAAAAAAAACCTATATAAGTATAAAAGAAATCTCCTTGATAGTCGCCTGTCTGAATCATGATAACATCTTGGCATGCATCTCGTCTCCACTGATTCAGGCTTCAATTGATAAAATGGCATCAAATCTGTGTCGTTCGCATTATGACGAGCTAGCCATTCACGCTCCGTCCAACTATATACATTTGGTATTCGGCTTTTGAATAAGAAATAAAGAATGACTTGTCTCAGGAATTTTGTATATATTCCTTTAGAAAAGTCAAAAAATTAAGATTATTTTTTTGGGGAAATCGTTATTTTTAAAATAAGAACTATCAAAGAAATTGTTTTAATCGATAATAAGATTTTTCAGTAAAAATAAACAATGACGTGTTTTTGCATTTTTCGAAAAACCTACCCTAGACAGGTGAGAAGTTGGTATGGAATAGGGAGAACGGGCCATAAACCACCACGCGGACCCAGTGCGGTGCGGTGGTTGTTAACGACTGCTAATGCAGCCGGGACCAACGGCTTTTCGTGCCTTACGAAGCACGCAATTTTTTTGGTCACCCATCCGATGCGATCGCAGACCATTTAAATTTGGGCAATATATATTTTTATTAATTAATTTGGGATAAACATTGTCGAAATTTAAATACCAGTGTGTATTGCAAATCGTTGTGGCTGTTATTAGAAACATTTGAAAGACAATCGAGGTTTTAATCAAATAAAACTTATAATGGCGCGGCGCATGGCCGCAGCTTGCTGTTGTGGCAGATGTCATATTATCTCTTAGAAAAATTAGAGTGGGCACAAAATCACTGTAAGTACCCAAAAAGGTCCTGTACTCATGTGTTCTCAACTCCAAGACACCGCTCTGTAGCATTTCGAGGTTCGTTCCGTTTTGCCGCCTCTAAGTGCTGGAATGATCTTCCTCCTCCGTTGCGAGATCTAAGGACAAAGCAAACGTTGGTGAATGGCTTAAAGCGCCACTTTTTGACATTGCAAAATGCAGCCTTAGATCCACAACTTTAATTTGTTACTTTTTATACCTTTTTATTTTTACTGTTGTTATACTTATTTATTTGATTATACGCAATAGGAGTCTTTGTCTTTCTGCCAACATTTGTGTTTTTTTCTTTTTTTTTCTGTCTTTCTTTTGTTTTGATTTGTGTTAGGTTTTGTATGTGTTAGGAGTTTTTGTAATTGTGTCTGTATATGGTTTAATTAAGTAAATGTTTGTATGTTTATTATTATTATGTTCTGCACCGCGCGCCGGTGGCGGCAGGCTCCGCCAGAATACCAGCGTTGTTGCGACACGCTTCGTTCGCAACAACATAAGCTGAGGCGGGGTCCTGATTGACCTATTTTTGTTGTTTGTTTTATTTTTATGTATATTAGTGTGTGTGGTCAATAAATGTTTCTCTCTCTCTCTCTCTCTCTCTCATATTACAACAACACATGTTGTGCGTAGGGTCGTTGTTGAAGAGATAAATAATAACTTGCGAAAATAAACATTTATATTTATTAACAACTATACATAATTTTCCAATTAATTATAATATAAGTTACCTACATCACTAAAGACAAAATAAAACCTATAAATAAAAAATGTCCTCCAGCTGTGGGCTCATGGGAACGGTCCCAAGAATGCTGGCAACATTACCTCTTTGGATTGCCAAGCTAATACGTTGGCAGAGGTAGCTGCCAGCCTTCTTGTCACCGGAGGCTTCAATAAGGCGAGCACTCAACTCTTTAACAAGCTGCTTGGCCTTGCGAATATTTTAACAGCTTTACTTGCGTTTTACAATGGTACGTAGAAGAATTTATAGAGAAAGTATTCGAAATAGCAAAAATAGCGAATGAACGTTTTTCTATTTGAAAGTCCGCTTATATATCGGTTTTGAATTTGGTTTTGACCGCTTCTTCATCGCCAGCCAATCCCATTGCCGCAGCCGTCGCTCGATCCGTTTCACGCAGCTTTTTTTTTTTTTGAGAGAGATTGCTGATTGCCGCTGCGGCATTTTCAGCTTCACCGGGTTTTTTGGGGGCGGCGAGGAACGTAAAGGGTCCCTCAAGCCGTGTGAAACGAATCACCTTCAGAGGTTATCTAGAGGGAACGGCATCGCGCACAAGTGCGCGTCCCCGTGCCCTACTAGATTCTCCGTAGGGTTCGGATCGGATCGGAGAGCGGAGCAACCCGAGGGCGGACTTCTTGGCGGGAAAGTGAAGAGTCATGTCTGCGGTTTTGTTTTATTTTCAAAAATTTGTGTTATGTCGAATATTAATGTGAAATAATGGTGGATTATTAACCGTTAAGTGTTCGTAAGTGTGCATGAGTGTTGGCAAATGAAACAAAACAGTGCAACTTTACTTTTCAAATTCTCTCAAGAAGTCCGCCGAGGAATTAGTAAAGCTCCACATCTTTACTGAGATACTCAAGGGGCTGGGGGGTATATCATTTCTCACTTCTCATTTTTATTATCATTCATCATCATACTGACTGGAAGGAAGTATTGTATATTTGTATATTACTTGTAAGAAAAATTACTTTGACACTGGCTAAATGTGCTAGTCGCACAAAGCCATCAACTAAAAGAAAGAAAAAAAAAACCCGAGGGCGCCTCTAAAGGCACGGACCTCGGCTCGGGTTGACCGGGCCGCGGAGGAGGAGAGAACCGCCCAGGTACATGTCTGTACCTGGTGTAGAGCGAGTGTGAACCGGTTCTTCGTACCCTTGTTCTACGAGTACGGTGTCTTGGGCCTAAACTGGTGTGCATGTTTAGTGTATTCTGTAAATGTGTGCTGTCATTTAGAGGATCGGGCGGGGATTTCACGCAGCGGTCGCGACAACACATTTTCAACCTTAAGCCGCAACAATAAGCACAAAATAAGTAATAGTTAAACTACGCCCACTTTTAGTTTCCCATGCTGGTATGGGGCGTGACAGATTGTATCAGCTGCCTAACCCCCGTGCATGCCGTTAGAGCCGACTAAGGGACAAGGGTTCCAAGATGCTCGCACATCAGGCGATCGGCTGCAACCCATTCCTGATGTTATCTATCCCACCTCGGAGCCCAACTTTGATTATGCTAAATATGGCGTGTAGTACTCAAAATTGGTGATTTTGACGCTGTCTAACCCTTTTTGGGAGAGGGACGTGAGAGTATGCCATACAGAGTGCCCCAAAATTAGCACGTCACACTGACACTGGAGGTAGGTGGGCCTCAGATGCGTCGAACAAGCCTAACTTGTCCATAGAACTTTTGTTTCACGGTTATTTTTCAAAGTCGAAGCCATTGTTTTTGTGTGATTATAAAGTTAAGAGAAACTATCAATTTGACGTTTTTGCACATGACTTTGAACATGACATGAAGGACATGGGCGGCGGTGATTGCTTCCCAACAGGTGACCCGCCTGCTCGTTTGCCTCTTTCAAATATTAAAAAAAAAACTTAAGACGTAAAAATATTGAAACAAAGGACTCTCCAAAAAAACTCTGCTACAAAAATTATCTAAAATTGGTGTTTTTTAAAAAAATTACCTGAAATTGATCATATCTCTATACTCATGAAACTTTTCTATGGACAAGTTAGGCTTGTTCGACGCATCTGAGGCCCACGTACCGCCGGTGTCAATGTGACGTGCTAATAATTACAAATTCTAATAACTATGTTACATTATAAAAACACAATGTTGAAAAAATTTCCACGAGCAGGATTTGAACCTGCACTTTTCTGACATACCGGGTCAGGTGCTCTTCCAATTGAGCTGTCGTGGTTCTAACCAGCCCGCCGAAATTATTCAACACTATTTACTTTTTTACTTTGAAAGCCAAAGGCGCCTATTCGATGTCAACAACTACCGTCATTAACATCTGATCATAATATTTTCACAAATACTAATCTATACTATCTATCTACTACTATCTTTAGTATTTTAATATGTAATTTGTATCGCAACAAAATTTGCGTTAAAATTATATAAACAAAACAAACACATTTTAACTATGTCACATGCAACCGAAAAGGTGGACGAGTGTCGAAGTTCCCGGGTACAATACCCAGATCGGGCAGTGTGTTTCTGATTTTTCTATACTTAGCCCGTGTTTGTGATCACCAACCCGCATTTGGCAAGCGTGGTGATTAAGCCATTGCCCACCAATTGTAGCGCTGACTTGCCTTTTCCCAGCAGTGAGACAGTTATAGGCTATTTGCTTATTATACCTTGAACTCTTTTTATTACTATATTGGTACTATAATCATTTTAATATTGGATCAAGTAATCCATTTACTTGGCTAATTTGATTAATTTGATGCTATTGATTTTTTTATCTGTATGTAAGTATTTGTTTTTAATCTATGCTTGGACTTCTTGACGGGAAAGTGAAGAGTCATGTCTGCGGTTTTGTTTTAATTTAAAAAAAATGTGTTATGTCGAATATTAATGTGAAATAATGGTGGATTATTAAGCGTTAAGCGTTCGTAAGTGCGCAAATGAAACAAAATGTCATGGTGTGTACACTCCTTTTGGATTACCGTCTAGCTAGTAAGGTTAACCAAATATGTTACTGTACTCATGCATTGATTGTAATCTGTTTGTGTACCTATAGAAATCAATAAATAAATAAATAAATAAACAAAACAAAATTTCACTTTTGAAATTTTCTCAAGAAGTCCGCCCGAGGACTTAGCAAAGCCCCACATCTTTGCTGAGATACTCGAGGGGTTGGGGGGTATATCATTTCTCACTTCTCATTTCTATTATCATTCATCATCATCATCATACTGGAAGGAAATATTGTGTATTTACGTATTACTTGTAAGAAAAATTACTTTGACACTGCTATTTAGCCAGTGTCAAAGTAATTTGCTAATCGCACGAAGCCATCAACAAAAAGAAGAAAAAATATCTATGCTTACTTCATTGTCTATTTTATGTAACTATCTATATGATACTCACAAGTAAACATGGTAAGAATCCTGTTAATAAATACTCTATTTCAAATTGCAAGTGACCATGATAGTTTAAATAGTTATATTTTTTTTATTACTTGATTTGACCCCAATCTCACTGGATGTTAAGAGATGATAAACTCAACTACTTACTGAGGCACTGGCTATCTTATCTCTAGCTGCCTAATAATGCTACAAACATTGATGTTATGGCGACATATTTAGATTTAAGAGCTAGCCAGTGGACAAACAAGCCCTACCACCAACCAAACCGAGTACACAAACATGTGCGCTGGGAATCGACCCGTGACCTCTAGGTCTGAGACCCCGGTGTCGTAACCATTAGACCACAGAGGCGGTTAGATACTCGAGAACGGGCACGAGTGTTAGCAAAGTAAAATTCTCTTAAGAGAAGTCCCACATACTAACAGATACATTTTCCCCGAAGCCCCTTAGCATGGAGAAAATATAATTATGAAATCATTTTATTATAAAAGATAATTATTATCTCTGTACCTTTGACACCGGCACTAGATAAAATACCTAAATCGAACTAACCACATTAAAAAACCGAATTATTATTATTACTATTGTCTAAAACGAAAATCTCTACATAAACAAATATAAAAAAGTTGTGCCAAGTACCTTAAAAATGTATTGTATGTCCAACTTGTAGATAAGTGCTCAGATCCGATCCGAACCCTTCGGAGAATCTAGTAGGGCACGGGGACACGCACTAGTGCGTGATGCCGTTCCCTCTAGAGAACCTCCGAAGGTGCTCCGTTTCACACGGCTTGGGGAACCCTTTAAGTTTCTCACCGCCCACAAAAAAGGAAACTCTCTCAAAAAAAAAAAACGGCCTGCACTTGAGAATTCGTTTGCCCCATCGGTTATCGGTTCTGCGGCTAATATAGCTATACCGACTATGGTATACCAAAAAAGATTGTATGTGTCAAGTGTCAACGTAAATGTGTCGTCACATGTGCTTGGTATAGAGTGGCAGTAAGTCCCAAGGCCAAGGAAACCTTATATGTCGGCTAAGTACTGGCTATTTATAACAGTGTATCATTCCACAGTTTATATGGCATGACAATTTGCTAGCGGTCTTTGAAGAGCTGTTAGTGTGAAAGATGAGAGTTGTATTCACATTCGTATATGTAAATATTTTTTTTTGGAATGTTTGCTGATTGTCCCGGACGGCATTTACAGCTTCACCGGGCTTTTTTGGTGGCGGTGAGACACTTAAAGGGTTCCTCAATCCGTGTGAAACGAAGAGCCTTCGGAGGTATTCTAGAGGGAACGGCATCCCCGTGCCCTACCAGATTCTCCTAGGGGTTCAGGAGCAGAACCCAAGGGCCCCCCTAAAGGCTCGGACCTCGGCTCAAGTTGACCGGGCCGTGGTGGAGGAGAGAAGCGCCCAGGTACATGTCTGTAGGTGTGGAGCGCGTGTGAACCGGCTCGTCCTACCGTTGTTCTACGAGTACGGTGTCTTGGGTCTAAACTAGTGTGCATGTTATGTGTAGTGGCATTTAGAGGAGTACAATAAACATACTTACATAAGGTAAAGTGGCACCAGTCAGTGTTATAAAAATAAATCAATACCAGCACGTACCAATAAACATAGATGATTTTGTTTTCTAAAGTTTACGCGAACACTACCTACACTTTGAAATGAAATAACTTTTTTACGGATCTACTTGCGTTTATTTTATACATTTGTTGTGTATCCTGACGTTTCGAACCCTTTGCAGGTTCCGTGGTACTGGGAGACAGATGAATTTAACATAGATGATTTTGCCATTGATCCCAAATATTTGTAATGGGTTACTAATGTTTGGCCAAAAAACGTTTCCCAAAATATCACATCCCAAACTATTTTATGCAAATTTTCATTTGGCCAAATAACATTTCTGAAAACAACTTATTGCAAATTTTTTGTTAGCAAATCTCTTTTTCGGCATATTATTGTCTAACAAACAATTCCACATTTTAAACGTTAATTATTGTAAATACTAGTAGAACAATGTTTATAATTGTTTGGTCATGTTTCATTTAACCAAATATTATTTAATCAAATGTTTCATTTCGCACAACTTACTCTTCCCAAAATATTGCATGGCATACGATTTACAAAACAATTTGAGTGTAATTTCTTTATTAAGTTACTCTGAATAAATTTTCATATTTAATCTTTTTTAAAGAAATTTCCAAATGATTCATTCTATTGTTATTGTTAACCTAGCGCTCGGCGGACGCTGCCGCGGCAAGCTCACTTCGCTCGCATTCGCGCGTTATGGTCACTGTTCTAACCTAACCTAAACCTAAACCAGATTATTTAACTGCTGACAATTTGAGCAACTTTTTTTTTGGAATATAATATTTTCCAAAATAAAACATTTGCTATACTTATTACCATTTGTCATAATAAAACTTGACTAAGTAAAATTTTGCCAAATAATAATTGGACCAAATGAATTATATGCGAAATGTACTACAGCTGCATAATTATGGTTCATTTATAAATGAAACTTAGGCGATAAGTTTTTCGGGAAGTGAAAGGAGAATGCCCATCCATCCAAACAAGGACTATACCAAGAATGGGCGTTCTCCTTCGACGAAAAATGTAAAACACCCTATGTAAGACTTCAGTTTTGTGTATAAGAATAATAAACAAATAAAAAATAAATACATACATAATTATATAAATTAATTAATAAAAAAAAAAATAAAAAAAAAAATAAAAAATAAAAAAAAATGTTTTTCAACAAAAAAAAGTATAGTCATAACTTGTAGCCGTAATAAAGTAAACGAGCAAGGTCTTCAATTGCGTATCATTAGATAATATACGAGTATGTACTCGCTTACCAAAGGTTAAATATGTACCTACTTATAACCACGTGCCACTAGGGTTACCACAAGTAACCAATAATCTAGGATTAAAGTAAATAGCCAATATGCTGTCCCACTAATGGACAACTAATACTCTCGAACCCCCGCAATTGCGTAGAGATATAACGTCACTCAGCGTCTTCTACCAGCGAATCGAACCAGGGACATCTGGGTCATCATCGGTCTCGTAAGACCGATGGCCTTAACCACTTACATCATAGAGGCGGTTAGGCAAGTGTGGTAACCCTACGCACGTCTCCAATTTCGATTGTGGTCAGAAGGTCAACGGTCACGTGGCGTGGTGATAACTAGAATGGGCGTCTTGCTACACCGCTAGTGATGGGACACGGTGGGCAGTGATTATCGATATTATTATTTTTATTATTATTCAGAGTTGGAAACAAAGACGTTATGGTTCAGAAAATATGTACGATCATTTCTTTCTGATAATAGTTTTTTTTTATGATGAATTGAATATATTTTTACCTTTAATACATAGTTTAGTTTACACACAAATTATTGAAAGTCAGCATTAATTATATAGACACAAAAGAAGTAATGTCTCAGAGGTTTTAAACTTTCTATAACCTTAAGTCTGCTATTCTGACAGCCTTGTTTCACATTACAGGTACAGTGCTATAAACACGCGGTAGAGTTACGCACACCTAACAAAATTTCTATTTATTCGCAATTTAAGTTGCGAAAAATGTATACAGTCCGCCAGTACCAACATTAACCTGTGATACGGTTTACGGTTTAGTCATTTTTATTCTCATTAGGAATTATACATTAATTCACTTACATGAGAACAACACAATTAACAAACAAAAAATACATATTTTAGAGATACGTACTTTTGGACGGTAGTTTTAAAAACATTGTCACAACAAATACACGAGTCTCAGGCATCGGGCGCAGTGATAGCAAAACATTGATGTATAAACAAACTACGCTCAGCGCCCCGCTAGATGTGGCTTGCATACAATAATTTATTATGACTTTAAGACTAATTAATTTTTCTTTTTGTATTGTTTAAATTAGATTTTGATATTTAAGGTAAATAAGGGCTTTATTTAACGGTTAAAAACTCTTACTTATTTTGTTTTAAATAATAAATCAATATTTTGTGATAAAATATTTTTTCTTTTAATCAGCAAAAATAGGGGTCAGAAACTGATTTTTTGTCATCATATCATCATCATCATCTCAGCCAAAAGACTGAGTCCACTGCTGCACAAAGGCCTCCCCCAAGGATCTCCACAACGACCGGTTTTGTGCTGCTCGCATCCAGCGGCTTCCCGCGACCTTCACCAGATCGTCGGTCCACCTTGTTGGAGGCCTGCCCACACTGCGCTTTCCGGTACGCGGTCGCCACTCAAAGTCTGTTCCGCCCCAAAAATAAATTTCTATATTATTTATGGCGATGAAAGCTATTTATAGCTTTCCACTGCTTTCCAACTAAGTAGGTTTTAACTAACGCAAATTTTTTTGCGAACTAATTACAATTTAATTAATAATATAATAGTCCGTTTATCGATGACAGTAGGCACATCACAATTGTGTGAATAGAATGGCCATTAATAATTCATTTGTTAAGGGCACGACCTCAAACGAAACCAAATATTTCTTTGTCTTATTATACCATTTTATCGTTGCTTACTACAAATCTACTATTAAATTATAATACCTAATACCTACTTATTCAACATTACAATTGTATTATATTCATGGATTAATTTAAAGGAATTAAAGGAATTGGGGGTTCAGCGGATGACTGGTTGAGAAGCTCATTGCTAAGTCAAAAAAAATCAAAATCAAATCAAATTTTTTTTTCATTCAATCATTAAAAATAGGGCCAGCAACTGATTAAAGAGTTTAGCAACAAATGGAATACATACCTAGCTGTCTTGCCGTCAAATTTCAATAAAAATCTATGTTATTTTGTTGATGACGAAAACTTAAAGAAAAATATTTATTAACAACACACATCAATACAAAAAAATCAATAGAAGAAGCAGACAGTATACCTACCTACACACAAGAAGAAATAAGATTAAACAAAAAGAGAGATTAAAAAAAAAACAAAGAAAGAGTGTTTTTAACCGCCTCTGTAGTCTAGTGGCTAAGACCACCGGTTAAGACCCAGAGGTCCCGGGTTCGATTCCCAGCGGGGGGCACATGTTTGTGTACTCGGTTTGGTTGGTAGGACTTGTTTGTCCGCCTGGCTAGCTACCACCATTTTATCTAAATATGTCGCCATTACATCAATGTTTGTAGCATTGTTGTGCTCCGGCAGCTACAGATAAGATAGCCAGTGCCTCACTAGTCGAGGATCCCGGGTGAAGTGCGCTTCCATCATTGGCCTTATCATCACTTAACATCAGGTGAGATCAAGGCACTGCGCTTACCCGTCAATATATATAAAAAAAAGGTTAATGGGCCCTGTCTCAGCATATGCAGCCTTCATTCGATTCGATTACGTTTGCGAAAACGAAAATTTGTATGGTGAAATTTTAACTCCTCTCGTATGTCGCCAGGAGGCGCTGCTTCGATGCCATACTAATTTTAGTTTTCGTTAACGTGATCGAATGAATACGGATAGTAAACAAATCACACTAGGCACCCTGGTGTCGAACATTGGATCCCTGTGTTGAAAACTGGTGCCATTACGGAAGTTTTTTGTTTATGTAGTTTGCTTAAGTACATAGATTAAACTACGTATCATCTCTTTGTTAAGTTAATACTCGCTGAGCTGATGTCATATACCTACATTACCTATACACAGTATATGTTTTTATCTTCGTTTAAGTCATTAAACGATTATCGAGTTAGTTTATAATGACAACTGTATCACAAATTACGACGAGCCAGAAAGTAAGCTTAATACAGACGCCTGCGCACGTCCACCTATCCATAACTGTCAAACTTTTCAGCGTTTTCAGCTTCAAAGTACTATTATGTGTTCTGTGCTTCAACGGGCTTTTTTGGGGGCGGCGAAAAACTTAAAGGGTTCCTCAAGCCGTGTGAAACGAATCACCTTCGGAGGTTGTCTAGAGGCAACGGCATTACGCACTGGTGCGTGTCCCCGTGCCCTACTAGATTCACCGAGGGGTTCGGATCCGGATTTACAATACATACCGCGATCGAGCAACGCAAACATACACCCACCCTCTCACGGACACGGGTCTCGAAAGGTGCCTAGAGTGCGAGTTTCATTTGACATTCGATCACGTCACGAAAAGGAAAATTGGTATGGCATTGAAAAAACGCCTCCTGGCGACATACGAAAAAAGACATAATATTTTGCCATACATAGCACAATCAAATTCACTCTAGGAACCCTAGTGTGAGTTTTGTCAACTACTATTTGTATTCCGTCGAATACGTTTACGAAAACGAGAATTAGTACAACGGCGTTGTAGCAGCGCCTCCTAGTGACATGCGGGAAGAGTTAAGGCGATTAGAGTCTTCAATGACCTTGGACGTTTGAGCTCTCCGCCCCGCGCGCCAGTACCGCACCCCGCACGAAAACACCGGTCAAAGAATACACGGGCGTAGAATGTACAGAAGCGTACTCCATACATTACTGCCTATTACTTGAGTTTGAGTTGATGAATCTAACGAGGTACCTACTTCTAAATTTTAACATAAGATGTCAGTGTATGTAAGTAATTATAATCAAAGTTGAATTAGTTTGATTGCCGCAAGCGACGTATGTTATTATTCGACAATTCTTGCATTCTGACCGGTCGCATATTTTTTTTAAAGCAGAGGCCCACGTTCAATTCTGTGCCATTTGATTCTATACTTAAATAGAAGCCAAAAATATACTTTTTGTCTAAAGTGTCGCATTACCGACATAATTATATTCAATTAAAAATTTACATTTCGACACGTCGCACAGTGGTTATGAGCGTGCAGAAAATATTGCTTATTGATTCGATAAGTGATCTAATGCTTATATTTTCATATTATTCTTGTATGTTTTTGAATGTTCTTGTTATATAACGGTAATATCTATGTACTAAACCTATATAAAAAACTACCTTAAATACGGATTTCTAGCTATATAAATGATATAAATAAATGATAAACTATTCATTTAGATGATAATCGCCGCATTAGATAATGATTTCATAGCTAATATTCAATTTCAAGAATTTTTGTAATGTTGGATTAATCATCAGGGTGCAGATGGTGGCAGCTGAATTAGGTATCTACTTGTTCGTGAGGGTTGTCCCTATACACATGTGTATAAATTAGCCGTTCGCAGCTTGCCGATCGGTATATGACAGAAAAAATGAAAAAAAACTCTACACACTTTAACAATTAAAATTAAGTACCAAAACTGAATTAAATTGTGTAAATATACTGTTTTTACATTCACAAAAGAATATATGACTACAATAAATATCGAGATCATTCAGATATTCATTACTTTTGAGCATGCCGTGTTCAAAATAATATAAAAATTCGTTTGAAACTAGCCCGTTTGGATAAGTATTCCTTTATGTAGAATTTATTCAGAACCTAAAAATATAAATATGTTTTATTCATGTTGTATTACGTTGTTATAGGTGTCTATTTTATAAAAAATATAAACTTATCGTAAAATAAACTACTTCAAAATTAGACTTTCTTCCGCCTATTTCCTACTGTGCATCGCGTCGTCTTCAACTTTTGTTCGAAATATTCTAAAATCGCGATTTTTTTTATTTAATTCTGATTACGAAACTGATGTGGTGTGGAAGAATATGTAGTGAGGCTGAGATGGTTTGGACATTTAGAAAGGAATCAATGAAAGAAGATTGTCTAAAAGGACAATATTGTGAATTGGGCAAATCTGCAAAGGCAAAACTTGGCGAACATATAAGGACCAAGTCGGAGAAGTCCTAAAGGAAGGCCAGGTCAAATCACCATTAACGTATGAAAGGTCTGATGAGAGTACGATAGGCAAAATATGTATGTATGCAAATGGAAGTCTGTGGTCTCTGCCCATCCCTACGTACGGGAAAAGGGAAAAATGTATGTATGATATTCATTTCATAAGTGAAACACGTACATTAAAATTCAGTTAACTTTAATTCTCTTACATTATTATTTTTTTCATTATCATAACTTAAATAATGTGTATTAGGGTTCTGTTCTATTAAAACTGGTAAATTGATATTTTCTTCATTACACATTTTCCGCTTGTTATTTTGTCCTTCAGTACTTTCAACTATGCATTCAATTTTTTAGCCTATGCTTCTCTGCTCATTTTCGATTTCTGCGTGCTTCCTTTTTAATGTAAAATTTTGTTCTGCATCTGTATTTTTTTGATTTTTACCTTTCTCTTCTTCATTTTCTTTTTCTTTAGGTTTGGTTTTTAATTTAATTTTTGCCGCTTTGTAAACGATTGCTTCCTGTATATAAACAGGATCTCTGATTTTCATATTTCTAGGAATCCTTGGGTCTACTAATTCAGGCAGCATACACTTTGTATAAAAACTTTTTAATTTTTCTTTCATGATATGCTCCCAAACTTCGTTATCTTTAAAGATAATTTCTGTTTTTAACTCATTACAATCCTCTGTCCAAATTGAAAATATATATTTCTTTTTTTGTAATATGCAATTGACCCTGCACCTGATAGAACCAGTTGTGGGTTTTATTTATCATTAATTCGTCATGGTTGTTTAATTTATAAAATGGGAGCTTTTTATTTTTGACAACTTCTTTAATGTCCTTTTCATAGGCACTTAATAGACATTTTATTTCCACAATTGTCTCATTATCAATCACTCCATCGGGTGTAGCTTCAAGGTAATGATATTCCTCGTCTATATAAAGGCCACAAGGATTTATTTTTATATTTTCTTGACTGACTGTCGTTGTCTTCCTTTGCTGATGCTTTGTTTCTAGCTCGTCTGAAATAATATGGAAATTGTCAATGTACTGTTGTTATTTTGTTTTTTCTTTGTAACACTAAACAAACAAACACTTTGACTCTATATTATTTTTTGTACTGTATTACATGTTTGATAGGTAGGTACTTACATTACTGCATGCATTTTTAAGGCTTTCTCAGCTGCTTTTTTCTTCTATTGACTTTTTCGAGGCATTTTGATCCAGATATACAAATAAATATCGTCAAACGTCTATTTATAAGTGATATAAACTTTAAATTATCATTTATAAAAATAAGGTTCATATAGCGTCCACGCGCGAGCCACATACACCACAACACAAAATAATGTCTCGTCTGACCGCACTACTCTCTAAGCACACTAATCCAACAATTTATAGCCTCAACGCACACAAACAAAGAGAAAACACGCTTTATCGTCCGTAAAAATCTGGCAACGAGTGACACAACCTTCCCGTCTGAATGCCAGCGGGCGACTGCCGCCCGCGTCCGCACAGATACCCTCTGCGACTAAACGTTCGGAATTCCTGTTTTTCGTAACTTATGAATGAAAATGTTGTTCGATTTACAAAATTCATGTTGTATTTAAAGAATAAAAGATTCTTAATTTGTCAGTGTAACAATATTTGCATATATCATAGCCGTTTAGGAGAAGTAGGGAATTTAAGTCAAAAATCGATGTCTCGTAGTTTTTTTTTAATAATACAATACAAAGTCATATAGAAAAAAACAATGTACCACATATAGTCCTTGAACAGATGTTTCACATATATTTTTTTCAACTTTTTCTGGCCAGCCATAAATGAGGAGTAGGCTTTACAAAATGCACAATTTTCGGAAATTGAGGGATCTAATCGCCTTAAATGCCATACAAATTCTCGTTTTCGTTAGCGTGATCGAATTGGCTAATGAACTCGCACTATGTACCCAGAACGCATCAGCCCAAGCGCTGCTGTACGAGATTCCGTGTCAGTGAGAGGTTTTTTTTTATAAATCTATACGGGTAAATACTTGTCCTTTATCTCAGCCGAAATCCTCAACTACTGACGCACTGGCTATCTTATCTCTAGCTGCCGGAACACAACAATGCTACAAACATTGATGTTATGGCGACATATTTAGATATTATAGTGGTAGCTAGCCAGGCGGTAACAACTCCTACCACCAACCAAACCGAGTACACAAACATGTACGCTTGGAATAGAACGCAGGACCTCTGGGTCTAAACCGGTGGTTAAGACCGCTAGTAGATCACAAAGGCGGTTCAGGTGAGGTTGTCTATGTGTGCGTTTGAAGCTTTCCTTTTGCAGTCTCCTTATTTGTGACTGTGTTCGCCATTTTCAAGGAGTACTGATAAGCGATGAGCTTACATAATGGTACTAGGTCATCCTTTATCTTGTTAATTGTTTGTATAGTTGAAGCGGTAATTAGTAAGAAGCACGCTATACTTTGCGCCGGCCATATTAGCCGCAGAACCCGATAACCGTTGGGGTAAACGAGTTCTCGAGTGGAGAGCGCGTATCGGCAACCGTAGCGTAGGACGCCACTCTCAAGGGAATCAAAATTCATAGGGCACTTGCCGTTGACCTAGAACTATGAAATTTGGCATGTAATATCGTCTTTGCTACAAGTACATGGAAAAGTCTGAAAACTATACTTACACATTTAATTAAATCACAAAAAAACAGGGTTTTCAGGCAAGGAACGGGGGTCCAAATTTTGAAGTAAGTTAACCGTGGCATGTGGGGTATCGTATAAAAGGGCTACATTTGCACAAGCCTAAACAGATTTTTAATTATTTTAATGATGTTATAGTTTTCGATTAATGACGAAGAATGGAAAAAGAAATACCTTTTCCCTCTTTTATATGCATAGGTACCTAATACTTATATATATATACCTAATACTAAACTTTGGTGTATGTAGTACTTAACAGTCGGTTAAAGTTCGAGACTCGATTTCTGAACTGTATATTATGTACCCATAAATTTGTACGGAACCTTCGGTGGGCGAGTCCGACTCGCACTTGTCCGGTTTTTTTCAAATAGATTGTTATTGGCCCTTTAGAGCGGCGAGAAACTTTAAGATCGGATCCTCAGAGAGTTTTTTGACCAATTAGCGTAAGAATTATACCGGTTTACAAAT
Source organism: Eudonia truncicolella (assembly GCA_949315975.1). Lineage (NCBI taxonomy): Eukaryota > Metazoa > Arthropoda > Insecta > Lepidoptera > Crambidae > Eudonia > Eudonia truncicolella. The sequence continues at coordinate 6,911,299 of OX438854.1, forward strand.
GAATGCATAATTCAACATGCTTATATAACATTACGCCGCGTATGAATGTCACTAGGCCATTCGGTAATCCCAACATCGGGAGACCTTGTACTGAGAACAACCGGCAAAAACTTAGCAAGGGCGTTTTTTATTTCATTGGCAACGTCAGAATATTGGAAATTTACTTCCCCTCGAGCGCGGATCCAGCACACAAAAACGGCTGTGGGTACGGCCACCCGAAAATCGGCAAAGCGCGAGTCGTAACCAAAATGCTGACTTCTGAATTTGGTAAGGTTGTAGCTGTGAATGTGTGCGTGTGTTCTGCGCTGCTCTACGTTCAAAATCACACACGCACACGGTTCATTGCTAGTTCTTTTAGGAATTGAATATAACCGCAGATAAAGACAAAGAAACATTGACCTGCACAACACATCACATACAAAACGGATACATAATACATATATACACATTAAAGCTCGTCCAGTTTTAAAAATACAAATAGCACGAAGAAAAAATCTTCGATCTTAGTTACGGTTGTGGGCATGCCCACTGTGCTCACAACGGTGGATCCGCGCTGGCTTGGGGAAGGGGTGTCATAGAATATAACTTTCCATCACAAAACAAAACATGTAAGTACATCATCATCATCATCAGCTCATTGTATGTCCCCACAGTAGGGGCACGAGCCTTCCCTATGGATGGACAGGGAGAACGGGCCGTAAACCACCACGCGGGCCCAGTGCGGTGCGGTGGTTGTTAACGACTGCTAATGCAGCCGGGCCTGACGGCTTCACGTGCCTTCCGAAGCACGGAGGAGCGAGAGATGATACATTTTTGGTCACCCATCCGATGACCGGCCTTTGCGAAAGTTGCTTAAACCTCAGCAGACCGGGCGCGTTAACCACTGCGCCATCGAGCTCCTCGATTACTTTTACGAAAATTAGTATGGCATTGAAGCAGCGCCTTCTGGCGACATACGAGAGGAGTTGAAATTTTGCCATACAAATAATTCTCGTTTTCGTGATCCGATGCCTCTCGCAGCTCGCGCTCTCGCAGACCGGGCGCGTCAACCACTGCGCCATCGAGCTCCTCGATTACTTTTACGAAAATTAGTATGGCATTGAAGCAGCGCCTTCTGGCGACATACGAGAGGAGTTGAAATTTTGCCATACAAATAATTCTCGTTTTCGTGATCCGATGCCTCTCGCAGCTCGCGCTCTCGCAGACCGGGCGCGTCAACCACTGCGCCATCGAGCTCCTCGATTACTTTTACGAAAATTAGTATGGCATTGAAGCAGCGCCTTCTGGCGACATACGAGAGGAGTTGAAATTTTGCCATACAAATAATTCTCGTTTTCGTGATCCGTTGCCTCTCGCAGCTCGCGCTCTCGCAGACCGGGCGCGTCAACCACTGCGCCATCGAGTTCCTCGATTACTTTTACGAAAATTAGTATGGCATTGAAGCAGCGCCTTCTGGCGACATACGAGAGGAGTTGAAATTTTGCCATACAAATAATTCTCGTTTTCGTGATCCGATGCCTCTCGCAGCTCGCGCTCTCGCAGACCGGGCGCGTCAACCACTGCGCCATCGAGCTCCTCGATTACTTTTACGAAAATTAGTATGGCATTGAAGCAGCGCCTTCTGGCGACATACGAGAGGAGTTGAAATTTTGCCATACAAATAATTCTCGTTTTCGTGATCCGATGCCTCTCGCAGCTCGCGCTCTCGCAGACCGGGCGCGTCAACCACTGCGCCATCGAGCTCCTCGATTACTTTTACGAAAATTAGTATGGCATTGAAGCAGCGCCTTCTGGCGACATACGAGAGGAGTTGAAATTTTGCCATACAAATAATTCTCGTTTTCGTGATCCGATGCCTCTCGCAGCTCGCGCTCTCGCAGACCGGGCGCGTCAACCACTGCGCCATCGAGCTCCTCGATTACTTTTACGAAAATTAGTATGGCATTGAAGCAGCGCCTTCTGGCGACATACGAGAGGAGTTGAAATTTTGCCATACAAATAATTCTCGTTTTCGTGATCCGATGCCTCTCGCAGCTCGCGCTCTCGCAGACCGGGCGCGTCAACCACTGCGCCATCGAGCTCCTCGATTACTTTTACGAAAATTAGTATGGCATTGAAGCAGCGCCTTCTGGCGACATACGAGAGGAGTTGAAATTTTGCCATACAAATAATTCTCGTTTTCGTGATCCGATGCCTCTCGCAGCTCGCGCTCTCGCAGACCGGGCGCGTGAACCACTGCGCCATCGAGCTCCTCGATTACTTTTACGAAAATTAGTATGGCATTGAAGCAGCGCCTTCTGGCGACATACGAGAGGAGTTGAAATTTTGCCATACAAATAATTCTCGTTTTCGTGATCCGATGCCTCTCGCAGCTCGCGCTCTCGCAGACCGGGCGCGTCAACCACTGCGCCATCGAGCTCCTCGATTACTTTTACGAAAATTAGTATGGCATTGAAGCAGCGCCTTCTGGCGACATACGAGAGGAGTTGAAATTTTGCCATACAAATAATTCTCGTTTTCGTGATCCGATGCCTCTCGCAGCTCGCGCTCTCGCAGACCGGGCGCGTCAACCACTGCGCCATCGAGCTCCTCGATTACTTTTACGAAAATTAGTATGGCATTGAAGCAGCGCCTTCTGGCGACATACGAGAGGAGTTGAAATTTTGCCATACAAATAATTCTCGTTTTCGTGATCCGATGCCTCTCGCAGCTCGCGCTCTCGCAGACCGGGCGCGTCAACCACTGCGCCATCGAGCTCCTCTGTACACAAATGTTGAAAAAATTTCCACGAGCACGATTTGAACGTGCACCCTTCTGACATACCGGGTCAGGTGCTCATCCAATTGAGCTGTCGTGGTTCTAACCAGACCGCCGAAATTGTTTATTTTATTTTTTTCAACATTGTGTTTTTGTAATTTGTTTCGCAACAAAAATTTGCGTTAAAATTATATAAACAAAACAATAAACATTTTATAAGTAGCTTGCCTACTTCTTAACTGATCTTTAGTATTTGTAAAAATATTATGATCAGATGTTAATGACGGTAGTTGTTGACATTGAATTGGCGCCTTTGGCTTTCAAAGTAAAAAAGTAAATAGTGTTGAATAATTTCGGCGGGCCGGTTAGAACCACGACAGCCCAATTGGAAGAGCACCGGACCCGGTATGTCAGAAGGGTGCAGGTTCAAATCCTGCTCGTGGAAATTTTTTCAACATTTGTGTTTTTGGTAATTAATTTTTTATGCATAATTTTAAAGAAATATTAGCATTCTGCACTCCTCACTAAGTGTTCAAAATTTCATACTCCTCCGTCCGCGTAAAAAGGGGTACCAAGTTTTTGCTTTACGTGTTAATATAAGTATAGATTACATAGCGTAATAAAGATTTTATATAACATCGTCATACAGGGTGCCTAGTGCGAATTTTGTTATATCTCTTTAACGAAAACGAGAATTTGTATGGCAATACTGTAACTCTCCTCGTTTGTCACCACTCACCCGGGTGCCTAGTGTAAGTTTCATTCGCCATTCGATCACGTTAACGTAAACGAGTCGCCAGGAGTCGCTGCTTCGATGCCTTACGACTTATGACGACCTCCGTAGCCGAGTGGCTTACACGCCGGACTTTGGGTGGCGCTAACTCCTGAGGTCCCGGGTTCGATTCCCGGTCGGGTCAATGTCGAAAACGAACTTTTCGATATTGTGTCGGGTCTGGGTGGTTGTGGTACCGTCGTTGTTTCTGATTTCCATGAAACGAGTGCCTTAGCTACTTACCTTGGGATCAGAACAATGTATGTGAAATTGTCTGACTAATGGCTAGTTTACACAGTGCGAGCTAGCGTACGAGTCAGCCTACCGAGTAGCTGCACTGCAGTAACTCACACTGTTTGGACGTCACTTACGAGTAACTCGCACGTGCGAGTTGGACAGTAGCTCGCATCCGAGTTACTTCAACATTTTTTGTTTTCACTCGCTTGCTCGTGCGCCAGCAACTCGCACATTAAAGCAGCTCGGCCGTCGCTCGCATTGTTTAGACGCATTCGGCAGGAGCTCGCCAGTCACCATCACCGTTTTTTTTATAAGACGTTCACTTGACATCGCGTCAACTCGCAAGACTGGACAGCAGCTACAGGTGTCGTGTAGACAGCAAAGGCGAGCCGAGCTACTAGCATGCGAGTATATAATGCGAGCAGCTGCCTACTGTCAGGCCAGCAACTCGCAACGTGTAAACCAGGCATTAATGTAATGTCAATGTTAATGTATAAAGTTTCTTACTAAATTTCGTTTTCGTTAAAGTATTTGAATGAATACCGATAGTAAACCAAAACCACCTAGGGACTGGGAGTGTTATATTTAGATGAGATGGTGGTAGCTATATAGCCAGGCGGAAAAACAAGCCCCACCACGAACCAAACCGAGTACCTTCCTACAATCGAACAAAACAATCGAACCCGGGAACTCTGGGTATGAGACCGGTAGTCTTACCATTAGATCACAGAGGCGGTTATCAGTCTGATTATATAAATTTTACTTTTTATTTTCAAGTGCTAATTGCTGCGCTGAAGCTGAATTGAATATTTATAAAATTTATAAAGTACAGTGAAAAATTAAACGCCCACCCCGACCCAGCCAGGAATCGAACCTGGGTCTTCCGCAATCCGGGCGGCTGCACTGACCGCTATGCTACCGGGAAGGCTGACGTAAGCGCTGAATTTTGTCACTGCTTTTTAATTATTGAGTGCTAATAGCGGCACAGTGCCATCTATCCAACGGTCGTTGCAACCGATGGCCATGCCGATTCACCTTTGCAGATGAAATACCACTGATAACACAACGCTATAGTAAATTTTACTTTTTATTTTCAAGTGCTAATTCTATTGGGTCGGGTGGGCGTTTAATTTTTTCACTGTATTTTATAAATTCTATAAATATCCGATTACATAATTTATATTATAAATTTATAAATTAATTGTTTATAATCAATCACTTACTATAAACACGCTCAATATATTTCAAGTGCCACACCACAGAATAACTAATAGTACTTGGCAAATGCAGTCTCCAGGATCGCTAGGGGTCAATGAACTCATAGATAACACAAAATGGTTGCCTGTTGGTACGATAGGTATGTTATTTTCTGACACTTGCAGAAGGTGAGCTTCACACAAACGCGCTCGAGCAACGCACTCATAGACAACCTCTCGCGGGACACGGCATCTCGCGACAGCGGCGCTTGGACTGTTTGCTCCGCAGGCTTATTATTATCGATCTTTAAGTGACAGTCGCAATCGTGACAATTTGCAATTTATCGCTACCAAAAAAACTACTTAGCTACTTAGTAGTCGCCCGCGACTTCGTTCGCGAAGACTATACTGTCCTACAGGAACCTGTTACCGGGATAAAAAGTATCCTATTTTCTAGTCCGGGTCATGGTCTGTCTATGTGCAAAGTTTGTATAAAAATCCGTTCAGCCATTTTCACGTGATGCGCGGTCAAATAAACGGTCAATAAACAAAACATCGCCACGGAAAGAATCATAATTCCTAATAAAAAATACATGCAACGTTTGTTAAAATCAAACATTAAAACCATAATTATCAATAGTTGAAAAACGCACAAACACAGAAAAATTAATTACTTTACTTACTTTTTTGGTAAGTGGAATTTGACGAAAAGTGTTTTGCGTAACGGCAGGATACCGTTATAAATAACTCAGTACATACCTACCATAGAATTAATTTGCCATTTTTCTATTGTCTAGTCTCTACGGAGTGAGTTTTATTTGATATTCGATCACGTTAACGAATACGAGATGTGTATGGCATTGAATCAGCGCCTCTAGAGGCAAACGAGATAAGTTGCAATTTTGCCAAACTATTTCGTTTGATTTTAATGATTTTAACTTTCGATATTATGAAAACGAACTAGGTGTTCGTAAAGTTCTGCTCTTAGTTAGTTACTATAAAATTTAGAGTGACAAGAATGCGGTCTCGTTTGCTTTGAGTTCAACACACAAGATCCCAAGTAGGGTTGCCAGGTCCTAAAATAAATAAAGCCGGACTCAGCGGTGTATTAGGCCGGACATTTTGCACTAAAAGCCGGACATGGACACTAGGAGGACTTACGCTTTTCAAGCCGATCAACAGTTTTACAATAAAAACTCAGATGAGGATTAAGGTTTTTAATAATTACTATCTATGAATTACACATTCACAATCAGTCTTGGCATTCGCACATACTAAAAACTTGGAAAAGAAAAAAACAACAATGTTAAAGCTAAAATAAAAAACAAACAAAAAATCACCACCACCATTATTTCACATTAATGTTCGACATAACACAAATTTAAGAAAATAAAACAAAACCGCAGACATGACTCTTCACTCTCCCGCCAAGAAGTCGACGTCACAGTTTGCCATTTCCAAATTCCATTTAAAAAAAATCGTTTTGACAGTTGCTAAATAGTTTCTCTATTGACTAACCTAGTTTCACCTTGTTTCCCACCAGGAGGCGCTGCTTTTATGCATTACTAATCTCGTTTTTGGTTAATATAATCTGTAAATATAACTCGCACTAGCCAGGCATCCTATTTCATCTTTGACACTATCGTCATTAAATTAAGATAAATCCAACATTGTGAAATCAAAACAAAATAATAAATAATTTCACACACGTGGCTCAATAATACCTTGTTTATATATTACGCTGTGAATGCCGTCAGCAGCCATAATTTATGTTGAAGAAGCGATTGCTGATGTGAATTATTTAATCAGTAAGTAAGTAAGTAAATCTTTATAATTAATTATGCACGTAGTGTTTACCTGTGTGTGATTGTCTGTACTTATTTGTACATTTAATTATGGAAATGCTACAACTTTATAATAATAAAAAACCAGCCAAGTGCGTGTTGGGCCACGCGCAGTGTAGGGTTCCGTAGCCCATCTCAATAATGCGGACTCTGAGAAGAGAAGCCCTCTTATGAACATTTATTTAACGATGGCTCATATACTTAAATGTAGACACTACCGGTTTCACACAACCTGACAACGTTATTTAAGTAGTTCCCAATGAGAAATTTGTACTGCGCCAAGTACATTTTATAAGTTGGTCGACTGTTACTTAAACTTGTAAAGCGTACTTAGCTGTGATAGTTTTCCTTTTAAATTCGTCATTGGCGTCATTTTAACTTGGCTGGCAGGGGGGGGGGGACACTTGACTCTAACAAAATTTTGCAATTTAAAGCTTAATAGCTCACAAACGTATGCCTCAATCAAAAAACTGTTTTCACAACAACACAGTAAATACTCATTAGAAGATTTGACATATCAAAATGACCTTTGATAGTCAAATGACACAATATGTCACATATAATATGTCATATTCATAATATCGATTACAGAATTTACAAAATTGCGCGCGCTCGCGCTTCCCCGCCGACTTCTTGTTTCACACTTCCGTCCCATTTCATGAAATCACTCCCACAAATTGCAAGAAAGCGAGAGGTCATCATCACCATTACCAGCTCATTGTATGTCCCCACTGCCGGGACACGAGCCTTCCCTATGGATGGAAACACCATCCGCATGGAGAACGGGCCGTAAACCACCATGCGGGCACAGTGCGGGGCGGTGGTTGTTAACGACTACTAATGCAGCCGGGACCAACGGCCTTACGTGTCTTTATAAGCTTATAGCTAGGAGCCTCTAATTCTGCATACATTAATCCCTAAAGAAAAACACTTTGTACAAAAGAAAAAGGAGTGCAGTAAGATACAATTAATGTAACTAGTTATAATAAATATGTGTTATATTACATTGCATACACATTGGATATCTTGTAAATTACGGTAGATTTTTACCACTAGTGATAAATTAATTAATAAACAGAATAAGCTCACACTAAAGCCACGAAGTATGGATGCAGTTTGACGTTGCTCGGGCTGCCATCTTGGGCGAACGTGACGTCACCGGAAACGGCCATTATCAACTGTCAATGGGACGAGCCAGCTGCCTGCAAAACGAAATGTCCCTGCTTATAGTAATTGTGTTCTGTGTGCTTATATCTCAATCGCGATAAATAAATAGGTGTTACTAGCGACCTCTCGAGACCGTTTAATTACCTGGGTGCCTAATGCGAGTTTCATTCGCCATTCGATCAGGTAGACGAAAACGAGAATTTGTATAACATATAAAAAATATTTCTATGACTACAGTTTTATACTATTATTAAGTATAATCTAATATACAATGTACACACGCGTGCACATCAACCTACCACAAACTGTCAAATTTCCTCAATACACTTTGAACCTTATATTTAAGTTATATGGTTGAAAATGAATTGAAGAAATTTGACTTGATTTCAATGATGGAGATCTTTGCCCAGCAGAGGGACAGTTATAAGCTATTTACTTTACTTTTCGAATAACAGATTAATATATATTTATTACATAAAGGAAATTACATTTCACATAAAATAAAAAAAAAAAGATTTTCTTGTATCTTCATTTTATTCATAGGTCTCTCTCTATTGTTGTGTCTCTATTTTTTTAATCCACTGGAGGGTTTTTCTGTAATATTTAAAACTATAGGTGAGTGCAAAAAATTATTTACCATTGTGCTTACTAGTCTAAAGTTAGTCAAGAAAAAAATCTAGTCAAAACAATTTTTAAGCAAGCAGCGGTCGTGGTACAATTCATTATTCTGTATCAAACACCATTTCATTGTCTGATTGCGTATACGACGGCGTAATTTCCATTAAATTAGAATTAATTTGCAATTAGTATTGTCACTGGGATTGAAAGTGAAGCGTTTAAACATTGTTTTTATTAGGAGTAGGAAGTAGGTATAGACAGCATCGAATTGATAAGCGAAACATACTAAATGGGTCAAAAAGTTCGTTACATTGAATAGTAATAGATACGCTTATAGGAGCTCGATGGCGCAGTGGTCTGCGAGTGCTGAGGTTAAGCAACTTTCGCAAAGGCCGGTCTAAGGATGGGTGACCAAAAATGTATTATCGCGAGCTCCTCCATGCTTCGGAAGGCACGTAAAGCCGTTGGTCCCGGCTACATTAGGAGTCGTTAACAACCTCCAACCCGTATTGGGCCCGCGTGGTGGTTTATGACCCGTTCTCCCTATCCATCCATATATCCATAGATGATATAGGTGCGTTTTAAGAAACTTTATAGTTATAAATGTCTTTTATTTCATTATCCTCATCAGCTCATTTTATGTCCCCACTGCTGGGCCGCAAGCCTTCCCTATGGATGGATAGGAAGAATCGGCCATAAACCACCACGCAGGTCCAGTGCGGATTGGTGGTTGCTAACGAGTGCTAATGCAGCCGGGACCAACGGCTTTACGTGCCATCCAAAGCACGGAGGAGCTCGAGATAACAACTTTTTGGTCGCCTCTCAGATAACCGGCTTTTGTTAAAGTTGCCTGACCTTAGCAATCCGAGCTGCATTTCTTTTATTTATTTAAGAAATAGATCACCATTCTGATTGGCTTACACAGGAAATTAGTGACTTATAATTATGTATACGTTAGTTATCATCACTATCTGTCATCATAGCGAGCGTAGTAACAAGTAACAATTAACAAAGAGTGACGGTACACTAACGGGCCATGAGGTCATCCCTTCTCATTATGTTTCTGTAGCGTTGTATAATCTACATACGCGTTAAACATGGTATTATGAGGTGGTCAACACAATCATGGTATACATTTGGTACACAGTGGTAGCCCAGTGGTCGAAATTCGACCATAATTCACTCAATTACAATGTTGAAACATGTGAAGTAAATTAAATTATTAATTTTTGTCTTTCTGAACTCCTTCACGAGAACTTTTACTATGCCAAATCTCACACTCCTTCACTAGCAATTATGCCCTTTAATAGGGTAGTTACGAAGTCATTTCTTCACAATCTATGTTCACACAAGAATAAATAGATAAACAGAGCGGCTATTGCGACTTTAACTATTCGGTTTCATTAGGTAATTTTCACGAAAATGAGACTTTGTAAAAAAAATCAAGTTAGCATTGAATAAATCTCGCACTAGGCACCCAGAATGCTACCGCGCTGCATTCGAAATTCGAGAACCATTTTTTACGGTTGTATACGCATTGAGATAAAAGGGATGTTGACAACAACAATAAATAATTTCAGAACATTAAACAAATAAATGAAATGACGTAAAAGTTCTTTAAAACATTCATATATTTTTTATTTGACGTAAGCATGTATTTCTATAACCTAAAGTTATTAATAAACACTGAATTGACGGAACAAAATAGTGACGTCATCATTCCCATACAATTTCTATAAAAAATAACGTTTTGACAGTTGCTAAAAAGTTTTTCTATTGACTAATGAAGCCCCACGTCTTTACTGAGATACTCCAGGGGTTGGGGGGTCTATCATTTCTCACTTCTCATTTCTATTATCATTCATCATCATCATACTGGAAGGAAATATTGTTTATTTATGTATTACTTGTAAGAAAAATTACTTTGACACTGGCTAAATGTGCATAACACACGAACCCATCAACTAAAGGAAAAAAAAAATAGATTTGTGGCACCAGGACTCGACAGGAACCATTGATTTTTTAACTTTATTAATTAAAAATATAGGGTACATACACCAATTTACACCATGCATACTACACCTGCTTTCTATCGGTCATCCTTAAAATTTAAAAAATTAATGTGACGCTACGATTATTGAGTAGTTGACTGGTTAGGTCGTCACGCGGACTTCTTGAGAAAATTTGAAAAGTGACGTTGCACTGTTTTGTTTCATTTACCAACACTCATGCACACTCACGAACACTTAACGGTTAATAATCCACCATTATTTCACATTAATATTCGATATAACACAAATTTTAGAAAATAAAACAAAACCGCAGACATTACTTTTCACTTTCTCGCCAAGAAGTCGTCAGTAATTTTCACTACTCTATATAATACCATAATATTGGTTTTCTGAGTTGTATTTATGCAAAGAGGTTTATCGTTAAAAAAGAATGAAAATTTTAGGTTAATTTGTCTATTTACTCTCAACCTGCCTGCCTATGAGTGCCAAGCTTGCACTTGCACCATGTTAACACGCATTATTATTATAGTATCGTTATATTTTTAAATATTAATTTAGGCTGACACCCTTTATTTATCTATTTAGGTAGGTATTATGTATTAATTAAGATAGCAATCAATTTTAATATTTACTCGTACTTACAAAATCAAAGTAGGTAAATAACTAGTCTTGAGGCTGGTTGTTTTAATTTTTATAGTAAAAAAATCATGTAACTAGTTTGATAAAAATGTCATCGTCTAACTCCATTTGTGTAGTAGGATAGTGGCACCAGATTTCGACAGGAGCCAGTTATCGACACATGTTTGCATCAACCAATGGGGTGAGCAAATGATTTTTTTACTTTGCAACAATCGAATACTGTCATCCAGTAAACTTTCAAAAAAATTATATTATTTTTTGACTAGGAAAACTGCCATTATAGGTTCCTATTAGGTATAAGTTCCATTGAACTTTAAAAAACTAATTAACTATACCACATAAGTACTACCTAAGTACTACATAAGTACCTACTTTAGTTCTTTGTTCAAAACTAATCTTAGACCAGTTACTTGAAAACTGGTAATAAGGTAGGTAGGTACTAACTAATCTGTGGAAAAATATAATTTTTTAAAACTTTTTCATACCGTAATTTTCACGGCGAAGGGATATAGGCCATTCCGCTTCCAATACCATTTAAACTCCACATTATTATTAGATAAACGCTAAACGGACACCATTACATAAATAACTGACTCGAAAAATTGTGAAATACATCAAACACTTCTGCGATAATCTTGTAAATAACTTTAATTAGAAGTTAAAAAATTTTTGCACGCACAGTTGATATAAAACTACTTTTTGAAATATCCAAGTTTTAAGAAAAATATTTGAACACAGACGTAAAGTAGTTCGACATTTTATGAATTAGGAACCTGCGTTTTCCCGCTCGTTTTCTACACGCGACCAATTCCGCCGCGCCTTCCCGCCATACTGTTTTCAATTGCTCTTCTAATACCACGCACCGTTTATGACCAATTTCAATTCAGCTCTATTTCTTGTAAAATAAAGCTGATATTCTAACACATTACGCGTCAAACATTCAACTCTACAAAATGCCATTACGATTTAACAACAAAGTAGTTAGGCAGTCAATATAAACCTTATCACAAAGAGATAAAAGCGATTTTCATCAACATAATTGTTGCCAGCCATATTGCCGCATCACTATACAAAGTTATTGATGCAGTTATGAGAAGTCATGTCTCCTTTGTTTTGTATGCAAGTTATGTTTGTAGAACGGCAAATATAAAATTGTAATGACCAGTAATTGTTACATTTATATGAAATTAAAACATTGTTTGTTTGTTAAATTGCGAAGAGTGATTCAAAGCAGTCAACACGGTATTCTCCAGTAGAACTCTATTAATCATTATTGCCTTATTACCAAGACTTAGATTATTGTATTTTCCTGAAAAAAAATACATTAACTTACTTTTAATAGGGAGGGTAGTGGCGCCAGTATTCAACACAGTTTTCGTCACCAAAAAAATAAAATTGTTTTTGATGTGTTGTAACATCTTTCCGATTTCGAAGAAAAGGGACGGAAGTAGGGTCGTAACAGTGTGATCCTGTAACTGTTACGTGTTAGTCGGGGAAGCCACCAGTGATCGACACTTTAAGCCCAATGGCCGCTGTAGGTTGTTTGTGGGAGTGATTTCGTACAAATGTGATCATAACAGTGTGATAGGATAACAGTGTGACATGTCGTGTAATGAGTATTTACTGCATTCTCTTTATGATTTGTAAATCTATATTAAAAAAGAGTAAAAAAAGAAAAAATGAGAAAAGATTTTCGTCATTGTTAATTCTTTATTCTATTTTCTATTGTAATATTGATTTCAAAAGGTGAGATGTCAAATGTTACACATCATATGCGACTATGGCTCGTTACTTTTTTTAAAATTTACGGGATTCCAGCTTGGAAGTAGGTAGATGGTGAAGAACTCTTTGACCTCATCCCACCTTCTCCCTTTCTCCATAGGGTCCTTCAAACGAGGCGTGAAGAGGCACCCTGTGGGCCGGCAGGGTGAGGGTGACTGATGCTGCGTTGTTTTCACGCTGCACCAGTAATTGTCCTTGCGTCTGGACTCCATTTCCACTTAACATCAGGTGGAGTGGCGTCACTTGCCGAGCTATGTATAAAAAAAATGGTCTGTTCAATTGTTGCTAAATACTAAAATCAATGGCTGACCCCTATATTTTAATGATTAAAAGTCAAACATGTCGATCACTTGTTCCTGTCGAATACCGGTGCCATTACCTCCTTACTTTTTATAGGTACTTACAATTAAATTAGTTCCTAGGTCCAGGTAGAGCTGACATCTGGGTTTTCCCATTTTCTTAGTTGGTTATTCTGCTCGGTGGTTTTCATTGAGTAGGCTTCCAACATCTCCGGCACTAGTCTGGATAACTAGTAGAGGCACCCGCTAGATGCAATGTCTCCGGTTGAATCAGCCGCTTGGGATTTTGGAACTGATGAGGTGCCTGGATGGGTACTGAGTAGTGAGTGGGCTTACAACTCCGCCACCAATGTGGACATTTGGTAGTCGGCTTTAGAGTTGACGACCCGAGCAGTGGAACTGCGAGTTGTGCTTATGGTGCAACGAGAAGTGAGCGAGCTTACAGCTCCGGTAACCTATCTGGATGTTAGGTAGTGGACTATACGTGTCCACGGAGCAACTCGCTCGAGACACTAGTCTTAAAAGTACCGGATGAAGAATGCGCTTCGTCGCGTCCTGATCCGGCGTTATGACCTGACGTTGATGGTGCCATGTGCTTACGTATCTGACACCATATTGTAACCGCTAGGTTGGTAGGGGGTGTTAGTATAAACTTTAAAGTCGTGTGTGTAGCGGGATGTCCTAGTTTAGAGGGAAGTCCGGCTAGAGTTTTTGTGTCCCGGTAAAACCCAGGCGTTGTATAAAAAAGCTGATTGACGAATCATCATTATCAGCAGCCTATATTAGTCCACTGCTGGACGTAGGCCTCTCCAAGTACACGCCACTAAGCACGATCTGGGTTATTTATTTGCATTTTTTTGACGATTATAAAATACTGTAAGCACCAAAAGATACTGTAAGCTCTTTCTGCGTAAAACGGAACGCACCTGATTAAATTTAAATTTAAAAGCTACTAACTAATTATGAGACGACCACCAACATCTCAGTCTCCCTGTGACCACGGACCCTGCAAAGGGTTCGAAACGTCAGGATAAACATTAACTAAAAGTAATATGTAAAATAAACGCGAGTAGATCCGTAAAAGTTGTTTCATTTCGATTATAAAATACTTAATAAAAATATTTTTATTGTTGATTGGTATTTTAATGTTATGATCTTTTTGTATTTCGTACGGGTCTTTCTTTTTAAATAAACTTTTTTATTATTGTAGTGGTACCATTCATCAATATCGACTCTATCGACGATAACTCCAGTTTCACAATACACACCTATCCTTAAGCACATTACACACTCACACTTACACGTAGGTAACCTACATCACACTACCCAACCATCACAACATTTAATTTTATGTAATTTTACTTCTTTCTTTCTTTTCGTTGATGGCTTCGTGCGATTAGCACATTTAGCCAGTGTCAAAGTAATTTTTCTTACAAGTAATACATAAATATACAATATTTCCTTCCAGTCAGAATGATGATGAATGATAATAAAAATGAGAAGTGAGAAATGATATACCCCCCGACCCCTCGAGTATCTCAGTAAAGATGTGGGTCTTTACTAATTCCTCGGCGGACTTCTTGAGAGAATTTGAAAAGTAAAGTTGCACTGTTTTGTTTCATTTGCCAACACTCATGCACACTCACGAACATTTAACGGTTAATAATCCACCATTATTTCACATTAATATTCGACATAACACAAATTTTAGTAATTAAAACAAACCCGCAGACATGACTCTTCACTTTCCCGCCAAGAAGTTCCGTAATTATACTTTAAAGATAAAAGTTTATTATTACATAAGCTCTCCTCTTGCTCATTACGTTAGCATCGCTGTTTAGTCTGTGGGGTGAGAACCTGGTGATTTGTAAAACGGGTTTTTGCCTTGTTCAAACACCAGTAGTCTCTTATAATGAGTTTTACCTTTGCCACAATTTTGTCTTTCATAAATCTAAATGTGCAATCGTTCGTGAAGAGAAAATAAATGCCTTTATTATTATATATATTATCATTAGTTGTTGTAACCAGCATTAAACCTATGCTCTAAGGTTTGTAAAAATGCAAAAGTTTGTAGTTGACCTCTTTTTTTTATAAAAAAAAATAAAGCAAAAAGGTATCGTTTACGTGTCGAAGATTGGTGCCTTACCCTACCTACATAAACTTTTTTCGGAGTTTAGAAAAATATAGGTATTTAAAAAACTTTTTTTTTAATAGACGATTTGTCAAATGACCGTTCCGAATGAATGAATGTCCGAAGATTGTGTAGTTATTTTCCGACGTCATGGCATCGGCATACATACGTAACACTCGTGATGTGTAATCTCTTGAAGTTCGTAACTTATGTAATCAAATCGATACAAAGTTTGAACATCCTCAGTAGTACAGACGTCAGCACATCGACCTACCACAAACTGTCAAATTTCCTCAATAGACTTTGAACTTTAATTTTAAGGATTAAGGTTGACAATGTACTGAAGAAATTTGACAGTTTTGGGTAGGTTGATGAGCAGGCGTGTGTACATACGACCACACATCAGTAGTAACGTAGTTAAGGAAATAAATAATCATTATCTTCCTGTCGCAGGCCACTGCTGGACATACATTTCTCTTAAGGCGCGTCATTGAGCTCCATTTACCCTATCTTGTTGGAAAGAAGGAATAGGTAGGTAGGTACGTGTGTACGAAAGCATTCCATTTTCGGTGGAAGTGTAGAACGCTTCGATCAATATGTTTTTTTTTTGGAGAGATATTGCTGATTGACTCAGACGGCATTTTCAGCTTCACCGGGCTTGTTTGGGGGCGGCGAGGAACGTAAAGGGTCCCTTAAGCCGTGTGAAACCAATCACCTTCGGAGGTTATCTAGAGGGAACGGCATCGCGCACTAGTGCGCGTCCCCGTGCCCTACTAGATTCTCCGAAGGGTTCGGATCGGATCGGGGAGCGGAACAACCCGAGGGCGCCTCTAAAGGCTCGGACCTCGGCTCGGGTGGACCGGGCCGTGGTGGAGGAGAAAAGCGCCCAGGTACATGTCTGTACCTGGTGTAGAGCGCGTGTGAACCGGTTCTTCGTACCCTAGTACTACGAGTACGGTGTCTTGGGCCTAAACTAGTGTGCATGTTTAGTGTATTCTGTAAATGTGTAGTGTTATTTAGAGGATCGGGCGGGGATTAGAGGATCGGGCGGGATATCAATATGTGCTAGATCACAGAATAACGCTAGATTCCCGATTTTTTTTTTGTTTATTCTTACGGCTCCGGATGAAATCCATTAAGCCTATTCGTTCGTTCTATCTTCTTAGGTAATACATATATAAAGAATATTGATGATGATGAATGATAATGGAAATGGGAAGTGAGAAATAATATACCCCCCCCCAACCCTTCGAGTATCTCAGTAAAGATGTGGGGCTTTACTAAGTCCTCACGCAGACTTCTTGAGAGAATTTGAAAAGTGACGTTGCACTGTTTTGTTTCATTTGCCAACACTCATGCACACTCACGAACACTTAACGGTTAATAATCCACCATTATTTCACATTAATATTCGACATAACACAAATTTTAGAAAATAAAACAAAACCGCAGACATGACTCATCACTTTCCCGCCAAGAAGCCCCTAGATTCCCGATGAGCCACAATGACGTTTGTGGCGATGATGACAGTTAATATTTAATAGCTGTACAAATACTTTGCAACCTTAGTTAATCTTTAACTTTAAGATTTAAGATTGCTTTCCAATGTTTTTTCAGATTTTGTTATTCGAAATTTTAATGTACTACCTATAGGTGTGAGCAAACAGGACCACTATTTCGAGATGCATATTGGTTCCGGGGGCCCGACCGCCTAACTCGATTGCTTTGGCTACGTGTATAGTTTATGACGTCATCTTGTCATCTAGCTAACAGGTATAGGCATATATCAAAAGCTATAGCCCATAGCTTTCGATATTGCTTTCATTGGCGGTACGAAATGACAAGATGACGTCATAAACTATACACGTAGCCAAAGCAATCGGTTAGGCGGTCGGGGGGCAGATCTTTTATCTAGTACCTACATTATTGATCGAAGGTGGTGGAACGACACAGAAATTGAATTATAAGTTGGTACAAGGGTTATGGCACCAATGTTCCACACTTTTAGCCCAATGTTCAGTTTTTGTCGCCAAAAAAAAGGTAGAATCCCATATAAATTTTACTAGATGACAACTTGGAAGCCGTGCCTGGAAGTAGGAAGGAAAAGAAGGTGGCCTGTATCATGAAGCTGTAGATATGTCTGTATCAAGAAGTTGTAGATAGTCTGTATTGAATTGTTGCTAATGTCAAAAATCAGTTGTTGAGTTATTATTCAGAGGTTGTTGACCCCTATTTTTAAAGATTTAAAGAAATATGTCGATCATTGGTTTCTGTCAACTTATTAAGTACTTATTAATTCCATAATCATACGTTGCAAGTTGCAACGCACGATACGAAATGATATAACTAGCAACTCCTACAAAATTGTTTTCGCAAAACAGTTTATAAATGTGCACTGATACTAATCTTTTAGGCGTTAGTATTACTGTATCTGTGGTCAAGTGGGTAGACTTCTTATCACCTAAAGATTTGATTTGCCAGCTTTGATTATCTATAATCGAAGATACAAAATAAAAATTTGGCCGCAGGATACCTACCTAGTTGATTTTAAAACTATATTTTAGCATGCCTGCTGGCTGGTTATTATTAATAGTAAGGAGAGAAGAAGCGTTTTAATCTACATTTAAGATATTTTATATAACATGTGAATGCGACAGTAAATAAATAAATACAAACATGTATGTACCTATTTAGAAAAAAATATAATATTTAAGGATTTCTAAAATTCATTGAATATTTTGTGTGACACGAAACGTCGTGTCGCTGCCATTGGTGACCTTGACTTTTGACACTACAGAATAATGTTACCATAAAACATGATAGCAACCGTGAATAATGGAAAAATAGTCTTCAAAAAGATGTTACAAGTCAGTGTAAGTTTATTAAATGTTGTAATCAGCGATGTTGCTTAGTGTGCTTAAAAAGAATATCTTTATACACGCGACGTTTTTGTCTCCAATCTTCAATTCTCCAGTCCAACTTATAATAGTTAGTTAGTTAGTTAGTTAGTTAATATAATACCATCTACGGTTGCGGTCTTAATAGGACAATAACAATGACAAGAAAATAACACAAACAATGTTATTAAACATAATATTTGACTTTGCTTTTAAATAGCCAACAGCTAGCTTCGGCGGGCTGGTTAGAACCACGATAGCTCAATTGGAAGAGCACCTGACCCGGTATGTCAGAAGGGTGCAGGTTCAAATCCTGTTCGTGGAAATTTTTTCAACATTGTGTTTTTGTAACAGCTAGCTTTTTATAGATTTTAGCAAGAAAAATGATTACAATGCTAATTACATATTTTTTGTAATAAATAATTATAAATAATGTGCAGTCTAAGAGTTTTCTTTTAAATTTCTTTTTAACGCCTACTTCTTACTTAATAATATTAACTATTTTAAAAGCCAAAAATTTAAATCTATTTACATACAATTGCTTATCTAAATTTGTAACTACTTTATATTACACGCATATTTATACATTTAAATAACTTATTTTTAGTCCTATGAATTGCACCTTTAACAAACAGCCCATACAACAGTCTAGACTTTTTGTTGCTTATTTGGCCTAAAAGTAGTAGGAAATGCCTTGGAGGTATTAGGTAGGTTCCTAACAACTAACGCAAAAATAATTAAAATGTTGATGGTTTTGAATAAAATTTTATTTTAGTCATGATAACACAAAAAGTTTTAATTAAAAGATTGCCTTTGTCCGTCAGGACAATACCTACTATTTTTCTGTAATAAATAACTAAATGACAAGTTATTTCATACAAAAAGATATTATCTTGTTGTTATGTCATGTTTTTATTGTTGAGAAATATTTTATTCATGATTTGTGTTAGACAAATCTCTTAATTATCTCAAATTAAGGACATGATAATTGTTCAAATGGCAACACCAATTATTATGACGGCCATGGCAGTTCTTTCTTTCTCATCAGTCAGTCACGCGAGAAAAAAAATCCAAATTTGTGACTAGTTTTTAACGCGAAATCTTAGATATATAAACAATCTAACGCGAGTGTACTGTGAAATATGTGATAATAGAACTTTAGGGTTACAGTAGAGTGGGTTTCCGGCAGTTTTTCGCGGTTAAATGTTCCATTTTTTTGCATTTAGTCTGTGTTGATAAAAAAAGTGTTTTTTACGACCAACAGTGCCCATTACAGGTACCTACTTTTTTTCCTTCGCCGTGTATTGATTAGGCAGGGCGACGTTCATTCGGTGGCTGTTGTTAATATTGCAGTTAAAATAACTCTTTCTATCAAATTCTTAAGAAAATTTTAATGTTTACATTATTTTAACTGTGTTGTTAACTTTTGTGACACGTTCAATTGTGGTCTGAATGTTTTGTGTTATCAATAGGCGCGCTCGCCTTCATTGTCCTCTAGTTTCGTTACTAATTAACAACTATAAAATGTTTTAATGAAGTTATAAACTTGTTAGGTTAGCCTTTTTATTATTGTTTTTAAATAACAGTAAAATGATTGTTATTATTACATCTCTAAAAATACTGTTGAGTTGAAAGACATTGTTTAAATGCGCGTATTCTTTTAATTATTATTATATATATATGTTACTGTAAAAGCCCGAACCACGGCAAATTCTAAGATTTTAGAGTAAGTCTTAGGATATACCGACCCGAGTTGGTAAATGTAAGTATTTCTGAAAATGGGATTATCTTTTCGGGCTTTTACCATTCGAATTCAGTATATGCTAAGTTTTACCACTGCCAGCTGGTAGATGTTGGTTTTTATGAATACTAACCTAACCTAACCTAACCTAACCTAACCTAACCTAACCTAACCTAACAGGAGGGAGGCTAAAAAGAGGTGGGGAAAAGGGAAAGAGTATGTAAAAAAACGTCGCACGTACAAAAACGTCGTTTCTGGCGCTTCGCCGGCCGCTGCCGCGGCACGCTCGCTCCGCTCGCTCGGCTCGCGCGTTGTTGGTCACCATACTAACCTAACCTAACCTAACCTAACCTAACCTAACCTAACCTAACCTAACCCAACCTAACCCAACCCAACCCAACCCAACCTAACCTAACCTAATTTTTTTCAACATTTACCGTGCCTTCAATGTAACTCCTAAGATTTACCAAGTGAGTGGTGGTAAAAGTTCGAATCGCAAACCTTTTTGGACATTTACCATTAAGAATTGGTAAATCTTAGGTTTTACTGGAAAATCTTAGAATTTGCCGTAGTTCGAGCTTTTACAGTAACATATATACTGTTGACCCGGCGTACTTCATACCACTTTGACAGTTTCTATGTAATATTGACATAAAAACTATTCTGTGTTAATACATACATACATACATTTAATTACGCCTCTTTCCCGTAGGGGTAGGCAGAGACCACTTCTTTCCATTTGCTACGATCCTTACATACTTGTTTCGCTTCGTCCACTTTCATTATTCTCTTCATACATGCTCTTCGGTTTAGGGTACTCTTGACCTGGCCTTTTTTCAAGAAATCCCTGATTTGGTCATGAAACGTCCGCCTAGGTCTACCCCTACCAACACTTTCATCCACACTTGCCTTATACACTTTTTTCGTCAATCGTTCTTCATCCATTCTCTCGACATGGCCAAACCATCTCAGCATACCTTTCTCAATTTTTGTCACTACATCTTCTTTCAGACCACAACGTTTCCTTATCTCACTATTTCTTATCCTGTCACTCAGTTTAACTCCTATCATACTTCTTAACGCTCTCCTCTCAATTGTGTTTTTTCTGCTTTCATGTTTCTTCTGCCATACCCAACTTTCACTTCCATACATGAGTGTCGGAACCAACACCCCCTCATGCACAGCCAAAAAAGCCTTGTTAGACACCTTCCAACTGTTCATAAAGGAGTGCAAAGCTCCATTCACCATGTTTCCTGCATTCACTATCTGTATGCCAAATCATATATTACTGTACTCATGCATTTATTGTAATCTGTTTGTGTACCTATGGAAATAAATAAATAAATAAATCCATCCATCCGTTGCAGCGTGGAGAAGCAACAAATATACACACAAACTTTCGCATTTATAATATTAGCGGGATGATCAGGCTATTGAAACATCTGATAAGTGTCTATATCCTGCTATACTTAACTAGTTATAGTTTTTATTGAGGAGATATTTGTCAGGTTTCTAAACTGATTTAAACTGCTGAAACTCTTGGGAGCTTGTTCCACAGTCTGACTATTCTATAGCTTTGAAAGTATATTAAAGGGTTGTTGTATGGGAGACTGGTAGACTTTTCCTTTAATAATTTTTACCCCAAAACACGCCACCAATATGTTCTGCCCTGTGGGAATTGAATCAGTGATCTTCGGGTTAGGTGTTCGATCAATAATGTACTAGATAAAGGATCTGGAACAAAAATGCGTCTTGAAAGTGGTCCTGTTCCTGTTGGGTAGCATCAACAACTTCAGCTCGCTTCGAACCTTAAATTTTTTAAGCATAAAGATTAATTAAGTTTGCAAAATATTTGTACCTATTTATTTATTTATTGTCATCGCCACAAATGTCATTGTGGCTCCGTGATGCCAACGTTGCTTAGGTACCATTTTTTAAGCACTCATCGGGAATCTAGTACTTTATTGATGGAAGGGTTGGGTGTATTTGATAAATAATATTCTTTCGGAGGACAATACTTTAATATCTTCTTATTAATAAAATATTACTGAAGTTGTAATATAAATTTTTAATATTGCTAAAAAATTCATTCTTCAGTCTTTAATACAAATATTTCAATGCATCCTTTTATTGTTTACAGATAACAAAGCCAAAATGAACCAAACATCTACAGAAATGGACCCGTTGAGCAGTTACGATTACCCTCCTTACGAGGGTTACAATCCTCCGCACATACCACCTCTACCAAACTGTAACTATGACGTTAAATTGGAACAACCGCCACCGGTCCATCCTGAGTTCTACAATATATTTAACGCACTACAACAAGAGCTAAATCAATCAGAGAAAGTGTTGACGAACTTAAACAACAAAACGTGTGATACTAAGTTAGTGCCACCCACCCCTCCCCAAATTCCAAACGTCAAATTGATCATCAAACTAGAAGAAGAACGGACTACGAAGAAGTTAAAAGGTAGAAAGAGCAAATACTGGTCGGAGAAAATCAACGATGATAACTTCAAGTTTTACGGTTGTGCAGTGTGCAACATCAGCTTTCCAGCGTTGCCCGAGTTAGATCAGCATGTCACCGTACACAAGGATAGGTTGACGAGTTACGATTTGAAGATAAAGAATCTTATTAAAAGAAAAAAGTTAAAGAAAGAAAAGAAAAAAATGAAAAAGAACGGTAAGAAAATTAAAAGGGAAGACCCACCAATGGAGATTGAAATTAAACCGGAGGACGGGTATATTGGCAACGAGAAAGCCTCGGAGTTCAACGAAGGTTTTCCTAATCACAATAATGAGAACCAACCGTCTAATACGGAGGAACAGAAAGATGTTAAGCCTTTGAACAACGGATGCAACGATGATTCTAGTAAAAGTCCAGAGACTGATAAGCAGTCTATGTTGAATTTGCAGAAAATTTACAAATGTTTTGCCTGCCAAAAGCAATTCACGTTGAGTTATTATTTGAAACTTCATGTTCGTTCCCATACAGGTAATAGAAAATCATTAATTGATAATCTTTATTTATTTATAGATCATCATTAGTCTATAAATTATGCCTGGTTTACACGTTGCGAGTTGCTGGCCTGACAGTAGGCAGCTGCTCGCATTATATACTCGCATGCTAGTAGCTCGGCTCGCCTTTGCTGTCTACACGACACCTGTAGCTGCTGTCCAGTCTTGCGAGTTGACGCGATGTCAAGTGAACGTCTTATAAAAAAAACGGTGATGGTGACTGGCGAGCTCCTGCCGAATGCGTCTAAACAATGCGAGCGACGGCCGAGCTGCTTTAATGTGCGAGTTGCTGGCGCACGAGCAAGCGAGTGAAAACAAAAAATGTTGAAGTAACTCGGATGCGAGCTACTGTCCAACTCGCACGTGCGAGTTACTCGTAAGTGACGTCCAAACAGTGTGAGTTACTGCAGTGCAGCTACTCGGTAGGCTGACTCGTACGCTAGCTCGCACTGTGTAAACTAGCCATTAATTTGTATGAGTATTGGATATCCGGGCTTAGCTCTATTGTAAACCATTTGGCCACTAAGGTTTTATAGTATAAGCAAAATATTTACCTAATTTTGTCCCACTGCTGGGCAAAAGCCTCCATCACTGAAATCAAGTCATCGCTACAATTGATGGGTAATGGCCACGCCACCATATGCGGGTTGGTGATCACAAACCTGGGCTGGGTAATCCAAATTACATGTTGCCCAATCTAATTGAAGCCAGGAGTATCTGGCCTATCAGAGTACTTACAATATCAGGCCTATGCATTAACCACCAGCTCGTTTCGTCCCACTGGTGGGGCACTCCCACCATCCCCACGGATAAATAATAATGGCTGGAAACACCACACGGAGGACGGGTCATGAATCACCACGCGTGCGGTGGTTGTTAACTGTTAATGCAGCCGGGACAAAAAACTAATCTTGTGAATATATCAATAAAATGTAAGCAGCCATTTCCAGCCGCTAGTTATCGCTAGAAACGATAATTTATTTTTTATTTATTTATTTATTTAATGAGGCTTACCAACTAAATACGTTTTTTTCTTTTTCTTTTCTTAAACGAGTTTTTTTCTAATTACCTTCGGAACCGGTGTCAATTTGTTAGGGTGGAGGGTTTCACATCGATGGACTACTATACGCGTTCTGGAGTAAGTCAAGGTAGTACCTTAGGGCCTCTTCTATTCCTCATTTTTATTAATGACCTTCCGGAAAGAGTTAGTGTATCCCAATGTCTTTTGTTTGCGGATGACCTCAAACTCTCCTTAGGTATTGGTAGCGTATCGGATTCAAAAAGTCTTCAGAGTGACATTGACGCTGTATCGGATTGGAGTAGACTTAATCGACTTCCATTCAACGACACAAAATGTAAAATAATTACTTTCTCGCGAAAACGTTCCCCATTAAACATAGTGTATAAGTTATTTGCCGCTCCACTGGAAAGAGTAGATGAAATTCGTGACTTAGGCTTAATATTGGACGCTAAATTAAACTTTCATAATCACATGACAACGGTATGTAAGAAATCTAGCAAAATGCTAGGTTTTGTATTGCGAACGTCGACTCAGTTTGATGGTTTGGATGTTGCAAGGGTGCTATACAATGCTTATATTCGCAGCAAATTGGTATACGCTGCCGTTATATGGGATCCTTGCGAAGACAAGTATAGGCTTAAAGTTGAGTAGATACAACGCAAGTTTGCGCGCTGGTTATACAAGAAAAGGTTCGGATACTACCCTCATCTATATCCATCCTTATTTGTGACCGGCATGGTGGATTTAGAGACCCTTAAACTTAGACGGGTAATGCAGGTCATAATACACTATCTAGGTATTATTCACCACAAGGTCGATAGCCCGTCCGTACTAGAGAAGGTGGGGTTACTAGTTCCTAAACGCATGGAGCGGGATGAGGCAGGGGCGGTTGAGCCTCGGTGGCGCCCACGCCTTCTATACTCGCCAATGACGCGAACCAGGTACGCGGCCCAGGCACCCACCAACCGTGCCCTGCGGCTCGTGGGGGATGCTCACGCGTGGGTGCGTGGGGGCTCATGCTTGCCCAGCACCATGATTTAGATTTGTTTGCTGACCACTTTGGGCAGCCATGTAACACGGTCAGAAAACATATATATCTGTGATAGATACCTATTGATTGCTGTAAATAGTATTATTTTTATTCATCTGTTATGTTTTGGCATTTTTTAATTTTTAAGAATCAGAAATGTATGTAATGTAGAAACGTATCAGAAATGGAATATTATTTATATTTATTTGAATTTAATTTAGCATGATTAGACATTTTAACATTTAAATTATTTTTGTATTTAATCCGTAATTATTATTTTTTTTTTATCTTTTATTTTTTTGACATTTTTAGATTTGTAATTATAATTTGACATTTTCATAATTTTATTTAGGTATATTAATTTTAACACTGTAAATTGCATTTAAGTGTAATAATTAGTTTGCTGGCGTCTTGGCCCAAGCTGTAAGCCAGCAGACTCGCATGCTTATAAATAAATAAATAAAAAATAAATAAATAAATAGCAAATTATATAAATATTACGATATTTAGCAAAAAATTTTTCTTATATGCATTTAACTTAAAGATATTTTTTTTTAATAATTATTATACTATACAATAATAATGCGCAGTAAAAAATACATACAGTGAAGAAAATATAAAATGTAAAAATTAAAAAAATAAGCCAAATAAGCCGTTTTGGCTAGAAACGGCTTATTTGGCTTATTTTTAGGTAGGTAGGTTTGGCTTTATTTTTAGCTAAGCTAGAAATGTTAGTAACCAGCTTCACATCTGTAGCCGGGACCAACGGCTTCACGCGCCGTGATAAAAATTTTACTAGAATAAATCAACCAGCCTTAGCAAGCTATCGGTAGCTCAGCGGTAACAGCATTAGACCGGTAATCCGAGGGTAGTGGGTTCGTGTCCCACTCGATTTTCCTGAGCATGGTTGATTTTTGATAAATTTGTAGAAAGCCTGTGGTAGGAGGGTGCGCCACAATGAATAGAATAGAATAGAATAGAATTTATTTGCATAAAACATGGTAAAGTACAGATCGTGACTTAAATAAAACCAGCATGTTTTGCCACAATTTGGCGTGCAAAATATAACAATTAAGTATTAATTAATTAATTATTTCACTAAAACAGATAATCACTAATAATAATTAATAAACATTTCAAAATCATTAAAAATTAAACAAATACATAGCCATTTTATTTTAAATTCAAATTATAACATCATTTAATGTCAAAATACTCATTAAGATTATACGGGATAGGATTATAGGAAGGACAAAGGGAAGAGCTCCCTCCGAGCTGGGTGGTATAGTTCGGGGACCGAGGTCCAATGGATGTTAGTTGGAGGTGCTATTAGCGAAGGAGATGGTGAAACTTCGCTATCGCGATGCAGGCTTCCCATACTATTTATCGTCGTAGTATGGCGACGTCGTTAGTATGCGTTTGTGGCGCCATCTGTTGACACGGTTGAGAAGGTGTTTTGCTTCGTGACGATCAATGTGCGGCGTATGCGGCAGGTGACGCCGCCACAAATTTAACCTTTATAAATGTAATAAACAAAACAAATATACTTCCAGATGAAAAGCCATATGCGTGCTCGGTCTGCGGACAGTCGTTTATAACCGCCAGCAAGTTGGGCAGACACAACAAAAGGATACATTTGGCTGTGAGGCACCAATGTCGAATATGCTACCGATTTTTCTCCAAGTAAGTGTGATCATCGTCAAAGTCATTCATCACCTCCATCATCGACTGATGGCCGCGGGGCGGAACAGTTCTCGAGTGGCGACCGCGTACCGGAAAGCGCAATAAATGAATAAATTTACAGTAGTCGCATATGATGTGTAAAATTTGATATCTCACCTTAGTTTGTTAAAAATCAACACATCAAACACATGATTAAAAAAAAAAAAAACACAAATGTTGAAAAAATTTCCACGAGCAGGATTTGAACCTGCACCCTCTGACTACTTCTGACAGTTAGAACCACGACAGCTCAATTGGAAGAGCACCTGACCCGGTATGTCAGAAGGGTGCAGGTTCAAATCCTGCTCGTGGAAATTTTTTCAACATTTGTGTTTTTGTAATTTGTTTCGCAACAAAATTTGCGTTAACATTATATAAACAAAAAAAAAAACAAAACCATTTTATATCGTACATGATACTAGACTCCCCGCCCGATCCTCTAAATGCCACTACACATTTACAGAATACACTAAACATGCACACTAGTTTAGGCCCAAGACACCGTACTCGTAGAACAAGGGTACGAAGAACCGGTTCACACGGGCTCTACAACAGGTACAGACGTGTACCTGGGCGCTTCGCTCCACCTCCACGGCCCGGTCAACCCGAGCCGAGGTCCGTGCCTTTAGAGGCGCCCTCGGGTTGCTCCGCTCCCCGATCCGATCCGAACCCTTCGGAGAATCTAGTAGGGCACGGGGACGCGCACTAGTGCGCGATGCCGTTCCCTCTAGAAAACCTCCGAAGGTGATTCGTTTCACACGGCTTGAGGGTTCACCCTTTACGTTCCTCGCCGCCCTCAAACAGGCCCGGTGAAGCTGAAAATGCCGTCTGAGGCAATCAGCAATCTCTCAAAAAAAATAAAAACGATACTGGCCGCAACAAATAAAGAAATTCCTGACTTCGAACCACTTAAAATAAATAATGAACCTATTCAAAGATCATATCAAGAAAAATACTTAGGGTTGCTGATTGATCACAAACTAACTTGGGAGGCCACACATTGAGAACGTCAAATAAAAGTTAAACCTATTATATACAATTCATTAATAAAATCAAATTTAGAATACCTAATTGAAATTTGGGGATCAGCCGCACCAACTAACCTAAGTCGCTACAGAGAACTTAAATAATAAAGACATTGTTCCATTATCCATTTCTTACACCAACTAAACAAAATTGTACAATAAAACTAATGAACCTACTTTTGACGACCTCCGTGGTCGAGTGGTCTGTACACCGGTCTTCATGGTGTCGCCATCTGAGGCCCCGGCTACGATCCCCGTTCGGGTCAATTTTGAAATTATTGTTTTTCTAAATTGTCCCGGGTCTGACTGTTTTCTATGTATAAAAAGTATGTATTTGAGTATTTTAAGTATGTTTATCCGTTGTCTAGTAACCATTTAACGAGTTTCATAACGAAGCTTCTCTAGGGCTAGATAATTGGTGTGAGTGTAGGAAAGATTACTATTATACTCTTTATTTCCTCTTTAACTCCTCCTGTTTCGGATGGGCCGACCCCAGGAGTTCCATTCTTTTCCTAGCCAGAGAGTCGCAGTCACACAGTAGGTGCTGCATCGACTCCGTTTCCTCTCCACACGCCCTACACAAACTATTTGTTGAAAGGTGCATTCTGTGGAGCATTTGTTTTGTGGCATAGTCAAGGCACCGATGGTTAGTCGGGCCTGCCGTCTACCGCCTCCGCATGTGAACTTACTCCGTCCTAAGGCGTTTTCGCCAAGGAAGGATTTGGAGTGTTTCATACCCGGCTGCTCTTTCTTTTCGAGGTAAGTAGCTAAAGCACTCGTTTCATGGAAATCAGAAATAACGACGGTACCACAACCACCCAGACCCGACACAATTTCGACATTGACCAGACCGGGAATCGAACCCGGGACCTCAGAGTTAGCGCCACCCTAAGTCCGGCGTGCAAGCCACTCGGCTACGGAGGTCGTCAAACATAACAAATAAACAATACATAACAAATTCGTTTATTTTCAGACCAAACAGTCCATCGATTGTTAGTACACAAATAAAAAATCTTAATTCTATGTTAGTAATAACAATAAAAATAAATAATAATAATTTAATAAATAATAAAACTCTTTTCACCGCTTTGCCGGGAAACGGGCAAAAAAAGGGAGTGTCTAACCTCCCCGATATCATTTTCAAAACACCAGGCCCATCCCGGTGAAGGGAGAAGGCAGTGTGAGCAGGCCTTTAACAAGGTGGACCGACGACCAGAGGCCCGACCGCCTAACCGATCGCTTTGGCTTCATGTATAGTTTATGACGTCACCTTGTCATCTAGCTAATAGGTATAGGCATATATCTATAGCTATAGCTTTCGATATTGGTTTCATAGGCGGTACGAAATGATAAGATGGCGTCATAAACTATACACGTAGCCAAAGCGATCGGTTAGGCGGTCGGGGGGCAGGGGGCCTACCGCCTAACTCTATCGCCATCGCTCTCGCTATCGGGCTCTATAGTTTATGGCGTCATCTTGTCATTTTGAAAGCGATATACAAGCAATATCGAAAGCTATAGGCTACAGCTTTCGATATTGCTTTCATATTGCTTTCATATCGCTTTTGAAATGACAAGATGACGCCATAAACTATAGAGCGCGATAGCGAGAGCGATGGCGATAGTGTTAGGCGGTCGGGGGGCTGGTAATGATCGCGGGAAGCCGCTGGATGCGAGCACCACAAAACCGGTCGTTGTGGAGATCCTTGGGGGAGGCCTTTGTCCAGCAGTGGACGTCTTTTGGCCGAGATGATGATGATGAAGTGTTTTCGCTATTCACGTCGTGATTTTTCAAGAGCTTTTTACATATTCTTATTAAATGTTCACTTAGTTGTTTATTAATTAATATTATATTATTGAAATATAGATAATATAGATACTCGCAGATCAGGCGATCGGTTAGCAACCTATCACTGATGTTAACAATTCCACCTCGGAACCCTACTTTGTTTATGTTAAATGCTGCATCAGGTCGCAGTGTTGCCAGGTCCGGTGTGTCAAATTTCGGGGCGGAAGCTAAAAATAATCGGGATTTGGGATTTCAAATCGGGACAGTTACAATTGATAAAAAAAAACGCAGGTTGTTGTGAATCGTCATGATTGGATGAAAAACAATTAGACTAAAACTAGATAAATATAACAACATGAATTCTCTCTTCTTCCCGCCACGGGAGAGAGAGAATTCACTTTTGCTGTCAAAATTATCGAAATTACTCACTAAGGAGGTTAGTGAAAAATCGGGACATTTGGCGTCCCGAACAAGGATAAATCGGGACCTGTCACCGGACTTCTGAAAATCGGGACGTCCCGCGCAAATCGGGACACCTGGCAACGCTAATTACGACGCCCTGTGTAGTTGTCACTGAACACAGCTCTTCTACCAGACTCGAGCAGCGCGACTCGTCACACAATCTGACACGAGCGTACAGTAAACTCGAGCACTGAAGTCGAACTCGAGCACTGAAGTCGAACTCGAGCACTGAAGTCGAACTCGAGCACTGAAGTCGAACTCGAGTCTATTCGGAAACTCGATACGCTCGTACAGCAACGAGTGTCTCAAGAGTCGAGTCTTGTGACTTGTGTAGACTCACGGATTGAGTTTTATACAACACTGCAAACGTTGTCGCTGATTGAGTACAGTCACAAGCCCCCGTCATGACTTACGCTAGCGTAGTTTTCGCGCACTGCGCGCCCTCCTATTTGTATCGTTTACAAACGCTACAAAACCGATTCATGCGTGGTGCCACGGGTTGCCCGTGGTACTATCGCAACGTAGATCTCCACCGCGATCTTGATCTTCCCACTATCAAAGACTTTATCAAGGACGTTTCCATACGTTACTTTGATAACGCCCCCCACCACCCTAACCCGCTTGTTGTGGCGGCCGCCAACTATAATGTTGGAAGCCTTCCACCAACAAAACGGTTCATGTCTAGGCGTCCTAAGCACGTCCTAGATGACCCCGACGATCCCATAACGGTTGCGAACGCCCCCCCGCCCGATCCTCTAAATGACAGCACACATTTACAGAATACACTAAACATGCACACCAGTTTAGGCCCAAGACACCGTACTCGTAGAACAAGGGTACGAAGAACCGGTTCACACACGCTCTACACCAGGTACAGACATGTACCTGGTCGGTTCTCTCCTCCTCCACGGCCCGGTCAACCCGAGCCGAGGTCCGTGCCTTTAGAGGCGCCCTCGGGTTGCTCCGCTCCCCGATCCGATCCGAACCCTTCGGAGAATCTAGTAGGGCACGGGGACGCGCACTTGTGCGCGATGCCGTTCCCTCTAGATAACCTCTGAAGGTGATTCGTTTCACACGGCTTGAGGGACCCTTTACGTTCCTCGCCGCCCCCAAAAAGCCCGGTGAAGCTGAAAATGCCGCAGCGGCAATCAGCAATCTCTCTCCAAAAAAAAAAAAAAAAAAAACAGTCACAAGCATTAACATGTGTACACTTTCGACCAGCCCCCCGACCGCCTAACTGGTTGCTTTGGCTACGTATATTGTTTATGACGTCATCTTGTCATCTACTTAATAGGTATAGGCATATATCGAAAGCTATAGCCTAGCCCTATAGATATTGCTTGAAACGCTGAATGCTTACAAACGCTCGTTATTCAGTTGGTGTGACAAAGTATTGAAAGTTGTCAGCTATATTTGTAGCTGACTGTACAATATAATTGTTCGCTGTGTACATTTGTCATCAGATTTGAAAATCTCACAACGCATTTTGATAAAAAGCATCCCGACGACAAATTGGAAGGAGAACCGTATGGTATGTGTTTTATTTTCATTATTATTATCATGACCCATAAAGCCATAATAATATACTGTTCTTATACTGTTTGGCAAAGACCTCCATTTTTTTTTTCGGTGTTAGTTTGCGTGTTGCCTCAGACGGCATTTTCAGCTTCACCGGGCTTTTTCGAGCTGGATGAGAGTATTAGCCGCGGCTCGTGCTCAGTGGCGTGCACTTGGAGAGGCCTATGTCCAGCAGTGGACGTGTGTATGCTGATGATGGGCTTTTTTGGGGGCAGCGAGAATCTTAAAGAGTCCCTCAAGTCGTGTGAAACGAATCACCTTCAGGGGTTTTCTAGAGGGAACGGCATCGCGCACTAGTGCGTGTCCCCGGCCCTACTAGATTCTCCGAAGGGTTCGGATCGGATTAGCAAATGCGTCAATCATTGAAATCAAGTCATCGCTACAACTGATGGGCGTTGGCTTAATCATCACGCATGCCAAACGCGGGTTGGTGATCGCGAACCAGCCCCCCGACCGCCTAACCGATTGTTTTGGCTATGTGTATAGTTTATGACGTCATCTTATATAGCTATAGGCTATAGCTTCAGATATACGCTTATACCTATTAGCTAGATGGCAAGATGACGTCATAAACTATACACGTAGCCAAAGCAATCGGTTAGGCGGTCGGGCCCCTGCATCGAAAAATCTGAAACAATATGCCCGACCTGGGCATTGAACCCAGAACTTCTCCCCGTTGAAATATAGAAAATAAATAATATTTAATAGTATTTTAGTGTCATTGTTTTAGATGTGAACAATAATTTATGTGTTTTCAAAATAAATAGTTGTAACGCAAAATTATTATTTGGTCAGCAGAATTATACAATCAATAAGAATAAGAAAAATACTAATACGTTGTTAACCGTTTAAATAACACCCTTTAGATATTACAATAAAATTTTCGCATTAACAATTAATAGCATATAATTATGTAGAAACATCATCACCAGCCCCCCGACCGCCTAACACTATCGCCATCGCTCTCGCTGTCGCGCTCTATAGTTTTTGGCGTCATCTTGTCATTTCAAAAGCGATATGAAAGCAATATGGGAGAACAGTTGTCTTCGCGTCTGGACTCCATTTCCACTTAACATCAGGTGGTGTGGAGTCATTTGCCGTGCTAAGTATATAAAAAAAAAAAAAACGGGCTATAAACCACCATGTGGGATTGGTGGTTGTTAACGACTGCTAATGCAACCAGCGCCAACGGCCTTACGTGTCTATCGAAACACGGAGCAGCTCGAGATAATAAATTTTTGGTCACCCACCCGATCGGCGGTCGCCGCGAAAGTTGCTTAATATCGTCATTCGCAAACTAGGCGCGTTAATTACTGCGCCATCGAGCTCCTCCAAGATCATCTATTACTTCCCATTCTAGATTACAACGCCATCTTGCCGTACCTCAAAGAGTTGGAAGAGGAACTGAGAGAGAAAGCAGAACAGAGTGAGAAAGAGAGAAGTGCTAAGGCGGGAGACCCTTGGGAAACGTGGGAGAACCAGCCTGACCAGGCACCGGAACTTGTACCGAAGGTAAGGAGTCTCTGTTTTGTTTATATAATTTAAACGCAAATTTTGTTGCGAAACAAATTACAAAAGCACAAATGTTGGAAAAAAATCCCCGAGCAGGATTTGAACCTGCACCCTTCTGACATACCGGGTCAGGTGATCTTCCAATTGAGCTTCCAATTTTAACCAGCCCGCCGAAATTATTCAACACTATTTACTTTTTACTTTGAAAGCCAAAGGCACCCATTCAATGTCAACAATTCATTAACGTCATTAACACCCGATCATATAATATTTTTAAAAATACTAAAGATCAGTTAAGAAGTAGGCAAGCTATTTATAAAATGTTTTTGTTTTGTTTATATAATTTTAACCTGACCCAAATCAATCAAATCCTGCTCGTGGAAATTTTTTCAACATTTGTGTTTTTGTAGTAAGGAGTCTCTTTACAGTAATCTTATTTCTTCGATCAATAATGTACTAGATTCCCGATGAGCGCTTGAACAACGCGACTTTGGGGCCGCCATACTCCTCCGAAACGGCTCGATCGATTTTTATGAATTTTTATATGTATATTCGGTCAACACGACAATCGGTCGTAATCTATTTTTATACTTACTCCTAAGTTATAATAAGGGTGGTCCACCCCAGTTTTTTGTTTAATTTTCCAATACATGTTCCTAGCTGCGAAACATACGATTTGTTCGTTTTGTTGTCATAGAAACGATTTGATTGTATTGTTGACATAGAAACTGTCAAAGCGATACGAAGTCCGCTGGGTCAGCTAGTAAATAAATTTCAAAACGATTATTAAGATCTATCATCAGTTTGTCAGTGCGCGAGAGCATTTACTGTTGTTGTTTCAAAATGCCAAGGAGAAGGCGACCTGACATAGGTCGTCGAAGTCAATCAAATGTGCGACGAGCTACCTCACGTGCAAACCGCACTGGCGACCAGCGAGCGACAACGGACATTGATAATATGCGTATTAAGGTATTCATGGGTGATACGAAGTTCACCGGGTCATCTACTATATAAATCAAAATCAATTGTTGTTATTTAGTCTCGCTAAAACTCGAAAACGGCTTGGCCATCGATATATATGTACTACGCACTAGATTTCGTGATACGAACACTTCGACTCGACTGAACTGTACTGCAATCCGTACACCTTACTTTAGGGAGTGCCGCTAATAATACGAGAATTTCAATTTCGAATCATGCTGTTAACCTGGAGGAGCTAATTAAAATTAAAAAGTAAAATTATTTGTTGTTCAAGTGAATCAATAAGTAATAATATCTTGGTACCACACTATAAAACATATTTCTTCAATTAAAATGCCACGACACCTACAATCATAGACTAAAATAGGCAGACGTTCCCTTTTCACATCGGCTGTAGGTAAAACTATTGCCAAAAAAAAAACAAAATCATTAATTCTACAAATATCTCTTACGAACGTCATTATGCCATCGGTTCGTAAGTCTACTCTGGGCGGGAGATCTTGTACTTACGAACCAATGGCATAATAACGTTTATAAGAGCTATTTGTAGCCTAAACTGAATAAATGATTTTGAATTTTATAGGATTAAGGAGTGATTTTATAGGAGAAGGAGTGCGGAAATGTAAAATGTATGTAAAACTAGCTGACCCCGCAATCGTTGTTCTGCCATTTAACGTACTATTAGTGAGGTAAAAGGATAAAAAACAAAATAGATCTGACGTCAAACAAAAATGGACTACCCTTTTTCACCCCCAGAATTTCTGAAATTTCTGAAAATTCTGAAATATGTCATTTTTAATTTCTAACCAAATAGCTAATTACCTAATTAATTAATAGCGAGTTTCATACAAACAACACAAATTCGCCCTTCTAGGGGTTGAAGGACGAATTTCCGAAAATACCTTTAAAGCAAAATTTCAAGTATATAATTGTACATAGTACATTTTTCTTATAAGCTAACGTAATGAAAACGTTATTGCAATGCGAGCTGTAATTAATTAATATTACTATAACAAGCTGACTTCCTTTGCCTTTCTTTGTGTGCACACATTATTTACAATTTTATATCAATAAATCAAAGAGTTTATCTTTCGAGTGTTGTTATTATCAAGATCCTTCAAGTACATCAAAATTAGTGTACGAATCAAGCAAGGGCTCATACACTAATCCTAGTAGTTTGGGCTGTGCGTTGATATGTCAGTCAGTCAGTTTTCCTTTTTATATACAGGTTGTGGTTTTGAACAGTCGCCATATTGTACACAAGTGTAGAACAAATACTTATAATTTAAATAAAAATATTAAAAAAAAATATTACCTATTGGTTGGTGTCCTATATCTTTCGTAACATCTCACGTTTCTATTCGAAATTTACATGTACTACTCCGAGGTCAACGACCGTTAACTTAAACAAACATTGCTGTCGTGGCTATTTAACGCTACTACATCCTAGAAACTAAATAGGTACCTACGTTATTTAGTCTAGGTATGAATGTTACTTAGCCACTTCCTATTAAAAGTTTCTTGGTTCGATTCCCAGTTACTCGACAGAATTACTCGATTCAGAAAAAAATAAACTACGTACCTATGCTATTAGTATGTAGGTATGGAAATGAAATGAAATGAAAATGTGCTTAAGCAAAACTTTGACTTACCTATGTTACTCGTAACAAGTGTTCAAAATGTGCCCCATTACGAGCGATACACAAAGCAGCACGACGCCGAGAATTTTCTTTTAATTGGTTGAGAACGTAAATGTTTTCTCTCACCGTTTCAAAAGCGGACACCACTCGCGTACGCAATTGCACTACACTTGTAACCTCCTCAGAATACACTAGCCTTTTTACATCACCCCACAAATAAAAATCTAGCGGTGTTAGGTCCGGGGAGCGAGGAGGCCAAGACACTGGACCGCCACGTCCCACCCACTGCGATCCAAATGTATCGTTTAGGTAGCTGCGCACTACTTGTCCATAATGTGGTGGAGCACCATCCTGCTGGTAGAAGAGGTCTCTGTGGAATGCCAGTGGAATGTCCATCAACAGCTCATCTACAACGTGGTGCAGCAGATCTAGGTAGGTAAGGCTGTTGAGATGACCTTCAATGAAATAAGGCCCCAGTAAATAAGGGCCAATAATACCAGCCCAAACATTTAGGCTGAAACGTCTTTGGAAGGAGTCTTTTTTTGTGACATGAGGGTTCTGTTCTCTGTGTGCCCACCAATGCTCATTATGCACGTTGTAGACGCCGACCCTTGTGAACTGCGCCTCGTCAGTCCACAGAATATTAACGTGCTGATGTTCGAGGAGCCACGTACAAAACTCGACTCGGCTGGACTGGTCAGTGGGAAGCAAATCCTGAACTCGTCGAAAATGGAATGGGTGCTGCTGGTTCTTCTTCAACAAGCGCCAAACGATGGTGTGATCAAGGCCAAAGTGCCGCCCAGCATCACGTGTACTGGCGCGTGGCTCGTCGTCGAAGAACTGCAAGATCTGCTCCTGTAAGTCGACGGGCAGGCCCACGTTGCCTCGACCACTGGCGTGCGCTGGGATACTGAACTGCCCGTAATCCAGTAGGCGTTGTGTAGCAGCCAGCATCGTCGTTCGGGACGGCGTTGGTCGGTCTGGCCACCTCTCCGCGAACATCTGCACTGCACCCCTCAAGCTGTTACCGGCGAGGGCATACATCCGCACCATTTCAACGTAGTCGTGATTAGAATAACGCGACATCGTACCTACGTTTGAAAACGGCCCGGATTTTTTTTGTCAAACGTGTGCGCGCGCTCGCGGTTAGCGGGAGACTGAGCGAGCGACGACCGTTGAATCGTCGTCGGTTCCCGCTTTGAGCGGGTGGCGGCTAGCCGACAAAAGCCGGCGCAAGCGGCGGCATTTGTAGGCATTTGTTTTACGCACCTAGCGCAGAGCCAAAGTAGTAGCACAGCGTAGTATATTCAAAGGAATGATATGCAACAGAAACAAAATCTTTTTCGTATTATTTTTTACGTATTTTTTTTTAATGGATTTATTATCAGTTACATTAACATAATCGCCTCCTTAAATTTGGCAACTGTTCAAAACCACAACCTGTATTTAGATTAGCTGACCCGGCTCACTTCGTACCGCTTTGACAGTTTCCATGACAACACTACAAACAAATCATTTTGTATTGGAAAAATTTCAAAAATCTAAAAAAAATTTAGGGGTGGACCACCCTTAACATTTAGGGGGATGAAAAATAGATGTTGTCCGATTCTCCACCCTAGCCGATATGCACGCTAAGATTCACGAAAATCGGTCGAGCCGTTTCAGAGGAGTTCAATAACGTACACCGTGACACGAGAATTTTATATATTAGAAGATATTGTGTTATTACATAATTATGAACATTGTATATTTTCGGCAAATGACCGACCGCTAGTATAAATTAAAACTAGTATTAATTATTAGTTCAAACCAGTAAAGAGACGGGAGGATGAAGTGGGGTTGGCTGGAAGAACATGGACAAAACTGGCTAGAATAGGGAAAGATGGAAAGGTTTAGAGGAGGCTTATGTCCGAGAGCACACAGAAAACGAAGAAAATTGAATAGAACATCACAAATATTATTACTGTTAAATGTTTTCTGAATAAATGGCTATTATTATTATTATTATTATTAGTATAAATTAATCTATAATATCTCTCATTATTCAGGAGGAATTATCCGACACCCAAGTCCTGGTAAACATTGAGGAGGTGAAGGTAGACCCACCGGACGTGGAGATCAAGAACGAACCGGAGGATTATGATATGGGGGGAGTGGAGGATGCGGGGGAGGAACCGGTCAAGTCGGAGGATGAGAAAGAGGATAGCGTTAAGGATGAGAGGTGAGTGGGGGGGTTAAGGGGGTTGGTGAACTGCAAGAAAGAAAGAAGAACGAATGGAACGAATGATATGGGATGAACGAAATTGTATCAATGAGCGTAAAGAACAAAGTTAATTGAGGCAGTGCACCTGACCCGGCATGTCATGGGGTGCGGATTCGAATCCCGCTCGTGGAATTTCTTCAAAACTGTCTTTTTTTTTTTCAATTTGTAATTTGTTCTCAACAATATTTGCGTAAAATTATGAAAATGCAAAATGCTTTATTACTCCCAGAATAACTTAGACTATACTTACAATATACAGTAGTACTCAATATTAACAATATTTTATAATACGTCTAAAACTTATCTAGAAAGGAACAGGCGATCCCAAACTAGGCATTGCCTGTTTCTTGGGCAACCAAAATGACATGTGTAAAAATTAGATTTAGCTTGAGATTTAAAAAAATAAAATAAAACTAGATTCAAAGACAAAAATGTCGATCATTGGTTACTGTCGAGTAAGTACTGGTGCCAATAACGTTCCTCGTTCACAGTAAAATTGCTTTAAATGGTGATTGAATTTACTTTATCTCTAATTGGTCGAAGTGTTACTGCGAGAGAGAAACCACAGCAGGCCCCGCTAAGATAAGATAAGATAAGATAAGTTAAGATACTATAACTCTAATTTAATTTATGAGGAACTTAGGTTGTGTTTCGCTTATGCTTATGAATAGATGTTGAATACTAGAACGTGTATTTAATAGCATATATATCTCTCTTTCTATATCTTTCTTGAAGAGAAGAAAAGAGAGAGTCTCTGCAATCTGTGTTTTTTCTCCGTTTTACTTAATAGTTAATATACTGATAAATATCTTTTTGGTTCATCCAAAGGTTGTTAGAAGAGATCACTCTTAGCGATAATACCGACCTTGTACAGTCACGTGAATGAACATGTAAACAATAGAATTTGAGTCAAGAACAGGACTGTATAGATTTCTTGTCAAAATATTTTGCACTTTTTTGGTATACAATAAAGTGTATTATTTATCTTATCTTATCTTATGATTATTTTTCAATATTCCTGTTAGTCTCTCCTTCCCTCTCTTATACAATAACGTTAACGATATATATTTTTTTTTTTTCACAATCAGATTCTCAGACGACGATTACTTCCCCTCAAACACATGGGCGGTCTCCCCCAAATTGGAGGAGGCTCCCCCCTCCCCTAAAACAAGGGGGAGTAAGGCAGTTGGGCCTTTAAAATGTACGATTTGCGAGAAGACTTTGAGCACAGCATCCTATTTGAGGATCCACATGAGAACGCATACTGGGGAGAAACCGTTTAAATGCTATATTTGCGATAGAGGATTTATTACTTCGAGCAAAATGCATCGGCATGTGTTGACGCACGAGGAGTCCTGGGAGGGTAAGTGGATGTTTTTAAAAATTAATTAATTTTATTACTTTGAATTTGGCATTCACAACGCTATATACAATATGTAAAAAAAAACCTGTCCGATTTGTAAAAGTTCAAAATATTTTAAAAATTATATGTGAACAAACTTTACCCCGATGAAAATTTAACACAATTTTATTAAACGAGGACACTTACATGGCAATACAAGTGGCCCGGGCGACGCGTGCGCTTACTAACAGGTGTTGCCAACTTTTTGCGCGATGCGTTTCTTGTTCCCAGTTCCCAGGGTCTACCGCCTAACTGATCGCTTTGGCAATATGAAAGCAATATTGTGGGCCGGCAGAGTGAAGTTGACTGATGCTGCGTTGTTTTCACGCTGCACCAGTTGTCTTCGCGTCTGGACTCCATTTCCACTTAACATCAGGTGGTGTGGAGTCATTTGCCGTGCTAAGTATAAAAAAAAAAAAATTGTAGCGGTGACTTGATTTCAATGAGGCCCAGCAGTGGGCGGGTAATAGGCTATTTGATTTACTTAACTAAAAAATAAAAATAATTGGTTAGCAGGTGACGACGCGCCTCTTAGAGCGGAGGGCATCAAACCGGATCCCGATGGAAGCGAAGAGAAGAAAAACACCAAGTGAGAACCCTTTGAATCACTTTTAACCACTAGGCTATTGGGCAGTTGACTGGTTATTTATTTATTTATTGGGAAATAAACAGCATTTATAGTCTAAAGGTAATGAACTTGATCTATGTTTCTCATTTCCCAAAATAGTTTCCACTTTTAACTAATATAACTACTTAGTTAAATACATACTTTAAAAAATACTTACACGAAAACAACATGACATACAAAGTATTTTTTGAATCTACAATTAAATAAAATACAATTTAATTATTATTTTATACATTTCCACTTAACATCAGGTGGAGTGGAGTCATCTGTCTAGCTACGTATTAAAAAAAATAAAAAAAACTACTAAACCAAATTTTTTTTCTATTTGATTTAAACTTTGATAATAATAATAATAATATTAGGTTCTTACCTATGAAATTGACGTTTTGTATGAAGATTTTTTACAAAATTATATTTTTCATACTAACGTTTTTTCAATTTTCTTAGCATCTATTTATAGAAAAGAAAAAAAAAAGTGTGAAGAGTGTGAAAAAAAACCTCAATTTCATAGGTAAAGACCCAATAATAATAATAATTTCTTTATTGACTTGACAAGATGGTTTTAAATTGAAGATATCGATAAATAGAGAACATTTTCAGCAACTGTCAAGAGGATGGTGAACTATGACGTCACTATTGCGTTCCGTCAATTGAGTGTTTGTTAAAAACTTTTTGGGTTACAGAATTGATGTATACTATATAATACATATATTACATGCTTAGGTCAAATAAAAAATTGGTTAATGTTTTAAAAGGACTGTTACGTTATGTCATTTATACATTTAATTATCTGGAAATAATTATTGTCAACTTTCTATTTATATTTTTCCTATTTCACTGGTTTCAAAATATATATCTAAGTGGTTACGACCACCAGTTGCAGACTCAGAAGTCCCGGGTTCGATCGGTCCCCAGCGGCGGTACATGTTTGTTCTCGGTTTGGTTGGTGGTAGGGCTTGTTGGACCGCCTGGCTAGCTACCACCATCTTATCTAAATGTCGCCATAACATCAATGTTTGTAGCAGTGTTGTGTTCCGGCAGCTAGAGATATTATTATGATATCCAGGGCTCAGTAGTTGAGGTTCCGGTTGAAGTGCGCTTTCACCTTCGGCCTTATCATCACTTATCATCAGGTGAGATGAAGGTCAAATGCTTACCCGTAAGATATATTAAAAAAGAGACAGTTTGTATAAAATAATTACTATGATTGCTTAAGTATGAATCTGGATAATTGTATCTAACGTACGTGTTTCTGAGGAGCTCGATGGCGCAATGGTTAACGTGCCCGGTTTACGATTGCTAAGGTTAAGCAACTTTCGCAAAGGCCGGTCATCGGATGGGTGACCAACATTTATCATCTCTCACTCCTCCGTGCTTCGGAAGGCACGTAAAGCCGTTGGTCCCGGCTGCAGTGTATACCAGTAGTCCCCTCTAGCCTTTCCCCCTTGGGGGACAATTGGGATTTTTTTATAAAAATCTCCCAGCTGTCACCTTTACCAACGACACGGGGGACAACTGGGACTTTAATTTTTAGTTGTCCCAGTCTCCCCCACTTGAGGTATAGGATATCTAAACAAATGCGTTTATTTGTCACTTCTAGCAACATTATAGGGCAGTCTCAAGTGGGGGAGACTGGGATATTTAAAAATGTAAGTCCCAATTGTCCCTCCACCGGTGACACGGGGAACAACTGGGAGATTTTTATAAAAAAATCCCAGTTGTCCCCCTAGGGGACAAACGCCAGAGGGGACTACTGGGATACACGGCCCGCACTGGGCCCGCGTGGTGGTTTATGGCCTCCCCCAATGGTGTTTCCATCCATAGGGAAGGCTCGTGCCCCAGCAGTGGGGACATCAAAGAGCTGATGATGATAGTGATGTGTTGTTTTAGAGCGATAATCAAGAAAGCGAAAGCCAAATTTAATAAGAAATCCAAATCGTCGGAGAAGAAGAAATACAAGACGCGTCCGCACTCTTGCGAGTTCTGTCAGAAGAAGTTCTTACACCTGGAGACATTACAGGTCAGCCCCGTGTTATTATTATGTATAAGTGTGTGTTTTTTTTAAACAGAAGTAGAAAAACTTTTTGTTTTTTTGTGAGTTTATTTATCTATCTATCTATATATTAAAATACGTGATGCAAAAACTTTGTACCCCGTTTTACGAAAATTGCGCGGACGGAGGAGTCTGAAATTTCGCACACTTATAGTTTATACAATCTTATTAGCATGCACGGTACAAACTTTAGGGGTGGATTCTACATTCAAATAGACATATAAGAAAAAATTCCAAGCTCAATAGTTTAGAAATGGCAGCCTTTTTTATTTTATTGTCTTCGATTTTTGCAGGTGCTAAAAAAGGTGATACCAGTCGCAAGTAAATAACAATCAGTAAAGTAGCCAAAAGTACGAACATCAATAGGACAAAAAACAATTATGTCGGTATTCAACACCAAAAATGTCGAAAATATATAAAGTAACCAATTTGCTACGTTGAGTTTGGAATTTTTTAAATATTTTTTTATCATGTATATTTGAGTGTAGAATCCACCCATAAAGTTTGTACAGTGCATGCTAATACATATTGTATAGAGAAGGATTGCAGAATGTTAATATTTTTTTTTAAAGAAGAAGAGGAGCGGCCGAAATCTGTCAATGCCATTCCAAACTCACATTCTATCTTTTTTAATTTTTCATTGCTTAGTTAGGATACAATCCGTGCAGCCTAAATAAAATTACGGTCGAATTTCGACCACAGGGCGACCACTACTTTTATTTAATAGGTCGCCTCCGCATGCAATAATAATAAAGACAGAATAGTTAATCATTTAAATAATAATAAAGTAATATAATTGGGGAAGTATTCAGGCTAAATGTTTATATATTGGCCAATGGGGAAGCCCGCTTTAAATACTACCCTTTAAGTTGTGATATTGTTTCTTATGTTCTTATGTTTTTTTCTTTCCTTTTTTGTTATTTGAAATTGTTTTTTGTATTTGAAAATTGTTATTTGTTTGTAATTAGTTTGTATGTAGTTAGTTATGTAATTGGGTGTTGCCCGTGTAACTAATTATAATAAATAAACAATCAAGTCAATCATGCGATTGATTTGATTATTATTATTATTATTATTATTATCATTGAATACAGTGCTGCTATAATAGGGCTTTTTCAATTTAGTAACGCTGTAAGGGAGAAAAGAAACGCCCTTGCTGATCGCCCTTCCGATCCATAGAGGTGTTATTAGGTATAGAGATTCAGTTCTATTTACGTAGTCGTTTTTATATAATAAGTGGAAAAAAATTGCCCCAATTAAAATTTTGTTAAAACTTACATGGCAATACTTTTGTCGGCACTTCAATAGGTAAGATCTTTGGCGCCGCCGCCATTGATGGAAAGTGTTGTCACATTTATAAAATTTGCTAGATTTTGGGGTAGCTTGAGCAATATCGGTACAAAAAAACTTGCGTTTTAAATTACGATAACTCTTTTATTTTCATAAATAATATTTATTTATAAAAAAAAAATATATAAAAAAATATAATATAAAAAAGGGTTTTTAGGGTTTTTTTACAAACTATATAATA
Organism: Eudonia truncicolella; assembly: GCA_949315975.1. NCBI lineage: Eukaryota > Metazoa > Arthropoda > Insecta > Lepidoptera > Crambidae > Eudonia > Eudonia truncicolella. The sequence continues at coordinate 6,955,049 of OX438854.1, forward strand.
ACTATAATTTTAAATAAATATATTATTATGAATCCACTAGGTCCACAAGAAATGTCACGACGGTGAGGAGTTGATACTGAAGTGCGCGTTCTGCCTCGAAGTTATGGCGGACGAGGCCGCGCTCAGAGGCCACGAGGCCACGCACTCGGGGCCACGGCCTTACCTCTGCACTATATGTGGGAGAGGTTACAAGAAACGGGAGACTATGGTGAGTGGTCTATGTTTGAAGTATTGAAAGACGTTACATCAAAACTTAATATGATACACACAACATCATACAGGGTGTTTGGTAATTCATGTATAATCCCGAATATCTTTAAAACAATGGTGTATAAACTGTTTCTACAGGAATCAACACCCACGTAAGAGATTCCCATCATCTTTTCTTCTGTTATGTTTAAGTATGTTCATGTAGTCAGTGCATTTCCAAAAGTGCAAAAAATTTCCACGAGCAGGAGCAGGAAACTTTTTCAAAATTTTTTCAACATTTGTGTTTTTGTAATTTGTTTCGCAACAAAATTTGCGTTAAAATTATATAAACAAAAACAGAAACATTTTATAAATAGCTTGCCTACTTCTTAACTGATCTTTAGTATTTGTAAAAATATTATGATCGGGTGTTAATGACGGTAGTTGTTGACATTGAATTGACGCCTTTGGCTTTCAAAGTAAAAAAGTAAATAGTGTTGAATGATTTCGGCGGGCTGGTTAGAACCACGATAGCTCAATTGGAATAGCACCTGACCCGGTATGTCAGAAGGGTGCAGGTTCAAATCCTGCTCGTGGAATTTTTTCAACATTTGTGTTTTTGTAATTTTTAATACTGTTTTTGCAAAAAACTTTTTGAGAAAAATTGTGACTTTAACATTACATATCTCCAGAATAAGACGACAGGTATGGTTCAGTATAGAAAAATCATCGTACATAATAATATGGGAAGAAAAAAAAAAGTCGAGTCGACTCGACTTTTTTTACAACCTGTAACATAATATTTACTAGAGGAGCTCGATGGCTCAGTAGATAGCGCGCTTGGTCTGCGAGTGCTGAGGCCGGTCATCGGATGGGTGACCAACAATTTATTATCTCCAACTCCTCCGTGCTTCGGAAGGCACGTAAAGCCGTTAAACCTGGCTGCATTAGCAGTCGTTAACAACCACCAATCCACACTGGGCCCGCGCCGCGTGGTGGTTTATGGCCCGTTCTCCATATCCATCCATGACGAAGGCTCGTGCCCCAGCAGTAGGGACATCAAAAGAGCTGAAGATGATAATACATAATATACGAGGTGATGTTGATGACAAAAACCTTTTTCCCAAAATTCCCAGGTATACCATCGCAAACATCACAAACCGGACAAACAGTACGAATGCAACGTCTGCTCGAAGTCGTTCAACGCGGCGTGCAAGCTGCAGCGCCACCTCGTGAGCCACCGCGCAGACCGTTTCGTTCTACGCTACGAGTGCCCAGTGTGCGCGCACATGTTCCACACTAGGTACCACGTGCAAATGCACTTGTCTACGCACCAGAAGGAGGGGCTGTGAGTATATTAAGTATTTTTGAAGAAAAAAAAAACGAATTTTTTTTTTCCGCAAAATTTCCCAGATACTCCCCAACTTTTTTTTATTTTCTTTACGTTTTACCTCTTTTCGCATCTATTTCCGTGTTTTTAATATTTTTCTCATATTTTACCCCTCTTGTTAATTTTTCATCTATTCCCCCACTATTTATAAAATTTTTGTGTCATAATTTCCCCATTTTATTGCTCCTTTCCTTTCTATTACTCACTGAATACGTATATTTTTAATAATATCCCCATCTTATTGTGTATTCTACAGTATTTACAGTCAGCGTCATATAGCTAGTGACACTCGGGGTACTCAAATAAATAGACGCAACCAAAAAGTCGATAATATCGGTACAAACAAAGTTTCCATAATGTTTGTCAACAATTTAGTCGCTCAAAAGGTCGAGACATTTAAAATGTCATATAGATCGGTTCCGTCAAACCGCCATAAATATGGTTACAGTCATCCCATCATTTTAGTAAAAAAAAATAAAGATTCTTTTTTTATTTTTTTTGTTATTTGATGGCTTCGTGCGATTAGCACATTTAGCCAGTGCCAAAGTAATTTTTCTTACAAGTAATACATAACTTCCAGTATAATGATGAATGATAATAGAAATGAGAAGTGAGAACTGATATACCCCCCAACCCCTCGAGTATCTCAGTAAAGAGGTGGGACTTTACTAATTACTCGGGTGGTTCTTGAGAGAATTTTAAAAGCGAACTTGCACTGTTTTGTTTCATTTGCCAACACTCATGCGCACTTACGCACACTCAACGGTTAATAATCCACCATTATTTCACATTAATATTCGACATAACACAAATTTTAGAAATTAAAACAAAACCCGCAGATATGACTCTTCACTGTCCCGCCAAGAAGTCCCACAAAGATAGAGCTAAAAATGTTTTGTTTTTTTTTTTACACCCGCTGAGAGATTTAGTGTTCTGTACGTTCGAAAGTAACTTGATCGAAACTGCTCATTTTGTCGTCAATACGGAATGTGTTCATTTTAATTAGGTACATAAGTAAAATTAAATACGATATAATAAATAATAATAACCCATACTCATTATTAAGGTTTACATCTATTTTCAATATGCTGCCCTCGGTCAATTGTTGTAATTATCCTATTATTAATCTTATTATTATATTGTTTTTGTTTCTAATTAATTAATTTGTAATAAATATATAATGTAATTAACATCTTTTTTTTTTTTTTTTGTTTTTATAAAATTTTTAATTGGTAATTAATTATATTTGCATGCCAGTTGTAATTTGGTGAAACATGTTTGTACTCTTAATGAATTTTTTTATTGTCATCTTATTTACCATGTTTGAAGCAAATAAAGAATTTATTTATTTTTATTTTTATTTTAATAATATTTAATTTATTGATAAATTCTCCGCAAGTGTTGGTGCATAAAATTAACTCAGATATAGTAGAATAATTATTCTATTAATGGGCATGCAAAATTTAAAAAAAAATTGTTTTTCAACAATTAAATTTAACGATAGCCAAAGATCGACTTGAACTTTCAAACCTTGTTATCTCAATTCAACGAAATGTACACTTAAAATACTTTACCAGTAGGCAGACGATCTTATCTTATCTTAGTGGGGCCTGCCGAGGTTTCCCTCTCGCAGTAACACCTCGACCCATCGGGATCTTTTGTGCAACCCCATCCTTTCACTCTTCCTCCTCCGCAAAGATAGAGGCCATGAGTTTGGCAACGTCTTTAAGAGCGAAGAGCCTGAAGTCCCCCGGTTTCGGATAGGCCGACCCCAGGAGTCCCATTCTTTTCCTAGCCAGAGAGTCGCAGTCACACAGTAGGTGCTGCATCGACTCCGTTTCCTCTCCACACGCCCTACACAAGCTATTTGTTGAAAGGTGCATTCTGTGAAGCATTTGTTTTGTGGCATAGTGCCCTGTCAAGGCACCGATGGTTAGTCGGGCCTGCCGTCTACCGCCTCCGCATATGAACTTATTCCGTCCTAAGGCGTTTTCGCCAAGGAAGGATTTGGAGTGTTTCATACCCGGCTGCTCTTTCCATTCGATGCCGTGCCTGCTTTCGATGTAATCTTTCAAGGCCTTATCAATGGTACTTGGCGCAAGTGCCACGAACGGCTCAGGACCAATGAGCTGGGTCTCCGAGCCTTCCCTGGCAAGCGCAGCAAGCGCAAGGCAGACGATATGTAAGATTTAAGTTCACAGTAGGCTGAAGTTGTTGATGCTGTCCAATGTGTTTTCAGATTTTGTTATTCGAAATTTAAATCTATAGGTATGAGCGAATAGGACCACTTTCGAGAGCATTTTTGTTCCGGAGTGAAGGTTTAAATGCTAGTAATCTTGGTTCAATCCCAATAATTCGTTACATTACTGCCGTGCACCCATGGCACGAGCGTATTAGCTTTCTATGGGTTAACAGAACCGTTACTAACGTATTAATATCGCATTAGATTTTTTTTTATTAGCTCTGTTTGTTTTATTCGTTCCGCTTGCGGTGGAAACAATGGGTCCATGGGGGCCGGAGGCAAGGCAGCTTGTTAAAGAGTTGAGTGCTCCCCTTATGGAGGTCTCCGGTGACAAGAAAGCTGGCAGCTACCTCTGCCAGCGTATTAGCTTGGCAATCCAGAGGGGCAATGTTGCCAGCATTCTTGGGACCGTTCCCATGAGCTCACAGTTGGAGGACATTTTTTATTTGTATGTCTTTAGTTTTTAATTTTCTTTTCAAGTTAATTATTATTAATCAATATAAATAGTGAATATAATCGCATTGGTTACAATAATCTATTTTTATTATTTAAATATTTCACAATGCTGTATGTAGTTACAAGATAAAATTTCACTATAATGTACTGGAAAAGTCAACGAGTCTTCTGGGGTTTGGAAAAAAAAACGACTTTATCGATTGCAAAAGTGTTATTTCGACTGTGAGGTCAGTAACTTCACAGTGACGTAATACCGCTGGCTTGCAGCGTCAATCACAAACTACTAGAAAAATTCAACGTGTCTTCTGGGGCCTCGGTAGCGGGTCGTGGGTTCGATTCCCACTCGAGCTTCCTGAGACTCGTTAATATTTTCTAGTAAATTCATTAAGAATTTTTATTTTAAATATAATACTACTAATTACTAATGTTTATTTATTTTTATACTAAAAAATTGTCAACAGGATAGTAGAGGAGAATCGCAACGAAATATTAGCGATGGTGTTACAAAACGCACGAAAAATACCGAAACAGAACGACGGTACCACCAACTTGACAGACTTAATACCTTCCGACGAGAGGTCGCGCGTCTGCAACATTTGCGGCGAAGTTTTCCAACATTTCTACTATTTAGAAGAGCATTTGAAAGGCCACGGCTCCAAAATAGCTATAGAAGATATCAATAAGATAGAAGAGAAGAAACATATATGCCAAGTGTGCAATAAAAGTTTTAAATTACACTATTATTTGAAATTACACAGCTATACGCATACTAAAGAGAAGCCTTACATTTGCCAGCAGTGTGGCAAAGGGTTTATAACTAAAGGTAAGTTGAAGAGACATTTAGAAACCCATACAGGATTAAAAAAGTACCAATGTCATATATGCTATAAATTCTTTACTAGAACCAGCTACCTGAGAATTCATGTGAGAACCATTCATGGCACACAAGATTACAATTTTCGTTTGGACAAAGGTTATAATTTTAGTTTAGCTCAAACTAATGGTGAACAGAGTGTATAAAGTTGAATTGGGGTTTTTTTTTTAAATATATTTCATGTCTTTGAAGTTTTTCAAGTGATAGGTTTTACGTTAATCGACTAGCAATTGTATTGTATTAGCCGACTTGTGATTGTATGGATTGGAGTGTTTTTTTTTAAGTAATGGAAGGGGGTTTTTGTTTATCGTCATGCGATTGTATCGATAGAGTTATCAAATGGCGGTCGAATCGATATTTTTGTCGACTTTTGAATTTATCGATATGTTTATCGACTTTTTATTGCAACGATATATTTATCGACTTAGGTTTTTATTAATAGATTTATCGACTTTTAACTGTCGATATATTCTTCACTTCTCTATTTGTGTGATTAAAACAACTTATCATCAAAGAAATAAATAAAAGAATTGAAAAAACTAAAATCTATATAAAATATTTACCAGTAACAATACTAAGTGGCTTACAATCCATTCTGAAATCTAATGAAAGTATTAAATTCGAAGTCGATAAATTTAGTTTCTCAAGGGATACAATAAAAAGTCGATAAATGCAAAGTCGCTTAATTATTTAAAAAAATAATTTTCAATTCTGGAACCTGATAATGAAATAGAAGTTGCAGAATTACCATAGAGTTTTGAATTCTTGTTGTTATTAAAATTTGTTTATGGTTTGTTGGTGTTATCAATACTATGTATTTTGTAATAACGCACAATACCTGTATTAAAAACAAATTTTATAATAAATGAAAATACGTAAATAATATATGTCTACAGCGATTTCTAGTTTTTATTCAAAAAATGTTGGCTATATTTTAGTAGTTCTTCTGGCATAATATTATATCAGCTGTGATTGGATCGAAGAAGGTATATTTGCTTAAAGTTGTCGACAAGACAAGACACAGCGGTACCACCAAAGTTTAGGTACTTTTTTTATCGAATCCCGAATTTCCGATCCGATCCGGGGCACGCACTAGTGCGTTATGCCGTGTTCCCTCTAGAAAACCTCTGACGGTGATTCATTTCACACGGCTTGAGGTACCCTTTAAGTTCGTCGCTGCCCCCAAAAAAGCCCGGTGAAGCTGAAAATGCCGTATGAAGCAATCAGCAAAATCTCTCAAAAAAACAAAGAATCCCGAATCCCGGAAATAGTTTAGTGTTTTAGTAGTCTCAGAACACATGGAACTACTCGTATTCTTGTATTTTATAGCAATTCTAACATCAGCATTTTCATTTTTTTTCATCTAAATATTGTTAAGCCGCAATTTAAGGTGTCGGTGACGCTGAAAATAAAACGTTGCATAAAATGAGCTGATAGTGATAATGATGAACCTACAGATAACTAGACTATATAGAAAGCTCGGCAAATGACTCCATCCCACCTGATGTTAAGTGGAAATGGAGTCCAGACGCGAATATAACTGGTGCAGCGTGAAAACAAACGTTGCATCAGTCAACCTCACTCTGCCGGCCCACAAGGTGCTTCTTCACGCCTCTTTTGAAGGACCCCATATCATAGGAAAGAGGGAAAACGTGTGCTGGTAGACTATTCCATCTTTTGGAGGTGCGACAAAGAAACAAGTCACCAAATTTCTTTGTGTGCGCGATGGGATATTTAAGACAGTTAAGCGGAACCGTCCCAGATGTGCGAGCAATACTCCACGCAGGACCGTACCTGTGTCTTGTACAAAAAGCACAACTGGTCCGGGCGTAATGAATCGCCGCACTCTGTTCAGGACACCGAGTTTTCGTGAGGCTGTTTTGATCACGGCTTCGATGTAGTCCTTTTGGTTCAGATCGCAGCGAATCGTCATACAGATCATGTTGATACTGCTCTGCAGGCTTAGAGATGTACCCTGAAGAGTTGGAAGGGGAAGGAATGGTGACTTTTTTGCCGTGAACGCACACACCTGTGTTTTCTTGGCATTGAACTCAACCAGATTATTGGAGCCCCAATTAGATGAGGTCCAATACCCGATTGAACTCAATGATAAGATTCACTCGATTCACTTCGGTTTCGACCCGCCCTGCCGCAGGGTGACCGTTATATCATCCCCCATGCACCGTGCTATCATCTGCATAGCAATGAATATTTCTAAGCGTGGGGGACAGAACGGAGCCTTGAGGGAACTCTGGGGCGTTCACTGACATGAACCGCGAAGCGCATCCATCAGATAGAACACGGATTCTGCGCTCATGCAGGAAGCCAGTGACCCAGTTGCAGAACTGAACAGGCAGACCATATGGCAGGAGCTTGGAGAGGAGAGCTTTGTGCCAGACCCGATCAAAAGCCTTTACTATGTCGAGGCTAACAGCCACCGACTCACCACGCTTGTCAATAGCCTCACCCCATAGATGTGCAACGTACGCTAAAAGATCACCCGTTGACCGTTTCGGCCGAAACCCACGTATTGGCGATCGTGAATTATGGAGTATTTTTTCTAGGTAGTGGACAAGTTGTATATTTAAAATGTGCTCCATTACTTTGCACAAAACTGAAGTTGCTATGGGGCGGTAATTCGATGGATCTGACCGATCTCCTTTTTTGGGGACCGGTTGCACATTAGCCTCTCTCCAAGATTTCGGCACACAACCTGAAGAGAGCGAGAGACGGTAAAGGCGCGTTAACATGGGGGACAACTCCGCTGCACACATTTTTAGGACTATTGGAGGGATGCCATCAGAGCCATTAGCTTTCCGGACATCGATTGACTGCAGCTCCGCACGAACATAACACTGCCTTATTTTAAATTCAGTTAAAAACACCCTAGTCCAGCAACATCAGCTCATTTTATGTCCCCACTGCTGGAGCACGCCTATGGATGGATAGGGAGAACGGGCCATAGACCACCACGCAATTCCAGTGCGGATTGGTGGTTGTTAACGACTGCTAATGCAGCCGGGACCATCGGCTTTACGTGCCTTCCGAATCACGAAGAAGCGAGAGATAATAAATTTTTGGTCACCCATCCGGTGAACGACCTTTGCGAAGTTAGCCTCAGCACTCGCAGACCGGGCACGTTAACCACAGCGCCATCGAGCTCCTCAAGTAAAAAAAAACATAATTTTAACCATATTTTTTTTACATGGAGACGTTGAAATTGATGTAAACCAAACAATGAGAGTAATTAAATATGTACCAAAAGAAGTTTGACCGGGATCCCGGGAATCGACAAAATAAATTGAACATATATTTTTTTTTTAATATACGCGTACTAGCTGTTGCTTGCGACTTATCCCACACACTATCCCACAGAAATCTGTTACCGGTATAAAAAGTATCCTATGTCCAAGCCGTGGTCTGTCTTTGTGCAAAGTTACTTCCAAATCCGTTCAACCTTTCTCAAGTAATACGCTCACCAACAAAAAGCATGTAATTTTTATATAAATTACATTTTACAACGTGTAACAGGAAGGTGTTGTAAAAATGAAAAAACCTAAAATGTATCCAATCTAGATCTTGTATGCAGAGTTACTGAGACATAATTATTAGCTGTAATTTGTTGCGCTATTTTTTATTAAATATATCTAATGTGACGTCACACCAAAACAAGTCACAGCCCTGCCCTAGTGGTTTAGTAACCTCTGTACTCACATTTATGATGAACGCTGCTTGCTTACGCGCGCCTGACGCTTATGACCTCACTAATATAAATATTTAATTCACAATTGCATGACAAATCAAAGTTAACAATTATGTCTTAGTAACAAAACAACACATACAAGATCTAGGTCGGATACACTTTGGATGTTTTAATTTTGACCACACCTTTCCGTTACACGTTGTATAATAAGATAGATGAAAGGTTTTGAACCACACTACAAGTTCTGCCAGTGATGAGAATGTGTCGCCTGAATATATTATTATTATAAAATGAAATCGAGAAATTATGCTAAATTTGAAATGTATACATTTAAAACTGTTTAATTGTTATACTGTAATATTGAAAAGTAATATATATTTTATTGATTGTGTTAACTGGGGGGCAGTATTACCCATACCATTATACCAATAAAACAAAATTATTTTATAACTTTCTGTAAAATTGCTGTAAAATTTTATTTGAACAAAAAAATTTAAAATGTAATAATTAATATTTATCTATGACAAATGAGGAGTGACAGGACAAAACATGATAACTCCATGATGTCTAACTTTTCGCAAAAGGTCAAAAACCCGCAACTAGTTCTAAAATCCTATTAATCACATTTTTAATATATATATATTTTTTTTATTTCATATAGTGTACGTATTCTTATATAAAAAATTCAAATATGTTCTGTCTGATCCGATCCAATGAAAATAACATGATTTGTACCAAACTGTTTGGAAATATCAATAAATAAATAAATATCATGTTTTGAAAAAGTCAGGTTAGTAAATAACATTTTATGTTCTGAATTTGTCCGCTGCACACATTTTTAGGACTATTGGAGGGATGCCGTCAGGGCCATTAGCTTTCCGGACATCGATTGACTGCAGCTCCGCACGGACATCACACTGCCTGATTTTATGGCATTGTGTAGCCACAGTGAGAAGTTTTTTCAAGACGTCCCTGATTTGGTCTCGAAACGTCCGCCTAGGTCTACCCCTACCAACACTTTCATTCACACTCGCCTTATACACTTTTTTCGTCAATCGTTCTTCATCCATTCTCTCGACATGGCCAAACCATCTCAGCATACCTTTCTCAATGTTTGTCACTACATCTTCTTTCAGACCACAACGTTTTCTTATCTCACTATTTCTTATCCTGTCACTCAGTTTAACTCCTATCGTACTCATCTCAACTGAGAGAGCATGATGTAACTTAATTGACGGGACTCATTATTATTTGAGGATTCTGCTTTTCTTATCTGTTTAAGAGGAAAAGACGTTTATAAGCTAGATCCTGTCAAATAAACAAATAAGTTTAGTCGGCTTTCTGCGATTCGACATCAAAATATAGCGCATAAAAAGTATATAAGGATACTTTTTACACGAACCATTAGCCTAATGGACGATGTAATTTATGGTTTTCTGTCGAATGTCATTGCAAACTTTTTTTTTTTTTTACAAAAAGTCGAATTATCATTTTTTTGCTCCGCCACTCCTCAAATTGAATAGATTTTGAATTTTGTATTTTTTTTAATAAATTTTTTTTTTTTAATGACTCCTACCATCTTGCCTGTATTTTGATAATATTACCATTTGTAAATAGTTAATTGTAAACAAAATAATGTAGATAGCGGAAGTTAGTTGGTTTGTTTTAGACAATTTTTGTTAAGATTAGTTTTATTGTAAGTTAAGTTTATGGGGGTGAGTGTTATTTTACCTCATTAATGTAAAAAAAAAATACGTTTAAAACACTGGTAAAATAGTGTTAAAAGCTCTGAGTTTAAATTTTTTTTATGTTGATGTTGCAATTAAGCTGAATTAAATAATTATAAAAAATTTTGGTATTTCCTCTGTGAAGATGAATCTGCATAGCCAATCGGTCGCAATAACCGTTGGATAGATGGGTATATATAATGGTCGTGCAGCCGCCCGGATTGCGGAAGACCCAGGTTCTATTCCTGGCTGGGTCGGGTGGGCATTTAATTTTTTCACTATATTTTATAATTACAGTTGCGTGCAAAAAAATTGGCTCGCACAACATATTTTTATTATATATATCTTTTATTGAAGTTGTTTCATTTAGGTTGTTACTTCAGTTGTTAACCAAATTAAAAACAGGGAAGCAGTTTTTTTGTCATAAAAAACATTATAAAAAGAAAGACGTCAAAAGTTTTTCTTTGTCGTTTTTAACGAACTAACCAACTAAGTAGCTAAAGGAGCAAAAATTTGTACAAAAATCTATAGAGCAGTCAAGTTAGCTTAAGCTATCACTTTCAAGACTCCTTAAAGGTGTTGAAAAATTTACTACGAGCGGGATTTGAACCCGCACCGTCCTGGTCAGGCGCACTACCAATTAGACTAGTGTGGCTAATGTATAGTGTAAATAATAAGTAGCGCGAAATAGATGGTGCAGGTTCACTTTCCGCTTGTTGCATATTTTTCCAACATTCCGAATTATGGTTAAGCTTTGGAGTGTGTTGTATGTAAAAAAAAAATAGTTTGAATGTGGTTAAAACTAATCTTTTTATTCTACATTCCATTACGCAATCGATTTGACAATTCAATAATTGTATAAACACCGTTCTACCAAAAAAAAATGGGTAGCAAATGGGACTAACACTAAGTTCGTAATAAAAATATAAGCAAGATAAGATAAGACTTTATTGTACACCAAAAATAAAAAAATAACAAAAATAACTACTTACTTACATACATACAAAAATAACATTGTTGTCCCGATCGATCCGAACACCTTAGTCAGAGACTCCTATCAGGGAACGGACACGCTTAGTAGGTACCTGATGCCATTCCTTGTAAAAAAAGTCTGGTGACACTGCCGTCTGAAGCAATGAGCAAGTTCTGTCCACAAAAAATTACATTAGGCAATACCCAACTCGATCAAAATGTATGAAACAGTGTTGGCAACATAAACAATAATGCCATTGCATTTTTAATAGTTGTTTTGTGCGAAAGTGAGGTACATATATCGTTTGCTCTCTCTTCCCTGCAGCCATCTTGTGTAACCACGTAATTTTCGTAGCTCCGTTGTAACTATAGTTATTTAATGTAATATAGTGTTGGGGCGCTTCGTTGGGAGCGCTTCGAGGAATACCTCTGTAATTGTCCTGCAAAAGGCATTAAACTTCATCGCAATCAACCTTGAGTGTGTTATTTACATAAACAAACCCAGTGTGCGTGAGTAGTTGAAAGCACTGCTACGCCCAAACAGATTATTTGTTTTCCACGATTTCAGAGTTGGTCCCATAATAAATAAATAAAAAAAATAGTTTTAGTTAATTGTTTTGCAAAATGATGGGCATAAAATTTTTAAAAAAACTGTTTAATAAAAAAATATGGTGTACGTACACTATATTCTATTTTATTTGTGATTACAATGACGCAAATGCATGCTCCCATTGATTCTATAGAAATTAATATCATCACAAATAAGATTTAAGTCACAATTATTAATTAAAATTCAATTCAAAATCATTTGTTCAGTTTAGGCTGCAAGTAGCTCTTGCGAATGTCACTATGCCATCGGTTCGTAAGTCTACTATGGGCGGGAGATCTTGTATCGAGAAGAATCGACAACCAACCCAGCAAGGGCGTTTATTGTAACAGCTTATAGGTCTATGTCCAGCAGTGGACTAGTATAGGCTGATGATAAAGATGGTAGGCCCGCGATTTCCTAAGGCCCGGTCAACCCACAGGCTTATTAGCGAGCAAAGCAACCAATTATAGCTCGCTTATTAGAGGCGCCATCTGGTTGTTCGGCAAACTTATTTTATTACAGAAAAAAGCAACCAGTTGCTAATTGCACAATGGCAACGCGACTGCTACTGGTTGTGGTTGCTACAATCGGTCGGTTTATTCTATAGCGCCGTCATGCACTTTTAGTTCGTCAATCGCTCGCTCGTGGCGCTATCGCAGCGTTCTACGTTCCGTAATACGAAATATGTGTTTTGGTGGCGATACATTGCAAGTTGTTGCTAATGCGATTGTGTAGAGAAAACCGGCAACAACCGCAATGAAAACGGAACATAATATCCATGTTTCTATTGGCTGTTGGCTGTAAAAAAAACCTTTGCTTTTTAATAGAAAAAACTATCGATGACACTAACAAACGAGTGACGTGACGTTGACACAACGCATTGATTTTGACGGTTATTCTATCAATCGCTTTGTGTCACTCGGCTGCAACTAGTGGGTGAGGGCACTCGATTCAAAAATATGGAAAGTCAAATGTCGAACGAAAATCAGTAGAAACCAAGCGCTCGATTTGAGGCGAAGGATTCAAAAATAGAGCCCCCGATCCGAACACCTCAGAGAGTCTAGGTGGGGATGGAAACATGCTGGCATGATGCTATCCCCTCTTAAATCCCTCTGAGGATGTTCCATCACTACGGTTTGGGAAACCTTTAGTTTCCCGCCGCCCCTAAAATCTGTAAACTGTAAAGTTTTTATGCAGTCGGCAGAAACACCTTAACAAATATTAGTTACAAGATACAATTTTACTAAAAAAACTAGTCTCGGGAAACTCGAGTGGGAATCGAATCCACGACCGTTGGTCGGTCCAATGCTCTGACCGTTGAGCTATCGAGACCGCAGAAGTCTCGTTGAATTTTTCACGGTATTACGTCACTGTGAAGTTGGCATAATGACGTTCTGAGCTATTTGTAGCCTAAACTAAATAAATGATTTTGATTTTTTTTTATTACTCTCACAGTACCGCGCTGGCTTGCAGCGGACATCACAAACCCCGCCCGATCCTTTAAATGACACCACACATTTACAGAATACACTAAACATGCACACCAGTTTAGGCCCAAGACACCGTACTAGTAGAACAAGGGTACGAAGAACCGGTTCACACTCGCTCTACACCAGGTACAGACATGTACCTGGGCGCTTCTCTCCTCCTCCACGGCCCGGTCAACCCGAGCCGAGGTCCGAGCCTTTAGAGGCGCCCTCGGGTTGCTCCGCTCCCCGATCCGATCCGAACCCTTCGGAGAATCTAGTAGGGCACGGAGACGCGCACTAGTGAGCGATGCCGTTCCCTCTAGATAACCTCCGAAGGTGATTCGTTTCACACGGCTTGAGGGTTACGTTCCTCGCCGCCCCCAAACAAGCCCGGTGAAGCTGAAAATGCCGTAGAGGCAATCATCAATCTCTCTCAAAAAAAAAGGACATCACAAAGTACTAGAAAAAGTCTTCTGGGGCCTCGGCAGCTCAGCGGTCAGAGCATTGGACCGGTTATCCAAAGGTCGTGGGTTCGATTCCCACTCGTGCTTTCAGAGACTGGTTGATATTTTCTTGTAATTTTTTTCTTATCTAGATATATATAACATTATGAAAGCAAAATTCAAAAATAATTAAATTATTATGTATTTTTATAACATTAATTAGTTTAGCAAACCACGTGTAATGTTAGCAACGGAGTTTAGCAATATCTTTGGAATGTAGGGAGCATTTTGGTGTTGTATATTTTCACTGGTTGTTGATTATTTGTAATGAAATCGAATAAATGAATAAGTTTTTATTTGTTTGTATTATTTGTGTTTTTTTTTTTGTTGAGGAGCTAGATGGCGCTTTTCAGACGAAGGCCTTGGTGATCGAGGTTTTGGTTGACCGTACGCAATGGAAGAGTTATTTTTAGGTCGAGCCGATCTCATTATTGTCATTTCAACTATTTCTCGCTTTCAAAACCTCGTCCAGCTCTGCTTTTTTCGTTAATTTCGCGGTCGAGCTCCGGCTTTATGGCACCAGTTTTCGACAGGGACCATTCATCGACAACTTTTTCCTTTAATCATTAAAAATAGGAGTCCGCAACTGATTTTTGCGGAGGAGCTCGATAGCGCAGTGGTGAACGCGCCCGGTCTGCGAGTGCTGAGGTTAAGCAACTTTCGCAAAGGCTGGTCACCGGATGGGTGACCAAAAAATTATCATCTCTAGCTTCTCTGTGCTTCGGAAGGCACGTAAAGCCGTTGGTCCCGGCTGCATTAACAATCGTTAATAACCACCAATCCGCACTATGGGCCCGCGTGGTGGTTTATGGCCCGTTCTCCTTATCCATCCATAAGGAAGGCTCGTGCCCATAGTTGTAAACCAGCGGCTTGTGAGCCGGTAGTTACCGAAACCAGCGGCTAGAAACGAATAACCAGCCGCTTGATACCGGGTAGATACCAGACTTGAGCATCGAAAATAAAATATTTTTATTACATTTTTTATTGTTAAACTCTTATTTTTGTTATACAGTAGCACTTACTATGTTGTGCTATTTTTGTTTTTTTTTTAATAAACACCGAAGACACCGTTTATACCTACTAATTTACTTAATTGGACTTCTTGGCGGGAAAGTGAAGAGTCATGTCTGCGGTTTTGTTTTAATTACTAAAATTTGTGTTATGTCGAATATTAATGTGAAATAATGGTGGATTATTAACCGTTAAATGTTCGTGAGTGTGCATGAGTGTTGGCAAATGAAACAAAACAGTGCAACTTCACTTTTCAAATTCTCTCAAGAAGTCCGCCGAGGAATTAGTAAAGCCCCACATCTTTACTGAGATACTCGAAGGGTTGGGGGGTATATCATTTCTCACTTCTCATTTTTATTATCATTCATCATCATACTGACTGGAAGGAAATATTGTATATTTATGTATTACTTGTAAGAAAATTACTTTGACACTGGCTAAATGTGCTAATCGCACAAAGCCATCAACGAAAAGAAAAAAAAAAAAAATTTACTTAATTCAGAGACGAACAGAAAACTATGAAACAATAGGTGGTGGTGTATGAAAATTATAAGAATATAGGTAGCTAAATTAGTTTACTTTGGATCTAATCATCATTATAAACCAAACAAAGAAATACAAGTAAATGCTTACTATTACTAGGTATCTCCACACTTGTTTCATGGATAAATACCTATTTACAAAACATCTCTGACAAATGAATTATTAAAATAGCTGTGTCACATTTTGTATGAGAATTATGAGTTTTTAACACCTAATACAGATACCAATGGCATTGTTTATGTGTATTTATGTTAAATGTGTCCTATAGTAGATAAATCAGAAGAGAAACAACAAAAACAAAAAACTAATCATATGAATATATCAATGAAATGTAAGCAGCCGTTTCCAGCCGCTAGTTATCGCTAGAAACGATAATAAGCCAAATAAGCCGCTTCTAGCCGCTAGGCTAGAATTGTTAGTAACCTTCACATCTATACTCGTGCCCCAGCAGTGGGGACATAAAATGAGCTGGTTATGAATTAAAAGAATGTTATGAACGTAGTAATTGAGTAACGTAACGACTCTGTAATACCCGAAGGTGCCGGGTTCAATACCCAGGTCGGGCAATGTGTGTTTCGGATTTGTCGATGCATAGCCCGGGTTTGTGATCGGCAACCCGCATTTGGCAAGCGTGGTGATTAAGCCAGCACCCATCAATTGTAGCGATGACTTGACTGCAATGATGGAGGCCGTTGCCCAACAGTGGTACAGTTATAGGCTGTTCACTAACTTCTTATTGGTTGTTTATCTTTAATTCTAGCCGTGCCTAAGTAGTTGAGGATTCCGGGTGAAGTGCTAATCTATCGTCACTTAACATTAGGTGAGATGAAGACCAAGAGACAAAGTAAAATCAAAGACACAACCCAATGGTTGGGTTATTGTCAATGTATCCCAGTAGTCCCCTGTAGCCTTTCCCCCTTGGGGGACAATTGGGATTTTTTTATAAAATACTACCATACCACTTGAGATGTTGCCGTATGTGGGGGAGACTGGGACATCCAAAAATTAAAGTCCCAGTTGTCCCCCGTGTCGTTGGTGGAGGGGACAACTGGGAGATTTTTATAAAAAAAAACCCCAATTGTCCCCCAAGGGGGAAAGGCTAGAGGGGACTACTGGGATACACTGACAATAACCCAGAGACAGCGCCGGCCCTAGACCTTGGGAAGGACGAGAATCAAATTAAACATGACAGCTCACTTTTGAGATGACTCAAAAGGCTAGCATCAAAACTTTCATACTTTTTTCGCATTTAGCAATTTGACACCCCTTGCATACTCGCTCTACCCAAGAGCACAAAATAAAGAGACCCACAAGGGAAGCTACCTCTTGTCTGCTTAGTGCCAGATTCGTCCTACAAACAATTAAAATTCTATTGTGTCTGTATTCATAGCAGACGACAGCTGTTAATACTTACCGCGCTCGAACAACGTACTTACACACAGATCCTCTCGAGGACACGGATCTCGGAACAGTGTCCATGCGAGTGGTTGCGAGATTCCGTGTCCGCGAGAGATATTTTTCCGTTGTATTGGGTAGTTGTATGAAGCTGTATCTTCTGCAGTTTCCGTATTTTGGGCCTGAATCTACCCCGCACTGTGGTCGTCACTGCTTTTCATCGCCAAAAAATAATATAGAATTTCATTGAAATTCTACTGGATGACATCACTGACTGATTGAATGAATGAATGACTGGATGGTCTGTATTCAATTGTTGCAGTCAGAAGTCAGTTACTGACCCCTATTTTTAATAAAAAAATAGTTATCAGGTACCTACAAAGACTTGCGGCAGCAATCTTTTTCTACAAAGAAACCACAACGTATCACACATCACATCACTGTTCTTTATTTTCGATTCCTCAAGCACTTGCAGATTCTGCAAAGCATTCTGCAAAGGTCCGCAGCCACGCACCTTGTCATGTCCATCAACTGTGAGAACAGCTCGCGCACCCTAGTCTCCTCAGGGTTGTTTTTCAAAAAGCAGCATAACAATTTGCCTGCTTCTTGCAAGTACAAAGAAAAGACGCGACAGCACGTGCAGCAATTGATACAAATAGCATTTTTCAAACATTTCACGGAAGTTGCTTTGTCCTTACTCTTTTTACAGCAATGCTGGGTTTTCTTGTCCTTCTTGGTGCTCGAGGTATTTTTGCAGACTGCCTTTTTATTGGGTTTTCCCTTTTTATTTGAGGTTTTGGCTCTGGCTTTGCTTTTGGCCACCTGCGAATTGCGTCAAACATTTTAGCGGTCAACAACTTGCGGGCCGGCAACGTGAGGACAGCTAGTGAGAATAGAATAGAAAGGAACGCTTCGTTGTACGCACGCCTGCACTTCAAACTATCGAAAACTGACTAATTTCTTACATAAATAATTTGAAAAAAAAAACCAAAGTGTTGAAAAAATTCCACGAGCTGGATTCGAATGAGTTTTGTATACTATCCGTGTTAATTCGATTACGTACGTTTACGAAAACGAAAGTTAGTTGGCATTGAAGCAGCGCTTCCTGGCGACATACGAGAAGAGAGTTATGTCAGAAGGGTGCAGGTTCAAATCCTGCTCGTGGAAATTTTTTAACATTTGTGTTTTTGTAATTTGTTTCGCAACAAAATTTGCGTTAAAATTATATAAACAAAACAAAAACATTTTATAAATAGCTTGCCTACTTCTTAACTGATCTTTAGTATTTGTAAAAATATTATGATCGGGTGTTGGTGACGGTAGTTGTTGACATTGAATGGGTGCCTTTGGCTTTCAAAGTAAAAAGTAAATAGTGTTGAATAATTTCGGCGGGCTGGTCAGAACCACGACAGCTCAATTGGAAGAGCACCTGACCCGGTATGTCAGAAGGGTGCAGGCTCAAATCCTGCTCGTGGAAATTTTTTCAACATTTGGGTTTTTTGTAATAAGTTTATACAAAGTATGATACCTGGCAAACGCAAGTAGAGACAATCGTCTCCATATCAGTGCGTTTCAAGTGAACAATGCCTGTAAAGCATTTTTATTAAAAAAATACTTTTTGATTGTCTGCGAATTCACAAAAAATTTAACTGTTCCACTTAA
Source organism: Eudonia truncicolella (assembly GCA_949315975.1). NCBI lineage: Eukaryota > Metazoa > Arthropoda > Insecta > Lepidoptera > Crambidae > Eudonia > Eudonia truncicolella. The sequence continues at coordinate 6,973,774 of OX438854.1, forward strand.
ACAAGGTTGTCGTTTGACTTATTCTTCTGACGTTCTTGATGCTGTCAAGATTAATGCAAGTTTATTTTTTCCTAATTGATAGATTGATAAAAAAAAATTTTATTTAAATTCTTCATAATCTTTATACCATGCTGGTCTGGGACGTGAAAATAGCTACCTGACTTCCCGTGCATGTCGTTAGAGCCGACTATAAAGGCCTACGCAGACCGAGACGGCATGGTAAAGTATTTTGCCGCCGTGGGATGCCGCGTCACGTCGAAGTATGTCTCGGCATCTACTGCTTAGGGATGTTCATATAAAAAATATATCGATATTTTCGATATATCGTAAGTAACCGCCTCTGTGGTCTAGTGGCTAAGACCACCGGTTTAGTCCTAGAGGTCCCGGGTTCGATTCCCAGCGGGGAGTACATGTTTGTGTACTCGGTTTGGTTGGTGGTAGGGCTTGTTTGTCCGCCTGGCTAGCTACCACCATCTTATCTAAATATGTCGCCATAACATCAATGTTGGTAGCATTGTTGTGTTCCGGCAGCTAGAGATATGATAGCCAGTGCCTCACTAGTTGAGGATCCCGGGTGAAGTGCGCTTCCATCATTGGCCTTATCATCACTTAACATCAGGTGAGATCAAGGCACTGTGCTTACCCGTTAATATAAAAAAAAAAGTTTGTTGGTATGTGACTAGTCTATAATAATAAATATTAGATAGGGATCAGGTTAATATGAATTGTAACAGCTAAGTTGAAAGAGCAAATCAACTTTATTTATAAATCCAGTATTTTTGTCTATACCTTGCAAAAACAAAATTTTATTTACTCATTTGGCTTGCAGCCTGCTTCTCTGCTGAGTTAAAACCTGTGCGGCTTTTGAGAAAAGTCGTTCTGATGGAACAGAGCTTGCTACCTTTCAAATATTTGAATACTACTTTGTATAACTTTAGGAACTTCTAACCGAATACAGATGAGCCGAGTCTATCGAATTAAGACTAAAAATCTCGAGTTCGTTACAACACTACCTTCGACACGTCACGGCGTGCGCCGGCTTCCTTCAGCATGCCTCTGCCTACCGCAGTACGCCACTGCATGCCGCGGGAGCCCGTGGCTTCGATGCCGCGGGATCTTTTTAAAGCATGGGAATTTATGTCTTATTTATATTTCGATATGTTTGAATGTCCATTGGTAAAAATCTAAATCCTTTGCCATGCCGTCCCAATCTGCGTTGCCCTAAAATGTACAAACACTGGGAGCGCGGTAGGCGGGAGCGGATGTGGGAAGGGCGAAAACGCATATTCCTACTGGTGGACACAGTAGGCACATCGCAGGGCGTCTCAGTGTAAACGCGTTTTTTTAAGTGGGATATATTTGGATTACCAGAATTGGCGGCCGTGTCAAAACGGCACAGACATGACCGGACGCCACGAGCGGGAAACGCAAACTGCCCCCCGACCGCCGAACCGATTGCTTTGGCTACGTTAATAGTTTATGACGTCATCTTGTCATTTCGTACCGCCTATGAAAGCAATATCGAAAGCTATAGGCTACAGCTTTCGATATATGCCTATACCTATTAGCTAGATAACAAGATGACATCATAAACAATACACGTAGCCAAAGCAATCGAGTTAGGCGGTCGGGCCCCTGGTTTGCGTCCTCCCGCGCCGCCGACACTGCCCGCTTACACCGCTGCGGATATCACCCGCGCCGCTGTTACTTCGTTCACACGCAGAAGCTAAAAACAACACCCGCTCGCGGATTCCGCCACCCGCGCCGCTCCCACTATGTTAGTGAACTTATTAGGGACAAGGATTCCAGTGAACGCTGGGGTCCCTCAAGGCTCCGTTCTGTCCCCCACGCTGTTCCTTCTACATATCAATCGTATGTTTCCACTTGGAAATATTCATTGCTATGCAGATTATTGCACGGTGCATGGGGGATATAACGGTCACCCAGTGGCAGGGCGGGTGTCGAAACCGAAGTGAATCGAGTGAATCTTGTCAGATTATGCTAAATGCGACTAACGGCTAGTTTATTCAAAATTGGTGATTTCTATGCTTTATCTAATTTTTTTCAGAAAAAGGACTTGAAAGTATATATATGGTCCTGTAAACGTGGTGTGGAGCAACCTGCGGGTCGGCAAGGTGTGGACGGAAGCATCTAGAAGCATCATCTATCTAGCTTCTGTTTAACATCAGGCGGAGTGGAGTTATTTACTTACCCGGGCTCGACCGCGAAATGAGCGAGGTCATTAATTTGCACTTTCAACTCGCAACGATAATTTTATCATAGTCGAGGCTCTCCGCTAGCCTCTTTCGCGGTCGAGCCTAAACTATGAACATTATCGTAGCGAGTTAAGAGGGCTCATTAATGACCTCGCCCATTGCGCGGTCGAGTCCGGTCACAGTTGAGGCTCGACCACGAAAAAGGCTAGCGGAGCGATCTGTCCGAGAGCAAAATAGGCAAAAGCGGCCTCGCTGTGTCATCGCGTTGGTGGCGAGTTTCAGCGGTGCGAGGTGTCGGCTCCCCTCCCGTGCCCCGTCCGCGTCCCTCGCTCGCCCGATTGCAGGGACGCGCGGGCGCTTAGTGTTTTCAAATCGAATCAAATAATTTATTTTACACAGAGAAGGGTTACAAAAAAAATTGAAGCATAAAGATATTATATTTGACGACCTCCGTAGCCGAGTGGCTTGCACGCCGGACATAACAACATCTTCAGTTTTTTTTTTATCTAAGAGAGTAGAGAGTGGAAATGGAGTCTAGACGCGAAGACATCTGGTGCAGCGTTAAAACAACGCAGCATCAGTCAACTTCACCCTGCCGGCCCACAAGGTGCCTCTTCACGCCTCGTTTGAAGGACCCCATATCATAGGAAGGAGGGAAAACGTGTGCTGGTAGACTATTCCATCTTTTGGAGTTATTAATGAATTAATGACAAAAAGAAACAACAGTTTTAAAACTAATAAATTTTATTCAATTACATAAATAGCAAAAAATGCCGGTGTCATAATTTTAAAGATTACAAATAGAATCTTAAAAATAAAACTTTGCTTCACGGAGCGTTTTCCCATAGGAAAACGTTAAAACATTAAAATTACTGAACATTAAAAAAATACTTTATATAACTTTGAGTACGAAGGTCTGAACAGTAGCTACAACATCAAATGTAGCGAATACTGAAACTAAAATAGCGTATTTGTATTTCATCATCTTCATCATCATCCCAGCCAAAGAACGCCCACTGCTGGACGTTCGATTGCTATGATAGGATAGCTTGTACTACTTATTTATACTCAAAGACATATAAAATATTTTTTGTGACAAAAATAACCGGATATATTGACACTCCTCTGTTTATATTTAAAATCATCTATTTTAAAAGCCATCATACTTGCCGTAACTATCGGAAAAAACAAAAAAAACGCTCCGTGAAAAAAGTTATAATAAAAAAATCAACTTGTCATTTTAACAACTCTAGACTAATTTCTAGGTAATGTCAAATCGATTACAGGGTCCGATTTAATACAAAAAATAAAATAATAAAAAATATAATGTTTTTTAATTACAAAATAAAAGAGACCCTTTTCTAAACAATATGTATACATTGTGTACTGTATTCTTTTAACACGGTCGTTCTACTTAAACTTTAAAAAAAAAAATAAGATTAGCACGCTTCCGAACTAAATATACGAAAAAAATAACGACAACCGTTGATTTCAATTAGCGTGCTATATTAACGACACCATTATTTTAACGTCCCACCATGCTATTTCAGTTAGCGTGCTACATTTAAAGTCCCGTAAAACCACCGCGTTCACACCGATTACAAAAAAGAACGACATAAGTTAAAAAAGAAAAGAAAAAACTAGAAACGCTAGCCGAATAAATCTTAACTTTACAGATAGTGCTAACATATATTATATTTTGTTTATCATTTAATAATTATAGTTACAAGCCGACCGCATGGGAACACTACACATCAAAGTTGTACAAAACTCAAACAAATCACGAGAGACATTCATGTAAGCATTATAATAATTCATAAAAAGTTGAGTATAAAATAATTCATAAGAACGTTCAATAATTAATAATTCATTGAAGCACACATATTTGTTCAGTTTGTTGAGTGTTTGCTCCCCCTTTGACAGCTAATGCTACCATGCAGGCGGCCATCTTAATATTTTCACAAAGCACAAATGGCGTTGGGACCAAAAAACATATTTTCTGGCCCCTAAAAAGCATCACATGCCTGTAGTACTATAGAATGCACCAAACACGCCCTTATGTTATAAACCAAAAAATGTTGATCGAACACATAGAATATTGAAGGTAACAGACAAAAATTTGCGTATATCTATTGCATACAAAAATGCAATTAAAATATGTGGTGTTAATTTCACTGAGGATGTCATATTGTGTTTTTTATTGCACCTTTGTACTTAACCTTTTCCCTTTAACTTTCTGTATATTTAGTTTCTTTTATGTAGCAAGCATTTTAATTTGTATTTTTTTTGTTTTAGTCGCGTCCTAAAAACCTGTACTTTGTGTCTTATGGCAGTTGGGTAAAGATCGACATTTCAGCTATCGGTTTGGTGTACTTTTCCTGGCATGTATCGCTCTTTCTGCATATGCATGCGGGAGACGCTTGCATGCTGCATCCAAGTTTGATTTACGAGAAAGTTGAAACATAATTGCATTTTTACAAACACATGTAGTCTAAAATGTTTTTGTTTTGTTTATATAACTTTAACGCAAATTTTGTTGCGATACAAATTACAAAAACATAATGTTGAAAAAATTTCCACGAGCAGGATTTGAACCTGCACCCTTCTGACATACCGGGTCAGGTGCTCTTCCAATTGAGCTATCGTGGTTCTAACCAGCCCGCCGATATTATTCAACACTATTTACTTTTTTACTTTGAAAGCCAAAGGCGCCAATTCAATGTCAACAACTACCGTCACCAACACCCGATCATAATATTTTTACATTTCAACATTGTGTTTTTGTAACATGTAGTCTACTACTAGTTAGAAAAGGCTAAGTCAAATTCAGAGTTTTTTCAGTCAATGACATCAAGCTACGTCAAAGAACTAAAAATTATTTAGTGACACAATGTATAGATTAAAAAGCTGCTCTACTAAATACATATTAGTCACTAATTAATTGAAATTCTCGGGCAAAATTATGTAAATAAAAATATGTTTTAAAAATAATAACATTTTTGTAACAACTAGGTACTTTATAATTTGTATGTTGTACTTATAACATCCAATGTTTTTTTTTCATATGACTAATCACGTTTAGTACCTTACACATACACAACATTGAGTTTAAATTCCTTTGAGACTGGGTAATGTTAGGAAACTGATCACCCATCTGATTTATGACACACTTAACGTTAAACTAACCAACAGACGTATTAAATCAACATTCTTACAGTCAACATAAGCAGCGATTAGTTAACTAAAATTAAAAATAATAAGTAGGTAATTAGAGAAATAAAACGAAATACTTTTTGACATCAAAAACATCACGGCAAGTAACAAATTTTGACAATTCGCGTTTAAAATTAATTAATTGCAAGTAAAAAATAGCACTTTCGCCTAGCTACCTATTCTGGTAGGTGGGGTACGCTTGTATGTATGGACTCATACAAAGTTTCAACAAAATAACGCACGTTATAACCTATATTACGTTTTTTTTTGCAATTCTCTTTGCTATGTAATATTAAGTTATCCAAATGAAATAAATATAAAAAAACATCGAAGTTAATAACATATAAAAAAATATGTGTCACTTTTTCAAATGGTTTTTTAATTAAACAAACCTTAATTGTTATTTCATATTCATAATAATATAGTTGAAACAGAAAGTGACAAATAAATTTAATATCTGAAAGAAAGGGTTTCTTTCGTTTGACGTATTTTTTTATTATAAGTGGTGGATCATATTTTCATATCCACATATTGCATCGACTTAAAAATTTTTACTTTAACTTAAATCCAATCAGAGTGCATTATTTTATTAAAACTTTGTAGATTATTATATTGTGAATTATCTAATAGGGTTCTATGTTTCATCGTACGAATATATCGATCGATTTATCGATGACAATTAAAAAAAAAACGTTTTTGTATTCTTTATTTTTGTTTTACATTTTCTCTTAAATCCAAAAAAGCGACGTTCCAATTCGTCGTGATCGAATAGTTTTATTAAAAGTCAGTTATCGATAAATCGATGAAATACGAACCAACCAAGCACATTCATCTTGAAATAGCCAAATGACAATAATGTAACATAATTTCAAACGTTTTTTGTACATCAAACATATTACAACATATTGAAACACCATTCTGTTTTGATTTTAATAGTACCTACAATCGCAAGCTATCTCTACACACTGTCAACGCCACGACAAAAAAACCGAACAGAAAAAACCGCGCGCGAAAGTATTACTAAGTGTTGTTCAAAAAGCTGAACAAAAAATGATACAGCCAAGCTTGAAACTTACACTATAAATGCGATTTTGTATGTCCGTTGGGGTGCCAACTTTTCAATCCACAAAAGCTTATTTATCAATATATTCTATGTATGTATAGATATTCAAGTATTTATGATACATATTTATTTAAAACCTATATATTCTGTTTATAATTGTCCGTTTTACTCCCATAATTAGAAAAAGTTCTGTCATTATAAGGTCAGGTCATGTTTTGCAAATGTTTTTTATATTATACTTTTTTGTAAAGTTAACTGTCAATGTTCGCCTACGTATTATGGAAAATGTAAAATGCGGATAGTCATAATTGGCCTTCAAATTGTAAATGTGCTGTGTTCTATTCCTTAATAATAAATAAATAAATAAATAAATTTACTAGCATTATACCATGTAATTTCCTGTCTTTTGTTTTACAGGAGACATTTTAATTTGTTTGAGTAATACTTTGACAGGTAATGCTTATAAGTTAACAGGATTGAAAAATTTGGACGATTGTGGACTAATTGTGGACGATCAATCGTTTAGTACGATGTAAAAGCGCCGATTGTATAAGATAATATTGAATTTAATGCAAATATTTTAAATACAGGTAATTCACGCCTGTAAAGATTGAGAGAGAGAGAGAGAGAGAGAAACATTTATTGACCACACACACTAATACATAAAAAATAAAAATAATAATATTCAATAATATTTTTAAATGATTGAGCTCATGAATAATAATAATATTATAATTTATTATTTATTTGAGGCAGTTTCTCGTGACATCTAATGTATAGTAGTAGTATTTATTAAGAATTAAATCATACCTGTCAATATCTGCATCAAATTCAATGACTGCCTATAGTAGCAGACGATTATTTTATCTGTGGTGCTAGACAGTCCTGTTTCTATTACTTATAGTCTGTGGTCAGGATAGGTAGAGTTTTTGAGTACCAAATTTCATTACAAATCTTAATATGGATAAGCCTTTTGATACCAGTAATTCAGTACCGATAAAAAGGACTTCTAAAACTTCTGTCACCTATATTGAGCACAAAATTAAGTAGCTTAAACCACTTAACAAACAACCCCCCGACCGCCTAACCGATCGCTTTGGCTACGTGTATAGTTTATGACGGCATCTTGTCATTTCGTACCGCCTATGAAAGCCATATCGAAAGCTATAGGCTATAGCTATAGATATATGCCTATACCTATTAGCTAGATGACATGATGACGTCATAAACTATACACGTAGCTAAAGCAATCGGTTAGGCGGTCGGGCCCCAGTTCGTCTACTTAAATAGTTAGCCTCCATATTGCAAAGTGCAATATTTTAAATAGGTATAGCTTTGCTAGATGGTGCAGTGGTCTGCGAGTGCTGAGGTTAAGCAACTTTCGCAAAGGCCTGTCATCGGATGGGTGACAAAAAACTTATCATCTCGAGCTCTTTCGTGCTTCGGAAGGCACGTAAAGCCATTGGTCCTGGCTGTATCAGCAATCGTTAACAACCGCCAACCCGCACTGGGCCCTCGTGATTGTTAACGGCCCGTTCTCCCTGTGGTGTTTTCTTCCATAGGCTCGTGCCCCAGCAGTGGGGACATCGTAAACATAAGCTGGTGGTGGAAAATTTTTTTTTGACATGAATTGATGTTATAGCGTCTTCGATAGGCATATCCATATTATGATTTTCGTATCTACTTAAAAACTCTTCCTATACCGATCTATGTTATACAGATAGAATGTTATATATCTATATGTTGTTAGAGAGATAGTATGCGATTGTGAATGCGGCAATTGCCCTTCGCCAAAGCTAACAATGAGGCGATCTGGATTTATCTTATTTAAAATACAAGTAAAGAAAGCGAGATGGCAGTGTTATTTTGAATTATAATCTGTGGACAAAAGAATTGTTATGTTAATTATAATAATTTTAACATAATTATTTACTATTAATATACCCAATTGATTCTTACAAAAAAAAAAAAAATCTAGGCGGACTTAAAACAAGCCATATCGTCGACCAAATTTAGTACAAACATTTTTTTTATTATTTTTTATAGCTTGGGGGTAAGCACAGTGTCTTGATCTCAACCTGACCTGATGTTAAGTGATGATAAGGCTAATGATGGAAGCGCACTTCACTCGGGATCCTCAACTAGTGAAGCACTGGCTATCTTATCTTTAGCTGCCGGAACACAATGCTCTAATGGTTAAGACCACCGGTTTAGACCCAGAGGTCCCGGGTTCGATTCCCAGCGGGGGGTACATGTTTGTGTACTCGGTTTGGTTGGTGGTAGGACTTGATCAATGTTTGTAGCATTGTTGTGTTCCGCCAGCTAGAGATAAGATAACCAGTGCTTCACTAGTTGAGGATCCCGGGTGAAGTGCGCTTCCACCATTAGCCTTATCATCACTTAATGTATAAAGAACCGTGAGGCGCGAGGAGCTCGATGGCGCAGTGGTTAACGCACCCGTTCTGCAAGTGCTGAGGTTAACCAACTATCGCAAAGGTCGGTCAGCGGATGGGTGACCAAAAATGTAAACATCTCTCGCTCCTCCGTGCTTCGGAAGGCACGTAAAGCCGTTGGCCCGGCTGCATCAGCAGTCGTTAACAACCACCAACCCGCAGTGGGCTCGCGTGGTGGTTTACGGCCCGTTCTCTCTGTGGTGTTTCCATCCATAGGAAAGGCTCGTGCCCCCGCAGTGGGCATCAATGAGCTGATGATGACGATGACTATGAATAAAGAACTGTAACGCAATGTCATTTATACGTTTAACGTTCTGGACTTTATTATTGTTCTTGTCAACTTCCCAATTACGTGGATATATACAACGTGTAACAACAGAAAGGTTTGGTAAAAATGATAATACCTAAAGTGTATCCGATCTAGTACTTGTGTGCAGAGTTGCTAACACATAAAAATTTATAAAGTAGTATTAAAGCGCTGAGTTTTGTCACTGCTTTTTAATTTTTATTAGCACTCAAAAATATTAAAATAGCAGTGACAAAATTCAGCGCTCACGTCAGCCTTCCCGGTAGCATAGCGGTCAGTGCAGCCGCCCGGATTGCGGAAGTCGGTTAATTTTTTCACTGTACTTTATAAATTTTATAAATATTTAATTTAGCTTCCAGTGCAGCAAGCACTTAAATAATGAAAAGTAAAAATTTACATAATTAATTATTAACTTTAATTTGTTGTGCAATTTTTTATTAAATATTTCTTTTGTGACGTCACATCAAAATTAACAAGTCACGCCCTAGTGGTTCAGTAACCTCCGTGTACTTACATTTACGATCAATGCTGATAGCTTATGCGCGCCTGACGCGCATGACGTCACTGATAGATAAGATATAGATATATATATAATGTGCAATTGCATGACAAATTAAAGTTAATCATTTTATTTATCTGTGGTCTAGTGGTTAAGACCACCGGTTTAGACCCAGAGGTACCGGGTTCGATTCCCAGCGGGGGGTACTCGGTTTGGTTGGTGGTAGCGCTTATATGTCCGCCTGGCTAGTTACCACCATCTTATCTAAATATGTCGCCATAACATCAATGTTTGTAGCATTGTTGTGTTCCGGCAGCTAGAGATAAGATAGCCAAAGCCTCACTAGTTGAGGATCCGGGTGAAGTGCGCTTCCACCAATTGGCCTAATCATCACTTAACATCAGGTGAGATCAAGGCACTGTGCTTACCCGTAAATATAACAAAAAATATATATATATGTCTCAATAACAACACATACAACATCTAGATCGGACACACTTTGGATGTTTTCATTTTGACCACGCCTTTCTGTCACACGTTGTACACATGCGTGGTTCACCTGACCTCTAGGCGGGCTGCGGCGTGCTATTTTTCTCCTTCTTTTTTTCTTTCTTCTTCTTGAGGAAGGAGGGCGTCCGCAGGCCTTTCTTCTTCTTCTTGTCCTTCTTCGGAGAGTCCTCGGTCGACACCTCCTTGGATGGAGATCCCTGCAGAAGATTTAAACGAAGTTATGGTAAGAGTCTGATCCTGGGTTGCGACTGGCGACGTAAAAATAATGTATTAGCCGAATGGTGCGAATTCACAGGAAGTTTTGATCTTACACTTAATTATTTTTTTAGAGAATCTCAAGCGCAAGTTGGTCACAACACCTTTTACATAGACAACAATAATATAACTTACAATATTAGTTATGTTGCTACGTCTTCAAGAATTTCTATAGCAAAATCCCTGCTGGAAATTGATGTCAGGTACTCTAGGAGCTCGATGGCGCAGTGGTTAACGCGCCTGATCTGCGAGTGCTGAGCTAAAGCAACTTTCGCAAAGGCCGTCCGTCGGATGGGTGAACAAAAATGTATCATTCCGATTAGGCACATAAAGCCGTTGGTCCCGGCTGCATTAGCAGTCGTTAACAACCACCGCACGGCACTAGGCCCGTTCTCCCTATCCATCCATAGGGAAAGCTCGTGCCCCAGCAGTGGGGACATAAAATGAGCTGATGATGACTCTAGGTAAGAGGCAATAGACCATCAGAAAGAGGCGGTTACTAAGCCTTAGTTAGCTAGACAACCTATAGTGCCATGTTCTTTGTTGTGTGTGTATACCACACTGTTGTCGCTTCTAAATTCTTTAAATGCTCCTTCTTATCTTGCTCCCCATTTTCAGTACCTTTGCTCCTCTCATAGTAAAAATCTCCGGTCCTCAAATAATCTTCTCCTTCTTTGTCCCTCTCATACATCTGGTTTTGTTCATTCTTCCTTTCACATTCAATCCATTCTCCTGTGGAACGCGCTGCCTCTCAAAATCAGGATGGCTACGAGTCGTGATGCTTTTAAAAAGAAAGTCCGTGAGCTCTTGTTTGATGGAACCGTGGCAGAATCATCTCAATAACGCCCTATTAGAATTATGTATTTTGTGTATGTTTATGTATATATAATATTTATGTATGTATTACATAGTTACTTACAATCATATATCATAATTGCACCTACCAATGTTATCTTTGCACCACCCTATGGTTGACTGGTAGATAATGCTTCAGGCATTAAGTCCGCCATGTAATATTTATGTTGCAAAAGTTTAAATAAATAAATAAATATACATAAAGCATCTGTTATTGTCTCACATCCTTATCTCGTTCTCCTTCCTTCTCGCTCCCTACCATCCTCTTTTTGGAGAGAGTACCTTCTACCTTTTCTCCTCACTACCTTTTCTACGTTACTAGCTCTGTCTCGGTCCCCCCTCTCTCTAACTTCCTCTTTCTCCCTACCCCTCCCCCTTTGTTCTTCCTCTCTCTAACTCCCTCGTCTGCCTCGCCCTTCCCTACCTCTCTCCCTCTCCCTACCTTCATCGCTCTATATCTTACCTCCTCTCCAATGCTTTCAGTGTACGTACCTCTTTACTGCTGTGCGAGAAGGTGCTCTGGTGGGCATCAGAGTGGTCGCCGTTCACCGTGTGTTCACCTGACCAAACAAACATATAACATTGGAAATATAAATGGTAAACAATATACAGTTAAGTGCAAATAAATCAGTCCACCATACTGATTTATTTAAAAGAAAAAAGTAAAGAAAAATATGTTACGGTGGGCCGATTTCTTTGCACGCAAGTGTACATTTATTATTTTCACATAATTAACTCTGAATTTTTTTTTTGCTTTTACAATATCAATGTGCAATAAACAAGATTCTACCTATGTCTCATTTTAAAGCAAAAAGTCACCCTTAATGTTTTTCAAAATGGCAACGACAGTCATGTTTAATTTTCAAAACATCATTAAGTTCTAACATTATTCCAGTCTTAAAAGATTTAAAAAAAAAAAACCTTAGAATAAATAACTTCAAAATTATTTAAAAAAAAAATTAAAAAGCTTAATAAAATAAAAAATAAATTTTGTTATTTGTTACATAAGTTATTAGTAGAAGCCCGTGCAATATGTGCTTGGAAGCTCGAACGGGAAAGTGGCGTAATCTTGAATTTATGTAAAAGAGATATTTAAAATGTTGTAAAATATTGTTTTTAATATAAAGGGTGTTCTGAAAATCAACGCCAATCTGGAAACGTAAAAAAAGGTGGCCTACCACCAACTTGTGACATTTAATAAGAATCTGACAAAAAAATTTGGTCATAAAAAAAAACTACTAAGACCAGTTAGTAGTTTTTTTTTTAAATCATTGTATGAAGTTCTTACTGTACTGAGACTATACATTTTTCCTTTTCTTTCATTTCACATTTCTCTCTTGTCGTATATATTTCGAACAGCCTATAAAATAATCTTCATTAATATTTATCGTTTTCTTCAGACTATGACACTTTCCTCAGTTAGGTTATAAGAGTAGAAAAATATTTCAATCTTCCATACAAAACCGTGCGCATACTTATAAATATACCATACAAACTATTTGAAAAAAAAAAAAATTCAAATCAATAAGCCGATTTTAACGAAACTTTATGCTTAAGGTAAATACAAGGATCAAGAAAGTAGGAAGACAATATTTAAAAAAAAAGCGTTTATTTATCTGGATAATTAGGATATTTAAAGTCCAATAAAAATCTTCAAATATCAAAATATGTAACAAATAAATAATTAAAAAAAATGTTGCCTACTACCTATCTAGTCTATAACCTTTGTATTTTCCTTAACCGATTAATTGCATAATCTTTCAAATCAAAGTCATTAGGGGCCTCACACATATGTGTGACACAACATGCGTGTCATTAGCATCGCGTAATAGCGACACGCATGTCGTGTCATAGCCACCCGTCGGTTCATCATAGAAAGTTTCATTAAATCTGCTTTTTTTTTCTTTGTAAGAAATACCAGAACATATAAGGGCACTATTTACAGTAAATAAGTTTGATAGACCTCACCTTTACCAGCGCTGAGTCGACTGAAGCTTCTCCCACGGATCCAATCAAAAGCTAGCATGCAGTGCGGGCAAATTCAAAGCGTTCCTATATACTTCAGCAATCTTATTATATTCACAACCGGTAGATAGCTCATCATATCATTCAATGCGTCGAGTAAGATGCTCGGGTGCACAGCTCTATACGTGAACCCATGCCCGACACAAGCGTATTAGCTTTCTATGTGGGTTCACAGAACTGTTATTAATAATATTTTCTTAATAGCTCAATGGCGCAGTGGTTAACGCGCCCGGTCTAGCAACAAAGACCGTTCATCGGATGGGTGACAAAAAAGTATCATCTCTAACTCCTCCGTGCTTCGGAAGGAATATCTTGTTGTTGGTCCCGGCTGCATTAGCAGTCGTTAACAACCACCAATCCGCACTGGGCCCGCTTGGTGATTTACGGCCCGTCCTCCCTGTGGTGTTTCCATCCATAGGGAAGGCTCGTGCCCCAGCAGTGGGGACATAAAAATGAGCTGATGACGAATAATCTTTTCAATCTAGCCGAGCATCTATCCGTTCGGTTATTGACGCTTTAAACTGTTTAATTTAGTTAAATGTTGTATAGTATAATAATATTGCCGAAGTACATACATCAGTTTAGAATATTTCTATCAAATTCATTCAATATTTTTTTATTAATTTATTATTATTAATTTACATATTAATTATTATTAATATGACAAGACTAAAGAAAAAGTCGTGGCTATTAATAAAAATCAAATTAATTTGACAAGTTATTCATTTGCGTTAACAATAAACAAAACTCCAAACAGTATGAATATTGCAAAAAATAAAGTTTTTGATATTTGAATCTCACCAGTGATCTTAAAATTAAAAAGCGTCTCCTTTTGTAATTTCGAGAAGTTACGAGTAAGCACTTGGCCATCATCTTACCTGATATTAAGTGATGGATGATAAGGCGAAGGTTTTTTTTTTATAGTTTATAGGCAGGCACTTGACCACACCTCACCTGATGTTAAGTGACGGTGCTGTCGAAGATGGAACACGCCTGCCTAGAAATAGCCTATTCACTCTGGCCTTGAAGAGGTCCAGATTATACCTTTCAGGGAACTCGCAGGCAGCGCGATCCATTCCCTAGCTGTACGCACTAAGGAAGTTGAACCGAATCGGCTCGTGCGGCAAGGCGGCATATCTACAACATAGGGATGGAACTCGCGCCTCGCACTCCGATACCGGAAAGTGGATGGTGGGATTAGGTCGTGCAACTCCTTCGCGCACTCCCCGAAATGAATTCTGTAGAAGACCAACAGACGAGCCAGCCTACGCCGATGTTCTAGAATCTAGACTTTGCAGCTTGGCGTCTATCAGGGCAGGGCCAATGAGTCTCTTAGCTCTTAGCTCGGACTTCACCCGGAATCCTCAACCACTGAGGCACTGGCTATCTTATCTCTAGCGGCCGGATCACAACAATGCTACAAACATTGATGTTATGGCGACATATTTAGATAAGATGGTGGTAGCTACGCAGATAGACAAACAAGCCCCTTCCCTCCACAGGGAATCGAACCCAGGGCCTCTGGTTTGTGAGACCGGTGGTCATAACTAAACAACGTAGAGGATTTCAGTGTTTTTACGAATGCGCTAGTAACACCATCTATGCATAGCTTTAAGTACTATTCAAAAAATCACAGCACGCCTTAGAAATGAAACTTAAAATACAAATATTCCACTTTATTAACACTAATACACACATCGAGCAAAACAGTATTGAACACAAAAAGCAAGCATTATTCATATAACAGGCGACATATTAAAAATCACTTTTAGAAATTAACTGCCATACTCAGAGACGTCAATTAAGTTGAATGACAATTAAATGTCTTTCCTTCTCAATTTAGCACTATAGATAAGAAAGTGACAACAAGAGACTTAATTGTCATTAAAACTTAATTGACGTCTCCGAGAACGGCAGTTAGAGATGGACCTAAGATTCTTTATCTACCTAAAGTGAATAGGCAAAGGAAATGTGAGAGAGACGAAACGATTCAGACAGCTGATGCCTCTATCTAGACTTCTACACACAGGCACAAAATAAGGAGGAGCCAGAAGCTAAGCTTCATACATACCGCGCTCGAGCAATGCACACATAGACCACGCACGTACACGGATCTCGGACCAGTCAGAGGGCAGTTATTGCGAGATGCCGTGTCCGCGAGAGGTTGTCTATGTGTGCGATGCTCGAGCGCGTTTGTATGAAGCTCACCATCTTCAGTCTCTATATTTTGTGACACAGACTTGTGATAGCGAATACATTCTGTATTTAAACAGAAAGGTGTTGACCGCATAGTAGATTTGCCTATTTCTAAAGTTCTGTCTTACGCCACAGACTTTGTGGGAGTTGCGTGAATTGGGCAGTTGACTGTCAATAGAGAAACTATTTAGCAACTGTCAAAACGATTGTTTTAAATAAAAATTGTATAGGAATGGCGAACTATGACGTCACTATTGTGTTCCGTCGATTGAGTGTATTAAAAACTTTATAGGTTACAGAAATTCATGCTGAGGTCAAACAAAAAAGGGTTAAACGGTTTATAGAACTGTTACGTGACGTCATTTATACTTTTAATGTCTTGTAATGTTCTGGAATCAATTATTGTTGTTGTCAACTGCCCTATTGATGTATTCTCAAAATACAGACAGATATTGGCAGTGGATATACAGACAGTGGATGATGAAGGAATTATAGTACTCAGAAGGAATTATAGTACTCAGTAGCCGTTTCTCTCTAGCAAATTTTACGCAAACTTTATTGCGAACAAATTACAATTTAAATAAGTGTTGTAATCATTTCCACGAGCGGGATTCAAACCCGCACCCCATGGCATGCCGGGTCAGGTGCACTACCAACTACGCTGTCGTGGCTCAATCCAACTCGCCGAAATGTATCAACACTATCTCTCTTACTCTGTAAGCTAAAATGGAGCCTTATTCAATGTCGACAGCTACGTCATCGATCGATCTGAATATTTTTACAAATAACTTTCACAGACCTCTGCCTCTTTGTACAGACGTCTGTACATCAACCTATCAAAAACTAAATATTTATATAATTTTATAAAATACAGTGAAAAGATTAAACGCCCACCCGACCCAGCCAGGAATCGAACCTGGGTCTTCCGCAATCCGGGCGGCTGCACTGGCCGCTATGCTACCGGGAAGGCTGACGTAAGCGCTGAATTTTGTCGCTGCTTTTTAATGTTTTTTAGAGTGCTTTTATAGCAGCACAGCGCCATCTATCCAACGGTCGTTGCAACCGATGGCCATGCAGATTCATCTTTGCAGATGAAATGCCACAAATTTGACGCTATAGTAAATTTTTACTTTTTATTTCGGGTAATTTTTTTTTCGGTTGCAACGACCGTTGGATAGATGACGCTATGCTGCTATAAAAGCACTCTAAAAAACATTAAAAAGCAGTGACAAAATTCAGCGCTTACGTCAGCCTTCCCGGTAGCATAGCGGTCAGTGCAGCCGCCCGGATTGCGTAAGACCCAGGTTCGATTCCTGGCTGGGTCGGGTGGGCGTTTAATTTTTTCACTGTATTTTATAAAATTTTATAAATATGTGCAAGTGGTATCACAATCGTTGTCTCTTTCTGAAGTGGTCAATTTTGTGAGGAAATCTGTCAGTCCATCTCTTTTTATCTATGAATGAACTACAACAGTGAACCAAGCGTTAGCAATGAGATATGACGATTAAAAAAAACCAAATTAAATTCCATTTAAAAAGCACCGTTTTTTTTACAATAAAATGGCGGGCTTAATGCCACATAGTATTCTCTACTAACGATCGGTGGGCGGTGCGACAAACAACATAATATCACATATTACACCAACACAGACAAATTATAATATTAGGTCCTTAACTATGAAATTGACGTTTGGTATGAAGATTTTGTATAAAATTATTTTTTTCATACTAACGTTTATTTTTTTTTTCAATTTTCTGAGCATGTTGTAGGGCAGCGTTTGTTTCACTAGCTAAATATAGCAGACCTTAAAAAAAAAACAAGTCCCATCACAAAATCATCGTTATTCCTTACTGAAGCCAGTAACATAATCTTAATTCAATGTGTATAAAAAAAATTACATCCGGTATTGAGTTTTAGAAGTAATACACTTACTAATGAGTGAGAAAAAAAACGCCAATTTCATAGGTAAAGACCCCAATAATTATGTTAAGTTAGGAATGCTATTGGTACACACGCCCGCACATCAACCTACCACAAACTGTCAAATTTCCTCAATAGACTTTGAACTTTACGCCCAAAGCATATGGTTGAAAATGTATTAAAGAAATTTGACAGTTTTGGATAGGTTGATGTGCTGGCGTCTGTACATTATTTTCCTATATAAGGTTTTTTTTTTTCAATGCAACGAAATATAACCTGACAGATAATAGGACATTTGCATGTGCCTATTAAAAATTTCAATTCATCACTGATGTTGATAGAAAGTCATATTAGACAAAAACAAGACATATAGCCGGGGTGGGCATAGTTCAAAACTGCAGCGTTTGGTCAAAACCACTTTTTTTTTTGGAGAGAGATTGCTGATTGCCGCTGCGGCATTTTCAGCTTCACCGGGCTTTTTGGGGGCGGCGAGGAACGTAAAGGGTCCCTCAAGCCGTGTGAAACGAATCACCTTCAGAGGTTATCTAGAGGGAGCGGCATCGCGCACAAGTGCGCGTCCCCGTGCCCTACTAGATTCTCCGAAGGGTACGTAAGTGTGAACACAGTAATATATCAAGAGGAAGGCGGGGAATGGAAACTATATCTTTAATTAGTTGATTGGTAGTTTCACGCACGACTTTTGCATACAGTAACAAAGTTATTTTCTATAAAAAGTACAAACGCCAGCACTTCAACCTGTCCAAAACTGTCAAATTTGTTGAATACATTTTCAACTCTATATTAGATACATAAAGTTCTGAGGAAGTTTGACAGTTTGTGGTAGTCTGATGTGCAGACCTGTGTGCGTCAATCATGAGGTAAGATAAAATGTTTTTGTTTTGTTTATATAATTTTAACGCAAATTTTGTTGCGATACAAATTACAAAAACACAATGTTGAAAAAATTTCCACCAGCAGGATTTGAACCTGCACCCTTCTAGCATACCGGGTCAGGTGTTCTTCCAATTGAGCTATCGTGGTTCTAACCAGCCCGCCGAAATTATTCGACACTATTTACTTTTTTACTTTGAAAGCCAAAGGCACCCATTCAATGTCAACAACTACCGTCATTAACACCCGATCATAATATTTTTACAAATACTAAAGATCAGTTAAGAAGTAGGCAAGCTATTTATAAAATGTTTTTGTTTATATAATTTTAACGCAAACTTTGTTGCGAAACAAATAACAAAAACACAAATATTGTAATATAATATATTTATTATTATACTATAACATAATATTTTATACATATGATTTCTTAACTGATCTTTAGTATTTGTAAAAATATTATGATCAGATGTTAATGACGGTAGTTGTTGACATTGAATGGGCGCCTTTGGCTTTCAAAGTAAAAAAGTAAATAGTGTTGAATAATTTCGGCGGGCTGGTTAGAACCACGACAGCTCAATTGGAAGAGCACCTGACCCGGTATGTCAGAAGGGTGCATGTTCAAATCCTGCTCGTGGAAATTTTTTCAACACTTAGTTTTTTTGTAATTCATAAGGTAAGATCCATCTTTAGGGGGATACCTGCTTGAGTGCGAAAGCCTAATCATCGAATTTTGTTTCTTCGAAAGCCTTTTGAAGAAATCTCTATATTGTGACGCCTTGTTAAATCGACGTCTTTTTTTTTGGAGAGAGATTGCTGATTGCCGCTGCGGCATTTTCAGCTTCACCGGGCTTTTTTGGGGGCGGCGAGGAACGTAAAGGGTCCCTCAAGCCGTGTGAAACGAATCACCTTCAGAGGTTATCTAGAGGGAACGGCATCGCGCACTAGTGCGCGTCCCCGTGCCCTACTAGATTCTCCGAAGGGTTCGGATCGGATCGGGGAGCGGAGCAACCCGAGGGCGCCTCTAAAGGCACGGACCTCGGCTCGGGTTGACCGGGCCGTGGAGGAGGAGAAGAGAACCGCCCAGGTACATGTTTGTACCTGGTGTAGAGCGCGTGTGAACCGGTTCTTCGTACCCTTGTTCTACGAGTACGGTGTCTTGGGCCTAAACTTGTGTGCATGTTTAGTGTATTCTGTAAATGTGTGCTGTCATTTAGAGGATCGGGCGGGTCGACGTCTTGTTACTACGATGTTAGGTCACTTAAGAAAATCGTTGATTATCTTTATTTTATAAAGATAAAAGATAAAGATTTATTTATTTAGTGGTTGTTCCTTTAGTTTTTCGTTTATCAACAAATAACAAGGAACAACGAAATTATGCTAATGTGTTTACCTAAAGTTTAATAATTTGTAACTACGCAGTAACAAGACGTCGATTTAACAAGGCGTCGCAGTATAGAGAGGTCGTTGAAAGGTTTTCGAAGAAACAAAATTCGATGAAACGACTTTCGCACTCAAGTATCCCATCTTTAAGAATGGTTACGCCGTTATCATTAATGCCACTCCCTCAGTTTTGAACTAGCCCCGATGATATTTTTTCTCATTAAACTTTTTTTGTAAAGCGTACCAAAGCGAAATTGCATTTCTTTTTTTTAATAAAAACAACAAACATGCAAACGCCCTTTACACAAAACGTGCGATGTTAAAAACTATTTAAAAAACAACACAAAATATATAATAACTTAACGAAATGACAAAAAAACCGTGCACCTAAAATTAATAAAAAAGACATTTATACCATTACGCATAGACCATCCGCGCAACGCTTTTTATATTAAACAATTCGTACTCAACTTATTCTCGTAACTTTGTTTGTTTGAAAAGTTTCATATTTATAATAATACTATAAAATGTTTGTTTATATCATTTTAACGCAAATTTCGTTGCGAAACAAATTACAAAAACAGAAATGTTGAAAAAATTTCCACGAGCAGGATTTGAACCTGCACCCTTCTGACATACCGGGTCTGGGTCAGGTGCTCTTGGGTGCAGGTTCAAATACTGCTCGTGGAAATTTTTTCAAAATTTGTGTTTTTTCTACAATAATACTCCTTTTTTGTTAATAATTACGCATTATTATTAAAATTAGAAAATATGTAATTCTAATAATTCCTTTTATTCTACAAACGAAGTAAAGCGTACGTATCTAAAAATTGCGTATACCAAATTATTGGTTTAAAGTTGTTGAATTACTACTCTTCATTCTTTCGCCTTGCCCTAAACAAGATGAAATGCAGAGCCGAATACCAACCTTCACTAGTTGGATAAGCACCATAACAGAGAAAGACGTTCCAGTATTAAACTTCAAAACCTAGTGTCAGAAGAATAACATTGCGTACTTCGATCACTAATGTACTAGATTCCCGATGAGCGCTTGAACAACGGCACGCGACTTTGGGGCCGCGGAGCCGCAACGACGTTTGTGGCGATGACAGCTGTTAATAATATTAAGTACAAACATTTTGCAACCTTAATTTAATCTTAACATTTAAGACTTAAGGTTCACATTCACAGTAAGCTGAAGTTGTTGACGCTATCCAAAGATTATTCAGATTTTGTTATTCGAAAATTAAATGTATGACCAAACAGGGGCCCTACCGCCTAACTCTATCGCTATCGCGCTCTATAGTTTATGGCGTAATCCAGTCAATTCGAAAGCGATATAAAATCAATATCGAAAGCTATAGGCCATAGCTTTTGATATTGCTTTCATATTGCTTTCATATCGCTTTCGAAAGGACAAGATAACGGCATAAACTATAAAGCGCGATAGCGAGAGCGATGGCGATAGAGTTAGGCGGTTGGGGGGCTGGCACTTTCGAGATACATTTTTGCTCCGGATCCTTTATCTAGTACATTATAGATCGAAGATTGCGTAGTACTATAACAGGATAGTGGCACCGGTATTCGACAGGATCCGATGATCGACGCTTTTTCCTTTTAATCACTAAAAATAGGGGTCAGCAATTGATTTGTGACTCTAGCTACAATTGAATACACAGACCACCTGCTTGCTAGCTCCAGAAAATTTCCAATGAAATTCTATACAGGTTGTGTTTTTTATTACCGTCCAAACATTCCGAGATGACTCCCGCGATAAAAACGAACAACTCTTACTATCGGACCAACTCCCTAACTCGAAAATAAAATTCAGCTGTTCCATACATTTTGGTCGAATGAATATTGATAATTAATGTGTAATTCACTGAGCTTGAAGTAACGAATACTGGGTGCCGCTTGGATAAGTGCAGGTTGTATACACGATTCGATCACGGCAAAGAAAACGTTTATATCTCAAAATTGGTAACTCCTAAACTTGGAGCTTTAAAAGCGATATAACTGCAATATTCTCGCAGTTGTGAAAACGAGACGCTTATAACGTGTAACAGAAAGGTGTTGTAAAAATGAAAAAACCTAAAATGTATCCAATCTAGATCTTGTAAGCAGAGTTACTGATACATAATTATTAATTGTAATTTGTTGCGCTATTTTTTATTAAATATATCTAATGTGACGTCACACCAAAACAAGTCACAGCCCTGCCCTAGTGGTTTAGTAACCTCTGTACTCACATTTATGATGAATGCTGCTTGCTTACGCGCGCCTGACGCTTATGACCCCACTAATGTAAATATTTAATTCACAATTGCATGACAAATCAAAGTTAACAATTATGTCTTAGTAACAAAACAACACACACAAGATCTAGGTCGGATACACTTTGGATAGTTTCGTTTTTGCCGCACGTTTCTGTTGTAAACGCCGCTACATGCGTCTCGTTTTCACAACCCTAACAACACTGCTACGCCAGATGATACTTCAAAGACATACCAATTCTCGTATAATTCAACATGAATAACGACGTCACTCAAGTCACCACAGTCACAACGTAACTTCAAAAGCTAGCATCAAGTCTACTCGCTTCCAGATCGCTAGGATCAAAACTCTCGGACATCCTAAACTTAGAAATAATCCTATAGAACAGAGTCTGATCGAAGGGAGGCCAGCTAGAGTACTTCCTTTCTGATTTAACACCATCGATTCTCGTGTCGTAAAGCAATCGTTTGCGCGGCGAATCGTATTCTATGTGCGACTCGCAGGAACTGTATCCGGTGCGTGATGCGGACGCGGTCGTAAAACTATTCGTGTTAAAGTTACTCTCGTTGAGATTATCATCTTGGAGAATACCGTTTCTTTTGTGACAATCAAAGTCTTTATCACAATCGTCATTATTGAAATCGATTTTGACGAAACTCGGTATCTTGTTCTCGTCATATTTCCTTCCGTTTTTAGTTACAGGCGTATCTTCAGTTAGGCTATCGTCGAAGGATAACCAGTATTTCATACCACCTGTATTCTCAGTCTGTGACATTGATATTACAGGCGCTTTTTTGACAAATGGAGACCCAAATAAAATTTCATCTTTCTCGTAATATACACTTAGATCTTCTGCAAAACTCGCGTTGCAACTTTTAATTGGTGATTCTGCGCAGCTTTCAAAATCACTGTTTTCATGTGGAGATGAGAGTCTATCGCGATTAACGTCTAAAACGAAAGCTGTGTTCATGTCTGTCGGTTTTGTATCGAGAACGAATGTGTTATTAAGAAAATCGTCGGCCGTTTCGCTCCTTTCAATTTCTACGTCACAATTATTGCAATCGAGTGGTGATGATTCGTCCTGTTGACAGTCTTGTATGAAGCTTTCCTTTTTTAAGTCATCTTGTTCGTTATTTTCGTTTAAATGGTAAGTGGTATCATCAAAATCACGAACAGATAAATCTTGAGTAGTATCTGTTACTGACAAATCAATATTCCGTACAATTTGATCTATATCTTCATTTTCGTTGATTGAAATTTGGGCAATTTCCTGGTTTTCGTTATATGTAACGCAACTGTCTTGGTCATTACATGCAGTAGCAGTTTCGTTGTCCATATGCGACATAGAAAGCTCGTTATTGATAAATGTCTCTGACGAGAAACCTTCGTTTTCGACATATTCATTAGTTACACTTACTTTGCCTTCCTGTGCATCGCTAAGACAAGTTTCTATACTTTTGATTCGTTCAGAATCAACCTCTGACTCTCCAATAATTAAGTCGTTTATCTCTTGAAACGTTTGTACATTTTGCGCGTCAGCCCACAAAGGAACAGCTGTATAAAGAATATCTTCGTTATCCACTACTGTTATAACATTATGGTTTTTCTTAATTCTATTTTTACGGGAACATGCGAAAATTGCAGCATCAAAAACGAAGTAAAATATGGATTCTGCAATTTTAAGAGACTGTGTGGCCTCGCATTCACTCGCTTCAGTCGAGACTGTTTCGTTTAAATTAATATTTGATTCAATTTCGTCTACTATCTGCTTCATAGAGAAAAGTTCAGGAAATTCATCGGCAGATATAATATTTTCTTTTAAGTCACTACAACTAGTATCTACACTATAATTATCTGTTAAAACATTGTTATTTTTTATATCGAATTGCAAGTCAAGAACACGATCTTCGAGCACTTTAAAGAAGTTTCTTTCTTGTTCATCAAAATCGATTTTATTTAAAATGGACACGATCAAATCTGACACTACTTCGTATTTCTCGAATTCTACAGTTGAATCGAAACTGACGCTTTCGCTTCCTGAACTGACGCTATAGAGACTCGGTCTTGTATCTTTACTTTCATTATTGTAAGATTTTTCGCCTGCCGTAGAGGCTTCATTAGTTATAATTTTGAGTTCACTGTCATAGACACAATTCACAGCCTGTTCATCTATAGTTACATCAGTTTCCCTGTAAACGTTAATAGCCGTTTGTATTATAGTATTTGTTGAACCACTTCCAATTTCATTGATGGTAATTTTTAATTCTTTATCATTGATTAAAAACTTTTCTTTACCACATTGTGCTTCTAAATATTTTGTAAGTTTATTATCGCTAACAGTTAAAATTTCGTTTTTCAATTCCAATACTGACGTAGCTGTTTCAAATACATTTTCAATAATAGTGATGACGCTTTCCAAATCTGGAGTTTTATCTTTTTTATCGATAGAATTGTTAGAATCATCGTAGGAACTCTTCGATTCTTCCAGAATGGGTTCCAACACGTTGGCTTTGGGTGTTTCCCGCCGTTTCAATGGCGACTGTCTGGGACTATCGTCTCGTTGGACAAAATCTTCGCAATAAAAGTTTATTGGCACTGAGTAATCACGAATATCTTTCTCTACTAAGTCTTTAACAGGACTCTCGTATACAACCTCATCGAAATCCATTTCGTCTGTGAAACTGTGATATAGCCCTTCAGGGTCATCAACTATATTATTATTCACGTCTTCCAATCCCGGTTCCACGCGTGCACATTCAGCTCTATAAACATCTGCATTGTCACCTGTATTTTGGTCCTCAGAAGGTTCATTCTTGACATCTTCAGTAATAGTAGCGTCAAAATCAGTCTTATCCGTAACAGGCATCTCCACAATAGTTTGGTTTTCAACTGAAAAACTATTGCTCAACTCTCCCAGGTAATTATCTTCGTTGAACTCTTGGCTGTCTACGAATTCAGTTTCCGCTTCAGCGACTTCAAAAACGGGTAACACCTTTTCGTGTACCGTGACGACATTATTACTGTTTAGGCAAACCCGATTGCATCTACCATCAGGAATGGAGTGGCTTGAGCGCGAACTCAAAAACCCGGTAATACGCGATGTCACACCTTCAAATTTAGAATTTTCTGCATTTCTTAAGCGATTGCTTTGAACTTCGTAACAATTTTGGGGAATATTATCCACGGATAAGTATATAGAAGGGTTTTGTTTAACTTTACTGTCTTTCAATTGCCAGGCGTACGAATTGTTGGTAGCACCACAAGACTTACATCTCGGCAGATGGTAATGTACAGGATTCGGGTCTTTTACGTAATTGTTAATGAAACCGCTGTGAGAACGCGTCCTATACAACTTAGCGGGGTTGTTAGTGCAATTGTTGACGCGTTGCCTTGGCAACGAGCGTGTGCGAAAGGCGTACTCGGATTTGCATCTCCCATCCCATTCTATCGAAGGAATGGAGCTGAGACTCGAACGCGAACTTAAAAGCCCAATGTTTTGCGTACACACAACTTCGATTTTCGCCTCATCTGCATTACTCAAACGGTTGTGTAAACTAGTTTTGCATTTGGGATGATTTCTATCAGGTTCGGTGGTATCGTACTTTTGTTTAATGACGTCTAATTGTGCGTTGCGCGAATAGTCGTGCGATGAACGTTTGTTAGTGGATAATGCTTCATGGATGCTTCGGGACGGGGCGATACCTGGCGAGGTGAGGTGTTAATAAGGTTAGTGGGAGCATACGTTAAGCTCACTTAAAGAACGAAATCGCTTATTGAGTTAAGAAACAGCTAACGACACGTGAAAACAAGCCCAGATCGCCTTTTTATCATATCAGAAAATTAAAAAACATTAGATACTTCGAGAAACAAAGCAATCTCAGCGTCTTAAAATAACAACCTGTCTTTTCAACTCGAAAGCGCCTCTAAAGACTAAGACAGCGGCCGGGCCGTTGTGGTGGGGAGAAGCGCCCAGATGTCTGTACCTGGTATAGAGCGCGTGTGAGCCGGCTCGTCGTACCCTTGTTCTACGTGTACGGAGTCTTGGGCCTAAGCGAGAACGCGTCAAGGTTATTCTGTGTTTGCCATAACGCGTCTTGGCTCTTTTTATACGTGTAATAACTCGGATGTCACATTGTAGCTATTTTGCAGTGACCACAACGCGTTGTGAGCTGATTCTTTCGCTCAATGAGCGATTTCGTTCTTTAGACATTAACTTATATATCAAAAAAGTCAATGGACCACATTTTAGTTGGGTTACTGCATTTGGAAACGTTGCTTAAAATAGTATGAAGAACGCACCATTATATACAGGGTGTAATCGTTAAGTGTGCAGCTAAATTAACCTTTTAAAACAAGGAAACTAAAACCTTTCTACTAATCTCATACTAAATGTATGGGAGTGTTTAATGTCAAAATTTTGGATAGTTCTCGTTTGATTTTTAAAAAGTTATTGATGCCATTTTACTCATAAGATAACGTACTTTCGTTATCAGTTTTAAGTTTTTTGATATCTCTCATAGTTTCGGAATTATCGCCTGTGCACACTTAACGATTACACCCTGTATATAATCTAATGATTAATATTATTATATCAGCAACATATTCCAATAAGAAATATGATCCATTTAAGCAAGCTTTGGGCGTAATGTTAGAAAATCTTTTATACACTATTTTTTTATTGAATTTAGGCCCGATTTTTTAACCCTCAGACAAGTTTTATCCAAGGAATAACATTGTCGTTATGTCAAAATTATTCAATGAATAAACTTTAACTGACGATTGAAAAATCAGCCCTTAACCCAAACAAAACACAATGAGTCATTTGTCAAAGTTCTAGAAAAATCACAGATGATTTTCCAACACTTTTGTTAGAAAAGGGACATGATTTTTAAGGTATAACCACATACCAAAGAGACTGCAGATAGTAAGCTCCATACAAACGCGCTCGAGCAACGCACACATAGACAACCTCACACGGACACGGCATCTCACACCAACTGCGCTCGGGCTGGTCTGAGATGGTCCGAGATTTCGTGTCAGTAACTATGTTGCTCGAGCGCGGTATATATTATGCTTACTTTCTGGGGTCTCCATATTTATTTATTATATAATTTAAGGAAATAGTAATGGTTAATATATACTTAAATAAACTAATGATATTCTACATAAGGTTTTAAATACAACACTACACTTCACTACCAATGACCAATATATATTTCTTTATATACACATTGACTTTTTTTTATTACCGTCCAAACCTTCTGAGATGACTCCCGTTATGCAAACGAACATCTCTTACTAACGGACCAACTCCCTAACTCGAAAATAAAATTCAGCTGTTCGAAAAATGAAAAAAAAAATTATTCAGTGTCACACAGTAATACATGAAGTAAAATACAAATTAAATAGAATTTAAAAAAAAAACAAAGTGACACAAAATAGGTTTTTTTTTTTTTTTTGAGAGATTGCTGATTGCCTCTACGGCATTTTCAGCTTCACCGGGCTTTTTTGGGGGCGGCGAGGAACGTAAAGGGTCCCTCAAGCCGTGTGAAACGAATCACCTTCGGAGGCTATCTAGAGGGAACGGCATCGCGCACTAGTGCGCGTCCCCGTGCCCTACTAGATTCTCCGAAGGGTTCGGATCGGATCGGTAAAAAAAGGTATCCACTCAGCGTTTGTCAGAACACCAAAGGTGTCCGGACGCTGATTATCCGTGAAAACCTAAAAAAGAGGACACCAGACAACAACACAATTACGAACAAAATGTAATATACTACTATTTTTAATTCATAAATACCACGATCATACAACCATGCTTATTGAAGTAGGTTAGCAACCCGTTACAGACAATCGTACCGTCTTGTGCGTCAAATGAGTGAACCAAATTGTAATTAGCCGATTAAACAATGGTGATAATTTAGATATTAGGTCCAAGAAAGGACTGACACAGCAGAAGTCAACAAATTAGCTTCTGCAATTCTAAAAGATAATGTTTATATATTTAATTTTAAAGGATTTAGAGGTTCCATACAAAACATCACTATTCATTCTACCAAAATGTATGGAAAAGCTGAATTTTATTTCAGCTATTTTTAGTTGTTCGTTTATAACACGGGCGCCATCTCAGAAGGTTTGGACGGTGATAAAAAAAGTCAACCTGTATATACTACAGCTGCTAAAGCTTTCAATGCACCTAATAGTATGTAATAACGGGGTTTGTGAGTCTCCTGCTATCACTGAGCAATATACCCTTTTGACTCTAATCTGTACTCTGTTAGGACTTTTATTAATGTGAAAGTTCGCTGATAACCACTGTGCATTTCAACTTCACCGGGCAAGCCGTGTGAAACGTAGCACCGACAGAGGTTTTCTAGAGGGGACGGCATCACGCACTAGTGCGTTTCCCCGTGCCCTACTAGATTCTCCGAGGGGTTCGGATTCGATCGGGGAGCCTGCTTGGATGTTTGACCCCTTCTGTATACACGAATCAAAAATGCACGAATGTACATTAAAATTACCTTTAAAACGTAACACAAAAAGCTGAAAATTCCTCGACAAGGACGACCACTGATTTGCATATCTCCCTCACTCTAAAATAACCTTTAAAACATTAAACATAAAGCTGAAATTCCTCACCCACAATTTAACGAAGACAAGGACGACCACTGATTTGCTCTCTCACTCTAAAATAACCTTTAAAACATTAAACATAAAGCTGAAATTCCTCGCCCACAATTTAACGAAGATAAGGACGACCACTGTTTTGCATATCTGCTTCACTCTAATACAACATTTAAAACATGAAATATAAAGCTAAAAATCCATCGCCTACAATTTAACAAAGGCAAGGACAGCCACTGATTTGCGATCACCCTCACTCTAAAATAGCCTTTGATACATTAAACGTAAAGCTGAAAACCCCTTGCCCACATTTAACAAAGACAAGGACAACCATATCTGCCTATCTCCGTCTCCCTCTCTTCTCACCTGTCACAACTCTCTGTTGGACAATGATCTGCTCCCTAACCACTACCGGCTGCTGGATAGCGGCCGGCGACGTTATAAACACTTCGTCATCAGAAAGCAAGCTCAAATCTTGACCTTTTCATAGGAAAATAGCAATAGAAACACTTTAATGGCTTTAGAGAAACAAACAAATAAAAGAAGATACTTAAAAATTGACTAAATAACATCTGAAATCACATCTCAAAAAAAAGGCATATTTTTATATACTATCTTAGTCACTTACAAACTGTAGGTAATTACCTATGAGTTTCTAGAAAGTCACAATGCAACCAATCACAAACTGGTTAAAATTTGACGCAACCAATATTAGGCCCACCTATCCAGATTCTCCGAGGCATTCGGATCGGATCGAAGTCATCACTTGATAACAAGTGAACTCAAAACAAAAGACTTCAGAAACAAAAGAAGAAATAAATCAATAAAGATTACACTTAAATTCTGACAATACAATACGTAGGTGTTTACCGCCTCTGTGGTCTAGTGGCTAAGACCACCGGTTTAAACCCAGAGGTCCCGGGTTCGATTCCCAGCGGGGGGGTACATGTTTGTGTACTCGGCTTGGTTGGTGGTAGGGCTTGTCTGTCCGCCTGGCTAGCTACCACCATCTTATCTAAATATGTCGCCATAACATCAATGTTTGTAGCATTGTTGTGTTCCGGCAGCTAGAGATAAGATAGCCAGTGCCTCGCTAGTTGAGGATCCCGGGTGGAGTGCGCTTCCACCATTGGCCTTATCATCACTTAACATCAGGTGAGATCAAGGCACTGCGCTTAACCGGAAAATATATTTAAAAAAAATAAAAACGTCTGGTACTGGTTCTTCAAAACCAAAACACCATACGGGTAAACAATTAGCTTTCATCTCGCGTGATGTTAAGTGATGATAAGGCCGAAGGTGGAAGCACTTCACCCTGAATCCTCAACTACTGAGGCACTGGAATAATAATTACTAACGGTATTGTTATTGTTATTGTAGGCGAGTGTGAATGAAAGTGTTGGTAGGGGTAGACGTAGGCGGACGTTTCGAGATCAAATCAGGGACGTCTTGAAAAAAGGCCAGGTCAAGAGTACCCTAAACCGAAGAGCATGTATGAAGGGAATAATGAAAGTGGACGAAGCGAAACAAGTATGTAAGGATCGTAGCAAGTGGAAAGAAGTGGTCTCTGCCTACCCCTACGGGAGAGAGGCGTGATTATATGTATGTATGTATGTATGTATGTATTGTTACCATATTTTTTGTTGCGTGTAAGTATCTGATATTTCGGCACAGTTGCGTGCGCCATGATCAAGGATGTACATACAATGAGCGAACAAAACGATCTACACTCTTTCTCAGTTTGCGCTCAATATTCGTACCGTTAATAATAATACTCTAATGTAAGTGACTAAGATAGTTCAAAAAGTTATAACGATAACGATAACGATGCTTATAGTGTGAAATCGATTTGAATTTATTTGCATCCAAACAGCCCCCCGACCGCCTAATTCTATCGCCATCGCTCTCGCTATCGCGCTCTATAGTTTATGGCGTCATCTTGTCATTTCAAAAGCGATATGAAATCAATATGAAAGCAATATCGAAAGCTATACCCTATAGCTTTCGATATTGCGTTTATATCGCTTTCGAAATTACAAGATGACGCTATAAATTATAGAGCGCAATAGCTATAGCGATAGCGATATAGTTAGGCGGTAGGCCCCAGGGGCCCAACCGCCAAACCGATTGCCTTGGCTACTTGTATAGTTTATGACGTCATCTTGTCATCTAGCTTATAGGTATAGGCATATATCGATAGCTATAGCCTATAGCTTTCGATATTGCTTTCATAGGCGGTACGAAATGACAAGATGAAGTCATAAACTATACACGTAGCCAAAGCGATCGGTTAGGCGGTCGGGGGGCAGGTTGGTTTACATTATAATTCGATAACGTTATCAATCCCTGACCAAGCCTACAAGACATCACGCGACATATATCTCACCTTTAGCGGCATGCGGCCTGGGCGCGGGCGACGCAGCACCGGAAGATATAAACGCCTCCTCATCGGGTAGCAGGTTCGGATCCCGGTCGGTATCTATCGTAAGTATTGCCACAATGGGGTAGCCGACATTTCAGTCAATACTCTTTAGCAGTAGAATAATATGTTAAAAATGCCTTACAACTTTCTTAGACTTGACTCCAAAAAGTCGACTTATATGTCCTAGCCAGAAATTCTAATCTTTTAAGACAAATCCTTAGGAAAAATCATTTTTTTTTTTAATTCCGATAAGTATATTATAAACATGGTAATACATAATAAAAGTTTATTCTTAATATATTTTCTAATTATTATTAAATAAAATAATTACCGGTATTAATAACCGGTAAATAGATTAAGTTATAATAAATATAGGTACGCTAAATGGGCCCGTTAGTGTAGTAATAAAACATGCTTTAGATAACATGCAAAATAACAATTAATTGTGCCAAAAGTGCGAAAAACTATGCTATCATGCTTGTAAACATATAAAATACCAAACTCTATGAATATACTACTTTACAGGAGAAACACAATGTAAATACATACACCAAAGTGTCATTATTAGTAAATATTTAAAAAATCTTAACAGACAAAATGTTTAGAACCTCTGGAAAACTAATTAACAAAATAATAAAAAATATATGTTCTTTCAAATAAAATTCAACACTGTATATAAAAATTTTATGAAAATTTTTCGAATAACTAAATAAAAATTTGTACACCAACTTCTATTATGTACTAACCTTTTGTCCTGTCCGCGTGGGCTCGCTCCATATTCAAGAAATCGACTGAGTCTAGAAAAGAAATGGCACATGCATACATACTATGGAAGACTCACTAAAACTATAAAAGCGTCCTCAAAAAAACTACATAACTCACTATAGGGCTAGCACGAACTATTATCGAAGCGAAAATTAAAACTCTGCACAGCGCCACAACCCTCGTTATTGGAACTAAAATTTGACAGATGTCATTTAATTTCTAGTTTGTTTGGACTTCTTGGCGGGAAAGTGAAGAGTCATGTCTGCGGTTTTGTTTTATTTTCTAAAATTTGTGTTATGTCGAATATTAATGTGAAATAATGGTGGATTATTAACCGTTAAGTGTTCGTGAGTGTGCTCTCGTGTTGGCAAATGAAACAAAACAGTGTAATGTTACTTTTCAAATTCTCACAAGAAGTCTGCGTGAGAACTTAGTAAAGCCCCACATCTTTACTGAGATACTCGAGGGGTTGGGGGGTAATATCATTTCTCACTTCCCATTTCTATTATCATTCATCATCATCAATATAATATTGTTTATTTATGTATTACAATGAAATTAAGAAACTAATGACATGGCAGCATGGTCTATGACCTTAGCCGGTTCCTTAAGGAACAAACTAAACTTAAAAAAATAAAAAATATTCTAGTTTGTTTATTCTTCTGTTTGATATAGGAAAGGCAAAGGGATATCTAGCTCACACAGCCTTGTTTCTTTTTTAAATCAACATAAGGATTAATACATAATAAAGCTTACGTTACGCCTCCAATAGAAGTTCGTGCTAGACCAACAACACTGAGTGCCTAATGCGAGTTTAAATATAAACTTAAATTAGGCAACACTTGAGTTAATACTTTTTTGAGATTATACTGTTTAAGAAATAAGTGTATACATATATATTTTGTACTCATAATTATAACCGTAACAAAACAAACACAATCTAACAAAAAATCAAACTAAAAAACATGCATCTCAAATAATAAAGTTTATCTCAAATAAAAAACATGCCAAAATGCCAATTCGTCTAAGATACAAGATGCAAGATAATCTCTCAAAAATCATAAAGCATTCAACTTATAATTAAAATTAATAATTAAGGAAAGCTTATAGAAAAAAATCTATGCAATATTAAATAAAAATGAAAAAAGATCTGTGTTTTTGAGTCGATTAATTTACCTTTTAAGATATTGTTATTTTAGCAACTTAATTTTGCTGTCGAATTAACTTATGTGGTCAGTTATTTTTGTAGCCGACTGTACCGTTTAAATAGTACAGTTAGTAATGTGTATAATTATTACTTACCATC
Source organism: Eudonia truncicolella (assembly GCA_949315975.1). NCBI lineage: Eukaryota > Metazoa > Arthropoda > Insecta > Lepidoptera > Crambidae > Eudonia > Eudonia truncicolella. The sequence continues at coordinate 7,006,948 of OX438854.1, forward strand.
GCTGAGGACGACTTCCGGCTGACTTCTGATAGGAGCTTGTTTCGTCTCTATTCTCAATACTCGATGCTCTGAAAAAAAAAATTAAATTGAATATTTGTAACTGCCTATCAGGGATTTTAATACCGTTAAAATAATTAGTTTAGCCAATGGGTATTCGTGGTAAATAATACCACTAACTTAGATTGAAGGCTGATTGCAGAATGTATAATTTAGTAAAAAACTTAGCTGCTAAAGTACAATTTTATAGTGTTACGACTAGTGACATAAATACAAACAAAAATTCTTATTAATTAATTACAAAAACACAATGTTGAAAAATTTCCACGAGCAGGATTTGAAATTTCCACGAGCAGGATTTGAACCTGCACCCTTCTGACATACCGGGTCAGGTGCTCTTCCAATTGAGCTGTCGTGGTTCAGGGTAAACATAAGTTCGGTGCCGGTGATACGGCTCTCAGCCGATGTACGCCAGTCTTATATAGATTGCTAACTAGTGAACTCACAAGTGTTTTTTTATATATTTTAGCGTTTTATTAACGCTTAAATATACTTAAGTAAAATTGAAACACTGAAAAAAGACGACAACCTCAGGCGGGAATCGAACCACGCACCTTCCGCATTCCGGGCGGCTGCCTTAACCACTTGGCTACCAAGGAAAACTTCTAAGATTGATGAAGCAATGTTGACTAAAAAACATAAGAATCAAGCACTGAAAAATTTCGACGGGTGAAAGCCAGACCTCGGTAGCCAAGTGGTTAAGGCAGCCGCCCGGAATGCGGAAGGTGCGTGGTTCGATTCCCGCCTGAGGTTGTCGTCTTTTTTCAGTGTTTAAATTTTAGTGAACTCACATTTTATTCTCAGCCCCATTCCCCGTAATAACAGTGGCGCAGTCCGAATTTTACGCTTTTATTACATTTAAGCAACATAAACGATGTCGGTGGGACTATTAAAGGTGTTTAACCACGAACTTCAAGATGCCGAATGGTTACTTTTTATTTTTTTAAATATCTTGTATTTTCCAATTTTGTAGTTAATTATTTGAATCTTATTTTATTTTTTCTGACTTGCATTGCATATGAGCTTGCGTTTTAAATTCTTTGCCCCTTACAAATAAACAAAGATAAAGGTCCGAATAGTTTTTCCGTGTTTTGTTCCTGTCATGTAAAAGTCATTTCAAATGAGTAAAAGAGACAAAACACGGAATAACTATTCGGACCTTATTCTTTGTTTATTTGTAAGGCACATAATGTTTAATTTAAATATTTTTTTAATTGAGTGTTTAATGTAATAGATGTACGTCGTTTTTATCACAATAAATAAATAAAATCAGTTTTGTAGCGTTTTTTGTTAATAAACAAAGAATTAAATAAATGAAACGTACCGTCGCGTGACTCCTCCTCCGTCTCAGAGGGCGCGCTCGCCGGGGAAGTGATCTGCGCAGCGCTGATCGCTTCGGACTCCGAGAGGTCAGTGTCGTCTGCAAACACATGGAAACATAGATCGTTACTACACTAGGTTTAAAATTATAGGTGAGGACTCAGGCGGGGGAAGTGATATCACTATATCATAGTCACTATAGTGACTATGTTCAGTTTTTACAATCTTTTATAGAGAGATTTTACTGGCAGGTTTTTGTGAATTTGGATAGATGTATGTACAGTGTATGAGGGTGGAAAACGTTCGTTCCTGCTGCCTCCAAGAAGGTTAATTGAACACCACCTACCTCTATTCGACCAGATGGAAGATGCTCGGCTCCAGGCGTACTCGGCACGCCACAGGGTCCAGGTGGATTTCAAGGGTTAGCACGGCTAATCTAGGTTCAATAGGTCTCGGAAGAAGCACACTACACGGCAGTGAGTCCACACACACAATACGGATGTTAGAACGTCTAACAATGAGGTTTCGACACGGTCAAAATTGAGAGGAGAGAACGTCCGTCCAGCTCAACGCGCAATGGCTACCTGCCGCAGTACGTGCGGCCAGCCGTCGAGTCGAGTTCAGTGGTGATTTACCAATCTACCCTCAATTCAACAGCAGAAATCGAACAGACTATATAGAATGTGACTGTTTATGTAGGTACCGTAAAGTGACTATTTAGAAATACAGTGACCCAAAAACACGATCTAACCATGTGTCATTGATAATGCGTGCGCGCACACGTATATGTGTACGTATACGTGCGTGTGCGTACCCGTATGCGTGCGTATACGTGTGCGCCGGAAAGTGTCTTATAACGATGCTTTGGTAGATACTATAAATATGAAAATGCTGCTGTTTTTAAGAATGTATATCCTTACTATAGGATAGTTAAGTAGTAGGTTAAGTTGTCGCACGTGTATTTGTCTGTTTAGCGCGCCAGCGCACTCACAGTCCCGTGTGGTGCCTGTAAAGTGTCTGTACGTTGTCTGGTTTCCCTGTAAATAGAGTCTGGGTATTAATGCTCCCAGTCGCTGCTCATGCCTATAAACACAGTTTGTACGTTGTCTGGTTTCCTTGTAAACAGTGTCTGTATGTTCCTGCCCCCCTCAGCCGCAGCTGCTCGTGCCTGTAATAGGTGCGTACATCCACACGCGCATGCACTCACAGTCGCCGGCGCGGCTCTTGCGCTCGACGACGCGCCGGTACTCGTCGATGTCGCGGTCGGTCACGTGGTCGAACGGGTTGCGCGCGTACGGCGCGCTGTACACGGTCGCGTTGTGCTGGTACCCGCGCTGGATTATGCCTTTGGAAGCGGCGCCCATTAACACCTGGTGGGACGAGAATGGTATATTTATTCGATTTTGTTAGACATAAAGGGAAATTGCAATTGGAAAAAAAAATCAAAATTCAAAATAATTTATTCAGTTTAGTTAAATGGGGGGGGGGGGGGCATTTTGAGCATTGTTCTTTCCTCTATAGACTTTGACAGTTTTGTAGCTTAACCTGAAATGAAGTTTATATGACGGGAACAAAACCCGAAATACAAAATGCGGATAAATTGAAATATTTATTTCTCTGAAGTAAACAAATTCTTTAAATAAAAATTGGAACAAAGCAAAAAATAGTTTGGGTACCGATCCATGACAAAAAGAGCTTAACAACACATTTACGATTGGTGCAACCTATGAAGTACGTAGTCACCGTCAATTAAAAAAATAAATAATTGGTTACCCATCTTAATACAGACCACAATGAAGGTAGCTTAACATTTACGATTGTTACTCGTGTAAGTACTCACGACGTGGTCCCCGGTGTGCGTATTGGCAGCATCTTCTCCCACCAGCTTGCTGGCCTCATCCCAGGTAACACCTTCTAGGATGTGGGACTGAGGGCCGGCGCTGATCTTGTCTGCGCGACGGTTCTCTTTGATCTAGACGAGTCGAGTAACGTTAATACAAGTATTTTTTTTGTAAAGTTTACCAATTTTATTGCTAAACTTAAAACATATACACCACGCAAGGGCGTCGAACCCGTAGCATCTGGCAATTATATTGTTCAAAACCCTTTTTAATACTATTTAAAAGTAGGTAATAATATTGTGCAAAATAATACAAGTCAATATTTGTGACGTCTTCATTAGTTCCAATAGCTGTTACAAGATGGCGGCGCGGATTGGCTTCTAATATCGCTATCAACATTTCACGTCAGAATGTATATAGTCATTTGAGTTATCAAATAAAGTTGTTACCTACTTTAGAGCAAAAGTACTCTTAGCGATTTTATTAACCCTATTAGTATTTACACACAGTTCAAGGAATACCATTTAACATATATTATATATTGATAAATGCGGACCGAGTATCTGTACAGAATAATTACGCTGGCAATCTATACTACTTACTAATTATTTACTTATATAAATGTAGAAATTCATAAACACACATTTGTATATTACTAGATATTATCTTTGAGAACCTAGATAGAACGTATGCTATGCTATTCGTTCAGATACTGTTAACCAAAATAATAATTATGTTGAGTAAGAACATAAAATGGGACCGAATGCGAATGGGACCATTTTTGTATTCGTGACGAAATGCAAATGGGACGGTCTGCGTCAAACCCATTGGAAATACGTAGCGATCCCTTTAAGGGGTGATAGTAAAGATTATTAGCTATCAATTTGCCCTCAGGGTACATGGGTACAGAGTACATACATATATAGTTACTTATGGAAATTCAATGATGACGCAAGGAGTAACAAACAAAATTGGTAGGTAATAATATTTTTATAACTATTTAAACTATCATGGTCACTTGCAATAGAGTAATTATTAACGGGATTCTTACCATGTTTATTTTTTAAATCATATTTTTTATATAATTTCAATGAGTACTTTAAACATTTAAAGTAGAAATAGCGTTGTTGAAACTCAAGTAAAACAGTTGTCTTTTCTGGTAAAATGTGTTAACCTTTTGTACGACATTTTAAGCAAAACAAATTTTATTTCAGTTCATTGTTGTAAGCGTGCGCTTAAGTCAATATTGTAGCGATGACTTGACTTGACATCTTTGCCCAGCAGCGGGCACAATATAGGGTAAAGCCACCAAAGAGCACGCACTACCAAAGAGCACCGCAGTGCTAATAATTGAATATAATCTGTTAGCAACTACTTGCCGGTGACATGACGTGTGCATGGAGTCAATATGGTACGTAGTATTTATTAATCCCATGAATGTGTGCTTGCCAAACGATAAAATAGAATTTCGTATGGGAATACGTACTCTTTGGTAGTGCGTACTCTTTGGTGGCTTTACCCTATAGGCTATTCACTTACGAAAATGTATTAATTAATTAATATAATAATGAAACGGTACATACCTGTTGTTGCAGCGTCTTGAACTCCTTAGGATTGGTGTTCTTAGGCACAAACTGTAGTGTGTCAATCTTGACCGGCGTACTGGAGTGTGATGGCGAGCCATCTTGAACCCACTGCCGTACGCGATAAGACCGACAATCCGCCGCGTTTGTGTAGCGAAAGGAAAAGGGGGGAGAGAAAAAAATTACAAATTAGTGAAAAATGTTGCCAGTTCTTAAAATTTTCTACTATTCAGATAGAAAGCGGTAAGGGGGGTTAGTGATAGGAAGCTTGTAAGTGAAACAGAAATAAATAAATAAAAGTGCTTTAGCTAACAGGAAAATGGTTGGAGCAAATAAAAAAATAAAATCGAGTTATGTTTTACACCTGGCAATCATCGAGCGTGTACAGTATAAAGAAAAAAAGTTTCTTATTTTTTTTGTAATGGATTTTTTTAAAGATAATACATTTTCATATACATTCCTCATGCAAAGCGTACTTGAAAATTTTAAATACTCAAGCAAACCCTGTCTGTAAAGGTGTACTATCAGTGTTGCCAACAACAAAATAAAAAAACTACTATAAGCGTAGTAGTTTTTCAACTGGCAACACTCTCGAAATCTCGATGACGACATACCGGTCGACATTGACAAAACAGATTTTAAAACAGGAACAAAACTAGGATGAAACAAAAAGGGTGCAGGAGGTAGGTACTTTAACATTTGAATGTGGCAACATTTCCATTTTTCCTTTCGCTACACTGTACATACTCGATGCGTTTGTTCAACAGAATCGTTTAAAACCAATTCTGTTGTTACCAGGGTAAAAGGGCTGAATGAAATGCTATTGATCAGGCTTATTAGCGGTATTTAAAAAGCTTAATCAGTTTCTGATGCAAACACCAACAACCCAATGACGTAATTAAAACCATTTAGAAATATCCCTAAGCACTTTGTATGTTAATTTCCGCCAGAATAATACACTATGTAAAATTTTGGAATGCAAGTATTAAGTATATATCTCAATCATTATCATCTTAATATAAACTTCCCACAGCTGGGGTCAAGCTTTTCCCACGCTAGAACCAACAACTTACATCCGAGATTGATCCCATCAATTGTTTGTTTTCTGGAGCCCTCTCTCTCCTTTGTGTCTAAAATTCCATGTTTTAATTTTATTTTATGTATTAGGTATTGTGTGACACAGATTTTTTTTAAATTAATTTATTAATTGGTAACGAAAAGGTATAACAAGCAGGAAGTTATCATTATTAAAAAATAACAGGGAACTCAATGGCGCAAATTGACCGAATTCAAAATCCAAACTCCTTACTCCGCAAGTTACGTTAAACCGTTGGTGACGATTGTTTTCGTAATCGACAGTCGAATCACTCAGTGTGGTTGTATATGGCCTTTTTGAGAGAGATTGCTGATTGCCGCTGCGGCATTTTCAGCTTCACCGGGCTTTTTTGGGGGCGGCGAGGAACGTAAAGGGTCCCTCAAGCCGTGTGAAACGAATCACCTTCAGAGGTTATCTAGAGGGAACGGCGCGTCCTCGTGCCCTACTAGATTCTCCGAAGGGTTCGGATCGGATCGGGGAGCGGAGCAACCCGAGGGCGCCTCTAAAGGCACGGACCTCGGCTCGGGTTGACCGGGCCGTGGAGGAGGAGAGAAGCGCCCAGGTACATGTCTGTACCCGGTGTAGAGCGAGTGTGAACCGGTTCTTCGTACCCTTGTTCTACGAGTACGGTGTCTTGGGCCTAAACTGGTGTGCCTGTTTAGTGTATTCTGTAAATGTGTGCTGTCATTTAGAGGATCGGGCGGGGGGATATATGGCCTGATCTACCCACGTGCTTATTGGTGATATGGGGATACTCTTGAACCCAGCAGTAAGAACAGTATAACTCGAAAAAAGACAAAGTGTTGAAAAAAATTCACGAGCGGGATTCGAACCCGCACCGCATGACATGCCGGGTTGGATTGTATTTCGGCGAGTTGGATTGAGCCACGACAGCATAGTTGGCAGTGCACCTGACCCGGCATGTCATGGGATGCGGGTGGAATTTTTTGAACAATTTGTTTGTCTTTTTTTTAATTGTAATTTGTTCGCAACAATATTTGCGTAAAATTATATGTAATATTCAAGAACAGCAAAGACTGATAATGATGGTGATAACAGCTGATTAATTAAAATAATTTTAAACTTTTAAAACTTTTAAGATCCTGTACAGACAAATACATACAATACTTTAGCCAATATAACCATAGTGAAGTTAGGAATAGCTGGACTATGACTTGCTTCAGACTTGTGTATGTTAAGTATACATTATAAAGATAGTACATGATTGTTATGTATTGTTATGTATACATTTCAATTTAAAAAAAGTTTTAACCAGTTAGAGTAGGTATGTAAAACATATTTCCGTAAGTATACAAATTATATACAATTCTTTTCTTATTGTATAAAATCACAACGGTTGAAACGAATCACAAATTATATGGTATTTGTGGTATTTCATCTGCAAAGATGAATCTGCATGGCCATCGGTTGCAACGACCGTTTGGATAGATGGCGCTAGTGCCGCTAAAAAGCACTCAAAAACATAAAATAGCAGTGACAAAATTCAGCGCTTATGTCAGCCTTCTTCTTCGTCAGCTTATGTATTTACTGCACTGTATAAAGTACAGTATAGATTTATTTATGTATTAGTTATGTAAAACTTTACTGTCTGACACAGTCATGTGGCCACTATGTCACAGAGACTGTTAAATTTAATTACTTAATAAGTTTTTAATAATACAAAAACGTTGAAGTCAGAAAAAAAAGTGTTAACAATTTTGTAAAAATAACCAAAAGAATATTATATCCTAGCAATATCAAGTCCAGCCGAAGACAAATTAAAAAAGAGAATTAAATTGTGAAGAAAAGAGTGAAGTGACAGAAGTAAGTACAAGTAAGGAAAAAAAAATAACAGTAAATTGATGATTTCTCTTGAAACTGTTAATTACCTCATCGTTGTTAGCATCCACCCACTGCAAAACATTATTTTATTAGTCACGTGTCAAAAACACACAAAACAAAAAAATACAAAAAAAAAAAAAACAAAAAAAAATTTATACTTCATCAAAAGCATTTCACAAGTGAAAGAGTTAATTTTTTGATACAATAATCTGTTTTTTTTTTCAATTTATTTATGTAAAGATACTCTCTCTATAAGCACGAAATCTTGAAGCCATTATTAATTATGACCCGACGTCTTTTACACATGTTTTATACAAACAGCTTTTGTCGTAAAGTACAGGAAAGTTAAAAATTGTTTAGACATTCCCAGAAGTTTAAAAAAAACTTATGGTATTCGTTTATAGTGCGTTTACAAAGTAGGACATAGCAAGTACACACTATGCCTTATAATTCTGTATACTTCAAACTTAATTATATTGGACTTTTTAATGTTTTTCTGCATAAATAAAACAACAGTGTTGGATTTACTCTAGTCTATTAGTCTATGGCTTAGATAATTGTCTTCGGTCTAATAAATGAGAGTAAAGTATAAAAGAGATCAATGGTTTCGCAGAAGAGAGAAAACTATTCGAAAGACGTCATATTACATATTTACTTGAATTTGAAAATTAATGAAAAATATCTGCTACCTAAAATCTATTTAATTTAAAGTATTTACCCTCAATCGTACGGCTATCCTATCAATACTGTACGTTAGATTAGAAGTACCAGTCGCTTAAAAAGCAATAGATAAAAGATGTCGGGTCAAAATAAGAAATCAATTTAAACACTACACACGAAGCGAAGCGTGAACAACTTAATTTTACAACGCAATATTAATTATCGACATCAATTATATCTGTAGGTATACAAAGTTATTTTCATAATAGTAGCCAAGTTTTCTGTGGCGACTCAGAATCGTTAAGCAAACAACTTTCTCCTAGTAACATGGGTCGAAATATGTCAAAAATGTGTGCGACTTCCCATACTAAAGTGAACACGTGATCCACCTGATTTCATTTTGGTCGACCCATGTTCGGGGCTTGGAATACCGGTATTTTTTAAATAACCGGTATCTTTGACTTTAATAAAGTATCGATAACGATTTGATACCGGTATTAATAATACAGGTTAAACCGATGAGTACCGGTAAGTAGTATTGTACCGGTATACCAGTATTACACACCATTCTTTTTATTTATTTTTTTTGAGAGAGATTGCTGATTGCCTCAGACGGCATTTTCAGCTTCACCGGGCTTGTTTGGGGGCCGGGGTCAAGCCGTGTGAAACGAATCACCTTCGGTGGTTTTCTAGAGGGAACGGCATCGCGCAAGGGTTCGGATCGGATCTGATTACACACCATCTTATCTTATCTTATCTTAGCTGGGGCCTGGCCATTAAAACACCTGTTACACTACACAGGACATATACAAAGGTGAGTTTATATCCAAAGTATTTTTTTGCCGTGTAAAACGAATCACCGTCAGAGGTGTTCTAGTCGGTACCGGTATTTTTGAGGTACAATACCATTGAAGAATCGGTATTCAGGTACCGAAATGGAAAACACAGGTATTTACCGATATAATACGTGTATTTTCGGCACCGGTTGCAAGCCCTTCCCATGTTACTAAGAAGAAAGTTGTTTAATTGCCGATACCGAGACGCTCCTGATAATTTGGCTATTGTCGTAAAAAATAACTATGTACTTTAGTACTATAACTCTTAGCATATTATGTTTCTACGAACATGACTTTTCGATGGTATAATTTATTATTATGTATATCTTATTTAAATTATTTAAAAAATAAAAGTGATACAAAAAAAAACAGTTTCGACATTGAGCGAATTTGAGCGCTATTACTTGATTTATCAAAAACACAAATGTGGGAAAAAAATCCACGAGCAGGATTTGTACCTGCACCCTTCTGACATACCGGGTCAGGTGCTCTTCCAATTGCGCTATCGTGGTTCTAACCAGTTCTTTCGGCGGGCTGGTTAGAACCACGATAGCTCAATTTGTTCAAATCCTGCTTGTGGAAATTTTTTCAACATTTGTGTTTTTGTAATTTGTTTCGCAACAAAATTTGCGTTAAAATTATACAAACAAAACAAAAAACATTTAAAACATGTTACACCCGGCTATTGGTACAAAACAAAATATAATACGGTCAAGTAAAGTAATAGCCTATAACTGTCCCACTGCTGGGCACAGGCATCCATCATTGAAATCAAGTCATCACTACAAAGGATGGGTAGTGGCTTAATCACCACGCTTGCCAAATGCGGGTTGGTGATCACAAACCCGGGCTTATGAATCAAACAATACGAAAAACTGGGAATTCAACCCGGGACCTCTGGATATTAGAACGAGCGTTTAAAAGTGTTGAAAAAATTGTGTTGAAATAAATGATCCACAATCGGAACACGAACCTACACCTTCCGGTGTGATTTCAAAGATGGACGCGTTTGCCCAGCAGTGGGACAGTATAAATACTATTACTCACTCGCAGTTATATATGAATCAAAGTGTTTCCGACTATTGAGTCTTACAGACGTTCAGACCTAACATGTTTGATCTTAATACAAAAATTTATTTGTTTTTAGTGTTTCATATTTTGGTACAGCTTCAATGTAGGATATAACACGCCTTCTATAGAGAATTATAGAGAATTATTTCAAACCAACCTTAATCGAATACTCAACTCTAGTACAAACAATTATTATAAAGCAGCGTATACCGATTTTTTTTGTTGCGATTTTAGCTTAACAAAAACTTTTAGTATCAGAGCTTTACGCTTTAAGTATAAAAGCAGGACTTTACTTTAAACTGAATTTTCAACGAGGTTTAAACCAAACTATACTACTACATATATCAAATCAAGGACGTCTTGAAAAAAGGCCAGGTCAAGAGTACCCTAAACCGAAGAGCATGTATGAATAATGAAAGTGGATGAAGCGAAACAAGTATGTAAGGATCGTAGCAAGTGGATAGAAGTGGTCTCTGCCTACCCCTACGGGAAAGAGGCGTGATTATATGTATGTATGTATGTACCTCCTTAAAAAAAACCAACCTTATTATATCCGACGCTTCGACCGAGTCGTACCGGCCGTGGTCACGGGCTAACTCAACCAGTGACCATGTAGTATTTTTATTATTTTGATTTTTGCTTTCACAGCGCTTCACACATTCACAATGATTTAGAAATTATAAATATCGAATGTATTTTTTTTACCACAACCCTTGGATTACCGAGCTTCCTGAGATTGGTTATTTTTTTTCTAATAGAATAAAATTATCACGTAGTATTTTTTATTAGTAGTTTTAGTTTGCATTTAAACACCTTTTGAAAACTTCATTTAAAAGTGTATAAAATACTTTAATTGGCAGTACAATCATCCAAAAAAAATAAAACACTAAAATGTGTTGCTTCTAAAAGTTTGAGAATGTCAGCTATCTAGTTTGAGTATTCGATTTTTAAAAACTATTGATGTGTTGTAAGACTTATTACACTATATCAAAAAATATCGATGAAATGGTTAACATTAATTATTCATTTTAAACCTATTTATAAGCAACAGTTATATAATATTATATAATTAAAATATATCATCTAATACAATCAAAGTCGAAAGGAAACAGCAGTCTCTAAAATATTTGGTGTACGAATTAAAATATAAAAGCATTTTAAATAGAAAGAAAAATAATTTATATTGTATTATAATAATCACTGTATAATTTAAAACAATAAAACCAAAGTGTGTAAAACACACATATAAAAATCAGATTCCTTCAAAAACCATTTATAAAAAAAAAACGTTCAAAACTTATATGATATATAAAAAACCCACTAACCAATATAAAAAGAAAAAATATATCTCAGAATTAAAAATGGAATGTTTTAGAAAATATAATTAATAAAATTGTATAATTTAAATATTTTAAATCACTTTTGTGACGCGAACTTAATATTAAAATAATATAAGTATTGAACAAAGTATTTAATTAATTAATTAATGATAACTATGACTTGTTTGCGATAGTACAGACGCCAGCACATCAACCTAAAACTGTCAAACATCTTCAAAACATTTTCAACCATTATGCTGTCATAAAGTCCAAAGTTTATTTAGGACATTTGACAGGTCGTTGTAGCCTGAAGTGAAGGCGTGTGGTGCATACTATTGACAGTAATATAACCGTTTATTTGTGGAACACGCAGAATAATGATCAAAATGTAATTGTAATTTATTCACTATTGTATCGCAACCCTCGATTACGACACCTCGTAATACCGCGCGCCCACTCCCTACTCGTGATCCTATTTCAACGACTCCTCCTGCGTTTTCTCACTCACGAGACTCGAGAAACATAACCCTCACCAAATGGAACTTGAAATTTAATGGTCGTTCTTGGATTAAGATTTTAAAGAATTGTTTTTGTTTTGATTCGCAAGGTCGAAGACCCTTTTTCTTCTCCATCATCCTTACGATACCCTCAGCGGTGGGAGCTGGGAGTGTGCTATTTTCTCATTTACCATACACACCTATATTCTACGCTTGGAATACATTCGGTGTGCAATGAAGCGATGCTCATGTTCTAAGGGCTAGAGCTAACGTTCGCTATTCTCTTCATCTTGACAGTGTGTAAAACAATAGTTTGCATTGATTTTTCAAAAGCTCAGTTCAAAAGTACTTCTATGCCAAAGAGATACTGATTGCCCTTAGAATCTGATGCCAAGTTACGTGAACTGAAATATTATACGTTCCAGCCTTTTAGAGACTATTTGATTATAGTGTTGTTCAATGTTGTAAGATATTTTTTATTTCACTTGGTGTAGATTAAACTTTTGTATATGTAAGTTTTATATTATTACTGGTTTGTTTGTATGTCTCGCAAGTTGTAATGAGGCCTGTGTACATAGCAGTTTATGTTAATTTTGCTGCTTCTAATAACAAAGAAATTTGGTGACTCGTTTCTTTGTCGCACCTCCAAAAGATGGAATAGTCTACCGGCACACGTTTTCCCTCTCTCCTATGACATGGGGTCCTTCAAACGAGGCGTGAAGAAGCACCTTGCGGGCCGGCAGAGTGAGGTTGACTGATGCTGCGTTGTTTTCACGCTGCACCAGTTGTCTTCGCGTCTGGACTCCATTTCCACTTAACATCAGGTGGTGTGGAGTCATTTGGACTACAAAAAAATTTTATATTGTAAAGAATTTAGCTTATGACGCTCTTTATGAATATGTAAAGTACAGAGTAGTATCAACAGAGCATGCTGATAACGGCTTTTAGAGCATAACAGCACATTATTTTAGAGACAAGTTAGTTGGACCAAAACGATGAAAAGACAATTTAAAATAATATTGAACCCATTTCTTCCCATTGAAACATTCACTCGCGTTGATGATTATTACATGAAATTCGATTGCTAATAATTATAATTATTTTACCATTTACTTTTTATTTACCATTATTCTGTGCGTCGTATGAATACAATATACATGGTTTTATGCGATATCAACCCTAAACTGCGTGTTGTATTTCTTTGGGTCGTTTAGAACATAAGCTTCCATTGTAGTGTTGCCGAATAATCGATGTTCTTATTATCGATAGTTATTCATCTCAAACAGACATACTATTGACATAGTACACACGCCTGCACGTCAACCTACCTAAAACTGTCAAATTTCCTCAATACATTGCCAACCTTAAACCTTAAACATAAAGTTCAAAGTCTATTGAGGAAATTTGACAGTTTGTGGTAGGTTGACGTGCAGGCGTCAGTACAATACTATCGATTAACTAGCTGATCATAAATTATTGTAATAGTCAGGAAAAGGAGTTGAAACAATGTCCATTAGCGGCATTTGGACCCGTATCGTCTGCCATACCGAGTCAAGTGCACTATTTCTTAACAAACTACTATAGAGTGTGCGTTTATTACGTTACATTGTGTATATTTATAAATAATAATAAAGACACTAGATAAATCTGCTATAGATAAATACTATAGATAAATCGGCAAACACCACTCCAACCCTAAACTGGTAACGGATATTTCAAGGTTGTGACATTATCGATAATCTTTGCCATTGATACTATATCTATAAAACTACCGATATATCGGCAACACTACTTCGACCCCTAACAGGTGACAGGTATTTTAGGGTCGTGACAATATCGATACTTTTAACAATCGATATTACCAATGAAACTATAGATATATTGGCCACATTAGTCCAACCCTAAACTCCTGAGGGGTGTTTTAGAATAGTGACAGTATCGATACTTTTAGCCATAGATCTGTCGATACATCGGCATCACAACCCTAAACTGGTGACATACATTTTAAAACCCACACTATCGATATTCTTGCAATCGATCGGCATCACCGCTCCAACCCTAAAACGGTGACTGATGTTTCAGGGTTCAGGGAGACCGCCTACTCGGCCTCAACCCTCAAGTATTCTACCTTAGTGATCTTCTTGGGGTCGTTGGTGCCGGTCTCCAAGACCTCCACCTTCTGGTACACGTTCGGTGAGTTCAGCCAGCGGGTGCGCTCGCCGGTCTTGCCTTGGCCTTTCTTCCATATGCTGTAGAAGGAAATTTATGATTATCACACTGTCTCTTAGTGGTGACGACAGTTCTTCACCATCATCAGCTTGTTTAATGTTCCCCCTGCTGGGGCGCGAACTTTCCCTGTGGAATGTTTTTGTTTTGTTTATATAATGTTAACGCAAATTTTGTTGCGATACAAATTACAAAAACACAATGTTGAAAAAATTTCCACGAGCAGGATTTGAACCTGCACCCTTCTGACACACCGGGTCAGGTGCTCTTCCAATTGATTTAAAATAGCTTGCCTACTTCTTAACTGATCTTTAGTATTTGTAAAAATATTATGATCGGGTGTTAATGACGGTAGTTGTTGACATTGAATTGGCGTCTTTGGCTTTCAAAGTAAAAAAGTAAATAGTGTTGAATAATTTCGGCGGGCTGGTTAGTACCACGATAGCTCAATTGGAAGAGCACCTGACCCGGTATGTCAGGTTCAAATCCTGCTCGTGGAAATTTTTTCAACATTGTGTTTTTGTAATTTGTCCCGCAACAAAATTTGCGTTAAAATTATATAAACAAATCAAGAACATTTCTAAATATTTGACACATAAAACTCGAGCCTAATGCAATAATATTATCTAGTACAAGTAGGCACAGGACGATCCAAAAGCGCCCTACTAAAGATTATATGAATAAAAAAAAATTAAAAAATTAGTATTTGTCTATAACTCACCCTTGCTTGTACAGCTCAGCTTCCTCCAGCAGGTACCCCAAAGAGGAGACAGCAGGCGGCACCTCAACGTCGTTCTTCGGTCTCGGCACGTCGTTCTGAACACAATACAATCGAACATTAATTATCCACCTTTAAAATATTTTCAATATTACATTTTATTTTCAAGTGCTAATTGCTGCACTGAAGCTGAATTAATAGTAGATTATTAACCAAGGGGGTAAAGCAGTGTCTTCTGCCGCGGGTGACGATTTAAATCGCGAGCGTAACGAAGGACTCGAGGTTCACTCCCAAGCGTAGCGAGTTCGCTCGTGATTTAAGACGAGTCCTGAGTGTAGCGAGGGATTTAAGTTCACCCAAGACTAAGACACCTTTATCACCGAGGAAAATACTCTACTTTTCGTACCATTTGCGAAAAAATTAACACAATAATAATATGAGATGAGCCTTTATTAAATATAATGACAATTAAAAGTAAAAGTTAACATTCGAAACATTGGTCCAATTATTGATAGAGAGAGTTACAATTTTTTTTGGTACATTTATTGTTGACGAGTTGATTTGAGTATTTATATACAAACTCAATGGTGTAAGCACATATGTAGTTCAGTATAAATTTCGGTAAGTATTCCAAATTTAAATCACATTCTCCCCCTAGAGGATGAATGAAATTCAGTACAATTTTCTTTCCCTGTTTTTAACAGATTAAAAATGACTATTGTTATGTTCGCTTTTTGTGGCATAGAATGTCACTTTTTTGAGAAAGTGGTACGAAAATATTTATAAAATACAGTAAGAAAATTATATGCATACCCGACCCAGCCAGGAATCGAACCTGGGTCTTCCGCAACCCGTCGGTTGCAATAACCGTTGGATAGACGGCACTCTGCCGCTAAAAAGTACTCAAAAATTAAAAAGCAGTAAAAAAATTCCGTGCTTACGTCAGCCGTCCCGGTAGCACAACCAGGAAGACCCAGGTTATTCCTGGCTGGGTCGGGTGGGCATTTAATTTTTTCACTGTATTCTTTTTTTCTTTTAGTTGATGGCTTCGTGCGATTAGCACATTTAACCAGTGTCAAAGTAATTTTTCTTACAAGTAATACATAAATATACAATATTTCCTTCCAGTATGATGATGATGAATGATAATAAAAATGAGAAGTGAGAAATGATATACCCCCCAACCCCTCGAGTATCTCAGTAAAGATGTGGGGCTTTACTAAGTCCTCGGGCAGACTTCTTTAGAGAATTTGAAAAGTGACGTTGCACTGTTTTGTTTCATTTGCCAACACTCATGCACACTCACGAACACTTAACGGTTAATATCGGTAACGGTAATCCACCATTATTTCACATTAATATTCGATATACAACAAATTTTAGAAAATAAAACAAAACCGCAGACGGGTCTCTTCACTTTCCCGTCTAGAAATCCTTCACTGTATTTTATAAATATTTATTTCAAATAATTAAACTCCATTTTTTGGGTGTCCCTGACCCTTTGGGTGAAGCGACCCTGAGTAGTAGTATGTTAAAAGATGGGTATGCGTCACACTGCCCGAGCGTCACATGTTGTTCATTATTATTAGGAATTCTATCGGGAATGTGAAGCTATCTAGACAGTAGTGTGTCAAAGGATGGGTTTGTATAGTACCGTCCTGGTATTCCGAACCCTTCCGCCCTAGACAAAATTGTGTTAAAGGATGGGTGTATTGGTGCGATCTCGTTCAGTTAACGAGGTCAATCGCGAAAGTGAAGCAACCCTGCGTAATGGTGTGCCATAGGATGGGTGTGCCGTCACCTTGACGAGCGGATGCCGGTAGATGTAGCCGGTGCGGAACCCGGCGTTGTCCAGCATGCGCATCAGCGCCTCGAACTCCTCGCCGCCCACGCGCCACTTGCCCCCTTCGGCGGGGGGCAGGCGGGACTGCTCGTACATCTGTGGGGACAAACGGGAAGATAATTAAATATAAAATAAACAGAAAATTATTTCTGAAGTCCTATTTTAAAATTATTATGTTTGCGTAAAATTTTATAATGAATTTAATTGATTGTACAGTTCTATCCTCCTAACATTGTGGTTTACCTGTTAAACTACTTTAATTAAACTCCTGAAAAAGTATTTTTCTACGTTACAATTGTAAATGTCAAGCGACCTTATTTAGTGGTGTAAAAAATTATGGGTGTGCGTAGCATCTGAATACACTCTTAAACTCATCAAAATCTACCTTTTCTATGTAGCAATCGTAAATGTCAAGCGACTTATGGTGTCTTAATAAATGATGGGTGCCTGTTGCACCTGAAACCATTCTTAAACTCATCAAAATAGACTTTTTCTACAAAACAATCGCGAAAGTCAAGCGTCTTAAATTTTTTTTTTAAATGATGGGTGTGCGTAGAACACGACAACCCCCTTTAACTCAAAAAAAACTACCTTTCCTATGTAACAAATGTGCAGCGATCCTAATAGATGGTATTTAAAATGATGGGTGTGCGTAGCATCTGAATACACTCTTAAACCTGCAGAAAAGCTCCTTTTTTATGTAACAATCGCGAACGTCAAGCGACCTAAAATAATGGTGTAAAAAATGATTGGTGTGCACAGCACCTGACCAAACCTTTGAACTCGTCCAACAAAACGGACATTTCCTACATTAAAAAAAAACAATCGTGAATGTGAAGCGACCTAAACTTTGGTATAGGAACAAGATGGGTGACCACCGACCTGGCGACTGGTCTCCTCATCGATCAAGTGCAGCTCGTCCAGCGGCAACGCAGCCACCCGCAGCTGCACCTCGCAGGCGGCGGTGAGCAGCCGCGCCTGGTGGAAGGCCTCCTCGAGCGTGGCGCCGCAGCACAGCGCCCCGCTGCAGCTCAGCATCAGCACCTTGGCGGACGGCCCGAGCGCCCGCACCAGCTTCTCGTGCTCCTCGTTGTCCATTATGCCTGGTGGGGAATTAAAACATAAATATAATGACGATAAATCGACACCTGCAAGGAAAAAGACCGTAACTCATTTTTAGGTGCACTTAAGTTACGGTCATACTATTGCTTAGATTATGACTATAACTCAAAATTACCAAAATTTGAGTTACAATGTTTTTCCTTGCAGGTGTCGAAATATACAAAATATATAATAATGACGGTA
Organism: Eudonia truncicolella; assembly: GCA_949315975.1. Classification (NCBI taxonomy): domain Eukaryota; kingdom Metazoa; phylum Arthropoda; class Insecta; order Lepidoptera; family Crambidae; genus Eudonia; species Eudonia truncicolella. Next base: position 7,025,162 of record OX438854.1, read on the forward strand.
GTTGTTGACATTGAATGGGCGCCTTTGGCTTTCAAAGTCAAAAAAGTGAATAGTGTTGAATAGTTTCGGCGGGCTGGTTAGAACCGCGACAGCTCAATTGGAAGAGCACCTGACCCGGTATGTCAGAAGGGTGCAGGCTCAAATCCTGCTCGTGGAAATTTTTTCAACATTTGTGTTTTTGTAATTTTTTTTTTATACCTAGCACGGCAAATGACTCCACACCACCTGATGTTAAGTGGAAATGGAGTCCAGACGCGAAGACAACTGGTGCAGCGTGAAAACAACGCAGCATCAGTCAACTTCACTCTGCCGGCCCACAAGGTGCTTCTTCACGCCTCGTTTGAAGGACCCCATGTCATAGGAAAGAGGGAAAACGTGTGCCGGTAGACTATTCCATCTTTTGGAGGTGCGACAAAGAAACGAGTCACCAAATTTCTTCGTGCGCGATGGGATATGTGAGACAGTGAAGCGATGACACCGGAGAGCAGCACGTGTACTCCTATGGAGGAAGGATTTGCATCGCAACAAAATTTGCGTTAAAATTATATAAACAAATCAAAAACATTTTATAAATACACAGACACTTTTATGGCTTATTTATACAGGCAGAGCGCTCGGCTCGATACCCGAAGGTCCCGGGTTCGATTCCCAAGTCGGACCGAATGTATTTCGGCTTCTTCGATGCATAGCCCGGTTTTGAGATCACCGACCCGACCCGCGTTTGGCAAGCGCGGTGATTAAGTCATTACCTACAAATTGTAGCGACGATTTGATTTCAATGATGGAGGCCTTTGCGACAATTATAGGCTGGATACTACTTTATACAATACTAGCGGCCCGTCCCGGCTTCGCACGGGTGGACGTTTCTTTTTTTATATAGCCTATGTTACTCAGCGCTAATGTAGCATTCTAATGGGGAAAGATTTTTTTTTAATCGGTCCAGTAGTTTTTGAGTTTATTCGTTGCAAACATACAAAGCTTTCATCTTTATAATATTAGTATAGACGAAGTTATTTTTAAAACTGTAGCCAAATTTTCAGAATCGGTAAGTAAACAACTTTCTCCTAGTACAAAGACGCACATCAACCTATCCAAAACTGTCAACTTTCTTCAATACATTTTCAACCATATTTCCAACACGTAAAGTTCAAAGTCTATTGAGAAAATTTGAAAATTTGTGGTAGGTTGACGTGCAGGCGTGTGTACATGGTCGAAAAATTTCAAAGAAATTTGTACTTCCCACACTAAAGCGAACGCGTGATCAGCCTGATTTGTGTGAAAAGCTCAATATTTTTTTTAGTCATATTTCGTAAATACCCATGTTATTAGAAGAAAATTGTTTACTTACCGATACTAAGTCGCTCCTAAAACTTTGACTACTGATTTGAAATTTGAAATGTTTTCGTTTTGTTTATATAATTTTAACGCAAATTTTGTTGCGAAACAAATTACAAAAACACGAATATTGAAAAAATTTCCACGAGCAGGATTTGATGTCGGAAGGGTGTAAGTTCAAATCCTGCTAGTGGAAAGTTTTTCAATATTCGTGTTTTTGTCATTTGAAGCTAAGTCATAAACTAGTTAATGACTATATCTTTTTATCAAATAGTTTTTTGACATTATAAAAACACCCATTCCAAAAGTTTATTTTTACGTACCTAAAGTATATTTTTTGACAAAAAAAAAATACACAATTGTGACTTAAAATAACTTTAACATTATAATTTATGAGTCTTTCATACAACATCTGTTATCAAATTTTAACTTGGATAGCGTTCAAATTAGTGTCAATTAGTTTATACCACAGTTTGACTAACCCATGTGAGCCTGGTGGCTGGCCACTGGCCCCAGCAGCGCGGCCTCGGGGCACAGCGGCAGCAGCCCGCGGCGCGTGCTGGACACGGCCAGCGCGGCCGGCGCGCGCACGTGCAGCACGCAGCGCACGTCCGGCCGCGCCGCGTGCACGGACGCGTGCACCGAGAACCCTGGCCCGCGGGCAAACAACTCTATTACAACAACTATCAAAATATACGTACCACAAACAATTCTTATGATCGCATGATCACTCATCACGAATATTTGTAATATATCAACTTAGCACATACATTGAAATGAAACAACTTTTACGGATCTACTCGCGTTTATTTTACACATTAGTGTCTCCCTGTGACCACGGACCCTGCGAAGGGTTCGAAACGTCAGGATAAACATTAATTAAAACTAATGTGTAAAAGAAACGCGAGCAGATCCGTAAAAGTTGTTTCATTTCAATGTGTAGTGGTCGCGTAAACTTTAGAAAACAATATTAGCACATACAATTCCTTTGCTTGCGTCAAGTGAGTGGAACAATTTTCATATTTAATTGCTTAGGATGTTAGCAAGATAGGACTACGATACTAAGTTATTACAACCTATTTTTTAACAAAAAAGACAATTGGAAATATTTTAAGATTGTTATATTTTTTGAGACACATTGACTTATGAGGCAGCGCCCCCTATAGATGTGAAGCTGGTTACTAACATCTCTAGCCTAGCTGCTAAAAGCGGCTTATTTGGCTTATTATCGTTTCTAGCGATAACTAGCGGCTGGAAACGGCTGCTTACATTTCATTGATATATTCACAAGATTAGATTTTTTGTTTTTGTCGTTTCTCTTCTGATTTATCTACTATAGGATACATTTAACATAAATACACATAAACAATGCCATTTGCGTCTGTATTAAGTGTTAAAAACTCAAAATTCTCATACAAAATGTGACACAGCTATTTTAATAATTTATTTGTGAGAGATGTTTTGGAAATAGATATTTATCCATGAAACAAGTGTGGACAGATACCTGGTAATAGTAAGCATTTACTTGTATCTCTTTGTATATAATTGTAAACGAAATATAATTAGCCTGAATATTTGCGCTTATCTAATTAGTTTACTTTGATAAATATTAATTTCATTCTATAACATCAGACCTAGTGTTCCCGTTTCCTGCTTTTTGTTAATTGAAAGAAAGAAAGAAAGAAATAAAGAAAAATCATTTATTGACTCTCACTTACACAGACACAAACACATGAAATACAAGACAAAAAAAATAAAAATAAAAATAAATAAATAATTAACAAATAAAAAGAATACAAGTGTGAGGAGCCAATCAGGACCCCACCTCAGCATATGTCGGTACGGTGTGACAAAGCCACATCGCAACGGCCAGCGCTGGTATTCTGGCAGGGCCTGTACGAGGTGACGTTTCCATCCTATTTCCAATTGAGACTAATAAATAAATAAAATATAAATATATGTATGTGTATATAATTGTACTCACAAGAGCTACTTGTAGCCTAAACTGAATAAATGATTTTGAATTTTGAATTTTTTGAATTTTACTTACATTATAAATAAACCTATATACTCCTAAATATATATATATTAAAAATGCACATACATAAAAAACAAAATATTCAAAATAAAAGACATCATACAAAATAAAAAAACAGGCGAGACGGACTACACACTGAACGCAGCCACACTGTTACTGTCGTGTAGCAGGCCATGTTTGAAGTTCATCTCCCCCCCCCCCCCCTCACCTTGCACGTTGATGGGGAAGTTGGTGGTGCCCTGGTCCTGCACGGCGCCCTGCATGTCCACCTTCACGAGCGCGGAGGCGGTGACCTCGTGGGGCAGCAGCCCGCGCGGTGTGGTGAGCACCTGTTCTACCGCCGTGTTGAGGCGAGCGGTGATCTGGCCCGTGATGCCGGCTAAAACGAATAGCATATCGTTCATTTTTTTTTTCTGTCTAACGAGCTTGGAAACGATGACAAAAAAGTTATTGTTTTGCAACACCTTTTACGGATCCACTCGCGTTTAATTCAATTTAATTAAATTAAAATGAGGGTATACAAGCTACCAACTAATTATGAGACGACCAACACCTCAGGCTCCCTGTGACCACGGACCCTGCAAAGGGTTCGAAACGTCGGGATAAACATTAATTAAAACTAATGTGTAAAATAAACGCGAGCAGATCCGTAAAAGTTGTTTCATAAAACTGATAGTTTTTATTTCACTTCGATTAATATTAATTTGGTTAATTTAGTATGCGTCGCGTCGCTCAGTTTCCTAGTGCTCAAAATAATTGAAACTTAAATTTAATAATAAAATAATTGTTTTCTAAAGTTTACGCGAACACTACACATTGACCAACACCTCAGTCTCCCTGTGACCACGGACCCTGCAAAGGGTTCGAAACGTCAGGATAAACATTAATTAAAACTAATGTGTAAAATAAACGCGAGTAGATCCGTAAAAGTTGTTTCATTTCAATAAAATAATTGTTGAAACTTAAATATATAAAAATAAACTTTTCACACGTTTACTTTGGGATATTAATATTATGTAATGGAAAATTGTAGAAAGTCTAGAAATGAATAGGTGTGCACTCCATATTATTATGCAACAATGGCCACCCCCCACTTTTCGGGTATTCATAGTAGTATGAGTCATCCCTAATGAGACTGTAATATGTGTCAAATAAAAAGCTCTAAAAAGTGTGTGGAAAAAATTGCAAAAGCGCAGCGTCGTTAAACGAGGTGTGGCAAAGGATGGGTGTGCACTCCATATTATTATGCAACAATAGCCGCTACTCACTTTTCGGGTATTCACAGTAGGATGAGTGATCCCCAGTGTAAATATAAAATCTGTCAAACCAAAGATCCGAATAGTGTGGAAAAATTGACAAAGTGCAGCGTCGTCAAACGAGGTGTGGAAATGGATGGGTGTGCACTCACTCTGCGTCCAGCCGAACAGGTCCACCAGCCGGTAGACGGCGGCCAGCTTGCAGCGCAGTATCTTCTCGCCCTTCTCGTAGCCGACACCTTCGATGCCGCGTATGTCGTTGATGGGCAGCACGCAGGCAGGACCCTGGGTAAGAAAATTAACATGAGACACTTGAAAATTGGCATCATCATAATTATAAAATACAGTGAAAAAATTAAATGTCTACCCAACCCAGCCAGGAATATAACCTGGGTCTTCCGCAGTAAGCTTGCATATTCTGCTCGTTCTCTTCTTCCAAAGACTACCGTGACCACTTCCCATCAAGCTAGTAAGCGAGCCGTACATTCAACTACTTAGTAACTAAAAGAAAGGCTACAACAATGCGCTGCGGAAGACCCAGGTTCGAATCCTGGCTGGGTCGGGTAGGCATTTAAATTTTTCACTATATTTTATAAATATTTCATTCAGCTTAAATGCAGCAATTAGCACTTAAAAATAAAAAATAAAATTTTTGTTAATTGTTGTGTTCCGGCAGTTGGGTTGGGGGAAGTAAGATAACCATTTCCCCTTAGTGAATGCTATGTTGCTTACATAATATTGCTTGTCATTTATGGGTATTACTGTTGATACTATGTATGGAGTCATCACCAGCATAATGGACACAGTGCCTACAATACATTTTCAAATAGTCTATTCTACTTTCTTAACAGTAGAATAAGTCAGCTAAGCACTTGGCTCTCTCTTTTTTTCTTTCTTTTAGTTGATGGCTTCGTGCGATTAGCACATTTAGCCAGTGTAATTTTTCTTACGAGTAATACATAAATATACAATATTTCCTTCCAGTCAGTATGATGATGATGAATGATAATAAAAATGAGAAGTGAGAAATGATATACCCCCCAACCCCTCGAGTATCTCAGTAAAGATGTGGGGCTTCACTAAGCCCTCACGCGGACTTCTTGAGAGAATTTGAAAAGTAACGTTGCGCTGTTTTGTTTCATTTGCCAACACTCATGCGCACTCACGAACACTCAACGGTTAATAATCCACCATTATTTCACATTAATATTCGACATAACACAAATTTTAGAAAATAAAACAAAACCGCAGACATGACTCTTCACTTTCACCGCCAAGAAGTCCCACTTTGCTCTCAATCCTGGAAAGACGCTATTATTAAGCGCATTGCTGGCGAATAAGTCGGTAAATACGTGAGTTTCTAAGCTTCATATAATCCAACAGCATAGCGACCACCCTCAAACCTATTTTCACGTCTAGTTAACGAGATCTCACCCTCAGACTTCCAGTGTGCAGCCGTCCGCCCACCATCTCCCTGATGCGCTGCAGCAGCGGCGCGTCGTTCCCCTCATGCATCTGCTGGTCCAGCACCCGCTCCAACTCTTCGCGGAACAGTTTCGAGGACATGAGCGCCTCCACACGCTTGCGCCGCTCCATTTCACGGACGTCCTGGAAACAGGGATACAATGATCAGTCGGTACAAGTGGAAAGGCAACGTTGTATTTTTGGAGATTAGCGACAACGCTTCTACGTGAACGCTCTCAAGTATTAGCACACGTGTTTGATCTGACCGCGCCTCACCCCTAGTACACACACGCCTGCGCATCAGACTACCACAAACTGCAATCAACAATCAAATTTACTCATTAGTTATTTTATTTATTAAACTTTCCTACGCTCACACCAATTATCTAGCCCAAGAGAAGCTTCGTTATGAAACTCGTTAAATGGTTACTAGACAACGGATAAACATACGTCTTAAAATACTTAAATACATAATTATTATACATAGAAAACACCCAGACACGAGACAATTTAGAAAAACAATAATTTCTAAATTGACCCGACCGGGGATCGAACCCGGGACCTCCGAGATGGCGACACCATGAAAACCGGTGTACAAACCACTCGACCAAGGAGGTCGTCGATTTATAGACTTATTTGTTTATTTATAGACGTTTTTAATATTGTGTCACTATTTGTTTTTAATATTGTGTCAATTAGTGCCTACATTTTTGTTCTTGTGTTGTTTATCTACCCTCATCTAGGTAATGGCAGAATATCAGTGCTTTGCTTATATACATTATACATACTTTGATTTGCTTTTGTGCGCAGCACACTATTTGTTATTTATAATTGTTATTTTTAATAGATTATTACTTTTAATCGCGTCTTCCACTCCGATCAACTGAACGAATCAACCAGTTGATCAGAGTGGAGATCGATTCAGGCATATGTTCCTATGGAATCAACTAGTTGATTAGATTTTTCACTAAAGTTTCTTTCCATTTTATGTGTGTGATGTATTTAGTTACAAATAAAGTGTTTCTATTCTATTCTACTCTATTCAAGACGTTGAACTTAATGTCTTTGGCATTATGGTTTAAAATTGATTGAAGGAAAATACAAAAACACAAAGTTGACACTATTTCCACGAGCAGGATTTGAACCTGCACCCTTCTGACATACCGGGTCAGGTGCTCTTCCAATTGAGCTATCGTGGCTCTAACCAGCCCGCCGAAATTATTCAACACTATTAACTTTTTACTTTGAAAGCCAAAACATTAATTAAAATATTATGATCGGGTGTTAATGACGGTAGTTGTTGACATTGCCTACCCCAAGGATCTCCACAACGACCGGTTTTGTGGTGCTCGCATCCAGCGGCTTCCCGCGATCATTACCAGATCGCCGGTCCACCTTGTCGGAGGCCTGCCCCACACTGCGCTTTCCGGAACGCGGTCGCCACTCGAGGAGTGCTCCGCCCCAGCGGCCATCAGTCTTGCGAGCAATGTGCCCTCCCACAGCCACTTGAGCTTAGCAACTATAAACTCACAGCGTCTATGTCCGCGGGGCGCTGCTTCATACGCTCGTCTTCCTCCTCGGTGGAAAGAGCGCCGCCGGTGCCGTTCGGCAGCGTCTCCGTGTCCGTGTCCGCCATCTTGCGCGCGCGCTGTCTGGAAAGAGAAAGAGAGGGGGAGAGGTTATTCACGAGTCCAAAGACACTGTCTCTTAAGTTCTAACACTGGGAAAGTAAAAAAAATGGGCATGTTATTGGAAAAAACGTTAAGCACCAGCTCATTATATGTCCACACTGCCGGGGCACGAGCCTTCCTTATGGATGGAATCACTACAGGGTTGAACGGGTCATACACCACCACGCGGGCCCAGTGCGGTGCGGTGGTTGTTAACGACTGCTAAGCACGCTGAGTGGCATGTCAGATCGTGTCGTGTTACGCCACGCGAATGGGCGCTAGCCCATACATTTCCTTTGAATGTTGATGCTAGTGGCAAGTTACATGTCAGATCACGTGCCACGTTGCTTAGGTGGGCACAGCGCCTTACGCTTCTCAGGGACACGAATCTCGGAACAGCGCAGAAAACCGTTCCGAGATTCTGTGTCCGTGAGAGGTTGCCTCATCATCGTCAGCTATTTTATGTCCCCACTGCTGGGGCACGAGCCTTCCCTACGCACGCACGCACGCACGCACGCACGCACGCACGCACGCACGCACGCACGCACGCACGCACGCACGCACGCACGCACGCACGCACGCACGCACGCACGCACGCACGCACGCACGCACGCACTCACGTACGTATTAAGTATGTTTATCCGTAGTCTAGTAACCATTTAACGAGTTTCATAACGAAGCTTCTCTTGGACTAGATAATTGGTGTGAGTGTAGGAAAGTTTATTTTTTTTATTTAATGGTTATTGACTGAGACAGTTGTGTAAATGTTGCACATACATCGCTAAAATCGTCTGCAAAGCGCCTTCAGGGTTACCGGTTTTTGGGAAGCAGCAAGAAAAAACCGCCGTGTTTCTAAAGGAAATGGCATCACGCTCTACAGTGTCCCTTTTCCCCACTAGATTCTCCGAGGGGTTCGGATCAGATCAAGAACAAAACAATAACTAGTAGCACCTTCACAACGCATTTGACGGTATATGCCAAGCGGAACGCTGTAAAGCCCACATTTGCATACACACAAGAGTTGGAGCGATTTGTGACGCGCGCGATGCGAGAACGGCGGAAGATGATCATCAGTAATTCTATCAAGAACGGAGTGCAAGTCATAAGCGATCGGCATTTCGGTGCATGTTTTCGCATTAAAAATGAACAATTAAAAAATCAAAGTCAATTTGTTTTATTCAAATGAATTTACGAATAGTGCTTTTGAATGGTTCATACATTTTTTACCTACTAGTCCTACTACCCATTCAGGACGTCAATTTTTTAACTGTGGAGAAGAAATGGGCGCAAGAACATTTACAAAAAAAAAATACAATATTTAATTTAATATGACGGCGCATCCAAAAAATAGCGTTGACAGCTGCACCCATGATTGATTGCCCAGACCATAGATCGAATGAACGAACACCTAGCACTGAATAGGCGGCCATCTTGTGACAGTTGTCAGTTGAGATCGAGTCGTTGTGACGTTGCGCACGCGTTCACGTGCTTGGTGGACGTTCACTTAAATCGGGTTTAATCGTAGCCATCTCCACTAATTTCATATAACGGATAATTGTGATTGTGTTAATTATATGTGAAGTGATTATCTAAACCGTTATTTTATTGGAATATATTATCTCCCTGCCCGTCAATCCACGCTTATAAAGAAAAATGGACCATCTCAATTACGGCCAAGCGCCTTTAAATACATTTACAATAATTAATTTAATTTTTCCACTGTATTTTATAAATTTTATAAATATTTAATTTAGCTTCAGTGCAGCAATTAGCACTTGAAAATAAAAAGTGAAATTGACTACTTATAGCGTTGTGTTATCAAATTTGTGGTATTTCATCTGCAAAGGTGAATCTGCATGGCCATCGGTTGCAACGACCGTTGGATAGATGGCCCACTGTGCCGCTATTAGCACTCAAAAATTAAAAAAGCAGTGACAAAATTCAGCGCTTACGTCAGCCTTCCCGGTAGCATAGCGGTCAGTGCAGCCGCCCGGATTGCGGAAGACCCAGGTTCGATTCCTGGCTGGGTCGGTTGGGCGTTTAAATTTTTCACTGTTTTTTATAAATTTTATAAACATTTACAATTAAAGCCCGGTATTACAAATAATGCTTACCTCTATACATTTTACTTAACACTTTATTCTAAAATAACGTACTTAGACACAATGTATGTACTACTTAAAAACTATAGAAATAAATACATATAAGTATACTAGTTGTTGCCCGCGACTTCGTCCGCGAAGACTACAGTTAAAAAAAAAGTATCCTATATGCTGGTCTAGGTCATGGTCTGTATATGAGGAAAGTTTCATTAAAATCCATTCAGTAGTTTTAACGTGAAAGAGTAACAAACACCCATCCATACTTACAAACTTTCGCGTTTATAATATTAGTAGGATTAGTAGGATTTGGCACTCATACAACGTGTAAATGTGTAATAAAAAAGAAAATATCCAAAGTGTATACTATCTAGATCTTGTAGGGCAAAGCCACCAAACAGTACGCACTACAAAAGAATAAGTATTCTAAATTTTTCCTATCAGCAAACACACATTCATGGGATTAGTAGGTAAATACTACGTACTATATCGTCTCCATGCACACGTTATGTCACAGGCAAGTAGTTGCTAACAAAAATATTATTCAATTATTAGCACTGCTGTACTCTTTGGTAGTGCGTGCTCTTCGGTGGCTTTACCCTATGTGTTGTCACTAAAACATAATTGTTAACTTTAATTTTTCATGCAATTGTAAAGTAAATATTTATATTAGTGACGTCATGCGCGTCAGGCGCGCATAAGCAAGCAGCATTGATCATAAATGTCAGTACATTATACAGAAGTTACTAAACCACTAGGGCTGTGACTTGCTTATTTTGATGTGACGTCACAATAGAAATAAAAATTGCATAAAAAATTAAAGTGAATAGTTACGTCTTAGTAACTCTGTATAGAATATCTAGATCGGATACACTTCGGATCTCTTAATTTTTACCACACCTTTCTGTCACACGTTGTATACGATAACATACAAAATGGACTTTTTGGGGGGAAAGTGAAGAGTCATGTCTGCGGTTTTGATTTATTTTCATAAATTTGTGTTATATCGAATATTAATGTGAAATAATATTGGATTATTAACCGTTAAGTGTTCGTAAGTGTGCATGAGAGTGTTGGCAAATGAAACAAAACAGTGCAACTTCACTTTTCAAATTCTATCAAGAAGTACGCCCAAGGAGTTAGTAAAGCCCCACATCTTTACTGAGATACTCGAGGGGTTGGGGGGTATATCAATTCTCACTTCTCATTTTTATGATCATTCATCATCATCCAGCATCATACTGACTGGAAGGAAATATTGTATATGTATGTATTACTTGTAAGAAAAATTACTTTGACACTGGCTAAATGTGCTAATCGCACGAAGCCATCAACTAAAAGCAAGAAAGAAAGAAACATACAAAATAATATTGAACAGGGTGTTTGGCAATACCTGTATTGTATAATCCTGAATATGGCAAACAGGGTACCGTGCAAAGAACCCCGAGATATTGAAGTTGTTGTTTTACTAAGTAAAATTGTTTACGACCCCAGGTGTTCTTGGTCGTCAACCTGATGGTCCAAACGGAACAGATGTCAAAAGTTGATCAAAAACAGAAACAAAGATTTTGTATATTACCTCTCCCTAGCCTATTTATTACTGTATAGTGAGAAATGAAACAACTTTTTTTTTTTGGCACGTAACGTAACAGTCGTCATTACAAAGAAATGCTAATAATAAAAATTTACAAGATTAATAGACAATGAGTGGGCAAAAAATTTCACGTATCTACTGGCGTTTCATTTTCACATTTTTTACTTTTATTTAAACAATATTTGTGGTTCCTGTTTGACAAGCGTAGTGATAAAGCCAACACCCATCACTTGAAGCGAAGACTTCGATACAAGACCTTTGCCCAGCGTTGGTACTGTATCTAGCTTATTACTCCACAAAGTTTATTGCGCGCCCTCTATCAGTTCAACGCTTGTACCACACACTAATGTACGAACACAACGGTGCAAAAGCATCACAGCTCATTTTGCATAATTCGTGTGAAAACGCCCATGCAACGCGCACAAACAATGTACAGACAACGTACAGTGTACAGCAGATCAACCTACTACAAAATGTCAAATTTCTTTAATAAATTTTGAACCTTAGCGTTTGGATATAAAGATCAATATCGATTAGAGAAATTTGACAGTTTTGAATAGGTTGATGTGCAGGCGACTGTACCTACTAACTATTATTATACGGAATCATTATTAGTATACTAGTAGTTGCCCGCGACTTCGTTCGCGAAGACTACAGTAAAAAAAAAAAAAAAGTATCCTATTTGCTGGTCTGGGTCATGGTCTGTATATGAGGAAAGTTTCATTAAAATCCATTCAGTAGTTTTTACGTGAAAGAGTAACAAACATCCATCCGTACTTACAAACTTTCGCGTTTATAATATAAGTAGGACTATGTGAGACAATGGGGAACTGTGGTGAGGTATAATGACGTCATAGCGTTATTTAACAGCTATTGAACCGGTCATAATATTATAAATTCAAAATTCAAAATCATTTATTTAGTTTCGTTCCGCTACAAATATCTCTTATGAATGTCACTATGCCATCGGTTCGTAAGTCTACAATATTTTTTGATAGATTATGCTTATTTCCTCATTCATTTACTTAAATTTTGAGTGGACCACTGGTTTTAAACATTTGATCAATTTGACTAAGATCGATTACAGGTTGTTTATGATGAAGACTGAACTGTGACTAGTGACTGAACGATTTTCAATTTTTGATATTATTTTTGTACTTCAATTATTCATTTAGTTTAGTTTTTTTTTATATTATAATAAATAAATTGTTTTTTTTTTAAATGCAAAATATATAGTCCACATTGCACGCCGTGGCAACCTATAATTAAGAGGACGCTTAGCTGTAAGTTTATTTTTGTTTCTACAATTTTTACTTGTATCAGTGTTTGTCTTGTTGGTTGTCCTAATAAACAAATAAACAAATGATCACCTCTGTAGTCTAGTGGTTAAGACCACCGGTTTAGACCCAGAGGTGTCGGGTTCGATTCCCAGCAGGGCACGTAGATTGTTTGACATACATTGCAGGACAGTACAACGTTCGTGTACTCGGTTTGGTTGGTGGTAGGTCTTGTTTGTCCGCCTGGCTAGCTACCACCATCTTATCTAAATATGTCGCCATAACATTTGAAGCCAGTGCCTCAGTAGTTGAGGGTTCCGGGTGAAGTGCGCTTCCACCTTCGGCCTTATCATCACTTACCATCAGGTGAGATCAAGGCCAAGTGCTTACCCGTAAGAAGTAAAAAAAAAAAAAATAAGTTAATAAACATATTTCGATGTAGTTTTTACTTAATACATAGTTACATAACAATGTTTGTCTGATAGTTGTCTTCGCGTCTGGACTCCATTTCCACTTAGCATCAGGTGGTGTGGAGTCATTTGCCGTGCTAAGTTTAGAAAAAAAAAATTAACGAATTCTACCACTAACAAAACCGAGTACAAACATCGAATCGAACCCGTGACCTCTGTCTTTACAACCGGTGATCGAACCACTAGACCACAAAGGCAGCCCAATATGATAATAACCAAACGAAATTTTGATATATGATTTTGACAGTTCATATCATACAGGCCTCATCGAGCATACAAATATGATACATGCATACATACATACATACACGTACATGCAATCGACCATTTGCGGGTCGATGACCTACCAAGAACAGTGGTGGTTTGTGTCCAAATTATGGTGTTCACGAGTGAAAGGTCTTATTGTGTTGCCTTTAAGGACTATAATTGAAATGCAAATTGAAGCTCATATACATGAGGAATTTGACGTATCATTTATGAACTTTCATTATGGGATTCTTGTGTGTTACGTTGTATTAAAGTTATAATTTTTATTTCGACTTTTTTAATAGCTCCGTACGGTTAGCGGCTTTGCCAAAGTTGAGGAGATATTGTAAATATTCATCATCATCATCATCATCATCATCATCATCATCAGCTCATTTCATGTCCCCACTGCTGGGGCACGAGCCTTCCCTATGGATGGATAGGGAGAACGGGCCGTAAACCACCACGCGGGCCCAGTGCGGTACTGCGGTTTAAACGACTGCTAATGGAGCCTAGCCAGTACCAACGGCTTTGCGTGCCTTCCGAAGCACGGAGGAGCTCGAGGTGATAAAATTTTGGTCACCCATCCGATGACCGGCCTTTAGAGAAAGTGGCTTAATGGTTATAAATATTTAATTTTAGGCAAATTTTGTTGCGAACAGATTACAATTTGAAAAAGGACTAAGTGTTGACACCACTATAGCGTAGTTGGTAGTGCACCTGACGCGACATGTCTTTATTCAAAAAGTTGTTTAACTTAGAACTTGAAACTTTTATTGTGAAACTGTGTACATAAAGGTCTTAAAAATTACTATAAATCCATCAGTTTACCCAAAATTTAGTGTACTTAACTTTAGTAATCGCCGGCCGGGGCGCGTCAACCACTGCGCAATCGTGCTCCTCGAGTATGTCACATACCAACGTTATATTAAGGCCAAGGGCTTCCCGATGTCATGTAAAAAGAAAATGGAAGAGTGTTTCCTTATCCACGTGAACGGAACAGCTTAAGCTGTTAATCTGGCCACAGGAAACCTGATCGCGTGTTAGTGACCTGACGATGAGTGACGGTGCGAAGGTCGACCGTGACTGAAGCCCCACGAGTCAATATACTCGAGTTGGATTGTAAAATTTAATAATAGCTAAAGTTGCATTTTATTTAGAAAGATATTGCAGTTGACCCTAAAGTAAATACTTTATCAGTTTTAACCGCGTCTGGTCTAGTTGTCAAGACCACCGGTTTAGACTCAGAGGTCCCGGGTTCAATTCACAGCGGTTAGTGGTGGGGCTTGTTTGTCCGCCTGGCTAGCTACCACCATCTTATCTAAATATGTCGCCATAACATCAATGTTTGTAGGATTGTTGCATTCCAGCAGCTAGAGATAAGATAGCCAGTGCCTCAGTAGTTGAGGGTTCCGGGTGAAGTGCGTTTCCACCTTCGACCTAATCATCACTAACATCAAGGCCAAGTGCTTACCCGTAAGACATATAAAAAAAAACCTTTTCTGGAAAGATATTGTTGTTGACCTCCCAACGGACTTTAGGCGTTCCGCACACATAGCGACTTTGATCACCGTGTTGCGGCAACAGGCAACTCGAAACTGCGCAGACATAGCAACTCTAGTTGCGAGTTTCGATAATCGACAACCGTTTTCAGTTGCTGCAACTAGCGCCTATTAAATTTGTACTAGTCGTGTCAAGATGCTTACTTTCCCTGACTGGCTGTCGATTTTGGATTTAAAAAGTCTATTTAGAATTACAAGTCAATCAAGATCGTTGGGAAATCCTTCGGATCCTGGACGTCTTTCGGCTGAGATGAGGATGATGATTTAGAAATAGGGCAACTGTATTCCCCGATCCTTAAGCAGAAGGTGCTTCGTTTCACACGGCTTGTAAGTTTCTCGCCGCCCCCAAAAAAGTGCGGTGAGCTATGGTGAATACCGTATAAAGCAATTTGCAAACTCTCTCCAAAAAAAAAGGCAACTGTACACTTTTGCTGAAACTGGCAACCTTTAACGATAACTTTTAAAAAGTTGATAGTTACACTAAGTTAGTAGGTAGGTAGTTTCTTTAACTAAAGTGGCACAGTCTGCGACGCGCCTAAGGCTTTTCATTGATTAGATAGACCGCTGTTTGTACGTAGATTAACCTAGTGGCATTCTTCCTAAAATAAGGTTGACAGAAATTACAAGACATAGCTAGAAAAACAACTAAAGCTATAGGGGGGTCATTAAAAAATCTTTAAATATTTGTAGAAACTACACAAAAAAAATTCACCGTAATCAAAATATATACACATCACATTAAGTGCTTAAGGTATACTTGCTTTAGTAAAGCATAACCGCATACCACCCGCAAGCCTCTGTCACAAATGTACACCTTATCCCAAAGCTATAGATGTCACACTAGCATAACCAACAATCAAACTGTAATTCAATAAAATATCCAGCTTCTCTATCTCGACTTCACGATTCTGTCACAAAAATACACTTTAAACCGTTCGTAATAGATGTCACATTAGCGTAAACAGCAACGGAACGGTCATTTAATGTCCTGCGCATCCAAATCGATGGTCATCGATGGCGCATTCAAAATGGTTCCCGCCCGTCGTCGGTTGGGTCAACGACCTGGCGGCCATGACATGTTGACACTAGACGCAGACGTGTGGCCTACATTGACTCTTTCTTATTTGATAACTATGTATGTCTGTCTGTGGATGCGACCGTTCGTATACAGGATGTTTGGTAATATGTATATACTCCCGAAACGTACCCATGTTAAAATGTCTATATAATACTATGCCAACGTCAGAAAATAAAAATTGTAAAAAAAAATTGACTTTTCATACTAACTCGATCAGCTGATGGGTCATTTTGTATGGAGAGTCAAAATTTTTTTTTTACAATTTTTTATTTTTATTAGAAACAGTCTGAAAATAATAAGTCACATGACTCAGCATACACAACACGCACTCAATTTCGAGAGGCAGAAGAGCTACATTCGCTTACCACCTATCCCAAAAGCGTCCACCGTCACTCTACAATTGAAGTGACAATCAACGGTCATATTGCTATGTAAATGCCGGATCCCATACTGAACGCCTACATAGTAATTGTAGTAATTTATCCGATGGTTAGGCCGGTTGTTATTGTCATTGTCTAGTGACTATTAGGGGGACAGTTTTGACAGTGGGAAAAATGTTCACATTCCCACCCCCTATTCCCCACTGCTGGGGCACGAACCTTTCCTTTGAATGGATAAGCCATGGCCCAGTGAGGTACGGTGGTTGTTAACGACTGCTAATGCAAGCCAAGACCGTCAGCTGCACGTGCGTTACGAAGCTCGGAGAAGCGAGTGATGATAAACTTTTGGTCAACCATCCGATGACCGGCCTTTGCACCCCACGAACCTTTCCTTTGAATGGATAAGCCATGGCCCAGTGAGGTACGGTGGTTGTTAACGACTGCTAATGCAAGCCAAAACCGTCAGCTGCACGTGCGTTACGAAGTTCGGAGGAGCGAGTGATGATAAACTTTTGGTCAACCATCCGATGACAGGCCTTTGCGAAAGTTTCCTAACGTTTGCAACCGCAGACCGGGCGCGTTAACCACTGCGCCATCGAGCTCCTCGGCTGCATTAGCTCTAGCAGTTGTTAACAACCCCGCCCGATCCTCTAAATGACAGCACACATTTACAGAATACACTAAACATGCACACCAGTTTAGGCCCAAGACACCGTACTCGTAGAACAAGGGTACGAAGAACCGGTTCACACTCGCTCTACACCAGGTACAGACATGTACCTGGGCGCTTTTCTCTCCTCCACGGCCCGGTCAACCCGAGCCGAGGTCCGTGCCTTTAGAGGCGCCCTCGGGTTGCTCCGCTCCCCGATCCGATCCGAACCCTTCGGAGAATCTAGTAGGGCACGGGGACGCGCACTAGTGCGCGATGCCGTTCCCTCTAGATAACCTCTGAAGGTGATTCGTTTCACACGGCTTGAGGGACCCTTTACGTTCCTCGCCACCCCCAAAAAAGCCCGGTGAAGCTGAAAATGCCGTCTGAGGCAATCAGCAATCTCTCTCAAAAAAAAAAAGTTGTTAACAATTATCAATCCGCACTGGGCCCGCGTTATGATTTGTGGCCCGTTCTTTCGTTGGTGTTTCTATCCATAGGGAAGGCTCGTGCCCCAGCAGTGGGTACATAAAATGATCTGTTGATGTGATCATTGTCTTTGTCGCACCTCCAAAAGATGGAATAGTCTACCAGCACATGTTTTCCCTCTTTCCTATGATATGGGGTCCTTCAAACGAGGCGTGAAACCTTGTGGGCCGGCAGAGTGAAGTTGACTGATGCTGCGTTGTTTTCACGCTGCATCAGTTGTCTTCGCGTCTGGACTCCATTTCCACTTAACATCAGGTGGTGTGGAGTCATTTGCCGTGCTAAGTATAAAAAAAAATTGTTTGTTTTTGTCACTTTTTTGGTTAGTCAGTCAACATAATGACCGAAGCGAAATCCATTTCCGCCGCATAACTTTGAAGGTTGCAATCATTTCAACGCTATTTGTGTCACATCACATATCACACACAACATGTCATAGGCGGACGGACTGTCAAAGCAGACAGAGCGGCATTAAGTCGGTTGGAACGAACCGCTAAGCCATGTTGGGGCAGGTCATGGCGTATCCGGTGACGATCAACAATAAACTAGGAGTCACAAAATAACTCGAAATATATGAAGTAGCTGATTTTTTTAAAAACTGAAATTTGTTCTATTCATGAGTGTTGTCACCTGCTTAAAGGCAAACAACTTTTTTTTTAATCTATAAAAAAACAAAAAAAAACTCCCATCAAAGGGAGTTATTCAGGGAGCTATTCTTGGACCGACTTTATTTGCAATTTATACGGCTGATATTGTCAGGGTAATCAAACATGCTAGTCTTCATTTGTGTGCGGATGACAGTCAACTTTATGTACATACACGGTGTTTTAAAGAGGATGTGACAGGTGCTGTCTCTAATCTTAATCAAGATCTGAGGGATGTTGCAGATTGGTCTGCGGAACATGGTAATGTACTCAATGCCAGCAAAAGTGTCACTATTACATTCGGCACCAAACATCAGGTCAAACTGATAAATTCTTATAAACCTGCTATCCAAGTGTGTAATGATGATGCAGCACCTTGCGAGGCTTGTGTACGCAATCTTGGACTTATTATGGACGAAAATTTAAAATTTGAGCAACACATTCGCAATAAAATAGGGAAATGTTTTGGGTCGCTGAAATACCTTTACAAATTACGTCCCGTTTCTAAAAAAAGGAAATTAGAAGGAAATTTTGCTTTGTAACTCTCTGGTATAGTTTCATCTCAAATATTGTGACATTGTATATATTGTGTATTATCATTATCAGCCATGTATATTTAGGAAAACCGCTCAGAGTGTGCAGAGGGTGCAGAACGCTTGTATGCGATTCTGTTTCAATATTTCAAGGAGCGTTCACATTACACCTCATTTAGTCAAAAGTAACATTTTAAATATAGATAACGCCGTTACTCTCAAATATGCATGCTTTCTGCACTCTACGCATCACATTAAAATGCCCTTTTATATAGTAAAATCAAAACTCGAGAGTGTGTGTCGTCAAGGAATTGGAAACGTTCCTTGAGATAAGGCGGTGAGAGAGGATGAAACAAAATATTGTAAAGCAGACGAATTGGCAACCACTTCAGCTTAGTATTTCAGATACGTGATAATATTTGCGTAGGCCAAATATAAATCTTATACTAAAATTTTGGAGACGCTCAAGTTTAATCAGTTGCTCCTCAGTAAGATCTAGATAGCTGACATCGGCTTAGTCCAAGATAGGCAGGAGAAGGGATTGAGCTGGCGCAGTATTAGTGGCAATAGGAAGGAAAATGCGTAACCTTTTCATGGATCCAGCTGCAGCAAACATTTTCCGACACACTTGTTGTAGCTGAGGCCCCCAATTGATGTTTTTATCAAAAAGCACGCCCAAACTTTTCACCGTGTCACTGGGAGTCAAGGTAACACCATCAAACGAAATAGCAGGTAAATGGGACCAGTCAATTCTATTTGTAAACGTAGAGCTGCCGATGACGATGAGTTTGGTCTTGCTATTAAACCGTAAGACCCGCTCTAATCGCTATTCATTGCTAAGTCAGTGTTTATGACATTGACAGCTTGAGAAAGTTGGTCAACAGGCGCTTGGCGTATATATTTGCAAGTCATCTGCATAAAGGTGGTAGGATGAAATTCATTGAGAAGAAATGGAATAAGGAGATAAGACGCCACCCTGCGGCACCCCAGCAGTGATTTCGCATTAAATGGTAAAAGTATAATCAACGCGAATCCGCTGCCGGCGCCCAGACAGGTAACTACGAAACCAGTCAATCACCTCTAGAGATATGTTAATAGAGCGGAGTATGCCAAGCAGGATATCAAAGTCGACGGAGGAAACTTTAGTTGGATCCTCATTTTCAACTGACTTATGGATATATTGGCGCTGCGCATTCCTACACAACTTATTGCATTGATTGTGGGCTTTCACATACATCTCCCAATTAAATGGAGTAAGACGACACTTATCTACATTAAGCGACGTTTTTACACTCCGATACCCGCTTGATTTCTTCAGTGAGCCATGGTGATGGACGGTGCTTCATCTTGACAGAGCGGACAGGAGCATGAACGTCATACAACTTGGTGAGGGTTGACGCAAAAAGTTGTAGTTTTCCATCAATCAGGTCGCGTTTAGAAGGAATTTAGAAGCACGTGTACTCCTATAAAGGGAGGGAGAAGGTGAGATGAGGTCAAAGAGCTCTATAGAGCACTCGTTATGGTATAAGCGGTAAAACACGTTGAGTGACGCAACATCTCTACGCAATTGCAAAGATTCGAGAGTAATTGCGACTTCTGCATTGCCGATAATGCGTTCAGCGCGACGACGACGCTGCAATCTGTCAAAGGCATCAAGAAGGTACTTTGCGGAACCGTCCCAGATGTCCACGCAAAACCGTACCTGTGTCTTGTACAAATTTCCTCAATAGACTTTCAACTTTATGTATATGACATATAGTTGAACATTTATTGAAGAAATTTGACAGTTTCGGATAGGTTGACGTGCTGGCGTCTGTACCAACATTCGAAAAAGAAAAAAGATCCTATATAAACCGCCGGCTTCTCATAGTTCCCAAGTGAGTGTCAAAACAAATATTAAGTACAAACTCTGATAGAAAGATGTTCTACATTTTTGTAGTCGTTTTAAATAACCCCGTATAAGGGGGAGAGGTTGAAGCAGAGGAGAGTTCCGTAGGTTATATTTTCTTATACATATGTTTATACGATCAACAGCAGCTCGTTTCATGTCCCCACTGCTAGGGCACGAGCCTTCCCTATAGATGGAAACACCACAGGGGAACGGGCATTAACCACCATGGGAGCCCAGCGCGGTGCGGTGGTTGTTAACGACTGCTAAAGCAAGACAAGACCGTCAACTTCACGTGCGTTACGAAGCTCCGAAGAGCGAGTGATGATAAACTTTTGATCAACCATCCGATGACCGGGTTTTTAACGAGTGCTGATGCAACCTGGACCAATGGCTTTACGTGCCTTCCGAAGCACTGAGTTTTTACCATAGCCGAATTAATTACTGTCATAACGCCATGAGTACCAACGTAATAAAATATGCCGATGTTAGTGATTAAATGCAACGTTTGATAAAATGTTAAGAAATAAACCGCAAAAAATATATAAAAGCAATCAGGTAAAATGTTAATAACGTTATTAAATTAAGAATTTTGGTAATTTATTTTGTTTGAACTCATAAAATAGAAAAATACTTTATGAACAATACACAAGTATACCAAAGGCAACTGTAATTTTCCCATGTTTTATACATAGCAATATGAGACTTAAGAAAAGTTTTTTATTTTATTTAAGCAGTTCACTCTGTGCATTTTGGTTAAAAAACTAGTCTTGATTCCACGATTTAAGTCGCAAGAGGACTTTTTTTTAAATATATTTTACGGGTAAGCACTGTGCCTTGATCTCACCTGATGTTAAGTGATGGTAAGGCCAATGATGGAGGCGCACTTCACCCGGGATCCTCAACTACTGAGGAGTGCCTCAGTAGTTGAAGATCCCGTAGCCAGCGGGCTATCTTATCTCTAGCTGCCGGAACACAACAATGCTACAAACATTGATGTTATGGCGACATATTTAGATAAGATGTTGGTAGCTATCCAGGCGGACAAACAAGCCCTACCACCAACTAAAACCGAGTACACAAACATGTACCGCCTTCTGGGAATCAAACCGGTAGTCTTTAACCACTAGACCACAGAGGCGGACTTGGGGGGACCCTATTCGCAACCCATATAGCTACGAGTTTAACTTCACTGCGGATCCCCAAAAGTCCCACTATACAGAGCGTCCAACACAACCAAAATAGACAAAGTGCGAGCGCGGAATGCGCTTCCGCCCGCCGCACGCTCCAATTTACAGAAGAAAAAAAAAACAAAACTTTTTAATTTTATTCGGCCATTGATCGGCGCGCGCGCGCGTTTCGCTTTGTTGTTTTTAAAAGGCACAGAAGTTCGTATTCGTGAAGCCCTATATTTGACCGTGCTTTTGTTTTAAGCTCATCATATTTCTTAGTCTATTAATGTCTTGGTCTATTAATCACTGATGGCACAGATTAAGTAATAGTTCTGTTGCGTTTAGGGTCTAAAGTCATCAGAACTATTACTATTAAATGACTTCCGCATAGACATGGATTTATCAAATCAGATCACAACACTGTGGTGTTTTTAAATTGGTTAGAATTTAATTAAATTTAGTAGAGAAGCCTTCAAACAAAACCACAAGTTTTACTTACACAAGTAGCTTGCGTAAAACAATTTGGCTACATTCTAATAAATTAAAGAATGAGCAATGAAAGATGGCGGGCGACTGTGGTGCTTTTTGGTCAATTTAAATACCTTTAAATAGGTATTGTGCGAAGTTGCCTAGTACGTTAAAGGACTACCTGATTAATTATATCTGAAGAATGAAGCGATGAAATATTATTGTTATTTGTAATCGTAATGACTTGGTCACATTGCGTATTATAATAAATTGCGTCGTATAAAGATAGTTAATTTTGGTCTTGAATTGTAAACGCAATAAATTATTGCATGGTTTATCTGAATAGATATACTCTACACGGCCCCCAGATAATAGTTTGCAACCATGACACTAGCTGCCGGGGATATGAATAGTGCTCTTCCAATTGAGCTATCGTGGTTCTAACCAGCCCGCCGAAATTATTCAACACTATTTACTTTTTTACTTTGAAAGCCAAAGGCGCCCATTCAATGTCAACAACTCCCGTCATTAACATCTGATCATAATATTTTTACAAATACTAAAGATCAGTTAAGAAGTAGGCAAGCTATTTATAAAATGTTTATGTTTTGTTTATATAATTTTAACGCAAATTTTGTTGCGATACAAATTACAAAAACACAATTGAAAAAAAACTTTTTTAACTACTTTTTTTTGTTAAATAGGGCGCTTTAGCCTCATCAGCGTGGAGCGGTTACTTAATTTACCGGTAAACATGTCACCCAGGTAACGATACTAAGCATACCGTTACTTTTTTTACCGGTATCTTCCTTTGACAGAAGTATCAATACCAATTTTTAACGGTATTATAAATGCGAAAGTGAGTTTGTTTGTTCATATGTTGTTTGATACGCTTACACGCGTCAACTATTCAACAGATTACAATGAAATGTTGTACTTACACATATTCTCAAGAGTATAATCAAAGACATAGGATATTTATTATTAAAAAAGTGAGTTTGTTACGCCGTTGTTATTATTTTAAGGCCGGCAACGCATCTGCGATTCCTCTGGTTTTGAAGGTGATGGGCGGCGGTGATTGCTTCACATCAGGTGACCCCGCCTGCTCGTTTTCAATCGTAAACTATTTAACGATTTTTTTTTTAGTTGATGGCTTCGTGCGATTAGCACATTTAGCCAGTGTCAAAGTAATTTTTCTTACAAGTAATACATAAATATACAATATTTCCCAGTCAGTATGATGATGATGAATGATAATAAAAATGAGAAGTGAGAAATGATATACACCCCAACCCCTGAGTAAAGATGTGGGGCTTTACAAAGTCCTATCGCAGACTTTTTGAGATTTTGAAAAGTGACGTTGCAGTGTTTTGTTTAATTTGCCAACACTCATGCACACTCAAGAACACTTAACGGTTAATAATCCACCATTATTTCACATAAATATTCGACATAACACAAATTTTAGAAAATAAAACAAAACCGCAGACTCTTGACTCTTCACTTTCCCGCCAAGAAGTCTTTGTAACTTGTAAACTTGTATCTTCCTTTTTGTTAAAACGTTTTCGTTATTTTACGTCTGTTTATAGTACGGACGATAAAGTTTTTTATCTATCTATGTTTTTCATCACGTTGACATACATCCATACAATTTTCCACGAGACTCTTCCAATAGATTCAATAACGTCATACATATTTACCCATTAAAATGCATTGAAAGCATATGGTGTACACGACCAGTTAACGAAGATCTATTGCAACACATACATTTGTGTGGCAACGATGAAAGGATAGAGATCAAGATGGAACAGCTAGACAACAATCGTAAACCTACTTGCTCGTTTAACGTGAGTGTGCTTTGGTGATTACGACGTTAATTTAAATGCGATATGGTTCAGTATTGAATGTCAAGTTACGAGATCACGCGTCAGCGTGTGTAGAATTTACACTTTTAACGTCTAACGCAGTGTTTCCCAACCCTTTCTTACCATAGACTATTTTGGTTATGTTGTAAGCAGGGATCACAAGTTAACTAACCGTCTCTGTGGTCAAGTGGTTAAGACCGCCGGCTTAGACCCAGAGGTCTCGGGTTCGATTCCCAGCAGCAGTACGTTTGTGAACTCGCAGAACTTATCTTAGTGGGGCCCGCCGAGGTTTCCCTCTTGCAGTAACACTTCGACCCATCGGAATCTTTTGTGCAACCCCATCATCTTTCAGATAGATGCCATAAGTTTGGCAACGTCCTTAAGGGCGAAGAGCCTGAAGTCCTCCGGTTTCGGATAGGCCGACCCCAGGAGTCCCATTCTTTTCCTAGCCAGAGAGTCGCAGTCACACAGTAGGTGCTGCATCGACTCCGTTTCCTCTCCACACGCCCTACACAAACTATTTGTTGAAAGGTGCATTCTATGAAGCATTTGTTTTGTGGCATAGTGCCCTGTCAAGGCACCGATGGTTAGTCGGGCCTGCCTAGAGATAAGATAGCCAGTGCTTCAGTAAAATGAGGATTCCGGGTGAAGTGCGCTTCCACCATTGGCCTTTCCATCACTTAACATCAGGTGAGATCAAGGCACTGTGCTAACCCGTAATACATTAAAAAAAAAGTTAATAGAACATTATTAACGGTGCTAAAATAAGTAAAGATAAAATAAGTTAATAATACATAAAAAAATATAATTTAGATAATATGTAGTGTTAATACCGCTAACTCACTCGTTCATCCTGCTTGGATGCGGCACGCGTGCACCGCCCTCCCGCCCGCAGAAAGTATGCACACGCTGGAGAAACAACGGGTGCAAGCGAACGTGCACACCGACACCGATACCCGTGTCCAGCGTCATCCAAGCTGGATAAACGAGTGAGTTAGCGGAATTAACACTACATATCTAAATAATTTTTTTTGTACCATGGATTTCCGCAAAATAACGCGTGATTCCATTAATTATAAAAAAATAGGTATATTAATGTGCAAACATTTTATAACACACATTTTATGTTAATATTGAAATGTCCTTGCAGGGCCTATTAGCCCTTTTTTATACCTAGTTTTAAGATCGTATTAACCAAATGGATCAATAAAGATCTATTGTTATGATTATTATTAATCATCGTGCTACTAAAACTGATACTGCATGTCTTCTACGCCAAATCTTAAAGTGGCTATATTATTACAACCAAGATGAGTAATGGGTATAATTTAAACGCTCATCAGAAATATGTTTTAGACCCTAAGCCTAAGTACTAAATTAATTAAATGACTCCAAAAAAAATTAAATGCCTTTATAAAAAGGGTCCTAAAATATACCATATTATGGTCCAAAATAAATAAACACACATCACAATAATTTCATATATTGTACAAATATTCTTTTTGCTTCCCAAAATGGATAAATGATCACCAAATATTTACACTGTTATTCAAATGATTGAGGATACTAGCTGCCCTACTCCTGAAGGTCACGTGGTAGGTTAGAAATGTCTTGAATTTCGAGGGTTATTTTTTTTTATTAAACAACAGAAAGCAAAAACTACCAAAATAAAACTCGAGGCATAAAATATTGGTATTATCTATTTGGTGACAATATAACATATTTGGTCTGAAAAGCAGTTAAAAGGTATTCATATATTTTTCAGGCATTTAATAAAAATATATATTGAATCCTTTTTATAATATTTTAGGAAACACAATTTGGTGATCATTTATCCGCTTTGGTAGGCGTTTAAACACAAGCCATGAGTAATAATACGTAGCTATATAATAAATAATAAGTAGATTAGAATTTTTTGAATTACGTATTATCTGAAATAGCAAGAAAAAGCATATTGATTGAGTCAAAAATACTAGTGTTCATCATCAGCTCATTTTTGTCCCCACTGTTGAGGAACGAGCCTTCCCTATCGATGGATAGGGAGAACGGGCCATAAACCACCACGCGGGCCCGGTGCGGATAGGTGGTTGTTAACGACTGCTGATGCAGACGGGATCAACGACTTTACGTGCCTTCCGAAGCACAGAGGAGCTCGACATGTTAAATTTTTGGTCACCCATCCGATGACCGGCCTTTGCGAAATTTGCTTAACCTCAGCACTCGCAGACCGGGCACGTTGACCACTGCACCATCGAACACCTTGTCAGTGTCATAATATTGTTATTGAATTTATACTATTTATATAGTATAAGCATTGGCTATGTGGCATTCTATCACAAAATTTTCTACATTAAATCATCATCGCCATCATCGTCACCGGCCTATCTTAGTCCAGATTAGTCTACATTTGCAGATGTACAATTTGCAGCTGTAGGCTCTGTGATTATGGACAATGCATAGTACCTCCTCACACAGTAAAAAACCTGCTGTGGAACGCGCTGCCTCGCCAAACCAGGGGGCCTACCGCCTAACTCTATTGCTATCGCTCTCGCTATCGCGCTCTATAGTTTATGGCGTAATCTTGTCATTTCGAAAGCGATATGAAAGCAATATCGAAAGCTATAGCCTATAGCTTACGATATTGCTTTTGTATCGCTTTCGAAATGACAAGATTACGGCATAAACTATAGAGCGCGATAGCGATATAGTTAGGCGGTCGGGGGGCAGGATATGTCCGCATGCTTTTTTTTTTAATGAAACCTTGGTAGTAAATCTCAGTTACGACCGATTTTTAAATTACTTATATTAAGTATTTTTTTGTGTGTATTATAAGTTTGAATTAGGTAGGGAGGCGTTTGCCCTGCAGTGGGACGATATAAAAATATTCAAACTCATTATTCATGGACGACTTAATGTGTCTGGGCATTAAGTCCGCCACGTAATATTTTGAAGGAAAAGTTTAAAAATATAAAATATAATAAATCTTTTTTACCTACCGCGTGGCAGCAAATAAATAAACGAAGAAAATATGTTGGGAACCTGTGTCCTAATGGATCTAACATGGCGAGACAATCGTGACCGAGCTGAAATGCCAAACGCTACTTGATTATTCGAATTCAACTGTGAGTGTGCCACTTAGCCAGACCTTTTACCCAAATAAAGGTGTTGCAGCAAGAACTTTAAAAAAAATTATAACCTGGGCCTTACTGTCTAATTTGATACTCGATCATACCTGTCAATGGTATTTTTACGCTTGTCATTTTGCATTGACGTTACCAAATAAATGTCAAATTGACGATGTCGTTCATTCAACATCATTCGAAAAAGTTTTAAGTTCTTGAATAGCTTTCAAATGTCAAATTGAAAGGTATTAGGATAGGTATTGAATTTAGGGCCGATGTTTCAATTGACGGATAAAACTTATCTGTTTGATAAAGTATTAAATAACCATTTTAAAAATGTATTGTCTTATCATGACTTTTCTTTTTGAAGGATAACTTTTATCCGATGATTGAAAAATCAGCCCTTAGACAATAAGACCCCGGGTTTTTTGTAGATGGCGAACCGAAACCCAGTTTTTTAAGAGTGTGCCAAATTGTTTTTATTTTTTTTATTTTCTATAAATGCCAATGCCCGACCTCATACAGGTTGGATTGTGAATGACTACCTTCAAGAGATGAACATTACTCGTATAGTGTGGCCAGCACGCAGCCCGGATATCAACCCGATCGAGCATGCTTGGGACGAGCTAGGGAGATGCGTAAAACAACGAAACCCTCCCCCAATCACGCTTCGTGAGCTCAAAATAATATACCCCATAATCGTATGAGGAACTTGGTGTACAGCATGCCAAACCGCGTAAACGCAGCAATGGAGGCACGAGGAGGCAATACGAAGTATTAAAATTCAAGTAAATCGTAATTTTGTTCAAAATGTCATGTTTCCTATTTTTGTTTAAAGGCGAGATCAGCAGTTTTTTTTTAATGTAATTTTTTGTAAATAAAAAGTAGTCTCATAATTTTTTTTCACTTTCACATAAGGAGTATTTAATTGTCTATTAAACACAATTTGTTTCATTAAGCTAGCATTCTTAGTTTCCGAGATTTATAGGTTTCCTTAAATGACCCGGATTCATTGCTCTCGAGTGTATTAGATCACCAATAAAAGCTGCTGCGTACTATCCCGTCCTGGTTGCACCCGCCGCACACCCCCCGTCACGGCCCAAGAGATTCGCGTCGCACCAGCTGACCCACTTCAACACTAGTTACGTCTCTTTCCCGCAACAAAGGCGGAAACATCAGCTATCGAGCGCAATGAATGAATGAATGATATACTCGTAAAACGGAGAGTTTATGCAAATGGGTGAAAAGAAATTCTTAAGACGTATATATTTATTTTATTTATATATTTATTTATTTATTATCGGAATCAAAGCACACATTATTTTTATGATATGGGGTACTAGTTAAACCTCTTGGGTTTGTGTGTAGTACCTAACAATAGTATTCTTCCACGTTATCAGAGATAAAGCAACCAAATACATTCATAATATTATAATTCTAAGAATCGACAATGTTCTGACAGTACGATCACATTTCCGAACACAACACAGAATTATTATTTTAAAACTGACAAAAAATAACTTTTTAATTTGTATTTAATATTGTGTTTAGTAATTGCATTACGCGTGTAGGTAGGTAAAGAATTAATCAGACGTGGAATTTGGAATGCGCTCGTCCGTTCCCCGTAGTAGTTGTTTGCCGATACGGTGACGAGTTTATGTTGAGCGGTTTGACGCGTATGTATAGGGTGATTTATTTTAACTTGTATCTGCCCATTAAAAAATTGTTCTTTTAAAAGGCAGATCTTAACTTTATCATAAACTGGTAAGGTTTTGCAATATTTAAAAAGATCGTTCTCATTTTTAAAGGCTGATTTTAAATTTGGAGATATTATAAGCTTAAGTATTCCCACATTATTATGTCCCACAGTTGGAAAAAGGCCTCTCCATCAGCGTTAGCGCCGCCCAAAGTCCGGCGTGCAAGCCACTCGGCTACGGAGGTCGTCATTGAAATCAAGTAATCGGAAATATAAATAACTGCCACAGGAACACCGATCAAAGACGCAATGGTTTACACGAATTACTAGCTTTTGCTCGGCGGCTTCGCTCTCGTAGGCTACACGACGTGCGATTGTTTGTAATAAAAGCCAAACTTATTAACGGTACGTTCGTGTTAGTCGGTCCGTGGATTTAAATTTAAAAATGACAGATTTCCATACAACTTTCCACCCCAATTGCACCTCTCTAGGAGAGGTTTTTCGAAAAATGCTAAAACACGTCATTCTTAATTTTTGTTGAAAAATCTATAGATCGATTAAAATATTAATTTTGATAGTTATTACTTTAAAAATAATAATTTCCCCCAAAAAAAACCTTGTTCTTTTTTTACTCCTTTAAAGGAAAATAAACGAAATTCCTAGTATTATTCCCCCTATTTGACCCCGTTAGGGTGTGATTTTCGTAAAATCCTTTCTTAGTGGCTGGTTACGTCACTCAATTAACCTACAGTCCAAATTTCATCTTATAGCTTCAGCGGTTTAGGCTCGGCGATGATGAATCAGTCAGGGCAAGTCATTATATGTATATAGATTCTGTGTTCCAGACGCCTGGAGGAGCTAGCAGGAGGCTGTAGAAGGTGACCTTGACCGCTTTTTAACCGCCTCTGTGTCCTAGTGGTTAAAACCACCGATTTAGACCCAGAGGTCCCGCGTTCGATTCCAAGCGGGAGGTTGTTTATCCGCCTAGCTAGCTCACAACATATCTAAATATGTACCTAGAGATAAGATAGCCAGTGCCATAAACCAACACGTTAACCTATGTAGAGAGATTTTCATTCGCCATTCGATGAAGTTAACGAAAACGAGAATTTGGATGGCAAAATTTTAGCTCTCCTTGTATGTCGCCAGGAAGAGCTTGAATACGGATAAAACTCACACTAGGCACCCAGAAAAGACAGACAGGATTCACTCTTCATTAGGGGAATCGGATTATACATCTCTCCAGTGCCTACATAAATATCCCGCGCAATCCTGGGGAAAAGCGCAAACAAAAACAACTTTGGTTATTTGTTCTTCATTGGGGAAGCGTTTGGCAACGTTCGGCCTTCATCTTACCCGTAGGCTTATTACCGAAAAAAGCAGCATCGTCATCATCATCGTCAGCTCATTTTTATGTCCCCACTTCTGGGGCACGCGCCTTCCCTATGGATGGATAGGGAGAACAAAGCAACCAGTTGCTAATTGTACAATAAAATAAATAAACTTTCCTACACTCACACCAATTATCTAGCCCAAGAGAAGCTTCGTTATGAAACTCGTTAAAATTGTTCATAGACAACGGATAAACATACTTAAAATACTTTAATACATACTTATTATCAGTGGTCGGAGTAGGTATATTGATTTTAGATACTTGCGTCATGATATCATAACATGGACATGCATTTCTTCTGGAATGTACCGGAGTTTCCAAAAATTTGGTAAATAGAGTAATAAAATAAAAAACCATATGTAAGCAAACAAAATTGTTTATTGTTAATACAAATAATCATTATTACAGTTTTATTAAAAATAATTATTTTTAATCCTCATCGGTTACAAGTTCTACATTTTGATTTTCTGTCTCTATACAATTAAAATAAATAACTATAATTTTTTCAATATTTTCTAATTTTAAGCTATTTCTTTTAACATCTAAGATCCATTTGTAAGTGGAAAATGATCGTTCAACATCTGTAGATGTCAATGGAGCGAATTTGAAATAAAGTTTCTGATTATTTGCTACGCTTTTTTCAATACTCTCGCTG
This sequence comes from Eudonia truncicolella, assembly GCA_949315975.1. Lineage (NCBI taxonomy): Eukaryota > Metazoa > Arthropoda > Insecta > Lepidoptera > Crambidae > Eudonia > Eudonia truncicolella. Next base: position 7,056,202 of record OX438854.1, read on the forward strand.
TATTCTCTAATTGTATCTAAATCTGGATTTCGTTCCATAACTGATTCTATTTTATTTTTTATATTCTCATTATTGCACTCGTTAAGCGTAGCCCTTACTTGATCAAATACTAAAAGTGAATCAGCTAGAGATAAATTTTGTTTTTGTAACTCTTTTAGGGCTAGTAGTATAATAGAGTAATTTTCTTCAATATATTTTAAATCATTTTCTAAATTTTGTTTTTCCAAAATGTTTTTTGCGTTTCGTATGGCTATAGCATCAGAACTGCTCAAGCAGGATAAAACTTCTTTTATTTTATCTAAATGTTGAGCGTAGTAAGATGCTGCCTGTAACCAAGTACCCCATCTGGTAATGACTGGTTGCGGAGGCAACGGTAAGTCAGGATATTTTTCTTTTAAAATGTTTACCCTACTAGGAGCCTTTAAAAATACTTTTTTAACATTTGATATAAGAATATCAACATCGTTGTATTCTGACCTTATCTGCTCACTTACACGATGAAGAGCGTGCGCCAAACATGTCACATGCTTCATTTCAGGTAAGTAATGTTTTAAATTTCGCCCTGCAGATAGCATGTACGCTACACTGTCAGTGCAAAGCATTAAAATATTGTCAACTTTCGCTTCAAAAGTGTTTTGCCACAAATTTTCTAGACATTGCAGTACAAATTGTGTTATTGTTTGTCCATTTACTGCTGTTAGCATTTTACAAGCAATCAAATAAGGCCGGCCTGCACTATTACTAGGATGCAATGGTTTTATTAGGAAATTGACTATGTATCGACCAAAATGTCTGTTGTCTCATCCAGCGATATCCATAGTTTCTCATTTTTATTACTTTCATAAATCGAATTGATTTTATTCCTATAAAACTTCTCCAAATAAACTTTTCGTAACTGTGATTCGTCAACCACTTTACGATTGGTACAAACGCAACAACAAGTACTGCACATATATTTCTGAAAAAACTCTTTGAACGCTGGATTTTTCATTTGCGACCAAGGAATATTGCATAGAATCAGGAACTTAATGAGGTCGAAGTAAAATTCCTCTTGCGGTCTCTTAAATTTTCCTTGATGTACAGCGCCTTCAATGTGTTTGGTAATGTTGCCTCTATTCACAGCTTTCAAATGACTTTCACACTTTGTACAGTATATAGTGCCACTAGCGTTATCGTAAAGTAGCTCAGGATAGTGCAATAACCACTTTTGCACTGTTTCAGCCTTGACCTTTGCCATATTTATTTATATCTCACCTAAAACAATGATTTAAATTTACAATATATACATACACAACTGTAAAGTCGATAATGAAATTCTGTTTCATATAAAGTGTTTTTTTTAACTGAAGCGGTGATAGCCCTGCGGTGTGCGTACCGGACTCTCATGCGCTGTGATGATTGCTATAAAGTGATTTTTTTAACTGTTTCCAAGTTCTAAAACCTTCTTAAATAGTGAAAATAATTAAAACTTACCCGTACAAAAACAACTTCAAATGGGCCCAATCCAAGAGTAATAAATCGATGTCCGTAGTTATAAGCCAAATTCGTCGTTTTAAGTAGATTTCAGAAGACAGTAAACAAGCCAGGGTCAAGTCAAGATATTCACAACACATAAAATAAGCGCACTCCACGAACCGAAATAAGTGAGTGAGCCACTTGGTCTGGATGTCGGTGCGAGCGCATTGTTTTGGAACAAACAGTCAATGAGTCATCCTGGATACTTGATTCTAATTGGTCAGATGCGTTGAGCATAGAGATAAGAGGACAAAAGACCCTGTTTGCCGGATGTCGTGTGTTGAAATGAATATTATTATTATATCATTTTATACATGCTTAGGCTTTTACTCCAACACTTTTACTACAACAAGGTTTTTACACACCAGTCATTTTTTACTATTAAATTCTGGTCATCTACGCCACTAGCAGCATAGCGTTGAGAGTATTGATACATTTTTAACTAGTTTTATGTAATAATTTCGATGTTTCGGTATTTTTATCATAATAATCCGGAAACTCGGAGGAGTATCCATATTAACATATACGTTTGATGTCAGTGACCTTAATTCAATATACCTACTCCGACCACTGCTTATTATACATAGAAAACACCCAGACCCGAGACAATTTAGAAAAACAATAATTTCTAAATTGACCCGACCGGGGATCCCGGGAACCCGGGACCTCAGTGATGGCGATACCATGAAAACCGGTGTACAAACCACTCGACCAAGGAGGTCGTCAATTGCTACTTTGCTGTTGCTAGATTGGTATTACTGACACAAATCGCTAAATGCCCGCTCGCTTAGTGCATTTGCGATTTGCGATAGATTGAGCGATTTCTGTCCGTAACACCAATTACCGAAGTCGCGTTGCAATTGTACAGCAACTGATTGCAAATGACGATAATGCCGAAGGTGGAAACACAAACAATCGTCAGCGTTATTACCGATCTTTAAGTGGCAGTCGCGATCGCAACAATTTGCAATTTATCGCTACCAAAACACATATTTCGTATTACGGAACGTAGAACGCTACGATAGTCCGATCCGATCCGAACCCTTCGGAGAATCTAGTAGGGCACGGGGACGCGCACTAGTGCGCGATGCCGTTCCCTCTAGATAACCTCTGAAGGTGATTAGTTTCACACGGCTTGAGGGACCCTTTACGTTCCTCGCGGCCCCAAAAAAGCCCGGTGAAGCTGAAAATGCCGCAGCGGCAACCAGCAATCTCTCTCAAAAAAAAAAAAAAAAAAGCTACGATAGCGCCATACCACAAGCGAGCGCTTGACGAACGAAAAGTGCGCGACGGCGCGGCGCTATAGAGTAAACCGACCGATTGTAGCAACCGCCACTAGTAGCAGTCGCGTTGCCATTGTGCAATTAGCAGCCGGTAACTTTTCTTCAATAATAAGCCTGCGGCATTATCAATCGGTCGGAACTCGGAATTCACAAACACAATGCTAGTAACGCTGCTATTATGGCGTGCAAATTAAGAAAACACTATCTACTCTCCCTTTGTCAGCCAAAATGAGCGTTACTCAATGTCAAAAACTTCTTCGCCATCTCTTAAATATATTTTGAATATCAAGAATCAATGCTATTCTAAAGCAGCCATTATATTTAAAGTCGTGAAGACAAACAAAGCTTTTTAACTTTTTTTCATAGTATGAAGGAGTCCCGAAAGTACCGAGTTCCAAAAATGTATGTATAAAATATGGTACATTAAAAAAAACCACAATATTTCTAACACGTATTTAGCCATTGTTTAGCTTTAAACACGTGTTTATGTTCAGGCATAACACAGAGCTAATATTTCTAATAATTCTAGTGCCTATGACTTGGACAGTACCACGTTGGGCGCCACTGCGACCGAGGTCGGCCAATCAATACTCGACGCACGCACGGGGATTTTCAGTTCGCGAACTACTAACTACCCTCCCGCCTGCCTACATACAGATGTCATTATTGTTATGTGTTGGGGTGTAATAAGTTTTTACACGTGTTATCCATTAGTAGGCGCACGATGGTGATGGTGCCACCATTAATATAAAACCGGTCGTTTTGGAGATCTTTGGGACAGGCCTTTGTCCAGCAGTGGGCGTCTTTTGGCTGAGATGATGATGATTATTGATACGCCGTTACTACGTTAATAATAACATATCCAGAAAATATTTTTATTACTTTGAATTCTGCATTCACAATGCCATATATAGTTACAAGATAAAACTATATATAGCATTGTAAATGAAAAAATCAAAATAATAAAAATATTTATAAGGAATTAGGTCTTAATCGATTGTTAAATACTTGCAAGTGTTTTTTTTTGGACTGAGAGGGTGTTACTTTACAGTGAAGTTATACCGCTGCTGGCTTACAGCGTAAATCACAAAGTACTAGAAAAATGCAATGAGTCAACTGGGGTCTCGGTAGCTCAGCGGTCGGAACATTGAACTGGTTAACCAAAGGTCGTGGGTTCGAATCCCACTCGAGCTTCCCGAGACTGGTTGACTTTTTCTAGTAAAATTTTACATCCTGAAAAACTAATACGCTTGTGTTATGTATGGGTTCACTTCCGTAGTATAAGGAAGATATGGGTACAAAACTTTGTTCCATCATCACCATAACCGGCTGATTTTTATGTCCCAACTGCTGGGGCGCGGGCCTTCCCGATGGATGGAAACACCACAGAGAGAACAGGCCGTAAACCACCACGCGTGATAATAAATAGAGATCGCTGTTATTCTATTCAATTTCAAAAAACTTATTAACACGTATGTGTAAGTACATTATATGCGCGCTTTCACAATGTCCTTCATGGGTTCTTAAACCAAAGTGTCGTACGTGTTCGATTGTAGCGATAAGAACGCCTTTGCCCATACTAGCTTTAAGATTATGTGTAACGGTTTTTTTATCTGTGTGATGTGAGCAAAAAAAAGTATCTATCTATCTATCTATGTCAATTGAAGGTAGTTCGTGCACAACAAGTAACACGGTGGGCGCCAATAAGACTACACTAACAGAATGTCGCCACTCCGTAAGTATGCTAGTATATTATTTACAACCGCCCCGCTCCCCCGCTCCCCCCACCACCGTGGGGAACTATCGAATGGGGTGTATTCGTAAAACGGGGAAAACGGCGAAACTCCGCTGATATAAATGTAAATTATGGGAGATAAAGAAGGAAATGTGTTTTGTCTAATAAAACTGTTTGTCGTATGACAAACTTCGGTAGACTTAGGTTGCGTTTCACCGGCATAAACTAAACATCGTTCAAGTTGAACTTGGTTCAGTTTCTAACAGCCGATTTTCGACGTTTAGCCTAGCTAAACGCGTTTAAAGCTGTTTGCCTGTCATTGTCACGATTGTGTGGAGTACGGGAGATTGGTTTGTTTATTTATTTTTTTATTAATTTTCCCATTTGAGAAGGAATAATTTATTTTAAGGCAATTCGTTTAGTTCCAAGCCAGCACAAAAATAAAAAATAAAAAAACGTTTACGATGACATGTCATTCATTCATTCATTCTTTGTCAAAGCTAAACTAAGTTTTAATAAACGGGATCAAAACGAAGCCGGTGAAATCAGTGCGACGTGAACCGCGATCAAGACTAAGTTTTGAACTCGATTAGTCGAAACCAGGTTTTATTAAACTCTGTTTCTATTCGGGACGGTGAAATTGGCCCTTAGTCTGTCAGTTCGGTGTCGTGTCGTGCCATGGCAAAAAAAAAAAAAAATTATAGAAATAGAAACAAAATTAAGTAAGACACGAACCCAAAACCTTTCACAATCCGGGCGACTGCACTTCTAACTCAGCTACCAAGACATATTTTAACACAGGCCCGAAGGTGGAAGCGCACTTCGCCCGGAATCCTCAACTTCACAGGTACTGGCTATCTTATCTCCAGCTGCCGGAACAGTGCTATCCATTGGTTGCCCAGTGTTTTGAAGTGCCTTTATTCAAAACACTTTTATAAAATATTATTATTTATTATTTATATTGCATATATAAAACACACATTAAAAACTGACGTTATACAAGACACATACAAAGGTGAGCTTATCTCTAGAAGAGATCTCTTCCAGCCAACCCTAGCTGTGGTGTGGAACGAAAGTTAACGGGACTATTCTACGGACTAATTACTGATACATATACATACTTAAACTATACAACCACAATGTATATACATACATACACATATTTACATACAACAATATAAAAGTGTAATTATATATAACGTTACTGATTACCAGTGTTGGAAAGGTAAGTGATCTTTCAACTTATGTTTAAATTATTCTACCGATGGACTCTCACGAATGTCGGCAGTTATTTTATCCTCACATTCTGTCTCTCATTGCGACCAGTGGCGGTAGCCAAAGTAACATTAAGAAAACGACAGCGAAGTTCGAAAAGAACAAAATTGACCACGTGATTTAGCGCGGCTTATATCAATCCCATACATTTTATTCTTTCCGAACGTCGCTATCGTTTTCTTAACGTGACTTTGGCTAAGCCTACAGGTCATTAAACCGTGTAATGTAAAATATTCGAAACGTCACAAGTTCAAAACAAAATGAATGTAAAAATTAAACGCAAATTTTTCGTTCATATTATATTTCAACCGCCTCTGTGGTCTAGTGGCTAAGACCACCGGTTTAGACCCAGAGGTCCCGGGTTCGATTCCCAGCGGGGGGTACATTTTTGTGTACTCGGTTTGGTTGGTGGTAGGGCTTGTTTGTCCGCCTGGCTAGCTACCACCATCTTACCTAAATATGTCGCCATAACATCAATGTTTGTAGCATTGTTGTGTTCCGGCAGCTAGAGATAATATAGCCAGTACCTCACTAGTTGAGGATCCCGGGTGAAGTGCGCTTCCATCATTGGCCTTATCATCACTTAACATCAGGCGAGATCAAGGCACTGTGCTTACCCGTAAATATAAAAAAAAAAATATTTCATTATAAAAGCACAAAAAATCGACAGGCTCGTAGTGTTAAGCGTAAAGTTTAATATACTAACGCTATTTTTAATTAGTTAACAGGCTATTTTTAGCCAGTAAATTTTTAATTAATTAACATGCTATTTTAGCCAGTAACTTTTTAATCATCAAATATGCTATTTATAGCCAACATTGTAAATTGTAGCATCAATGTTAAGGTATTCCACCTTTTTACAACCATATGGAGTAAAACTCCATGCCTTTCAAATATTAACTAAACGAGAGGGTACAACTATAAAGGAAGGGACACATCCACCCTCTAGTGTTGTTTGATGAATTATTGAGACCGGGTTTTTGTGCGACGCGGAATGTCACCGTAGCCGCTGATGGAATATTTAAACCATACATATGTCGTCGGACATCTAAGGGATGAAACGAAAATAATTAGGAAAGTGAGAAAGAGAAAATCAATAAAGGGTCAAGGATGATATTAATGAAAAGGGTTACTGTATTATTTCCCTTTTCATTTTAATAGTTAAAATACTTTTTAAATAATTTAATTATAACTTTTTAAACTATCATGGTCACTTACAACAAATAAAATATTATTAACGGGATTATTAACATTGTTTTTGTTGTGTTTGAGTATCCGAAGCTCAATTGTCTACGGTCACCAAAAGACTGTTGTCCCCTAGAATAGAAAAGACCGGTGTGTATAAGTTCGATTGCAGCTGCGGTAGCTCCAATATTGGCCAAACAAAACGTACGTAGCCTACCGAATTAAGGCGCATATCAAAGCTATAAAGAATAACGATACGCAAAAATCGGCCATTGCTGAACATTTGATCCAATCGGGTCCTAATCACTGGGTTGAGATTAATAACCCCCCAGATAATTTCGACAGAACGCCACTACATATTTAGATTGGTTAGAGTAGCGATTGAAATTACAAAACACAAAAATTTCAACCGCGAAGATGGGTTTAAACTGTCGCGTATCTGGAATCCAGTGATTGGCTTATGTAAAGACCGCAAAAAGAACAAAAGTGCCGTTGCGCGATCTGATACGATCAGTGTAGTGTGCCGAGAACAAGTTCGAGTGAATAGTGACTTAGGAGACAGTGGTACGAGTATCGAGCGCAAAAAAGGCCTAAAGAAGAGGGTAGATCGTTTATAGTATCATTAATATTGTCGACCAAATCCGCAGGTAGTTACGTAAATACGTAAATAAGTAATAAAGAAGAAGAAGAAGGGAGGTATCATCATCATCTTTAGCCATATGACGCTCACTGCTAGGCATAGGCCTCCCCCAAGGATCGCCACAACGATCGGTCCTGCGCATAAGGGAGGTATATAAGTATGTAATTACAATTGGAAATAGTGCTTAAATTTCCACCTACCCTCCGGATAGAAATCGAACCCGGCGCTTGTGTGTATGAATGGAGCTTTAACCTAAATGTCTCCGTCATCCGTGTCCGGATTTTAGGCAGCCAACGACAGATGTAATCAGAGAAGAGGGTAGATCGTTTTGTCTGCTCATAATCACCCACCCGCAATAACTTCTACATCCGTGATCATGGCGCATGCAACTGTGCCGAACTATCGGATACTCAAACACGACCAAAAACATGGTGATAATACCGTTAATAATATTTTATCTAATTTAGTTATATATAATACTAGCAACCCGCCCGGCTTCGCACGGGTGCAATGCTGATACACGCAACCGCTATGTTCCTGCATTTTAAATCTGTAATATATTCGAAAATATTAATTTAAATGACATGCTGTAAAGGGCCATATTGATCTATATTAAATGCACAATGTATTTAAGGTACTTAATTGGATAACGATTAATACTGTATTGCTTAAAATCGCTTGGTAAATAAGCCATTATTTCTCGTAAAAAGTAAAAGATAAAAAAATATTATTGTGGGTTATCCCTAAGAGATAGACATATACCGTCGCGGACGTTTTTGTTGACCTCTTTAAGGTGTACAATACTGTAGTACATTATTTTGATCTATCTCGTAGGGTTCAGCCAGCGTTTGCAATGTGAGCGCAAAAAAATGTGAAACCTCTAAAATTATCAGTGTTTCTCTACTATATTATTATGTATGTATTTCTACATATAAAACTTCCTCTTGAATCACTCTATCTATTAAAAAAAACACATCAAAATCCGTTGCGTAGTTTTAAAGATCTAAGCATACATACATACATACGTAGGGACAGCGGGAAGCGACTTTGTTCTATACTATGTAGTGATGTTCTTACTTACTTCCTTACTTGTTCATAGCATAGCCATATTTATGAATCACCATCATCTTTATCACCATCATTTATGAATAATTATTATGTTTACTTGACTTTTTTGCCGTAAGACTTCCGAATACAAATAATAAATAAATAGAAAATAATGGAAAAGGTTTTTCATATAAACAAAACTCGTCATAAAACTCGTTCTACAAATGTTTGAGGGCGTACCAAATAACAATATATCAGAGCTCCCCCTACCGTAATTCATTAGTCCAAAAATATGGCTAGACGCTAAATTGCAGCATTATTCATAGATCAATGCGCGACACGAGACGTTGAACCTGAAAAGGGATTAAATTGGGCAAAGGGGTGTCCAATTAACGACACCCACACCAAATTTATATTTATTTTTGTAATACCTCGGCACCTCGGATTGTTCCTCTCTGTTACGATTAATAAATCTTAATGTACCATAAAAACTAGCACGGGTCAAAAGATATGTACCTTGTGCCTTTTTCTGTTAAGGGCAGCGGGACCAATGTGGGCCACCACGCCGCCATGAATAGACCACAGCGGCAATATAACAAACTCTGCAAAGTTTGTAACATCGACATCTTCGCAGATAAGCCGCAGAAGTTCAGACAGGAAATATTAAAAGACATTTGATACGGCGCGTCAAGTTAGTGACTGGACGATTTTCGTTTTTTTGATTTTATTTTTGTACTTCCTCAATTATTCATTAAGTTTATTTTTGTTATATTATAATAAATAAATTGGGTTTTTTTTTCAAATGCAAATTATATAGTCCACATTGCATGCCGTGGCAACCTATAATTAAGAGGACGCTTAGCTGTAAGTTTATTTTTATTTCTACAATTTTTGCTTTGTATCAGTGTTTGTCTTGTTGGTTGTCCTAATAAACAAATAAATAAATAAATAATACCAACTTTTAATATTTCAGATATTTTTTTTTTAATTCAGCTTGATATTTGACTCAACTCCATTTGATGTTAAGTAGAAATGGCGTTGAGACGATTGTTTTTTTTTTAATATATTAGACAACATCACACAATTTGCTCCGACTCAAAAGAAAGAAGCTTGCGCTCTGGTTATGGAAATCAGGAACAACGACGGTACCACTACCACCCAAACCGCCTCTGTGGTCTAGTGGCTAAGACCACCGGTTTATTCAATTCATTTATTTGTCTCGAGCATCAATGGCTCATTTGGGTTAGTTACAATAAATACCTTATCCTATGTTAGTAAAATTAACAATTTCAATAAAATTAAATGCAAATACAAAATTGATAAATAAATTATAAATTATATTTTAAATCAAAATTACATTTAAATCATTTAAACAAATCAAATTCAATCAAAAATTAATCAATAAATTATATAAATTATAAAATAAATAAATCAAATTCTAAATCAACCAAATTACCATAAAAAAAAAAAAAAATCTAGTCTTAAGAAACAAAATAAATAAAGAGTATAATAATAAATTTTATTTATTTGAGCGGCTGTCAATAGGTTTAGACCTAGAGGTCCCGGGTTCTATTCCCAGCGGGGGGTACACGTTTGTGTACTCGGTTCGGTCGGTGGTAGGGCTCGTTTGTCCGCCTGGCTAGCTACCACTATCTTATCTAAATATGTCGCCATAACATCAATGTTTGTAGCATTGTTGTGTTCCGGCAGCTGGAGATAAGATAGCCAGTGCCTCACTAGTTGAGGATCCCGGGTGAAGTGCGCTTCCATCATTGGCCTTATCATCACTTAACATCAGGTGGGATCAAGGCAATGTGCTTATTAGTTTATCCGTTAACCATTTATCGAGTTTCTTAAGGATGCTTTTCTTGGGGCTAAATAATTGGTGTGTGTGTGGTAACAATTTTTTTTAATTTATTATAAATTGGTTTAAAAGACGGAGATAAAGAAACAAAGCCGCCTATATAAAATGTCTTGCCAGCTCTTCTCGGTCGAGGGCTCTCCCAAAATCCGAACTGGTATATACAGTAAACTAAATTATAATTAATTAATATTTGTATTTTATACTTAGTTTTGACGTCAATAAGTATCTGTAAAGGTCTATATTGAAAAAACGATTTGACATTTCACAGCTGCGCTCGGCCCGTTCCGAACTGTGCCGAGATCGGTGTCCGTGTGCGTTTGTGGGTGCATTGTGTGCGATGCTCAAGCGCGGTATGTATGTGCCCCAGCCATGCCGCCATCGCAAGCGCACCATCGACCTCGCGCGGCCACGGTCGTAGGTGGTTGACCCCCACCTCGCTAATTGTCATAATCAGTTCTATTAGACGCCATAGTTGTAGAGCTATTGCGCGCGCCTAGTGACAAGTGCACGTCAGACAGAAACATTTCTTCAATGAATGTTTAAACCATACGGCATAAAATTCAAAGTCTATTGAGGAAGTTTGACAGTTTGTGGTAGTGTGTAGTTCGGTGTTCGAGATTTTTCCGATGCATTTATATATATCTATACTAATATAGCTACCTCGCATGTTCGCGCCACTTCTCTTCATGTGGGGGCTGCTGCGGTAATCATTTACATTAAGGTTTTGCAATAAAAGTATTGAGCAGATTGCCAATACCTCGTGGGCTACCTGAATAGGCTCTTCCCACGCATGGGAAGCGCAAGGGCGCAATGAGTCAGCGGTCGTTCACCCGCGCGTGGGCGATCAGCCTTCGATTCCCCACAGCGTAAGAAACGTGAGGTTATTTATACAGGTTGACTTTTTTATCACCGTCCAAACCTTCCGAGATGACTCCCGTGATAAAAACGAACAACTCTTACTATCGGACCAACTCCCTAACTCGAAAATAAAGTTCAGCTGTTCCATACATTGTGGTCGAATGATGAATATTGATGTTTTGTATTTTATTTCAGAGTTAGCGAGTTGGTCCTATAGTAAGAGTTGTTCGTTTGTATCACGGGAGTCAGGTTTGGGCGGTGATAAAAAATTGACCCTGTATAAACGATAGATAATAGTATCATCACCATCAGCTCATTTTATGGCCCCTACTGCTGGGGCACCAGCCTTCCCTATGGATGAAACACCACAGGGAGAACGGGCCGTAAACCACCACGCAGGCCCAGTGCGGATTAGTGATTGTTTTACGACTGCTGCTAATGCAGCCGGGACCGACGGCTTTAAGTGCCTACTTTTTGTAAAATTACTGGTTTCAGTTATCAAAATATGCAGTTACGAATATTGATGTTACCAATATATTTGAGTGATTTCATAACGTATAGAATAGGTAATTTCATTGTAATTTTAGCATTCATGATTTTTTTTTATATATATTAACAACGGGTAAGCACAGTGCCTTGATCTCACCTGATGTTAAGTGATGATGAGGCCAATGATGGAAGCGCACTTCACCCGGGATCCTCAACTAGTGAGGTACTGGCTATCTTATCTCTTGCTGCCGGAACACAACAATGCTACAAACATTGATGTTATGGCGACATATTTAGATAAAATGGCGGTAGCTAGCCATGCGGACAAACAAGCCCTACCACCAACCAAACCGAGTACACAAACATGTACCCCCCGCTGGGAATCGAACCCGGGACCTCTAGGTCTAAACCAGTGGTCTTAGCCACTAGACCACAGAGGCGGTTAAAGGTTAGAGTTGTTTTCGTAGAGAATTATGATCGAGGCAAAATTGCACAATCGTGTTTTTGAGCAAGGGTTATTAAGGACAAAGGCATGAAGTTATCTATATCAAAATTTCAGATACGTTGGTCTTGTCACACTCCTACAACCTTCGATGAAAGTTGATGTATTTTTTTCAAAGTTTCGCCTTAACCACTGCGCTATCGACCTTTTTTTTTTTGAGAGAGATTGCTGATTGCCGCTGCGGCATTTTCAGCTTCACCGGGCTTTTTTGGGGGCGGCGAGGAACGTAAAGGGTCCCTCAAGCCGTGTGAAACGAATCACCTTCAGAGGTTATCTAGAGGGAACGGCATCGCGCACTAGTGCGCGTCCCCGTGCCCTACTAGATTCTCCGAAGGGTTCGGATCGGATCGGGGAGCGGAGCAACCCGAGGGCGCCTCTAAAGGCTCGGACCTCGGCTCGGGTTGACCGGGCCGTGGAGGAGGAGAGAAGCGCCCAGGTACATGTCTGTACCTGGTGTAGAGCGCGTGTGAACCGGTTGTTCGTACCCTTGTTCTACGAGTACGGTGTCTTGGGCCTAAACTGGTGTGCATGTTTAGTGTATTCTGTAAATGTGTATGTGTGTAGTGGCATTTAGAGGATCGGGCGGGGGCTATCGACCTCCTCAACGTATGTATGTATGATTCTTCACTTTCCCGCCAAGCATTCCTGACCTGAACCCTTGTTATGTAGTAAAGTAAGCAATAGCTATAACGAATCAGCCGCAACCAACCGATTACGAACAAGAAAAGCGTAGCTCGCCAACGACCTATTAACTTTCTATATCGGTGACAAACTGTCAACTGTCAGCCGATCAACCATAGATTTGTGTTTGAGCAATCATCAGCGAGCTGGGAAACGGACAAGCGACCAAGTCAATTCTAGATTTAATGACATCATTTTTACAGGTAAGCACAGTGCCTCAATCTCACCTGATGTTAAGTGATGATCAGGCCAATGGTGGAAGCGCACTTCACCCGGGAACCTCAACTACAGAGGCACTGGCTATCTTATCTGTAGCTGCCGGAACACAACAATAATGTACTGTAGTGGTACTGTATGACATTGTGGAAATTGAAACTTCTACCCGAGGTAAATTTGTTAACTTAGTTTTTTTTTTATTTTGTGTTCTTTTTTTACATGTTGTGGTTGTCTTCTATATTTTTGTGTTTATTTGTGATGGAAAGTGTCCTGCTATGATAGGGCAATTTCCAATAATTTTGACGCTGTAAGGGAGAGAAGAGCTGGACACTTGCCGAGTTTCTTGCCGGTTCATCTCAGTACAAGATATCCCGCCCTGCGTAGACTTACGAACCGATGGCATAGTGACGTTCACAAGAGCTACTTGTAGCCTAAACTGAATAAATGATTTTAAATTTTGAATTAGCTGTTATGGCGACATATTTAGATGAGATAATGGTGTCTAGCCAGGCGGACAAACAAGCCCTACCACCAACCAAACCGAGTACACAAACATGTTCCCCCCGCTGAGATTCGAACCCGGGACCTCTGAGACCGGTGGTCTTAACCACTAGACCGCATAGTCGCTAAGTCTAGGCACTGCGCACGTGCGTGTGTCATACAAATTCCAATACACATACAAACGAGAATTGAATCACACATAACACGTTATATTATGTACAAATTGGTACAAAATAGAACTTTGATAACCAAATGACCGTTGGCTTACATAACCGTGAGCTCACCGCATTCATTGATACAGAATACATAGGAAACTTAGTTATTTACTAAACGAATAGTGTAAAGATTGGTGTACAATAGCTATGTCTATTTATTTGTAAGGAAACCGATTTATGCAATAAATGATAATAAATAATACAGTAATAGCTACAAATCTATATAACTACTATTGTCCCCCGACCCACTTGGGACCCTTTACGTTCGTCGCCGCCCCCAAAAAAGCCCGGTGAAGCTGAAAATGCCGTAAAGGCAATCAGCAATCTCTCTCAAAGAAAAAAGGGACCCACTTGGAAAAGATTTGGAAACATCTTTTTGCATTAAACAGCCCAATTTTTGTGGATAGCTATAGAATATTCAACAACACGCTATGACTTAAAAAACCAGAAAAAAACGCTAAGCGAACACGTACTAGCGCTTTCGGACCAGCTAGTCATACCAATATTATAAAGAGGAAAGCTTTGTATTTTTGTTTGTAACGAATAAACTCAAAAACTACTGAACCGATTAAAAAAAATTCTTTCAACATTAGAATACTACGTCGCTAGCTTTAATATAAATAAAGAAAAAAACAAGACAAAATTTTTCAATGCAACAAAAAATCACCTCCCGTGTGCAACAAGCTTACAGAGTCTGCTGATCGCAGCAGCGCGTCCTTGTAACAAATTAGTACAATGATTCATTCACATGTTTGCTTTGCCCGAGAATCGTTTGCAGATTACTATATTGTAGTCACTGCATAATGGCAAGACTCATAATATATACTGTTGATAGCATTTATTACATTAACACATTTATCAGACTAAAATAAATTAAAAGAAAGAAAAAAATAATCGAGCGCTTCGGAAGGCACGTAAAGGTAGGTTTAGACGGAGACTATTTTCAGCTGCCTAAATTTCGGCGCCCAAAAAAAGGCACCGTATAAACACTTTCCGTGCCATTTTTTCGCGGCATGCCAGCGCTGGCACAGAATAGAACACTCGCCTATTTTTCGGCGCCTGTGACCTCCGCCCGCGTCTCTTAATTTAGGCGTCTCAAAATAGTCTCCGTCTAAACCTACCTTAAAGCCGTTCGGTCCCGCCCGGCTTCATTAGCAATCGTTAACAACCACCAATCCGCACAGGGCCTGCGTGGTGGTTGATGGCTCGTTCTCCCTATCCGTCCATTGGGAAGGCTCGTGCCCCAGCAGTGGGGACATACAATACCTTCGTCGTTGCAGTGAACAACACCAGGGTGCCAAGTGCGAGTTTCATTCTTCACGTTTGCAAAAACGCGAATTTGTATGAGAAAAAAATTAACTCCTCTCGTATGCCGCCAGGAGGCGCTGCTTCAATGCCATACTAATTTTCGATTTCGCAAACGTAATCGAATGAATACGGTTAGTAAACGAAACTTACACTAGGCACCCAGCTCATTTAATAACCGACGACTCCGTAGTTCGATTCTCAAGCGGGTGTACATGTTTGTGCTCGGGTTAGTTAGTGGTAAGGGCTTGTTTTAAGTTAGCCTGGCTATATAGCTACCACCATCTCACTTAAATATTTCGCCATAACATCAATGTTGGTAACATTGATGTACTCCGGGTGAAGTGCGCTTCCACATTCGGCCTTATCATCACTAAACATCAGGTGATGTGAAGGCCAAGTGTTGAACCGTAGGTTTAAAAAAAATTACCAAATTAAGGGACAGGGGATTTTGTCTTGAAAGATAGACGTGGCAATTGCCAACGCCATCGTAACCTTATACTAATCCGATGTAATGAGAAACAGCGAGAAAGCTATTGCAAAAACGTACAACCAGACGACATAGTTTTTAGGCGATATCTGATTTTGGTTCTGGACATACACTCGGCGTCAAAAAAATCGCACCTCTTAGAAAATCACTTTCAAATGTCATTTACTCTTGATATGCACATGCAGTCGCATTAATTATGATTTTATTTACAAGGTTACTTAATTAACTTAATAAAAAACATTACTTTTCATTATCAAATAAAACCTAATGCAACAAATAAAGTGTCACAAAAATTCGATGCAAATTTTGCTACCCGTGAGAGTTGCTAGTTGCGCTTCCTTTGTGGGTATAAAACGGTCAACACGGGTTCAATGTGGGTCATTCGCTATTCAACCGTTGAAGAGGACACACGCACAGATTTTGATGGATACCACAGCTGATAAAGCCGCTCAAGTGGTTGCACTACTGCAATCAGGGGTGCGGCAGTGTGATGTCGCCCGGCAACTGAACCTGAGCCGTTATTCCGTTCGAAGAGTGTACCAGCGCTTCATAGAGACCGGTGGCTATATCCGCAGACACGGTTCGGGTAGACGTCGCTGCACTTCGGAAAGAGACGACCGGTTCGTTGTGTCGAACTCTTTGAGAAATCGTTTCTCCAACGCTGTTGAGTTGCAACAGCAGCTCCAGGCAGTTCGCAGACGCACCGTAAGCGTATCTACGGTTAGAAGAAGATTGAAGGAGAAGAAGATAGCGGCCCACAGAGCTGCTACGGGTCCAAAATTGACTGCAGCGCATCGGCGAGCCCGCTTGCAGTTTGCTCGTGACCACGTCGATTGGACCCTTGAGCAGTGGAGAGCTGTTCTCTTCTCAGACGAGACGCGAGTGTGTCTTTTCTGCAACGACCGACGGAGAAGAGTATACCGGAGGCAGGGTGAACGTTTCGCCCAAGCCTGCATCCAGGAGACGGTGGAATATGGTGGCGGATCCTGCATGTTCTGGGGCGGTATGTCTGCTGCCGGCAAAACCGACCTTGTCTGCGTCTCCCGGACTGGAGGTGCTCGCGGACAAGGGTCGCTGACTGCTCGCCGCTATGTCACTGAGGTCCTGGAAGTGCATGTGGTCCCCTTTGCCGAATCTTTTGGCGAGGGGTTCACATTAATGCACGACAACGCTCGCGCTCACACTGCAGGCATCGTGAGCGACTTCTTGCAGAGGTCCCAAATCTCTGTGATGCAGTGGCCAGCGCGAAGTCCGGATCTGAATCCTATAGAGCACCTCTGGGACCATCTTAAACGTAAGGTTCGATCTCGGGATCCAGCTCCTTCGACTCTACAGGAGCTCCAAGACGCGGTGATTGAAGAATGGGGGCTTATCCCTCAAGAAGAGCTCCTGAAGTTGGTGAGGTCCATGAGGGACCGTATGGAAGCCGTGATCAGGGCAAGGGGGGGTAACACTAGATTTTAAGTTAATTTTAAGACACTTTTTGTACATTTTTCTTTGTAAATTATCTGTTGTTAATTAGGACTTAATTAAGGATTTTTATTATTTTATTAATTTTAATGTTGTTTGTATAATTATAATTAAACAGAAAGTTAAATTTAATTGTTTTTTGATACTCCTTTTTGTTACCTTTCTAATGATACCCAACACTATCCTCTACATAAGGTTTAAGAATTTTTAAAGATGATTTTTAAAAGGTGCGATTTTTTTGACGCCGAGTGTATTTTGTGCGAAACCAATGTCAAGATTGTTTAGATTAAATTCTTCATTTATCAATAGCTGCCTCTCATTGGTATTTCTGGCACATTCCATTGGCAGATGCTGCACATCCCGCAGGTAAACCCGTGTTTGTGATGGATGACCGACCCGCATTTGGCAAGCGTGGTGATTAAACCAACACCCATTAATTGTAACGGTGCCCCAATCATCAACGGCGGAGACCTTTACCCAGCAGTGGGAATTACTAACTCGGTATTAATTTACGCCATAAAAACGCATAAAAATGCGCATTCTAACAATAAAAATATCAACTAGCTCATAACGATCCCATTATCACTACACACCATCTCATTTTCAACTCAATAAACCTGCATAGAACAACAACAATCAACTGTTAATAAGACACGTCCGCTCGCAACGAGCGTCGGACGCCGAATGAGCCTTAATGGCTATTTGAATTCGAAATTCGAACGGCGAATCGCGGCCGCCATCTTCCCGCGCCGCCGCCGCTTCCGGCGCGTCGCGTCCCTAATTGGACGCGTCCTGCGGAACGGTAGGTTACCGGAACTACTATTGGCGTAGTGCTAGTTGTCGTTTTATTGCGAATATCGATTCCTAAGTGGCTTTCAGTTCAAAAGTCCTTTGTTGGCGTCCGCTCGGGATCTCATATGCCGCACCGTTGGTCATTGATGTCATTATAGGCAGGGTTGCGTCGCTGCGCCTAGATGGCCGCGTGGTGAGACCGCTCAGCCCGATATCCGAAGGTCTTGGGTTCAACACCCAAGTCGAGGAAAGTGTGTTTCAAAGACGGGTATTGACGCAGAACGTCACTTTCGCAAAAGGAAAAGAAAGAAAAACATTTACCGACCACACAAACAGGATAACATAGAAAGACAGGATATAAAGTAAATACACTAATTTGGAAAAAAATATAAATAAACAAAAAAATAGCAAAGAAAAACGAATTATGCTTCGGATTTTTCAATAAATAACTCGGATTCGTGATCACCGACCCGCATTTCGCAAGGGCGGTGATTTAGGCAATACCCAATAGTAGCGATGACTTCATTTTAATGGCGGAGGCCTTATTCCAGATTTTAAATTTATCTATTTTTTTTATTGATCCACCAATTCGCATATGACCAGGTTGGTAGGTTATGGCTCGCTCGATTGACTGAGACAGAAACTAACAAATGTTAAACAAAAAAAAACACTGCAAAAAACCTTAAAGTCACATTAAAATCACAATCAAAATAATTTAAAAAAAAAACCCGCCTACGTTGTCAAAGCCAAACTCCTCAGACAGCAATAAAAAAATACCCTCCCCCTCCCACTTAACCCCCCCAAAGCAATTCGTTATGCAGTGACTGCGGAAAGTAGATCGCTGCAAGGATTCCGCGAAGCGCATTAACTACCGTCAAAGATTTATAAATTATTATGGTGCAGAAGCGACAGGCGGTTCGATGCC
This sequence comes from Eudonia truncicolella, assembly GCA_949315975.1. NCBI lineage: Eukaryota > Metazoa > Arthropoda > Insecta > Lepidoptera > Crambidae > Eudonia > Eudonia truncicolella. The sequence continues at coordinate 7,075,190 of OX438854.1, forward strand.
GTATAACATCTGTCTTAACATGTTGGCTGCCTTATATAAAACATTAAGCCCCCTTACAAATAAACAAAGAATAAGGTCCGAACAGTTATTCCGTGTTTGTTTTTAAACTATCATGGTCACTCACATTAGAATAATTACAATTAACGGGATTATCGCCATGTTTTTTGTTGTGTGCGTATCCGATACTTCGGCACAGTTGCATGCGCCATGATCACGGATGTACTGAAGTTATTGCGGATGGGTGATTATGAGCAGACAAAACGATCTACCCTCTTCTCTGATTACATCTGTCGTTGGCTGCCTAAAATCGGGACACGGATGACGGAGACATTTACTAAAGGATAGCCGCCTCTGTGGTCTCGAGGTTAAAGCTCCATTCATACACACAAGCGCCGGGTTCGATTTCTATCTGGAGGGTAAGTGAAAATTTAAGCACTATTTCCAATTGTAATTACATACTTATATACCTCCCTTATGCGCAGGACCGATCGTTGTGGCGATCCTTGGGGGAGGCATATGCCCAGCAGTGGGCGTCATATGGCTGAAGATGATGATGATACCTCCCTTCTTCTTCTTCTTTATTACTTATTTACGTATTTACGTAACTACCTGCGGATTTGGTCGACAATATTAATGCCTATGAATCTTAAACATGGCTGTATGGTAGGGCTTGTTATTAGTCCGCCTGGCTAGCAACCGCCGTTTATCAATCAAGTATGTCACCATAACAACAATGTACAGACGCCTGCACATCAACCTGTCCAAAACTGTCAAATTTCTTCAATACATTTTCAACCATATTCTTTAGACATAAAGTTCAAAGTCCACTGAGGAAATTTGACAGTTTGTGGTAGGTTGATGTGCAGGCGTGTGTACATATCGTCGCTAGTAAGATATTAAACAATTTATCAGCAGTTGAGGATTCCGGGTGATAAAGTGCGCTAGAAGTGCCCTGCCTTATTGTCACTTAATATTGCGGTAAGATAAGGTGCCAAGCCCATACCATTTCTAGAATGAAATTAAAAACATCCATTAACTCTACAATTATGCGACCACTATTTTTGAATATTAACATACCTGTCTGGCGTTCTAGCCAAGTTGAAGTATCGTTATCATCATCAGTCTATTGGGCATAGGCCATAGGCCAATTTTGACAACATAAGCGTACACTGTCATCAAAACCAGATTTATATCTTTAGCTTGCGGATACATTGGAGATACCCATTACATACAGCAGTTTGGCTCGCTTCCCAAAACCCAACATCGAAGCTAATATCCTTATGTAGTCATAATAGTCGTATGCAGTTGTCACGTCTGCCTATTATTTAGTCTAACTCTGCGCCAGACGCCGACACGCATGGCGCAAGCAATATTAAAATTTCATATGACACCGAGTCTGACTGAGCTGGCTATGCAGACGAATTAATAAATTTATGATACTGTTGGTTAAATTCTATTGCGTATTGCGTATAAAATAGTAGATGAAAGAAAAGTCATCGTCAGGATAAAACAACCACGAGTAAATCCGTACTAAGCATTTAATTACAATGTGTATTGTTCGCGTATACTTTAATAGACATAAGTGACAATAATTGAACACAATTTAAAGAATCGGCGGCGCGACGTCGGTAATCAGAATCAAAATAATTATTGCCGAGTCGATGTCATATTATCTATATACAACACGTGTGTGTTTAGAAACATACACATGTTATGTTATAAGCTACAAGACAATTAAAACAAAAGCACCCGTATAATTATCTCAATAACAATACGATGTCGCACACAAAAAACCTATCGTAGTTACAAACCCCACATCAAACTTGTAATGTCACTTCTGCGCCATGTCTATTCTACGACAGACGCCGTCATGTCGCAATCGATATGGTGGTTTCACGCCTACCCTCGCAACGAAGGGAGGGCGTTGAACGCCATTTAATTGCACTTTGCTATTGCACACTACAATTACACAAACGGGACAGATTGAAGTGAATATTGGGTAGTTGACTGACTGGTTAGTCAATAGAGACTATTTTTTCCCCTTTAGTTGATGGCTTCGTGCGATATTTCCTTCCCGTATGATGATGAATGATAATTGATAATAGAAATGAGAAATGAGAAGTTAGAATTGATATAGCCCCCAACCCGTCGAGTATCTCAATAAAGATGTGGGGCTTTACTAAGTCCTCACGCAGACTTCTTGAGAGAATTTGAAAAGTGACGTTGCACTGTTTTGTTTCATTTGCCAACAGTCAACACTCATGCACACTCACGAAAACTTAACGGTTAATAATCCACCATTATTTATTTCACATTAATATTCGACATTACAAAAATATTAGAAAATAAAACCAAAACGCAGATATGACTATTCATTTTCCCGCCAAGAAGCAAAACAATTGTTTTCAATTCAATATGTATGGGAAGTGCAAACTATGACGTCACTATTGCGTTCCATCAATTGAGTGTTTATTAAATACTTTTTAGGTTACAGAAATTCATGCTTAGGTCAGATAAAAATAGGTTAACGTTTTAACAGGACTGTTACGTGATATAATTTATACGTTTGTTTATGAATTAATTATTGATGTTGTCAACTTCCGTATACCGAAATATCAAGTAGTCTCTCTATCTACATATTTTCATGATAAAATGATCCGTACACTTAATGACTTGATGATGTAAATACGTATAAAAAAACAGTGAAAAAATTAAATGCCTATCCGACCCAGCCAGGAATCGGACCTGGGGCCCAACCGCCTAACCGATTGCCTTGGCTACGTGTATAGTTTATGACGTCATCTTGTCATCTAGCTAATAGGTATAGGCATATATCGAAAGCTATAGCCTATACCTTTCGATATTGCTTTCATAGGCGGTACGAAATGGCAAGATGACTTCATAAACTATACACGTAGCCAAAGCAGTCGGTTAGGCGGTCGGGGGGCAGGGTCTTCCGCAATCCGGGGCGGCTGCACTGACCAATATTGTACCGGGAAGGCTGACGTAATACACGACACATACACAAATTCACATTAAAAACAAGAGACACTAAAGATAGCAACAAACAAAATTTTTGTTTATTATTATTATTAATAAAACTCACTTAATCAGTCGTGGTGAGTTTCACAGCACTCGGCTCCTCGGAATCATGCACAGCCCTGGAGACAAAGAGAAAGGACTAATTTAATAAAAACATCCAAACATAAGATAATATAATATAATAAACGCCATAACCATAAACCATTTATAATTTTCATTTTTCATTTTTTAATTTTATTCTTTCTTCACTGTATGTATTTTTTACTGCGCATTATTATTGTATAGTATGATTATTATTTAAAAAAAAAAGTCTTATACATATTAACAATGTACCTACCTTTAAGTTAAATGCATATATAAGACACATTTTTTGCTAAAAAATAAACAGAAATAATTGCAGTAATTTGGCCGTATCGGACGCGCCGTAATATACAATCTACGAGTACTGCAAACGTAGACCCGGGGGCATTGTCTAATTTCAACCTCTATCACGATACCTTTAAACCGCTTCTGTGCCCTAGTGGTTAAGAATACCGGTTTAGACCCAGAGGTCCCGGGTTCGATTCCCAGCGGGGGGTACATATTTGTGTACCTGCCCCCCGACCGCCTAACCGATTGCTTTGGCTACGTGTGTAGTTTATGACGTCATCTTGTCATTTAGTACCGCCTATGAAAGCAATATCGAAAGCTATAAGGCTATACCTTTCGTTAAATGCCTATACCTATTAGCTAGATGACAAGATGACGTCATAAACTACACACGTAGCCAGCAATCGACTAAGGCGGTCGGGCCCGCCGGTTTGGTAGGGCTTATTTGTCCGCCTGGCCAGCTACTAATCTTATCTAAATATATCGCCATAACATCAATGTTTGTAGCATTGTTGTGTTCCGGCAGCTAGAGATAAGATAGCCAGTGCCTCAGTAGTTGAGGTTTCCGAGTGAAGTGCGCTTCCATCATTGGCCTTATCATCACTTAACATCAGGTGAGATTAAGCCACAGTGCTTACCCGTAAAATATTTAAAAAAAATTGGTATATAAAAAAGCATTTTTCTTTTTTTTTTCTATGTTTTTATCAGATGGTTTGAGGAACCTTTACAGTTTATCGCCAACCCCAAAATGTCTGGTTACGCTGTAAAAGCTATCTGCGGCCACAAGCAAACTCTAAGATAGTCGGTATATAAAAATCAACTACGACCAATAATTACTCTATCGCCACACGTTTCCTACAAATCTCGGGTGCCTATTGAGGCATCCCATCAATTGGTGCTTGATTGGAGTCGATATTGATACCACTAATTGGGCAGTGGGCGAGAGACACGGACCCACAATGGTGATTGAAAGGTGGCGTAACTGATTTGTTGTTTATTTGTCGAATACAAGTCCAGTGGTCGGAAATCATAGGTCTGCATGGGCGCCAAGTGCGAGTTTCATTCGCCATTCGATCCCGTTAACGAATACGAGAATTTGTATGACAACATTTTTTTGTACACCTATCGTAGTCGCCAGGAGGCGCTGCTTCAATGCCATACTAATTTTCGTTTTCGTAAACGTAATCGAATGAATACGGATAGTAAAGAAACCTCATACTAGGCCCCTGATGTTTAAAACACATATAAATAAACAAATAATCAACGTTGTGGTCTGAAAGAAGATGTAGTGACAAAAATTGAGAAAGGTATGCTGAGATGGTTTGGCCATGTCGAGAGAATGGATGAAGAACGATTCACGAAAAAAGTGTATAAGGCGAGTGTGAATGAAAGTGTTGGTAGGGGTAGACCTAGGCGGACGTTTCGAGATCAAATCAGGGACGTCTTGAAAAAAGGCCAGGTCAAGAGTGCCCTAAACCGAAGAGCATGTATGAAGGGAATAATGAAAGTGGACGAAGCGAAACAAGTATGTAAGGATCGTAGCAAGTGGAAAGAAGTGGTCTCTGCCTACCCCTACGGGAGAGAGGCGTGATTATATGTATGTATGTATAAATAAATAAAAATACAATGCTGTTTGTTGGTAAGCGAACTTGAGAACGGCTGAACGGATTTGGATGAAATTTTACACATAGAAAGAGCACGACCGACAGTCTTCTTACCGACTGAAAAAAGCAACCAGTTGTCAATTGTACAATTGCAACGCGACCGCTCCAGTAGCGATTGATAAATTGGTATTACGGACACAAATTTAAACAAATCAAAATTCAAAATCTGATTTGGCTACAAATAGCTCTTATGAACGTCATTCATTATGCTATCGGTTCGTAAGTCTACTCTGGGGGCGAAGACCTTGTACTGAGTAGTACCGGCAAGAAACTCAGCAAGTGTCAGACAAGTATTTATTTATAATATGTGTTTTAAACATTAGGCTTCCGATTTAGACGTAGTAATATTAAATAATTGGAATCTGTTTTGGCAAATGAGATACATAGATTTTAACGTAGCCCACCGCAGCACGCTAACCATAAACTCCTCACAACCATAAACTACCCAAAACATCCGAGTCGTGTTCCTACTAGCATATCAAATTTTTTTTGAGAGATTTCTGATTGCATCAAACGGCATTTTCAGCATCACCGGGCTTTTTTGGAGGCGGCGAGAAACTTAAAGGATTCCTCAAGCCGTGTGAAACGAATCACCTTCGTAGGTTTTTAAGAGGGAACGGCATCACGCACTAAGGGTTCGGATCGGATCGGGGTGCGGAACAACCCGAGGGCGCCTCTAAAGGCTCGGACCTCGGCTCGGGTTGACCGGGCCGTGGTGGAGGAGAGAAGCGCCCAGGTACATGTCTGTACCTGGTGTAGAGCGCGTGTGAACCGGTTCGTTGTACCTTTGCTCTACGAGTACGGTGTCTTGGGCCTAAACTAGTGCATTCTGTAAATGTGTAGTGACATTTAAAGGATCGGCCGGGTAAGGGTTCGCAACTGTTATGGATCGTCGGGAACCATAGACGAGTATAGTAAATTCACACCGCAATATCACAACGTAGCGCTAGCAACAGACGCAACAGCATAACGACCTTGCCGTGCTATTTTCGTGGTCGAATGTACTCCATCCATAGTACTATCACAAACAAAATAGGGAGAGCCCAGAAGACACGGAATCTCGCAACGACTGCGCTCAAGACTGTTTCGAGATCCGTATCCATGTGAGGGTCTATGTGTGCGTTGCTCGAGCGTGTTTGTATGTATAATTGTAGTCAATTAAGAAAATATATACTAGCTTTTTTTGCCCGCGGCTTTGCTCACGTGGGCTTACACGACTTGTGTTTATTCGTAACATAGTATAAAACTAAGTCGCTTCCCGCTGTCCCTACGTATGTATGTATGTATGTATGTATGTATGTATGTATGTATGTATGTATGTATGTATGTATGTATGTATGTATGTATGTATGTATGTATGTATGTATGTATGTATGTATGTATGTATGTATGTATGTATGTATGTATGTATGTATGTATGTGTGTTTATATGTATAAATACATGCATAATATAGTAGAGAAACACTGATCATTTTAGAGGTTTCACATTTTTTTGCGCTTACATTGCAAACGCTGGCTGAACCCTACGAGATAGATCAAAATAATGTACTACAGTATTGTACACCTTAAAGAGGTCTACAAAAAAGGGATAACCCACAATAATATTTTTTTTTCTTTTACTTTTTACGAGAAATAATGGCTTATTTACGAAGCGATTTTAAGCAATACAGCATTAATCCGTATCCAATTAAGTACCTTAAATACATTGTGCATTTAATATAGATCAATATGGCCCTTTACAGCATGTAATTTAAATGAATATTTTCGAAGATATTACAGATTTAAAATGCAGCCGATGATGAATGATTTAAATCATTGCACCCGTGCGAAGCCGGGCGGGTCGCTAGTTCGTAATAAAAGCCAAATAAGAGGGATCATTATCCAAAAATCTTGAAACACTTCATAATTTCTAACCAGGCCAAATACCGAAATGTAAGGAATGACAGATTTCCATAGAAACTTTCCACCCCTATTTCACCTTTCTAGGGAATATTTTTGGAAAAATTCTAAAACACGTCATTCCTTATTTTTGTTGAATATCTACAGATCGATTAAAATATTCATTTTGATAGTTATTACTTTAAAAATAACGATTTTCCCAAAAAAAACCTTTTTCCCTTTTTTACTCATTTAAAGAAAAATAAACAAAATTCCTGAGACTTTCTTTAATTATTTTCAAGGATCCAAATGATTCCCACTCGCTCTTACTGAGGCAAATTGATTTTTTCAAGTAAAGTTTTATCTTGTAAATATATATTATTACATTTTTACTTTTTTTTATTTTTCAAGTGCTAATTGCTGCACTGAAGCTAAATTAAATATTTATAATCTAGAATTTAGAATCGAACCTGGGTCTTCCGCTAGTGCGCTAGTGCCGCTAAAAAGCACTCAAAAACATTAAAATAGCAGTGACAAAATTCAGCGCTTACGTCAGCCTTCCCGGTAGCATAGCGGTCAGTGCAGCCGCCCGGATTGCGGTAGACCCAGGTTCGATTCCTGGCTGGGTCGGGTGGGCGTTTAATTTTTTCACTGTATTTTATAAAATTTTATGAAAATATATATATTATTATATAATAGCTTTGAAAAGGGAAAATTAAAAAAAAAAACCTCTATTGCTACACGTTTCCTTCACACAATAAACACTCGACTCGGACACCACGCTCCACAATTCGTATCGAATCGAAACACTACAAATCCCGACGGGCAGCCCCACAATAACCCAATTAAGCATACGCATTAGTAAGACAATGGGGTTCGTTGACCCGGCGGCGTTACGCAGTGAAAGTTACCATCACAAAATAAGATCACTGCAGAAGGTAAGATTCATAAATATTTATAAAATACAGTGGAAAAAATCAAATGCCTACCCGACCCAGCCAACCCCCCCGACCGCCTAACTCTATCGCTATCGCACTCTATATTTTATGGCGTCATCTTGTCATTTCAAAAGCGATATGAAAGCAATATCGAAAGCTTTCGAAATGACAAGATGACGCCATAAACTATAGAGCGCGATAGCGAGAGCGAGAGCGATAGAGTTCGGCGGTAGGTCCCCAGGATACGGGCGGCTGCACTGACCATTATGCTACCGGGAAGGCAGACGTAAGCACTCAACTTTTCCACTGCTCTTTGATTTTTTGGCTGCTTTTTAGCGGAGTGCCATCTATCGAACGCTTATTGCAACCGATGGCTACGCAGATTCATCTTTACAGATGAAAACAGTGGAGAAAAAGGATGGTAAGCTCCATATCTTTTGGAGAGATTGCCGTTTGCAGGCAATATGTTTAAGCCAATACCCGTCAATTGTAGTGCTGACTTGACTCCTCGATCCGAACCGAACCCCTCGGAGAATCTAGTAGGGCACGGGGACACGCACTAGTGCGTGATGCCGTTCCGTCTAGAAAACTCTCAGTACAAGATCTCTCGCCTAGAGTAGACTTACGAACAGATGGCATAATGACGCTCATAAGAGCTTTTTGTAGCCTCACTGTACAAATGATTTTGAACTTTGAGCTTTGAAACTTCCGAAGGTGCAGGCAATCAGCAAATACTCTACAAAAAAAAGAAAGCTGACTTGATTTCAATGATGGAGGCTTTTAGTGCATGTCCCCTTTCCACTATCAGATTCTCCGATGGTTTCGCGTCGTATCGGGTACATACAAACTCACGAGATTCCGTGTCCGCAGGGTGAACGAGAGTGCGGCTACTTCATACAAGCGCTCCGAAATGCACGCGCACAAGCTCGTAGTTCAGCTACATTAGAACACAGAAAAAATAGCGCGGGAAAGAAGTACGCGATGACGCGGGCTGTCCCAGCAAACGCGGATCGGGCAGCGCATGTTGCTGTAGTAACGTAGAATAACAAGTGTGTCACTGAGCGCTGCCGATCAGTGTACACGTATTTTTCTTGGTTTGGGTGTCGCGATTGCGTGTTTTGTTGCATATAATAAGTCTATATAGACCTGTTGTGTATGAGGATGTCACAACACACACAACCATGATCCCAGTTTGTCCTTTTTTACTTTGCCGACAGATATAACAAGGTAAGTTTACAATATAAAAGACACCCAAATTCACATAATAATAAATTAACTATGTGTGACTCAACCCTAGCCCGTAGGTACAGCTCAGTACGTATATTCAAGGTCACGGCACTGTTGCCGCAATCTCGTTCACTCTGGTGTCCGCGAGAGGTTGTCTATGTGTGCGTTGTTGTTCGAGCGCGTGTGAAGCTTACGTTCTGCGATCTCCTTATTTTGTGCTAGTAGTGAGTACGTCAGTACAACTTCTGGGAAAACTAAAATGTGAAAACCAATGACCGTTTTCGGCAAGCAAAGATGTTTTGTGTTTATTCTTTCATGTGTGTAAACAATAGAAGAGTTATAAAATGTTTTTGTTTTGTTTATTTAATTTTAACACAAATTTTGGTTGCGAAACAAATTACAAAAACACAAATGTTGAAGAAAATATTATGATCGGATGTTAATGACGGTAGTTGTTGACATTGAATGGGCGCCTTTGGCTTTCAAAGTAAAAAGTGTTGAATAATTTCGGCGGGCTGGTTAGAACCAATTGGGAGAGCACCTGACCCGGTATGTCGGAAGGGTGCAAGTTCAAATCCTGCTCGTGGAACATTTGTGTTTTTGTAGAAGAGTTATATTCATGTTTTGTTTTACAAAATAATTATCCTTACGATATTTGGCGGGAAAGTGTCGAGTAAAAAATTTTTGATGATTAATCTATCTATATAAATAAAAATTAATCGCGAAACTCGAGAACGGCTGAACCGATTTGGCTGATTTCTTTTTTGTTGTGTTTGATGAACTCTAAGGAAGGTTCTTATGGAGAGAAAAAATGTAAACAATACGAGGAAAATAGTAAAAACAACAATTTTCTTTTTCATACAAACCATTCTCTATTGGACCGATTTGAAAAATTATTTCACCATTAGAATGCTACATTAGCGTTGAATAACATAGGCTATATAAAAAGAAAGACCACCCGTTCGAAGCAGGGACGGGCCGCTAGTTGTTTACAATTTTATACAATAAAAGTAAGTATCTGTGATTAATTTTATGTTAACATATTTATTTGAATAAAGAAATGTTGACCCTTTGAAACACACCGTCTAATACACTCACACATCAAGTAGGTACTTCAACTCGAATGGCTATCACCATAAAGATTGATAGATGAATCCATTTGTCAACGGAGCAGCATTGATAATATACATTTTTATCGAGGGTCAACTTGAGGTCAGAACGGGAATGATACTCACAATGGACTGGTGTAGTTAAAGAACACAATTCAGACTTACCGAATTGTAGTAGGAATATTGTATTGTTATTCTAGTTCTATAAAAATATAGAAAGGTAATTATATTCTTTGGGTTAGGTTTTTTAATATTTTTAACCGCCTCTGTGGTCTAGTGTTTAAGACCACCGGTTTAGACACAGAGGTGCCGGGTTCTATTCCCAGCGGGGTACATTGTGTACTCGGCTTGGTTTGTGGTAGGGCTTGTTTTTCCGCCTGGCTAACTACGACCATCTAATCTAAATATGTCGGCATAACTTCAATGTTTGTAGCATTATTGTGTTCCGGCAGATAGAGATAAGATAGCTAGTGTATCACTAGTAGAGGATTCCGGGTGAAGTGCTTCACCTTCGGCTTTATCATCACTTAACATCAGGTGTTATGTAGGCCAAGTGCTTACCCGTATGATATATTAAATACTAGTTGTTGCCCGCGACTTCGTTCGCGAAGAAGACAGTTAAAAAAATGTATACTATATGCTGGTCTGGGTCATGGTCTGTATATGGGGAAAGTTTCATTAAAATCCATTCAGTAGTTTTTACGTGAAAGAGTAACAACCTTCCATCCATACTTACAAACTTTTGCGTTTATAATATTAGTAGGAAAATTGAAGGAGTATTGAAAATTATATATATTGAACTTGATACTTCTGTGTGAATTATATATAGTAACTGTATAGTGTACTGTCTCGAACATTCCATCGCGCGCAAAGAAATTTAGTGACTCGTTTCTTTGCTTTGGCTTTCAAAGTAAAAAGTAAATAGTGTTGAATAACTTCGGCGGTCTGGTTAGAACCACGATAGTTCAATTGGGAGAGCACCTGACCCGGGGGCCTACCGCCTAACTCTATTGATATCGCTCTCGCTATCGCGCTCTATAGTTTATGGCGTAATCTTGCCATTTCGAAAGCTATATAAAAGCAATATCGAAAGCTATAGGCTATAGCTTTCGATATTGCTTTCTTAATGCTTTCATATCGCTTTAGAAATTACAAAATGACGCCATAAACTATAGAGCGCGATAGCGAGAGCGATGTCGATAGAGTTAGGCGGTTGGGGGGCCGGTATGACAGAAGGGTGCAGGTTCAAATCCTGTTCGAGGAAATTTTTTCAACATTTGTGTTTTTGTAATTTGTTTCGCATCAAAATTTGCGTTAAAATTATATAAACAAAACGAAACACATTTTACTCAAGTGTTTGGTCAACATCAGGTGAAGTGGAATCATTTGCCGAGCTAGGTATTAAAAGAAACTCTCTGATCTGCCCAGCAGCGAGCGGTCCATAGACAAGTAAATAGCCTATAACCGTCCGCTTAAAAAAAAACACAGATTGTGCTCGTCAGTGTTTGAGGATTCCTCGTGAAATGAGTTTTCAACCTTAATGCACATTTATAAAGCCAATGGTGGTAGCGCACTTGACGCTCCCACTGCCGGACAATGGCGTCCATCATTGAAATCAAGTCATCACTACAATTTATGGGTATTTTACGGGCTTAATCACCGCGCTTGCCAAATGCGGGTTGGTGATCACAAACCCTGGCTGTACATTGAAAAATCCGAAACACACATTGGTGTTTTTATAAAAAGCAATATTCAGTATTTTAAAAGTAAAAGCACAAATATTTGTAATTTGCGGAAGAGATATGCATATGACTTATATTTACCAAATATTAACAATGCCCTGTATCACAAGAGTGCCTATGTAACCGGAATCCAAATATTCAATCATCTGCCCACTGATCAAAGAGCCTCAGTAAATTTAAGCTGTATTAAAGTTAAATTAAAGAGATGGCTTATAGATAAGGCGTTCTACAGTTTGACTGAATATTTCGGTACACAAACAGCATAGTGGCTGTTTCTATGTAACATATACCTACCCACTAAAAATTGCATGCCCGACTAGGGTAAATTGTGTTCCCAATTATGCTTAACACCTGCTATGTATTTACACAATTTTATGGCAATAAAAATTTATCTTATCTATCTTATCTTATCCCAGCCTGGCAATTGGACGCGGGGCCTTCTTCGGGTATCGGGCTGAGCGCTCTGCCACACGGCCACCGTGTCAGACCATAGACAAACGACCACCTTATCCCGCCAACGCGTTCTAAAGCTGTTATCCTTATTTTCGCGTGATGATGACACTTCTAAATCCAAACGCCAATTGGCAGTCTGGCGACCTTGCGCACAATTCCTGAGCTGATGCGCATGTGATGTCACCGGCCGTGCGATACGAGCCCATTGTCACCGCGAAGGTTGGTCGTTTAGAAGCGATCGACAACTGTGTGTATGTATGTATGTATGAATGGCTGGCCCGCCCGCTACTTGGATCGCCCGTGCACAAACATATCATAGTGCCTACAATATAAATTTGTGGTATTCCATCTGTAAAGATGAATCTGCATAGTCAATCGGTCGCAATAACCGTTGGATAGATGGCACTGCTGTCGCTAAAAAGCAGACAAAATCAAAAAGCAGTGACAAATTACAGCCTTTCCGTTAGCATAGCAGTCAGTGCAGCCGCCCGGATTGCGGAAGACCCAGGTTCGATTCCTGGCTGGCTCGGGTGGGCGTTTAATTTTTTTCACTGTATTTTATAAATATAAAACTAATATATTTTGAAGCATTAACCTGTAAAATGGATAATCCGTACTTGTGTACTCGTAGTTCTAGACCACCGGGCTCGCGTTATTATAAACCAAACATAGACTAGAAATGAATTTAAAAATTTAATAAAATTTATTTTAATTTTGTCATTACGGTTATTTAATATTGTACATTTAATTTTATTTCTATTTATGAAACTGAAGTTTTTTTTTTGAATCCGTTTTTAACAAGTAATTTATTTTGTATTTTGTTTTTATTTTTATGTTTATTTTAATAGTAATTTGATTGTAATATTAATTATGGATCGTTTATCCGCAATAAACTATTATTATTATTATATTGTTATTTTTATTTTTTTTATTTCATTCTGTTATTTTGCGGTCTCAATTGTCGCAGGCGCTACGTATTTTCGACCTTATTTCTTACTTCGACTTTATTCTGACTTATTTCGACTTTATTTCGGCGCGCCAATAAGGATCATACACTGATCTTAATACATACCTCACACGGGCATTGAATCTCGCAACAGCTGCGCTCGGCCGGACTGGTCCGAGATCCGTGTCCTTGCAAGAGGTCTATCTATGTGTGCATTGCTGAGCGCGTTTGTATGAAGCTTGCTTTCTGCGATCTCATTTTGTGGTACAACAGACAAGTCACTTCCAAAATTGACTGGATACGCGTTGTTTTGTCGCCAACTTTTAAACAGGTTGTGGACCGGTCCCGAAATCGTTACGAGCGAGACGGGGGCGATGGTTAGAAAGAGAAAGGCGGTCCAGAATTTGCCGGCGCCGCCTCGGCACTGGACAGCGCTAAGTCGACTATCGTTATATTTCAACAAACTCACTGTCCAATAATGATAACAATAGAAAAACCAATTGTTAATCCTACTAATATTATAAACGCGAAAGTTTGTAAGTATGGATGGATGTTTGTTACTCTTTCACGTAAAAACTACTGAATGGATTTTAATGAAACTTTCCTCATATACAGACCATGACCCAGACCAGCATATATAATACTCTTTTTTTTTTTTTTACTGTATCTAGTCTTCGCGAACGAAGTTGCGGGCAACAACAAGTAAATAATAAATCCTTTAATGCACAAATAAATTACATTAAAACACCTGTTACACTACACAAAGGTGAGCTTATATCCAAAGTATTTTTTTTAGCTAACTAAAAAAAAAATGCTTTGAATATAAGCTCACCGTGTGAAACGAATCACCTTCAAAGGAGTTCTAGAGGGAAATGCATCACGCACTAGTGCGTGTCCCCGTGCCTATCTGATCTTTAATGAGGCCTGCAGAGGTTTCCCTCTCCCAGTAACACTTCGACCCATCGGTATCTTTTGTGCAACCCCATCCTTTCACCCTTCCTCCTCTGTAAAGATAGACGCCATAAGATTGGCAACGTCCTTAAGAAAGTCCTCCGGCTTCGGATAGGCCGGCTCCCTACTAGATTCTGCGAGGGGTTCGGCTCAGATCGGGTGACTGCATGCATGCTTATGAAGCATACTGTTGCAGACTCATTTTGAGCCGCCCTTTTTATGATATTTTGTATAGTTTTAAATGTTATTCTTTTTAATTTGTCACATTATTGAATTTGATGTTTTTTTTATGTTTTATTATTTTGTTTGTCTTTTGAGGTGGTAGAATTTATGTTGTAAATGATGATATTAAACCCACATTCCGCTTTATAAGTGAATTTTTCATTATTCAAAATTCAAAATCATTTATTCAGTTTAGGCTGCAAATAGCTCTTATGAATGTCACTATGCCATCGGTCGTAAGTCTACTCTGGGCGGGAGATCTTGTACTGAGAAGAACCGGCAAGAAACTCAGCAAGTGTCCAGCTCTTTTCTCCCTTAGAGCGTCAAAAATATTGGAAAATGTCCTGTCATAAAAGGACACTTTCCATCACAAATAAAACACAAAAAATAAAGGACAATCACAACATGTAAAAAAAACACAAAGAGAAAAAAAAAAATTAAATATTTAAGTTTGCAAAAACATCATTTACCAGTTTAACTTTTTACAATGCCATACAGTACTAGTAAAAGTCAAAACCTGTCAATGAAAAAAAAAACAAAGTTAAACTATAGTTATTAATAATAAAAATAAGACAAGTATGCAAGAGCAGACCAGCCTCCACAGGCGGCACCCGTTCACGAGTATGACATATGAATCAGCCATCGCTTCGCTCAACCATATTTTAGGGAACGTAACGACCCGACGCACACGCCACCACCGCAGAGACAATAAAGAGAGCATGACACACCCAAGCTACTCATAATCAAAACTAATTGAAATGTTCAACGCAACGCTATTTGTTATCTGTGGGACACTGTTTATAAAGGCTATCATATCAGTATAATTTTTTATTATAGGATTCATCTTTTCCATTGTCTATTTTCTCCGTTTCACTTACCATCTGCAGTATTCTAATTTTGTTGCCGAATCGTTGCATAATAACAATTTTTAACCCGTTGTTATCACAAATGGTAGGTGAATTGTACAATTTAAGTGCAAAATCAACTTATCAGCGCCACGAATGAACCACAAACCAATGTGTAAACATATTATCTGCTGGTATCTTATCGCGTGCGTTCCTTATCATATGGGTCCCACCTTATTGTATCGATAAAGTGGTTTTGAAGAAATGTCACTTGTGCATTTTGATATGAAGTTTTATTTCTTCAACATAACCTTTGTCATAAATTTCGAGATCTATATCGGTCTCATGCTGGTCTGAGACGTGAAAGGAATGTATCAGCTACCATACTTCCCGTGCATGTCGTAGGAGCCGACTAAGAGACAAGGGTTCCAGGAGGCTCGCACATCAGGCGATCTACCAGCAACCCATCACCGATGTTATCTGTTCCACCTCGGAGCCCTATTTTGATTATGCTACATGTGGCATCGAAGTCACTAACGGCGAGTTTACTCAATATTGGTTATTTTGTAACTTTGTGTACGTTATCTATATTTAAAGTCGATGAGATTCATGGCGCAGTGGTTAACGCGCACGGTCTGCAATTGCTAAAGTCAAGCACAAAAGTTAATAGGATGTGGACGTTTTTAGTAGGTTTCCTCAATTTAAAAAAATGGTCACTGATGTAATGAAGGCTAAATGTTTCTCAACCTCCTCCTCCGTCTGTCCGGTGGAGCGGAGTCAGTCAGTTAGATAGACGCCCCACCTTACTCCGTTTACTATTTTAAGTGTTAATGTCCTTACATTGTTTAATCTTTTTTGTATTATTATTATACTCTTTATTTATTTTCTTTCTTAGCCTAGGTTTGTTATAATATTAATATAAAAGTAAAATACAAAAGTACATACAAAACATAAAAATATTATAAAAAACCTAGCCTAGGGTGCCGCCGGCAACGGGGCAGGGCTCAAGTTGCCGGTGGTTAGGGCTGCAGAGACAGGAACCTTCGGACTATCCGCGCCGTGTCCAAGAGTACCGCCTTCTGTATCTGACCCTTGATCCAACCATTAAGCGAGAGTCTCTTAAGGTGTTGGTCGAGACTCTTCGCTACCAGACCGTTCGCAGACACAACTATCGGCACAATGATTGTCGAGTCAACATCCCACATGGCGGTTACCTCGTGAGCCAAGTCAAGGTACTTGCTAGCCTTGTCCTTCTCGGCCTTTACGAGGTTCTATTATTATTATTATTATTGTTTTAACTATAACTTCATTTAGGACCAGCATTGTTGCGTTTCAAATTATACCCAAAATGTCATGGTGTGTACACTCCTTTTGGATTACCGTCTAGCTAGTAAGGTTAACCAAATATGTTACTGTACTCATGCATTGATTGTAATCTGTTTGTGTACCTATAGAAATCAATAAATAAATAAATGACCAAAAAGTTATCATCTCAAACTCCTCCGTGCTTCGGAAGGCACGTAAAGCAGTCGGTCCCGGCTGCATTAGCAGTCCGTTAACAACCACCAATCCGCACTGGGTGCGCGTGGTGGTTTTTTGGTCAGTGCTGCCTATCCATCCATAGGCAAGGCTCACGCCCCAGCAGTGGGTACATAAAATGAGCTGATGATGATAATATAAGTGCCGATATCACTCGCTGACTGAGTGTTAAGGAATTTACGTAAAAATAGGTTTTATAATGCGTTAACTTTAAGAAAAAAAAAGGTTGTGTAATATTCATAAATAAAGCTTGCCCATTTCTAACAGATCCTTGATAAACGCGATAAAAAAATATATTAAGATCGAATGATGACGTTATTTGTTGTTGACATTGAATAAGGCTCCTTTAGCTAAAAAAAATATCTACACTTACTTTGTTTTTAGTTCAGATAGTGTATTTATCACGGGTTGGACAGAGCCACTATATAGCATAGTTGGTAGTGCACCTGACCCGGTTATGTTACAGGGTGCGGGTTCGAACCCCGCTCGTGGAAACTGTTTCAGCACTACGCGAATATTTTTTTTTATCATCTGCTACCGTTTGACATTTAAACTACGTAAAATGTCATGTAAACACACTATCCAAACTCGACTCGACGCCACGCGATTCACAATATTTATCTTTAGTAGGTAATGTTTATTTAATTTTAATCATGTACTAATTATTGAAATGAGCTTGAGATTTGAATATTTAAACACGTCTGTGACATTTGTATCTAATTATAAAAAATAATATTTCTTTACTATATGTCGCCAGCGACTTCATTCGCGAAGACTACACTATCCCACAGGTACCTGTTACCGGGATAAAAAGTATCCTATTTTTTAGTCCGGGTCCTGGTCTGTCTATGTGCTAAGTTTGCATAAATATCCGTTCAGCCATTTTCACGTGATGCGCGGCCAAATCAACAGACAAACATTCTAAAAACTGTTGGAACGTGTTCTGTTATCGAATCTAAGTATCCCCAGCCAACTTTTTTTGGAATATCTTCCATGTACAGACTTTCGACCCTCTTTTGCTTTATTATATGTATAGATAGATATATTACGTCTCGAGGTCTGCGATTGCAAAGGTTAAGAAGCTTTCGCAAAGGTCGGTGATCGGATGGGTGACCAAATATGTATCATCTCGAGCTTCTCTGTTCTTCGGAAGGCAAGTTAAAAGTCCGCCCGCGTGGTGCTTTATGACCCATTCTCCCTATCCATCCGTAGGGAAGGATGGGAAAGTAGTGGGTGACAATAATAATAATAATAATAATAATTAATAATAGAAGATATTTACAAAACAAAAAGCTTATTTTTATCCATAACTATACATCTGGTGAAGCCGGTGAGTCAGCGCCAACTTGCTTAACCTTTTGAATGCCACAGTCGGCTATACCCGACAAGGGATGGCATGCCTTGTACGCCAACGACGGCAATAATCGACAATACCTTTAGTTTACAAAAACACAAATTTTAGATATTTATAAATTTTGGAATCCCTATTTCTGTTGCATGTTTTCATTCTGAATTGAATGCTTGATTGAATTAGACCTGGGACGGACTAGATTCTCCGAAGGGCTCGGATCGGATCGGGGAGCGGGACAACCCGAGGGCGCGTCTACAGGCTCGGACCTCGACTCGGGTCGACCGGGCCGTGGTGGAGAGAAGCGCTGAGCGCTACATGTCTGTACCTGGTGTAGAGCGCGTGTGAACCGGTTCTTCGTACCCTTGTTCTACGAGTACGGTGTCTTGGGTCTAAACTAGTGTGCATGTATAGTGTATTCTGTAAATGTGTAGTGACATTTAGAGGATCGGACGGGGGGTTCATACAAACGCGCTCGAGCGACGCACACATAGACAACCTCATACGGACACGGTATCTCACAACAGGACTGTTCCGAGCTGGGGATTTATTTTTGAATCGCACGTATGACATTGTGTTGTCGCATGCGACTTAAGTCGCATGACGCCGATTGTCCGTATTTTTGAATCGTTCGTTTCCGGTGCTGCCAACATAATACGAAATGTTGGATATTATCCGTTCCACGCAGAATTTAGAGAAAACCAGCAACAACCGCAATGAAAACGGAACGTAATATCCATGTTTCTATTGGCTGTTATTGTATTCACTTATTTTGGCAGTTTCAAATTTTCAATGACACAAACAAACGAGTGACACGACATTGACATCAATCGCTTTGTGTCACTCGACTGCAACGAGTGGGTGAGGGCACTCGTTGCGGTCGAGCGATTCAAATATATGGAAAAGTCAAATGTCGAACGAAAATCAGTAGGAACCAAGCGCTCGACTCGTGGCGAAGGATTCAAAAATAGAGCCCCCGTTCCGATATCCGTGCCCCTGCAAGGGGTCTATGTGAGAGTTGCTCGAACGCTGTATGTATAAACTATTAAGCTTATATTTCGATTCCTTCTTACTTTGTGGAGCGAAACTGTTGCGAGATTCCGTGTCTGCGAGAGGTTGTCAATGCGTGCGTTGCCCAAACACGTTTGTATGAAGCTCATCTGCACTCTCCTAGCTTTGAGGATGGAGTCATCAACCTATGGTGATTTTCGCCATCGAATAATACCAAAGAGCTGGCATTAAAAGGGATAATTCAGCCACATAATCCGATGTGCCGTTACGTAAGGCAGACTCACGATATGATGGGCTCACAACCGGTTTTGAGGCGGCACTCGTACACAGGCCGCGATGCTAAAGCAAGCGATATAGCGTCCGGTTAATAATAATCTAAATTTTATTTCGAATATAAATCCATTACACTTATGGATTTATATACGAAATTAAATTTGAAAAGTAACATTGAAACTTAACCAAAGTTAGTAAAAAAAACCATATTACCACTAATATTATGAGGAAGAAAGCTTTGTATTTTTGTATGTTTGCAAGGAATAAACTCAAAAACTACTGGACAGATTTAAAAAATTCTTTCACCATTAGAATGTTACATTAGCGCTGAGTAACATAGGCTATATAAACAAGAAATGTCCACCCGTGCTGATGCCGTGTGTAATTATACCCAGCGCTTTTCAGCAATTTACGCACGATTGCACGATTTTAAATAAATAAATAATAATAATAATAATAAATATTTCACAACATCACATACACTGTTCTGATCCCGAGGCAAGTAGCTAATAAAGCACTCGGTTTATGGAAACAGAAACAACGACGGCACCAGAACCACCCAGACCCGACACAAAATAGAAAAATTCGTCTTCGACATTGACCCGACCGGCAATGGAACCCGTAGCTCGGAATTAGAGCCGCCCAAAGTCCGGCGTGCAAGCCACTCGACTACGGAGGTCGTCAAAATCTCAGATACTTTTAACTCATCATTATTTTACGATCAAATGTATTCACTTTTAAACAGACAGTAAGTTCAGACAATAAGGGTGCATACTGTTTTTTGGTTTAGAATAGCATTATTTGTAATTCCGTGCTCTTGATAGTTTTTAATTGTAAATGTGTTAAATTAAATATTGTATTATTTGGTAACGACATATTTTTTTTTTTAAATGTCGTTACTTCTATTAAATCCCATTCTTCTCCAGTAGGTAAAAAATATATGGAGGATTCAAAATAACTTATCGTAAGTTTATTTGAATAAAATTTTTCAGTTAGATGGTCCAGAATCACCCTTGCGGATGGTGAGGGGATGTGCTAGGCTTTCTCCCCCCTTTTCCCGAGTTATAGGAGTTAGGGAGAAGCCTTGGATAACCTTTTACGTATTCTCGAAGACTTTGGACATAAAAAAATACACGTGATATCTCACTGCAGTCCCCTCGACCCTTGGGATATTTCGTGACTTATTCTGAACCGTCTCCCTCTTTCGAGCCTCATGTCACGTGATTAAAGGACGATCTCACACCAGGGGCCCGACCGCCTAACCAATTGCTTTGGCTACGTGTATAGTTTATGACGTCATCTTTTCATCTAGCTAATAGGTATAGGCATATATCGAAAGCTATAGCCTACAGCTTTCGATATTGCTTTCATAGGCGGTACGAAATGACAAGATGACGTCATAAACTACACACATAGTCAAAGCAATCGGTTAGGCGGTCGGGGGGCAGATCAGGACGCGCCGAAGCGCGTTCTATTTATTTATTTATACATAGGCACAATAACGGACATCAGACAGAAAACTTACAATAATGTGCCCAATTGCAGAATTGAGCACAACATTTACCAAAATGGTTGAAAATGATGAGAAAAAATAAGAAAAATTTGGAATTAAAATTAAATTTAAATTAAATTAAAAGTTAGGTACAATTCTAATAAAAAATAATAAAAGTCAACCTATTGTTGCCTAAGGCATGTCTATGAGTGATCTCTTGAAATAAAGATCACTACAATTGAAAATATCACAGAGAGTGCAAATTTCATTAAAGTACACATTCTATTCAGGGGATTATTTTTCTACATCTGGAACTCATAAGACTAGTGTCTCAAGATATATAGCTGGATATGGATAGCTTTCTAACTTCATAGCGTAGCTTATTACAGCAGTGGACGCCAGCCTAAAACCGGCCACGGCTCTCGGTCTGCGAAATGGCAAAGCCGTAATGAACTTTGTTTACGCAATCGAATGAAGCGAGCGTTAGCGTAATGCTGCGACATACATATAAATATCGGTTTTTACGACACGATCGTAAATGTTAAGCAACTTACGAAGTGGTTGGCGAATTTGATGGGTGACCATGAAAGTTATAGACACGTTCGGTATTATAATAATTGATAGGGTTATTTTAAGAACTGTCTGGTTAGCTACCACCTTGTCTAAGTATGTCGCTATAACGACATATCACTACATAGTATATAACAAAGTCGCTTCCCGCTGTCCCTATGTATGTATGTATGCTTAGATCTTTAAAACTACGCAACGGATTTTGATGCGGTTTTTTTTTTAATAGATAGAGTGATTCAAGAGGAAGGTTTATATGTAAAAATACATGCATAATAATATAGTAGAGAAACACTGATAATTTTAGAGGTTTCACATTTTTTGCGCTTACATTGCAAACGCTGGCTGAACCCTACGAGATAGATCAAAATAATGTACTACAGTATTGTACACCTTAATAAGTTCTACAAAAAAATTCGCGACGGTATATGTCTATCTCTTAGGGATAACCCACAATAATATTTTTTTATCTTTTACTTTTTACGAGAAATAATGGCTTATTTACGAAGCGATTATAAGCAATACAGCATTAATCCTTATCCAATTAAGTACCTTAAATACATTGTGCATTTAATCTGGACCGATTTCATTACTTTTTTCATAAAAAAAGTATAGCAAGGCTTTGGCTGTGTGTATAAATTAATTTTGAAAAAAGATTTGAATTTTTAAAAACCTTAAAAATTGGCCAGATTTTCCGCTGTGTTTCCCAAATTTGACGAGATTATATAAAAAAACCGGCCAAGTGCGTGTCGGGCCACGCGCAGTGTAGGGTTCCGTAGCCCATCTCAATAATGAGGACTCTGAGAAGAGGGCTTTTATGAACATTTATTTAACGATGGCTCATATACTTCAATGTATTTTAAGGGAAACTATCACAGCTAAGTATAGCTGTGATAGTTTTCCTTTGGTTTTAAAGTTTACGAGTAACAGTCGACCAACTTATAAAATGTACTTTGCGCAGTACAAATTCCTCATTGGGAACTAACTTCGTCATTATATACAACTACCGTGAATTTTTTCACGTATCTAAAAACAACCATCTGGCTGGCAGGGGAGTCAAGTGTCCCACTTGACTAACAAAATTTTGCACTTCAAAGCTTAATAGTTCACAAACGGATGCCTCAATCAAAAAACTGTTTTCACAAACCCGCAATATTTTAGAAATTGCTATCCAACGACACCCCATACTATGGGGTAGACAAGAAAAAAAATTACATCCCCACTTCACGTGTAGGGGAGGTAACCTAAACAAAAAAATATTTCAAAATTTTACTTCACCACTTTGTCGGCGTGATTAATATGTATATCCATGCCAAATTACAGCTTTCTAGTACTAAGAGTCTATGAGCGAAGCTGGGGACAGAGGGACAGAGGGACAGACAGACAGACAGACAGACAGACAGACAGACAGACAGACAGACAGACAGACAGACGGACGGACACATGGCGAAACTATAACGGTTCCTTGTTGACTACGGAACCCTAAAAAGCAAAGCCTTTCTTTGAATGTGTAATGAAATAAGTCCAGTTTTGGAGGAGAAATCAGGGGACTACGAAACGTTGATATTGTCTACTTTTCATATATTTTTTTTTAATTCAGTCGACCTTAGTATTTGCTCTTAATTACCAAGCTTGCCATAAATGCGACATAAAATGTGAAAAGAAATATGTTTATTTACCAAAAATTAATAGTAAGCCGTAGGCCAGGCCTGGCCCGTGGGGGTCAACTCTCTAGGGCTAGCAGGGTAACAATGTGGCTATTCCTCACAAACAATAACTACGCAGTATGATTCTGACAATAACAAATAATAAATAAATTAATTATTGGACATGTGCCAATGTGAATTGCATGTAGGTATGTAGGAATGAGTTGAGTGCGTATGTTTTACGCCTTTTTTGGTCACGCAGTGAAAAAACAGCCATCTTTTTTTAATGTTTTTATTTTTTTAGTCTCGCCTACTACGGCAGTAACCTGTCACCCTAAATTAGCAATGTTCTGATGGCAACCATAACAAACAGCATAACGGAAAATCGAGAAAAAAAAACCGGTCACCCATCCAAATACCGACCGCACTTAGGGTAGCTTAACCCATTCCCTGTCCCATGAATCACAAGACAACAACATAAGAGCTATTTGTAGCCTAAACTGAATAAATGATTTTGAATTTTGGACAAACAAGCCCTATCGCAAACCAAACCGAGTACATACAGATGCACCCCCCGCTGGGAATCGAACCCGGGACCTCTGGCTCTGTGATCGGTGGTCTTGACCACTAGACCACAGAGGCGGCATTTTAGGCTACTACAAAAAATCTCAATGAGAAGTGTAGCTAGATCGACCGCAGGAGTCACACTTGGCTAACGTCCAAGCGAGTCATCAACCGTGCAATATCGAGGCAGTAAGCGTGATCATTCCTCACTTTTAAATAGGGAAACAGTTCAAAAATAGACACATGTACATTATAAATGTCTTCAAATCCCATGCTGGTCTTGGACGTGTATAAGTAGACCATTATCATCATCACCAGCTCATTGTATGTCCCCACTGCTGGGGCACGAGCCTTCCCTTTGGATGGGTACGGAGAACGGGCTTTAAGTCACCACGCGGGCCCAGTGCGGATTGGTGGTTGTTAACGAATGCTAATGCAGTCGGGACCGACGGCTTTACGGGGGAGCTCGAAATGATAAATTATTTGGTGACCCATACGATGACCGGCCTTTGCGAAAGTTGCTTAACCTCAGCACTCGCAGACCGGGCGTTAACCACTGCGCCATCGAGCTCCTCGAGAGTAGATAGGGTTGATGAATTCGTACGATTCGAACAGCGGCACGATACTTGTACCCTTTATATCAGAGGATAAAGGTTGAAATCCAGATCGTGCAGAAAATTTTCAACACTTTTTCAAATTAAAATCTTAAAAGTTCGCCTTACTTATAGGGCATCACTACTATCATGCACGTTCATTTTCTCCAGGCATTCCTAACACGTGTCCGTAATAGGAACTTGGATGAACGCCAGAAAGCCGACATACATGTCTGAGCGTGTCAATACATAGACTTTATAGTGGAATCAAATGCGGCTCTTCGAGGAATGGTGAATTCGAAATAAAACGCGTTGCTTCTAAGTGTCTCAGGACATCTAGAACCCTAACATCCTCGAGGGCTATGGGGAATATCCTTTGCCCGATCCGATCGGAACACCTCCGATTATCTAGTAGGGAACGGGGACACACTTAGAGCGCGATGCCATTCCCTCTAGAAAACCTCTGACGATGCTACAATCGCACGGATTGAGGAAACCTTTAGTTTCTCGCCGCCCCAAAAAGTCTGGTGACGCTGAAAATAAAGGAGGAGGAAAAAAAAAAAGGAGGAACATCCGGAATGAATATCTGGAGATAGTCAAATTGATTACTTCTTTTAAAGCTATGGAGTTTCTTGCGCCTATTTATCTCCACAGCTAAAAAATAGATGTCCCGAATGGGTAGTAGGTAAAAAATGTATGGACGATTGAAAAGCACTTTTCTTAAGTTTATTTGAATAAAAAGAAGATTGGCGAACTGGGTACCCGATCAATTTTAAGCGTTTTAAAGTCAGACTATTTGTAATTCTTAGATCGAAACTCTGTTGATATTTTCCAAGCTAAATGTTTTTTATAGCTGTTG
Source organism: Eudonia truncicolella (assembly GCA_949315975.1). Classification (NCBI taxonomy): domain Eukaryota; kingdom Metazoa; phylum Arthropoda; class Insecta; order Lepidoptera; family Crambidae; genus Eudonia; species Eudonia truncicolella. The sequence goes on from OX438854.1 coordinate 7,100,468, forward strand.
GAGATAATAAATAAATCCTAAAAGTTTGTTTCAATACAATCGTAAACATTTCAATGCAAAAACAAAACGCATTTTAACCATAGTTTTATGCGTGTTGCAATATTAAAAAATAAATCGATTTATGTGATCAATAATACATATCATCGATTTTCAAACGAGTATTTAAATTAAAATGGTTTGCATTTATTGAAAAATGGCTTTTAGATAGGTACATATTTTATGATATTACCAACGTCTATATAATCTACATAATATCACAAAAATGTAAAATGACTGATATCGATTTTTGTCATCGATTTTTGTATTTGTAATGGCAATGGCAACACTAGTTTAAAAAAATGAAGGGGTCAAATGACGCAAGGGTCACGTGTAGGGTCTCAAGGGTTAACCTACGGACGCGAGTAACTTTAACCCAATATAACCCACAATAGGATTCATTTGAAAATCCAGAATAGGATTAATTTGATTCAATAATTATTTCAATACGTACTACAGACAATTATAGCCTATGTTCAGCAGTAACCGTCATACGAGATGAGACAAAACTACCAAGTACTTATGTTGTCATTGCACTCTATATTTCTAAATACTATATGATAGATAAAAGCTATTTACAAACTAAGAAGATGGATTCGAACAATGTAGTCGCATTAATTAGCAGAAGCAGTTCTTCGATGGTAGACAGTCCGGCCGGTAGAATATTCCGTGTAAAGCGCGCGCGAAGAAAGGCAGATAACAGCCAAGCCATTCCCCGTTAATTAAAAAAAAAACTTTTTCTTAAGCTTTTTCATTGATTGATTGGACTGAGATTTTGAGGTTATATTGCGAAGACAACTTTTTATTTCCAACTTTTACGTAAATGCTACAATTACATTTTCTATTACATTTTAAGAAAGCATCAAAATCCACAGATTCACTTTACGATACGCAAAGTCTTTGTGCGATACTGAAATTATATGGGCGTCTGCCAATCTCCTTTTCGACTTTGATGGTCCAGAATCACCCTTGCGGATAGTGAGGGGATGTGCTAGGCTTTTTCCCCCTTTTTCCCGAGTTATAGGAGTTAGGGAGAAGCCTTGGATAACCATCTACGTCTTCCCGAAGGCAGTAGGTACTCGGCAATGAGTTTAGTATTTAAAAAAATGTATTAAGGTTGAGCAATCATTCTTTGGCAGGAGGTTCAAATATACTCAGTAATACATTTATGCTCGTAGTTCGTGGAACATGCAACGGTATATAAATTGTTATATCATTATCACCATCTCAGCCAAAAGACGTCCACTGCTGGACGTCTGTCTCCCCCAAGGATCTCCACAACGACCTGTTTTGTGGTGCTCGCATCCATATCGTCGGTCCACCTTGTTGGAGGCCTGCCTACACTGCGTCTATCTATTCGTTAATTTTAAATGATTATTTCTCTCGCGCTTACCGCGAGTGGGACACGCCCACATGACATCATCGGCACCTCCACAGCTAGGTAAGTAGTTGGTAGGTACTCATTGAAGACATTAAACAAGAAATAATTGTACGTAGCTACTTATCAATTTTTTTTTTCGAGTTGTAGTGTAAACTAAGGCTCGGTAGCGAGATGGAATGATAAAGGTTACCAAGATCGCGGCACAGATTAAATAAATAATAATAGTTACCGGGGGTTGCGTTTAGCCAAAAAATAAAGAGACCCTGACAGTAAGCAGTCTCGGAACAAACCGAGAGCCGTTGTTGCGAGATTCCGTGTCTATTTTGTGACATGGCCCTGACTAGCAAGCAGACTCGAGGTGAATGGCATTAGCGAAGAGACGCTTATGCTCAGCAGTGAATCATGAAGGGCTGATGATGATGGTGATGAGTCAAACAGAGGGTTAGTGTTGTAAAAACTCGAGTGCGGGAGTCAAAATATATCTCAATTCAACAGGGCTTGGTGGCGTTGCGTATAACAATCACGTGCTGCCGAGTCGATCGAGCCCGAGTCATCGGAGCAAAGACTCGTACTTGACTCGTAAACCTAACTCGAGATTTTATAGAACGAGTACGACAAGACAGGTAGATATATATTTTTTTAAGAGATAGTTTACTTTTTGCCTCATACGGCATTTTCAGCTTTACCGGGCTTTTTAGGGGGCGACGAGAAACTTAAAGGGTTCCTCAAGCCGTGTGAAACGAATCACCTTCGGAGGTTTTCTAGTCCCCGTGCCCTACTAGTCTCCGAGGGGTTCGGATCGGATCGGATCAGGGTAGTCAATCCAACCATATCTACAGAAAAACTAAACTGTCTATCAAAACTACAGTATGTTCCAAAGACATCTGAATCCACAGACTGCAATCACAATATGATGCGTGAGTGTGACAAAAAGTTAATGAGCACACTCTGTTGCCTCTTCCATTATTCAACTGAACGCCAGCCATCTTTTTAGGTAAAACGTTTTGAAAACGGTTTTTGTAACGCAATAACTGTGTCGGCTACAATAGTTTTTGCTGACAACCGTCTCACCGCTAAGCTATTATGTGTGTGTAATGATAGTTTTTTTGTGGAGCAAAAAAGTATGACTACAGCATAGTAACGTAAGAAAAAAGCACAGGACTGAAATACTACGATCTGTTTTTATGGTGTAGGTGCTAGCCGTTGCCTGCGACTTCGTTCGCAAGGACTACACTCTCCCAGGAACCTGTTTCCGGGACAAAAAAGTATCATATTTTCTAGACCGGTTAACAATCTGTCTATTTGTAAAATTTCATCCAAATCCGTTTAGTAGTACTCAAGTGATGTGCTTATCAATTAACAGCATTTAGATTTTATTGATTTAGATAGATTTCGTCGTCATCATCATGATCACCAGCCTACGCTAGTCCACTGATGGATACAGGCCTTAGATAGATATATCTGTAGGCATTTGACATGATGGTACATGTATATTTAGATATAGTTGAAGATGAAAATAGCTTTCATACCTCTTCCCACTATAACTACATCCACTATGCCCTGATTGCTTTTTTAAAACGCTCCTAATCTAAATTGTTTAAGAGCTATTTTCGGAAATGCCATGTAAAGCGTTTGAATTATTTATATAAAACTTAATTTAAATACCATCTCAAACCTAATAGTGTATTGATGATGTGAGTTTGTGTTTATTTTAATATTGTTGCCCTAAATAACTAACTTTAAACAGATCTAGGTAGTTATTTTGAACACTAGTTATTACTGGTGCAGTCGCTATATAGTTACACCGCTCACTCCAAATTATAACTCAACTTTTAACTTAAACATGTACAACACCCAAGGTAAGGTAGGGATAGGTAACAAAATTTGCGTTACAATTATATAAACAAAACAAAAACATTTTATAACTATGATAGTTAGCAAAAGGGAAGACACTGTACTGCAACACAGTTTTAACTTTCACAGGCTTCAATTCACTGTAACTGTGAATATTGTTGTTATGAATGTTACATATTATTGTTATCATCATTAATTTTAGGAGTAGATCATCATTTTGTATATAAACTAGCTTTCTCTAGTTTCTTTGCCTATTTCTGATGGTGAAATAGCAATGCCCTTAAAGGGTCAATGTATAAGGTTCTGCAAAATTTTGTGACTTACACAACTACCATAAATTATTTTGATTTATCTACTTTCATACTAAACTGACTTGTCACCATGGTTAGATGGAAGCAATCAATTTCTAGAGATAGGTTTTGTGTCCATTTATGTAAGTATAATTTTTTTTATCTATTACTTTGGTGAATTTTTTTAATAGAAGTTGACATTTCACTTTATTTTTATATGTAACTATAATTCTCCTCAGTACCTATTCATAAATGAGTAATTTTAATCAGTATTTATTAGGCACTGTATAACTATTGGTACAAAACCGAAATGTTTAAATTTTATAAGTTAACATACAAATTTACAATATGCAATTCTCCTTACTAGGTTCATATAGGGCAAGTAGACGATTTGTACTTGTATATGGGAATTAAATATATAACTTGTTTATGTTTGTAATTGAAATTAAAAAAATAAATGTATCTAGGTATAATAAAGTTTTTTTAAATAAAATAAATACCTACCTACATTATACAGCAAAACACTTCAGGCCAAATTACAAAGCTTAGTCGTAGCTCAGACAAACTATATTTTGGATTGTTCAATGCATAGTCGGCATTAGACCAGTGTGGTGTTTAAACCAGTACCATTCAATTGCAGCAATGACTCGATTTCAATGATGCTGGCCTTCTAGCATTGCCAGCAGTTGGTCAGTTTAATAGCTATTTACTATAGATGAAATTTTTTATTATTATCACCATCCATATTTAGGCAAATGTCTACCTTTAACCCCAGCCGTCTAAGGAAATCTAGACACAACAAATAAACAATGTGTAGTGAATTCTATATTGAGTCATTGGGATGCAAGTGGTTAATCTGTTTAGATTGCAATGAAGTAATAAAGATGACATGAATGCTACTCACAGTAGGTATTGAATTATTGTTAAGGTTTATATTGGTTCAATCAATTAACAATTCAACTAATCATTTCATTCAAATCACACAAAAACTGATAAGGATGCTTAAAATTACATTAACATTTAAATTCAAATTGATAAATTCCTTGTTTTTAAAGATTTAATTACCTAAATTGAAACTCAATAAAACCATTTGTCACAGGTCAAAATAGAATACATATTGCACAGATTTAAACCTTATAAATCAATTCCTAATCTCGTCACAAGCTATAAAATCGACAGTACTAACAATTTTATAAAGGGAAACTCGTGAGCGACAGCATAATCATTGCGTGTGAACATAATTCGGTCGGGTTATATGGTCAGACTGCCCGGCCCAATGACATCACCTTTTTAAAGAGTACCTACTTAGATAACAAATGCAACTTTTATAATTGAACTGTTCCAGCTACGCCCAATTGCTGAATGTAATGTGCGAACCTTGAAATTCACCTTATAACAAATTAGTAGGTATAATAAGGTATCGACTTCGGTCGTGAGTAAATTAGCCGTCAGTAATGATTCAATAGGCTACTTAGTGGTTTTTTACAAGGTTTTTAAGTGAAATTAGCTTTAGTTTAGTGGCCAGCTTTAAGATTTACACCGCAGCACAGCTAACGCCCTAAATCTCGGCGTCACAACTCCATATAAATGGTTGTGACTAAAAAAACCGACCTCGATTACATGGAAAGACACACCCTAAACGCTGACCGCAGAAAAACTAGTTTCGCTCGCGAAACACCGCAGTCTTATTGGAAATGTAAACATATTCGTAATGTAGAAAGCTCGTTGCATGCGACACTTACCGGCAGCCAACACCGAAATGCGAGAGATGTCGATTTTTACTTCAGTCACCACACTTTTCACTAAAAAGCTAAGGAACCCACTAAGCACATAGACAACATTACAGAACAAATTAGCACGCACAGAATGTTTCTCGTTATATTTTAATGCACTAGCACCAAAGACATTACGCGCAAACGCGTTTATTTCCTTATTTCGTTCGTAAAAAAGAATACAGTCCGCACGCCACCGGAGTAAATCGATGTCGGCGTGAACTTCCCTTTTTTGCCGCGGCGTCGCTGTATTATTTTGTTCACGTCGTACTGCAGATGGCGCTGCTGCGCTGCGCGCTGCGCGGCTGCGGGCGGGCGGTCGTGGTTACCATACTAGAAAATAAAGTTCCCTAAATTTTTTTTGTTAAAAAATATTGTGTAAGTTTTAATTAATTTAGATTTGAGTTGAATGGAAAATAAAAACAACAACAGAGATAATGTAATTACCAGTTTCTACAACGATGTCAATGTAAAATTTTATTATAATTTTCATTGCTAAGGGTACTTTTCAACGATATGCGGTTGTTTATACACCTTCCTGCACTGCCGATAAAAAAGACTTGAACTTGTTTTGATTTATGTATTTAATTAAATTAGTACGAAATAATATATCATCAGCTTTATTATCATTATCATCTCAGTCAGAAACGTCCACTGCTGGACAAAGGTCTCCCCCAAGGATCTTTACGACAAGTTTTGTGCTGCTCGCATCCAGCGGCAATTGCAACTTACTAATAATTTAAGTGTTGGCGTGTGTAGCAGGTTTCTTTGGTAGGTAGGTTCCCAATAGGTAGGTGCTGGTACTGGCAGAGAAAGAAGCTTCAGATTAGTATTTTCTTTATTCGGACGTCTTTACAAGAGAAGAGTAGAGCTCGAACTGAATCGAATACATAATTTTTGAGTACAATTTGTAGTTATGGCAACTAGCGACGTGTTGTTAGAGGCAATTCCACGACCGTTACAAATTCCCATACTAAATTGTCAATCTAATATGTGGACTTTAACGTGATTGGCTTGGTCAAGTAACGACTTGTTTTGACAAGATTAAACCTATGCTAGTCACAATAATAAATCATACCTATATCCATTACAAACAATATCTTACTTTAATTTAACATACAAACAAAATACCTAATGAAGGACTGATTCAAATTAATAATAACTACTCTACGAGGCTGTGGGTAACAATAAATTAGCATAATTTTATAACTATATAAAAACCCCCAAACAGGTGGTCCGTTGATCAGGTGAAGGTTGCTGAGAGCCGCTGGATGCAAGCAGCACAAAATCAGTCATTGTGTAGATCCTCGACCTTTGTCCAGCATGTTTTTTGGATGTGATGATGATTATTATTATTGTTTTCATAACTGTCCCACATAATATCAATATACTACGTTTTTTTTTAATGTTACCATAAATAAATGTATGATATTGAGATTTTGTTTACAATGTAGATAGTACAATGTAGATGTAGATAGATAGTAGCTTATTATAATAATAACGTATACGTACCTTCCGTAAGTCCGCGCGCCCATTTTGTAGCACCTTTTTTGGAGCCATCGAGTTTTCAATGTACACTACGGAGTTCGTGTGCGTGCGTGTCACCGAGCGCAAGCAGTGCTTCACTTTTGACAGACTTGTATAAACTGGCACTTGTATAAAGACTATCTTTCTATACGTTATTATCCTACGGTAGATAGACATTAATGAGGTTAATTCTGTATATACCTTATAGCTGCTACGAATCCAGCCAAATAAACACCGTTTGTTCACTGCCAACGAGACGGTAGAGTAGAGTTAATAAACAAATTACAAAGAAAGAAAGAGAAAGCAGCTTGCTGCTGCGTAATAAGAACCAAACCAGGAAATTGTCATAATCATTATGTACAGGAATGACATGTTGAAATTTATTAAGTAAAAAGTGCTAATGAGTACTGAAATCCAAAATGAAAGCACGGGCAGTGAATATATTCCATCGTAACCATATCAGTTTTAAGTCATTTAATGGGTAAACTTATTTGCTTGCAACACCCCATAAAACGTTTCTTTACACGTAATATAATGAAAATGTTTTTATGTTAACCTATTTTGCTAGTGCGTGTAATGGAACGTCTATTATGTTTCTTTCCCTAAAAACTTTTAAGCTGCCTATATTAATAAATTATTAAATATTTTTTATTTTATTTCAATATTTTTCATTATAGTGAATGAGTATTTACAATTTAGACGTGCCAATGAATGTGGTTTAATAGGATGGTCAAAAGAATTATTGTTATTGAAGCTCAATAATTTGTTACGTAAAATGAAACGCAGTTGACGTAACGAAATTATTTAAAAATAAAAAAATAGTCGTAACCAACATGGCGGTCGTTTAGGTTGTTACTTGTTGATTTTATTTTAGTTTTGCAAAATTTTAAAAATCTTTGACTCGAACCCAAGGTAAGGAAGTTACTAAACCATTTGTAATGTACCATCACATCTAATTAACCTCTTTAAATGTAATAAATTATTGTATTTCAGGGGATAATGGGCCGGTCGCCAAGCCCACGGCGACGCGACGACAGGCGCAGGGAAGAGAGAATAGACAGGAGGGACCGAGATAGGGACCGCGACAGGCGGAGGCCGCGCACCCGGTCCCGTTCCCGGTCCCTGGAGCGACGGCGGCGCTCCCCAGACCGCCGTAGATCGCCCTCGCCACGTCGAAGGCGCTCTCGCTCCGATTCACCAATCCCTACAACATCGTTCGCGCCAAAACCAAAGAAGACTTTCGGCGAACGCCCCATTGTGACCCCGGCCGATTTGGAGGGAAAATCGCCCGAAGAACAGGAGATGTTGAAGGTCATGGGTTTTTGTGGCTTCGACACCACCAAAGGTAAGAAAGTTGATGATAACGTTGAGGGCGAAGTACATGTGGTGCTCAAAAGGAAGTATCGACAGTACATGAACAGGAAAGGCGGGTTCAACAGGCCCTTGGACTTTGTAGCGTAGCCGAGCGACCGCTTGATCACATGTGAGACCTAAAGGGTTGTTAGGGTATTTATTGACATGTGATAATCAGTTGCGCTTGAAGCAGTGGTGGTTAAGGCTTGACAGGCCTCGGTTGACTACTGCGTAAGACAAACACTCAATTATTTATGGTAAAATTGTGAAGAACGCTGTTATTACATTTTTAGTGGCATATGCGCACATTTTTGTGTGTTGTATGTCGGTTATTGATGATTGAATGGTTGTAATACAGAGTAAAATAAAATATAGAGTAGATCTCCAGATTTTGATAAAAATGTAGGTGAAAGGGCATTGTTAATGATTTGGTAACTGCAAGCAATCTCTGGCAGCCAAAGATAACTCAATAGAGAATTTTAATAAGTTGACATCTTAGCATATGGGTTTAGGTTAGAATCTGAAACAACACATTTTTTGGGTTTGGTCTTGTTGGGCACAAAGGTTTAAAAGTTTATAGGTTATATTTAGGGTGCCATTTTCTAAAAAAAGCAATGACGAAAAGCTTACCCATGTCTTGTCTTTTTATCCATGCCATTTGGTAAAATATTATTTAGCTCCAGTTTTAAACTTAAATAGTAGCTGTTATGCATAGATGTAAATAAAAAAATAATCTATCCAATCTCTTCTAAAATCAAAGCCAAATGGAATATGAAGTCCTCAGCCTCATCTGGATGCTATTTTGATAACTAAGACGAGGAGGAACATAGAACTGTTGTTAACATAGTTATTTTATTGAAAAACCAACCCCTTTTTATTGATGTCTTGTTTCTTATAGACAAAGCCCAATCAACATGCCCACAGTACATTAAACATTACACCACACTGCCCAAGCTGCGACAGTTTTTACATAGTTGTAAGTGTTACTGATTTTGTTTCCCATTTCTTACTTGTATATATTTAACTGTTGCGCTTTTAGAAAACACAATGCCTTAACACAGATTCATAGGTTAAATAGTTGTTAACCTCTCATCTGCGGCGAGCCCTAAACAATTAAAATTCTGTTGTGTCTGTATTCGCAGCAGACAACGGATTAATCTACTTTTTTTAAATGTAATAACAACATTTTTAAGTTAATAACAAACATACCAACATTTGAATAATATAGATTTTGATAAATATTGGAAAAGTTTACTTTTAAAATGTATTTTGATTATGGTTGTTGAGCAAATTTTCAACTTTAAAAGAGTATACGATCATGATGGAAATTATAAATAGTATCTTCCTTTCTTGTGTATATAAATTGTATATTTTAGGTTATTATTCAGAGGAAGTTATATCAAACCTATGTATTTTTTAAGAGTGCAACAGTTAATTTCTACAATTTTATATTGGTGCTTGGTTGAAAGAGTTTAAAACCATACTGAATGCATTCCATAGACTTATAAAGAGTCACACAATATTTTTATTAGGTGATTTCCATAACTAGTGTATTATAATATGTTAAACATACATAATATGTTCAATTTCTATAAATGTATTAGGTATCCTGTAAAGTGTCTAAAATGCTTGCACTTTTGTGATAGATAAGACTGTTATAAAAAAAACCTGTTATTTATCATAGTTCTTCACAGCTATCTTCAGCTACCTAGCTATAAATACTTAGTAAAAAACACCAAAAAGTCCCGTCAATAATTGCTTTAAAAATAAACACTTATTTATTTATTATGTATGTATCTACTCGCGTTTATTTTTAATTTTGGTTTTAACCTGACGTTCGAACCCTTTGCAGGATCCATAGGCACACTTTAAAAGCTAAAATAAATAAATATTAAGAATTACAACAATTCGCTTATTATGAGAACACAATAATTAGTTACATAACTAATTTGCAAGTTTCCTGATAATAAATTTGTTCCGATCTTCATTTGCAACTACCCTCATAATTATTTCAAAAACATTGACAATTCACTAGTCATCTCACCGAATCTCCTTTACCGACTGCTCTCAACCAAGCACTTGTTAGTCTGTAAGATAGCATTAGTCCGTTGTACAGTACCCGCGCGCAGCGTACGCCCGCGCGGGCCCGGATAGCGCCCCGCGCACCAAGAAACGGTTTGGAGTCTCACCGGGAGGCCTACGGTTACTGTGCCTCAACCTTCTATGTTCAATTGATCAGCTAATATCATTAGTCGTGGTAACCATACACGGGCAGCTTGAAGCAGTCGATCCTACCTGCTTCAAGCTGCGACTACATAGTGAACTGCAGTCTTCTATTTACAAACTTGCATGGAACAGCTGAAGCAGTTGCAACTGCTCCGGGCGGTCAGCAGCTCGGTGAAATGCCTGTTTCACTACGACTGCTCAAGCGTTCATGTATTTTGATTACTGGCTTACTGCTTGAGCAGCCTGTGTGTGTAGACCCTTGGAGCTTTAAAACATTTTGATATGCCATATTTAAAGTTCATATCTTTTTTTCGAATTAGTGAGACAATTGTAATGTAACTTTTTTTTCATTATAATTTACTTATTGGTTTGAAAAATGTTTGAACAACAGGCTTGTAAATTTTATAAAATTTTAAATTAAAGTTATTAATTTGCTTAAAACCTGAATGTACCTGTCACATTCAAATGTTACACAAATATGTCTTCCAAACGAAACTATTTGCATATTGATGTAAAAACTCTTGCGTTAAGCTGAACGTAATTATTAATTTATAGATTGCTATGGATGAACCACCAATGGTGTTGCCATCTCATTCTAACTCTTAAGGAGTAAAGAAGGCACAGGACTGTATATTTAAGACTGATGCTACCGTGATCGTTTGCTTTCCCGCTCGGCGTGCCACTATATAGCAATAGTGTATACATAGAGTTATTTACTATACACTACTTTACACACCCCCTTACCCCCCTGATCACCCCTTATCCTCCACAATTTACAATAGACAAAGATTTGTGTGTCAGACTGTACTGTTATTAACTCAATAATAGGCTGAACAAAGATTTAAAAATAAAACTGTACAAAATAGTTGCAAATTTTTATTTTAACATGGCAACAATTTTGTACAGTTACAACATTTTTATTAATGGCAATTTTTTGTCGTTTTTTTTTAAATAAATAGTTTTGAAACGTTGCGTCCTCTTTGCTTGTCGAGTTGAGTTAACAGCAGCATACTCTGCCACGCCTATCTCCATAATAGCCCATATACAATATTATACACAGGTTACTTAAAATGTGATATTTTTTTAAGTGATAATTATACGCACACACGTCGAGCGGGCACGGTTTGCCCATATAACCGCCGGCCCGGTTAGACTTTGAGCCGTTTGTCACAAGACCTACACTCTCAAATGAATCTAAACACAAATATGTCTGAAAATTGTAAAACAGCGAAAAAAAAACCTCTTCCAGTACGAGAAAATCGTATTTACTTTTTGTTTAATACAAAAATACAGTTTTTGTTTTGCCCGAATTATGTAAATTTTTTCCGATTTCTAATTCTATGTAACGGTGAATTAAAAACAGGAATAATTGTCTACAAAAAAGGCGCTCAAAAAAAATGTGTAATGCCTTATTGTAACTACTGATTTAAATTTAAACAGATTTAAATCAATAATAATAATGAAATTTCTTTATCTGAACAATGTTTTTAATTTACTATTTCTGACATTATGACATAATATAAAAATCAGGAATCTTTTTCAACAATTAATCACCTTCGGTTTGTAGCTCCTGATTTGAATAGATTGAAAATTGTTTATAATACAGTTTTTTTTAACAATGTAACATTTGTTATTTTTCAATTTCTAATTGTTTTAAGATTAAAATTAAAAATGTATGAACAAATGAAAGAAAGGCGCTTTTCAGTATTATGTGTACACGCCTTTGGTTTGAATTTCAATTTGTAATGGATTAAAAACAATTTATAAATCATAATTGTTTTGTTATAAAATTGTTTATAAAACGCATATCAAACGTTTTCGTTTCATTGTAAATTGTCTAAAAAGCTCATACTAACGTATTGGCACCAATGATCGTCAGAGGAACCAGAAATCAACACTTTCTTTTCGTCACCAATAAAATAACATATAATTTCATTGAAATGTTACTGGATGAAAACTAGGAAGCCGGTAGTCTGTTCTCAATCGTTGCTAAAGTAAAATATCTGTTGCTGACACATATTTTGAATGATTATTTGGCAAAGTGATGATCATTGGTTATTGTCGAGAACAAGTTTTTCAATACAGTGACTTTTTAGACTAATAAAACCATAATAATGAATAAACAGATTCATTCCCACTGTAAATACCATCAATTTATTTATAATTATTTAAACATAAAAAGATAATCAAACTTGTAGTTTTTCGTTAACATTTGGTTGTAAGAGAAAATTTTATGATGAAATTTTAAAAAGATTTGCTAAAAGTAAAATCCTTGGATTTAAATTGTTTGGTTAAAAATTTGTCATTTATTTTGTTTTTATAATACCACTTATTTTCTTACTGGCAATCATTGTTAAAAATTATCATCTTGGTTAAAAATAAGAAATTAGAATATGTGAAATTGTTTTGAAACAAGTGTATTATGTACCAAGGATGGAAATAAACGATTTAATTTGAAAATATTGTGTTGTAATTCTCTTTCCAGTCCCTTGCATAAGAAAAAAGCATCTCCCTTAGTTACCAAGTGCTCGTGTAGATGTAGATACCGGTTTCGGACGCCTAGTTTCCGGGTTTGATTCAAAGATGAGATGAGACCAAACTGTAACTCAAATTGTTTTATTCAAATAAACTTAAGAAAAGTGCTTTTGATTCGTCCAAACTATTTTTTATTTGTGGAGAAGAATGACCAACGCGCTTCCCCATTGTGGATTCAATAAAAAGGTACAGACAGCAACAAATTGATCTGAGAAGGTTGATTTGGTAGAATTGAACATTTGTCTCTTGTTCTTCTGTTCTTTAAACCGGTATGATTCAGTTCATTGATTAACCGGTTAATTGAATAAACTGTTGCAACCAAACCGAAAAACCGGTTAATACAGGGAACGGATTTTTAAAGTTCGGGTAAACCGATACTTGGCACTGATTTAACCGGTTAACTCATATGCACTCCTTTTTTTTATACTTAGCACGGCAAATGACTCCACACCACCTGATTTTAAGTGGAAATGGAGTCCAGACGCGAAGACAACTGCTGATATAGGCTCTTTTGCTGGACTTGGTGGCATTATTATAGGCTGCATTTAGCGTGCGGGTTTCGGGATCCCCAAGAGCTCTACCTCTGATCCAAACGCGGTATGTCGCCTGCTTTGTATTAACAGCGTTGGCACACTCGCGGTTAAACCATCGGTTGCGCCTGCCTTTGCTGATGAGATAGGAGTGGGGAATACAGTATTCCATCCCCAAAACTATCTCATCAGCAACTGCAGTCGCACTAGTTGATGGGTCCTTCCCACTGAAGCAGCGCTGCCCCCAAGGAACGGATGCGAAATAGTCCCGCATACCATCCCAATCTGCCGACGAGTAGTGCCAAATCTGGCGTTTTGATACCGCTGAAGACGGTAGCGGGGCCAGAGGTACCTTACTGGATACCAAGCAGTGATCCAAAGATCCTTAAGGAGCTCGAACCTCCACCAGGTAACCAGCTGGGCGATCGTCAGCAGAAGGTCCAACAAAGAGGGCGCGTGACCGACTATATCTGGGATCCTGGTGGACTGATTCACCAGTTAAGTCAGGTCGTGCGTGAGAGCGACCGCGTGGGCAGTTCTACCAGCATGGTCAGTTTTGGAGGAACATAACCACAACTCGTAGTGAGCATTGAAGTCCCCCAAAAACACCAATTCGATGGAATCCGCTCCTGCGCTTCATCTGCCACCCGACTAAGGTGTTCCATGAGTCGAGTTGTCTCCATGTCGCCATTATGGGATCGGTAGACCCACGCGCAGCCGCCCCGCTCGCCGGGAGATGATGCGAGAGCCTCATTACTTTCATTTAGTTTACACATAACACAACAGATGGCGTTGCTCACAAATTGTTTAGAATTCAAATTAACCGGTTAATTTCGGTTAACGGAATCGCAATTGATCAAAAATAGTTTTTTCATTTAACCGGTTAATTACCGGTAACCAAAACCTTAACCTTATACCATTCCGATATGGGGTCAACGACCCAAACCGGTTAATAAATTTAACCGGTTTCCGAACCCCGACTATGACAGTTAACAGACTAACTAGTGCGTTCAGATCAATAAAAAAAAACCATATTCATAAACAGTAAAACCCAGTAGTTTTGTTCTCATTCAATTTTATTTCTCACAAAAATAACATACATAATTATTATAGTTATATTCTATGACGGTTAACAGACTAACTAGTGCGTTCAGATCAATAAAATAAATAAATAACACAATTATAGGAACATGTAACAACTTAGGAAATACTTCAACTATAATACATTAATAACTGCCGTACTTGGAGACGTCAATTAAGTTTTAATGACAATTAAGTCTCTTGCTGTCACTTTCTTATGTATAGTGCTAAATAGAGAAGAAAAGACATTGAATTGTCATTAAACTTAATTGACGTCTCTGAGTACGGCAGTAAGAGGCAGGGTCGAAATGAACTGTTACAATTGAAAGTATTCGACTTTTTCAATCCCTACGTATCCGTACGGTACGGTACTTTCAATCCCCATAGCTGTTACTCTACTGACGTGAACCGTTTTTTTTTTGGCTGATTGCCTCACATTTTCAGCTTAATCGGGCTTATTTGGGGGCGGCGAGAAACTGAAAGGGTTCCTCAAGCCGTATGAAACGAATCACCTTCGGAAGTTTTCAAGAGGGAACGGCATCACGCACTAGTACGTGTCCCCGTGACCTAGATTCTCCGAGGGATTCGGATTGGATCGGGAACGTGAACCCATGCCTTACACAAGCGAAGTAGTTTTCCGGGTGGGTTAACAAACACTTATTAATGTGCAAACAGCTTACTGTTTTAAACAAATAACAGTGACAGAAAATTAAACAGAACGGGCAATAGGCCCTAAAAGTGAATTCAACATTTCAGATTCAATTTAATTCGTGTTATTTCTAACATTTATTTTAAACAGGATAAAAATTACAAGAATTAGAAATACACTAAACGGAATCATCAAAATTACAGAAACATAATTTTATGAATTTTAGAAATGAAATAAATTGAAGCATTATTTTTAACTATTTGCAAGTAAATACATTAATATAAATAAGCCGTTTTATTGTAATAAATATATAACACAAATAAAGTGTGGGTACAAGGTCCGGGTTGCTAGAGTTGCCGGCTCAATTTGTGATTTTTTAATTCTTTTAATGAAAATGCCAACAAAATTGCGCAATAAGATAAGACCGCCTTTGCCCATATACTATCCTTTAAGTTTTTGTTAAACTGTTTTCTTTTTGTTTCCATCTGTGTGAGCAACAAATAATTTATCTATCTAAATAATGGATTGTAGTGGTACCAATGTCCGACACTCCAAACCCAGCGTTCGACATAGTTTTCATAGTCAAAAAATAATATAGAATTAAAAAAAATCCACGAGCGGGTTCGTACCCGCACCCTATGACATGACTGGTCAGGTGCACTGCCAACTTTGCTATCGTGCCTCAGTCTAACTCGCCGAAATTAATCAACACTATCTACTCTTACTGTGTAAGCCAAAGGAGCCCTATTCAACGTCGACAACTACGTCGTCAACATCCGATCTTAATATTGTTACAAATATTAAAAGATCATTATAATAATTAATTAATTTTTTCACTATATTTAATAAATATTTAATTCAGTGCAGCAATTAGCGCTTGAAAATAAAAAGTAAAATTGACTGTAGCTTTGTGGTATTTCATCTGCAAAGTGAATATGCATGGCCATCGGTTGCAATAACCGTTGGATAGATGGCGCACTGTGCCGCTATTAGCACTCAAAAATTAAAAAGCAGTGACAAAATTCAGCGCTTACGTCAGCCTCCCCGGTAGCATAGCGGTCAGTGCAGCCGCCCGGATTGCGGAAGACCCAGGTTCGGTTTTTGGCTGGGTCGGGTGGGCGTTTAATTGTTTCACTGTATTTTATAAATTTTATAAATATTCAAAAATCAGTTCAGAATTAGGCATGTTTTCTATGATTATTTACTTATAATTTTACGCAAATATTGTTGCAAACAAATTACTATATCAAATTGTAATTCGTTCGCAGCAATCTTTATATCTCTGCGTGTTAATAATCTAATGTTAATATCTTTAATCTTCTGTGCGTGTGTTAATAATTAAACTCCTAAACGGCTGGACCGATTTTGATGAAACTTTTTGTGTGTTCTTAAGTGGATTCGAGAATGGTTTAGATTTACAATTGGACCCGGTAGGTGGCGCTGCAATAGCAAAAGCGGACTAAGTCGCGAGGGGGCCACTAGTATTTGCGTAAAACTATAATGTAAATAATCATAATTTAGAATTTCATTGTAATTTTACTGAATGACAGACAGCTAGTCCAACCAGCAAGTCTGTATTAAATTGTTTCTAGTCACAAATCAGTTAATGACCTCGCTGACCCCTATTTCTAATGATTAAAGGAAAAACTATCGATGATTGGCTCCTATCGAAAACTGGTAGGTAACGCTACCTATATGTTTGGTTCAATTATAGCGAAGGCGAAAATGTTGGTCCTCTGGTCAAGATTTCTGAATACCACCTGACGGATAAATCACATCACCAGCATATTTTATGTCCCCACTGCTGGGGCACAAGCCTTCCCTAAGGATGGATAGGGAGAACGGGCCACAAACCACCACGCGGGCCCAGTGCGGTGCGGTGGTTGTTAACGACTGCTAATGCAGCCGGAACCGACGGCTTTACGTGCCTTCCGAAGCACGGAAGAGCTCTCGATGACAAATTTTTGGTCCATCCTAAGACCGGTCTTTGCGAAAGTTGCTTATAACTTCACCTTAACCTTTGCAATCGCAGACAGGGCGCGGTAAGCACTGCGCCATCGAGCTCCTCGATGGATAAATACTTCACCAAAATGGTATTCAACTATCTTTATAGGGTAACAGTAGCTATAAGCCGAGTGTTTCTTTAGACTTTGTCGTTGGCTGCAAGTAGCTTTTACAGTGTCACCAGACATTGTAAGCAGCGAGAAACTTAAAGGGTACCTCAGACCGTGCGATCGAAACACCGTGAGAGGGTTTTTAGAGGGAACGCCATCGCGCAATCGTATCCCCGTTCCCTACTAGGTTCTCCGAGGGGTTAGGATTGGATCGGGAGCGGCTTTAAAAGCTAGGACCTCAAGGGGTCCAATCATTATCACAAACTAAGGAAACTGCATAAAGCTAGCTTCACACAAACGCGCTCGAACAACGCATACATAGACCTCTCGCAACAGCGGCGCTGAGTTGCGAGTACGAGGTGGTGCTATTCTTGAACCGGTGACTAATTCTCATGCTATGATATCAATTACAAGTGCCGTTTTTACTATTATTCAAATAATTGGTAACTAATTTTTGACACTGAAAATTTTCGAACAAAACATGTTACCTATATTATTTATCATATTATTATGATTACAACAAAATATCTTAATAAACAAATGGTGAATAATACAAACATTATTATATTACAATAGTGTTTTTCATGTCGCATTTAATTTTAGGATTCAAAAATCAAAATACAAATTTATTGTAGTTGTATTCGACTATAGACCATAAGTAATATATTTATTATAAAAACACAATGTTGAAAAAATTTCCACGAGCAGGATTTGAACCTGCGCCCTTCTGACATACAGGGTCAGGTGCTCTTCCAATTGAGCTATTGTGATTCTAACCAGCCCGCCGAAATTGTGTAATTGTAGTGTAGTGTTTTTGTAAATTGTTTCGCAACAAAAATTTGCGTTAAAATTATATAAACAAAACAAAAACATTTTAATATATTGTTTTCTAAAGTTCACGCGAACACTACACATTGAAATGAAACAACTTTTACGGATCTACTCGCGTATATTTTACACATTAGTTTTAATTAATGTCCCATCATACATGGGATCTGGGATCCCATCATACAGACTATTAAATCCCAGCCCCAACACCATACTGCCAGACCAAAAGATACTGTAAGCTCTTTTTGCGTAAAACGGAATGCACCTAATTAAATTTAAATGAGTGTATACAAGCTACTAACTAATTATGAGACGACCAACACCTCAGTCTCCCTGTGACCACGGACCCTGCAAAAGGTTCGAAACGTCAGGATAAACATTAATTAAAACTAATGTGTAAAATAAACGCGAGTAGATCCGTAAAAGTGGTTTCATTTGAACATTTTAATATTTTCATAATAGCCTGCCATATCAATCTCAATAGGTAATAAAATAATTAAAACGTAGCAAGTGACTTTAAAAAAAAGCATGATTGCAATAGTTACCATAGTGGTATAAAAAAAAACAGAAAAAAAAAACACCATACGTTGGGATTTCTCAATAAGTACATACAACAACACCACCAACACACTGAACAATTACTTTGACACAAATTTACAAAGTATATATTGTACAGTCAATACCACAAGTAGATGATCAAAACCTACCATTATAAGTTGAACATTTTTTAAATATTTTTTAAAAATACAGTGAAAAAATTAAACGCCCACCCGACCCAGCCAGGAATCGAACCTGGGTCTTCCGCAAATCGGGCGGCTGCACTGACCGCTATGCTACCGGGAAGGCTATTTATAAATATTTAATTTAGCTTCAGTGCAGCAATTGGCGCTTGAAAATAAAAAGTAAAATTTTAAATTTTTTTTTTAAATATAATTGTATAGTAGCGTTTATTTTTTTGTTTAAAGATTACTATTAATGCGCTATTGACACATTAATAACAGTCCTGATAACCCATCTACAAAGCTAATTAGCTTGTCTATCTATATATATAAAATTGTCGTGTCACACGTAAGTTGCCATACTCCTCCGAAACGGCTCGATCGATTTCTATGATATTTTATTTCTGTTTGAGGGAGCACAGCTGTTTAAAATGTTTCCAGATGAAGTAAAAACTTGTGAGACTATATATATGT
Organism: Eudonia truncicolella; assembly: GCA_949315975.1. Classification (NCBI taxonomy): domain Eukaryota; kingdom Metazoa; phylum Arthropoda; class Insecta; order Lepidoptera; family Crambidae; genus Eudonia; species Eudonia truncicolella. Next base: position 7,119,836 of record OX438854.1, read on the forward strand.
ATTTTCGGTAGGTCCGACAATCGGTCGTAATCAATTTTTCATATCCCTAAGTGGGTGGTGCACCCCAAAAATTTTTTTGTCTCCGAAAAACTGTCATAGTGGTACGAAATCCGCCGGGTCAGCTAGTGTCAGGCATGGTCTCACGTCGGTAGCGGAGCTATGGGAATTGAACCGCGATTTCTCGCATTCAACCCTAGGTTCAAGGTTGCCTGGAAGACATGGCTTGTTAGAAATCGTCACCAGATCATATACGTCCCCACTGCTATGAGCCTTCTCTATGGATGGATAGGGAGAACGCGTCATAAACCACCACGCGGGCCCAGTGCGGATTGACAGTACATTGTTAGCAATAAAGTATTTTGTACTATATCCCTTATCAATTGGTCTGCATCTGTCTGTTTGTGTGCAAATAAATATTTTCTTTCTTAAAACTAGATTTTTACAATATTTTAATAAAAAACCATAAAACATTATAAAAACCTAATTCTAGAGTACCGACAGCAGCGGGGCAGTGCCCTAGCTACCGTTGGCAGGGCTGCAGAGTGAGGAACCTCCTGACAATACGTGCCGTGTCAAGGAGTACTGCCTTCTGAATCTGACCCTTGATCCAACCATCAAGCGAGAGCCTCTAAGACGTTGGTCGAGGCTCTTCGCTATCAGACCGTTCGCTGAAACGACTATCGGGACAATAATGGTTGAATCAACATCCCACATGGCGGTCACCTCGTGAGCTAAGTCAAGGTACTTGCTGAGTTTGTCCTTCTCAGCTTTCACGAGGTTCTCGTCAAGTGGGACGGTAATGTCTACGAGCACCGCCTGATGTTGAAACCGGTCTACATATTATATTATTATTATTATGTAATTTTATGTCAAAATTATTAAAATTATAAAAACTTATTATTGAATCTTTGGTTTAACAATTATTGGTATTGTAATTTGATCATCTACTGTTGGTATTGACTGTACCTTTAAATACCTTTAAATACAAAAGAGTCGGTATGAGATAAATCTAAGAAACTCTCTTGTACTTACTAAGGTAGTCAATATTTCAATTATTATTATTTCTATTGTTATATTTTCCTTATTATTTCTAATAAGGAAGTTGACGACAACAACAATAATAAATTCCAGAACAATATAAATGGCATCACGTAACAGCTCTTTAGAACATTGACCCATTTTTTATATGACCAAACCATGAACTTCTGTAAAATAGTCGTAAGTAAAATTTAAACACTGAAAAAGACGACAACCTCAGGCGGGAATCGAACCACGCACCTTCCGCATTCCGGGCGGCTGCCTTAACCACTTGGCTACCGAGGTCTGGCTTTCACCCGTCGAAATTTTTCAGTGCTTGATGCTTATGTTTTTTAGTCAACATTGCTTCATCAATCTTAGAAGTTTTCACCTCTGAGATCCGAAAGAAATATTTTTACAAATATTTGAACATTCGGTTAAGATGAAGCTGCGTTATAGATAAGTGTTTTTTATATATTTTAGCGTTTTATTAACGCTTAAATATACTTAAGTAAAATTTAAACACTGAAAAAACTTCTAAGATTGATGAAGCAATGTTGACTAAAAAACATAAGCATCAAGCACTGAAAAATTTCGACGGGTGAAAGCCAGACCTCGGTAGCCAAGTGGTTAAGGCAGCCGCCCGGAATGCGGATAGTGCGTGGTTCGATTCCCGCCTGAGGTTGTCGTCTTTTTCAGTGTTTAAATTTTACTTAAGTATATTTAAGCGTTAATAAAACGCTAAAATATATAAAAAACACTTAAAATAGTCGTAGTTAAACGTCACAGTACATTTCCATACAATTTCTATTGAAAAAGATAGTTTTGACAATAATTGCTATAAAGTTTATCTATTGACTTACCAGTCAATTACCCAATTGAAAGTTTGTAAATAGTCAGTTTTGCTTTATTGTTTCGGATTTTTCCATTCTGAGCCCATTTGTAATATCCCTGTATTATAATTTATTTATTTCATTTATTAAGCACTTGATATATCATAGTTTGACTACATAGTGTATGCCGTTTTTTTATAATGGCCACATTTTAATAATTAAAATATGTAATAATAATTAATAAAAATAAAAAGGGGGAGAAAAACCCTCTTTGCTTTTATATAAAATACATATCAATGTTAATGACGGTAGTTGTTGACATTGAATTGGCGCCTTTGGCTTTCAAAGTAAAAAAGCAAATAGTGTTGAATAATTTCGGCGGGCTGGTCAGAACCACGATAGCTCAATTGGAAGAGCACCTGACCCGGTATGTCAGATAGGTGCAGGTTCAAATCCTGCTCGTGGAAATTTTTTCAACATATGTGTTTTTGTAATTTGTTTCGCAACTAAATTTGCGTTAAAATTATATAAACAAAACAAAAACATTTTATATATCAAAGCAATATTGCTACAAACTTAATCAGTCTCCATAGCTCTATTAATATTTTTGACGTCTTTGCTAGATCAGTCAAAATTGGTTGACATCAAAGTTGAATCGTATATTCAATATAGACCTTTACAGGTTTTTATTGATTAGGTACATGGGCTCCATAACCACAAGAATTCGAGCAAATATTATGAGGAACAAAAGCTCATTCGGCAAATTCATGCTCATTCAGCGAATTTGTCAATTCATTTTCATCTCATCAAATACAGAAAATATAATTGAAAAAAAAAAAAAAAAAAAAAATTTTTTTCTAAGTTTTGCACTTTATTTTTTGCATTTTTCAAAAATAAAAATAGCTATATACATTTTTAAACTTTTCGCGTTTAATAAAGAATTGAAAAGGGAATTAACGCAAGCTAATTAGTAAAAAAAGATATCATACCTTCTTTAAACCCGACGTTATAAAAATAGCTCTCGACATAAAGACGACTGTGGGATTCGAACCTAGGACATTTCGCGATCCGGCATATCAAAGTATGTGTCCACATAACGGCATGTATACACTAATATAGTCATTATATGTTAACAATTAAAAATTTGTCATGGAATGCATAGCAAATACAAACTCTATTATTTTAAACAATATGTTGTTTTTTTTAATAATCTTTTTTTTTAAGCGTCTGTAATATGAAATGATTTCATTACGCTTCATCGTAATACTGTACAGGTTGTGAGTCCTGTGAGGTTGTGTGTCCTGTCCTAACACCCTGTATCTTATAAAGTATTTGTAAACATGATGTATAATAGAATCTTTTTTAAAATAACTTTTACAAAGCATTTATAATAGAGATTCAAAGGTGAATTTGCTAATAGAGTTAGCTCGCTGAGATCAAATTGTGTTTTTTTTTTTTTAAATTTCATTTATACAGGATATTCTAAAGCTTGTATTTTTTGGAATGGGGTAAAACACAGTCTATGAAGTATCAATATATCAAAAGCGAAGTGTCAATACCTAGTTTTTCTTCAATAATACTTTTTTTGTGTTTAATTAAATTAAGTTCAGACGTTTAATAAGACGAATTAAAAATAAAATTGTGTAGCAGTAATTGTCACTTTGCGTTTGATATAAGTACATAAAACAATTATATAATTCCAATAACATAAATATGAGATCGTGCCCAGTGGCTTATAATGATGACGACGAAATATTTATAATTGGAACAAAGTACTCCAATACGTTCTGGATATATATATATATATATATATATTATACATTCCAAAGCCTATAAAAACCACCAATGATATACACCTATCCCATTCTTTATACTTCTAGAACTAGAAACTTCTGCAAACAAAAACAAAGTGTTGGAAATATAAATTTTGCAAATTACCTATAAATCAATATGATACACCGCCTCCTTGCTTCTTCCGTTCTATCTAGAATCTTCTGGCTCCTTCTAGACGTTTCAGTAAGGATCTAGAAGGGTTTTGGTGACAAATGATCTATAAATCAATATAACACGTCGGCTCCTCAATTCTGTCGTTCTATCTAGCATCTTCTGGCTCCTTTTTAATGCTTCTGGAATGTTATAAAATCGTGTTGTTTGCAAATAACCTATAAATTAATATAACACAACGGCTCCTCAATTCTCCCTTTCTATCTAGCATCTTCTGGCTCCTTCTTTATGCTTCTAGAACGTTCTAGAAGGGCGCCGCCTCGTCCAGCGTGTGCAGCCAGTTGAATATCATCATGTTCCTCTCGTACTTGCTGAGGGGTCTACCGCGCTCTCTCTCCAAGTCTGCCGCGGTCAGTGCCAAGTGGGCAGCTTCTGTGGATCCGAAAATCACTATTAAAGCTATAGCTAATTAGGAATTCATTAGAAAAGTACGTAACATTAACCCATTTTTTATTTGACATAAGCATTAAATTCGGTAACCTAAAAAGTTTTTAATGATCACTCAATTGACGTAACACAATAGTGACGTCGTAGTTCGCCATTTCCATACAATTTAAATTTAAAAAAATCGTTTTGACGGTAGCTAGAAAGTTTCTCTATCGACTAACCAGTCAGCCTACCCATTAACGATTCTCCTCACTCAAAATCACTAGTACAGACGCCTGCTTCCACATAAGCCTATTCGAAACTGTCAAGTTTCTTCAATAAGTGTTCAACCAAATGCCATAGACAAAGCTCAGTCTATTGAGGAAATTTGAGAGTCTACTGCAAGTGCATTGTTTTTAATATAGAAATCACTTCAAACAACAAAGATTTCAACAATCGTACCAAAGAAGCATTGTACATATCATTGTTATGGTAATGTTAGGTTGTTGCAATATTTAATTGATGTTAATGGTTTTTTTTATACCGTTTTAATTGAAGTAAAGTAAAAAAAATAAGCATTTTTTTTAACATGTCTGTGTTCTTTTCCTTAATGTGTACAATAATTGTATATTATTCTATTATATTTAATCTAAAAAAAAACTTATTAAATAAAATAAATAATCAAAACCGGCCTAGTGCGAGTCGGACTCGCGCACGAAGGGTTCCGAACCATTACCTATAAAAACGGCAAAACAATCATGTCTTAAATATTTATTTTATTTTGTTTTTTAGTATTTGCGGCGACAGAAATACATCATCTGTGAAAATTCCAACTGTCTAACTATCACGGTTCATGATTCAGCCTGGTGACAGACGGACGGACAGCGGCAGTCTTAGTAATAGGGTTCCCGTTTTACCCTTTGGGTACGGAACCTTAAAAATTACAAGTATTTATATTTGTAGTGTATGGTGTGTGTGGTGTATAGTGTGTAGTTGTGTATATTATACATACCGGGGTGCACGATACGCGCGCGGTGCGGCGCCGGCACGGCTAACGTGGTAGCCCCCCCCGAAGCGGACACGCACGCCGCCTAGCGGTAGATATGGACATTACAACATTATACAAAGTAGAAAACTACCAATTTAAAAAAAATAATCTCGTAAAAGTGTTTTGCAGGCAAAGGTATTTTGCAATACTCTGCCAAACCGTGAAACGGTAAAAAAACCCCAAGCCGATCGGAAAGAGGGACGATGGTGTTGGTTATTAATAGTTATTATACATTTGCCATAAGGTAAGTTCGTCACATTTTTGTCCACTTCATATATAGAAAGTATATTTGTCACATGCATTAAAAATATGTGTAAGTTCGTTACAGGTCCAAATTCAAACATGACAAATTGACTAGTGACGAAACGATTACGATTTCGGTTAATCGTAATCGACGATTAATTGATATTTCACGATTAACCGTAATCGTCTCATCTATCGATTGTTTAGCGATTACTTCTGACATTTACAATCCTCAAAACATAATTATTTATAACATACTTCATAAATGCGCAGGATATCTTTTGTTCATGCGTGTATCCGTACGCTTCTTTGACTGGCCTGACGTTTCGTTTCGGGGATTCCCCGAATTCTCCGCGCGGCGCAGGATAACTAATACTCTCCTAAATTGGTTTTATTTTATTATATCTCGTTAGTTCGTTCTGCCAAAGTTAGTTCAGTGTAGCTTAAATTAATTGGGCTAAAAAAGCTAGAAACATTATGTTTATTGAACAAAAATGTAAAGTACTTTAATTTCAATTATTGCATTTCTATAAATTTTATTTGATTTTTCTTATGGTGATAAATCTTATGTTGATTTATCGATAATTTGTTTTATTTATTACTAAAAACAAATAATTTGTAATCGTAATCGTCGATTATTCGGTGCAACAATCGTAATCGATAAGCGATAATCGTTTCATCACTAAAATTTACTTTATAAAATAGAAGTGTGGCATACAGTTTACTTTGTGGCAAATGGACAAAAACCAGATGGTGACCAACCAAAAAAAAAAATTATTTTTTCTAAGAGTAGTGGCGTGCCACGTTGGACACTTTAAGCCCACTGTGACGAGCACAGTAAACACAGAAAACTGTTCTCGCCCCCAAAACATAACAGAATTATCATTGAAACTTTAGGAATTTTTTTTTTTTTTTTTACAGTCTCCTATTTTAAATGATCAATGATCAAATATAGTTGATCATTAGTTCCTGTCCGAATACTAGTGTATCTACTCTACGTTATAAATTATTAAAATCCACGAGCGAGATTCGAACCAGCACCCCATGACATGCCGGGTCAGGTGCACCACCAACTATGCTATCGTGGTGCGGGTTCGAATCGCGCTCGTGGATTTTTTTTTAAATTGTAATTATTATTAGTTAATTATGTAATGTTTATTTTTATATCTATATTAATACGTGAAGCGAAAACTTTGTAGCCTTTTTTACGAAAATTGCGCGGACGGAGGAGTATGAAATTTAGCACACTTATAGTTTATATAGAGAAGATTATCCGAATGTTAATATATTTTTTTTAATTATGCATAAAAATACATTACATCAATAAAACAAACATTACACACACACACTACCATGTATTTGACACACAGGAGCGGCGGAAATCTGTCAATGTCTTTTAATAAAAATTACGGTCGAATATCGACCTCGGGGCGACTAGTCACTAGTCATATTAAAAACATTGTATCAAATATATACAAAATGTTATCGTAATTTAAAAATCATGTTTTTAGTAGTAAAATTCCCCAAAAACTCAAAAGATTAAAAAAAAAGAAAATATATCTAATATATAAAATTCTCGTGTCACGGTGTACGTTATTGAACTCCTCTGAAACGGCTCGACCGATTTTCGTGAATCTTAGCGTGCATATCGGCTAGGGTGGAGAATCGGACAACATCTATTTTTCATCCCCCTAAATGTTAAGGGTGGTCCCACCCCTAAATTTTTTTTAGATTTTTGAAATTTTTCCAATACAAAATGATTTGTTTGTAGTGTTGTCATGGAAACTGTCAAAGCGGTACGAAGTCCGCCGGTCAGCTAGTCTATATATATATAACTAGCGGCCCTCTCCCGACTTCGTCCGCTTGAGTGAACACCTGTATCCTATAGCAGACCTACCGGGTCCAATTATATGCAAGTATTATATATATAAACCTACCTCTCGAATCACTCTATATTTAACGACCTCCGTAGCCGAGTGGCTCGCACGCCGGACTTTGGGCGGCGCTAACTCTGAGGTCCCGGGTTCGATTCCCGGTCGGGTCAACGTTGAAAACGAACTTTTCGATATTGTGTCGGGTCTGGGTGGTTGTGGTACCGTCGTTGTTTCCGATTTCCATGAAACGAGTGCTTTAGCTACTTACCTTGGGATCAGAACAATGTATGTGTAGTTTAAAATATCTAAGCGTACAGACAGCGGGAGCGACTTTGTTTTATACTATGTGAAGATTATAGATATGATATAGTTACCTCTAGCCTGTCCAAGTTAAAATCTGACTGGGACATCCTCTCCAGAGCCCTGTACGTGGTCAGGAGGCGACGCTTTATGTAGTTTTGGCGAACCTAGAAACAAACACATCGATCATCATCAGCTCATTGTACGTCCCCACTGCTGGGGCGCGAGCCTTCCCTATGGATAAGAGGGAACTACGCGGGCCCAGTGCGGATTGGTGGTTGTTAACGACTGCTAATGCCGCCGGGACCGACGGCTTTACGTGCCTTCCGAAGCACGGAGGAGCTCGAGATGATACATTTTTGGTCACCCATCCAATGACCGGCCTTTGCGAAAGTTGCTTAGTCTCAGCAATCGCAGACCGGGCGCGTTAACCACTGCGCCATCGTGCTCCTCGTCATCATATCAAAATACTAGACGAAATTATACTTTAGACCAATAAAAAGGTCACATTTAAAAGATGAAGGCATAAATATTATCATTTTAACCACCTCTGTGGTCTAGTGTGGATTAGCCCATTGCTCTCAAGCCCTGAGGTACCGGTTTCGATTCCCAGCTAGGGTCACTTGTTCTCGGTTTGGTTGGTGGTAGGGCTTGTTTGTCCGCCTGGCTAGCTACCACCGTCTTATCTAAATGTCGCCATAACATCAATGTTTGTAGCATTGTTGTGTTCCGGCAGCTAGAGATAAGATAGCCAGTGCCTCACTAGTTGAGGATCCCGGGTGAAGTGCGCTTATCATCACTTAACATCAGGCGAGATCAAGGCAACGACATTGCCTTATCCCGTAAGATATAAAAAAAACTTTTGACTCATTATAACCATTAATCATCATAGGCCTCTCCTAATGAGTGCGATCTTCGTCTCTTCTCTCGTCTTCAGCAAACAAACACATAGTAAAACAAAAATAACGAAAAATAAATAATTTAGGTCAATAAAAAAATATTTTTTTATTTGAAAATAATAATACTATTAATGTGTTGTAAAAGGCATGTGCCCTGATTCCCGTAACGATATCCTAGCGACATAGTCGTTGGAACCATTTTTGTGTTCACGAAGCTTAAGCCAACTGTATATATGGCTAGTTCGCCCGATCCGATCCGAACCCCTCAGAGAATCTAGTAGGGCACAAGGACGCGCACTAGTGCGCGATGCCGTTCCCTCTAGATAACCTCTGAAGGTGATTCGTTTCACACGGCTTGAGGGACCCTTTACGTTCCTCGCCGCCCCCAAACAAGCCCGGTGAAGCTGAAAATGCCGTCTGAGGCAATCAGCAATCTCTCTCAAAAAAAAAAAAAAAATGGTTAGTTCGAACGACTTTAAAAAAAATTTACTGAAAAAAAAATTACACTAAAAAGTAAAAAAATAATTGCGTAGTATAGTTACTGTTATTGCTTAGCCCCACATCTTCACTGAGATACTCGACGGGTCGGGGGGTATATCATTTCTCACTTCTCATTTCTATTATCATTCATCAAAATTAAATTGGAAATATTGTATATTTATGTATTACTTGTAAGAAAAATTACTTTGACACTGGCCAAATGCGCCAATCGCACGAAGCCATCAACTAAAGGAAAATAAAAAAAAAAACCTCCTTTCTTTGAAATCTGTTAAAAGTCGGTTGTTAGTATGAAAATGATTCAGCGAAGACGTCAATTAAGTTTAATGGCAATTAATTCCTTCTCTATTTAGCGCTATACATAAGAAAGTGACAGCAAAATATTTAATTGTCATTAAAATTTAATTGACGTCTCCGAGTACGGCAGTAAGTCGCTACGATATCGTTAAAGTTTTTGTCACAGGAACCGGGAGGCTGGTAACCCTAAAAAGGTTATTGTTCTCGTCAGTATTGTAACAGAGACCATTGAAATTTCTAAACACAGATTTTGTTCGTACTTTTTTGTTGTCCAAGGGCAGAGGTCTAGGCGACGGCTGGGCGGGATTCGCTCGCTGCGGCGAGGGCAGCTGGGATCCACCTACTGTGGAAGAAGAGCACAAAAAAAGAATACTGCACCACAATCGTTAATGTTAAGCTGCGTTTAGCGCGGTCAGCGACGAGATGGGTGATCAAAAGTTGTGGTTCACTTTCCTTATTTTATTTAAAGTCGACAAGTTTAAAATCGCTTTACTGTAAAAAAAAACATATAAGAGCAAAGTTTTTTATTAACTATCGTAAAAATAAATAACTGTGTAATTACCCATCAATTGTGCGATTACTTGATTACAATGGTCTTTGCCCAGTTCTGGGACAGTTATTTATTTTTACTTATTCATCACCACGCTCGCCAAATGCGGGTTGGTGATCGCAAACCCGGGCTATGCATCGAAAAAATCCGAACACACACTTTGACCGACCTGGGAACTGAACCCAGGAATTTCCTCTCTGCCATCGTGGCGTTATCTATGACTATCTGTGTATTGCCCTTAAATTAAAGGGATAGTGGTGACGATTAAGGGCCTTAATCATAATTATATCCTCATTGCTGAAGCACAAACCTTCCCTACGGGTGGAAACATCTACAAAGGGACAATAAAATTCAATGAAAAAATAAAGCAAAAAGTAGATAGTGCTGATTAATTTCGGGGAGTTGGATTAAGCCACGATGCCAAGATGGCAGTGCACCTGACCCGGCATGTCATGGGATGCGGGTTCGAATCCCGCTCGTGGAATTATGTCAGCACTTTGTCTTTTTTCAGATTGTAACAATATTTGCGTAAAATTATATGTAAATAATAATAAAGAATATGTCATCATCAGCTAAATTAATGTCCCCACTGCTGGGGCACGAGCCTTCCCTATGGATGGATAGGGAGAACGGGCCGTAAACCACCACGCGGGCCCAGTGCGGTGCGGTGGTTGTTAACGACTGCTAATGCAGCCGGGACCGACGGCTTCACGTGCCTTCCGAAGCACGGAGGAGCGATAGATGATAATTTTTGGTCACCCATCATATAACATATTATATATAAAGAAGGGTGCAGGTTCAAATCCTGCTCGTGGAAATTTTTTCAACATTGTGTTTTTGTAATTAGTGGGTTTTGAAATTACACCCCTCATATATCATATGGCAGAAGAAAAATGAAAGCAGAATAAATGCAGTAGAGATGAGAGCGTTAAGAAGTATGATAGGGAGTTAAACTGAGTGACAGGATAAGAAATAGTGAGATAAGGAAACGTTGTGGTCTGAAAGAAGATGTAGTGACAAACATTGAGAAAGGCATGCTGAAATGGTTTGGCCATGTCGAGAGAATGGACGAAGAACGATTGACGAAAAAAGTGTATAAGGCGAGTGTGAATGAAAGTGTTGGTAGGGGTAGACCTAGGCGGACGTTTCGAGACCAAATCAGGGACGTCTTGAAAAAAGGCCAGGTCAAGAGTACCCTAAACCGAAGAGCATGTATGAATAATGAAAGTGGACGAAGCGAAACAAGCATGTAAGGATCGTAGCAAGTGGAAAGAAGTGGTCTCTGCCTACCCCTACGGGAGAGAGGCGTGATTATATGTATGTATGTATGTATATATCATTTGGTTATGTGGGAAAGCTGATGATAATGTACGTACCTGCAACCCAGGTGCTGCAAGACCTGGAGGCAGCGTTGAGGGTCAACGCTTCAAGAGCAGCGCACAGTCCAACCTCAGAAGTAGCGCTGAGGGTATAATACGAAAAACCATGTCTTATTTATACAACGTGCAACAGAAAGGGTGGGATTCAGAGTGTATCCGATCTAGATCTTGTATGCAGAGTAAAGGTAAATAACTTTAAACTGTCCCACTGCTGGGCACAGCCCTCCATCGAGGCGTTGCAGAGTTACTACGGCAAAAAATGATTAGCTTTAATTTTTTATTAAACATTTCACTTCGAATAAAAATGAGGTGTCATATGCAAACAATACTACCGCATGATTGTATTTTATAAAGTAAGGCTTGTCGTTAACAGCTTTCTAAGACAAGTGTTTTTTATATATTTTAGCGTTTTATTAACGCTTAAATATACTTAAGTAAAATTTAAACACTGAACACACTTATCTATAACGCAGCTTCATCTTAACCGAATGTTCAAATATTTGTAAAAATATTTCTTTCGGATCTCAGAGGTGAAAACTTCTAAGATTGATGAAGCAATGTTGACTAAAAAACATAAGCATCAAGCACTGAAAAATTTCGACGGGTGAAAGCCAGACCTCGGTAGCCAAGTGGTTAAGGCAGCCGCCCGGAATGCGGAAGGTGCGTGGTTCGATTCCCGCCTGAGGTTGTCGTCTTTTTTCAGTGTTTAAATTTTACTTAAGCTTTCTAAGAGTTCTGGCTGGTCGAGTAGACTGCCCTGTGCTGAAGCATTGGATCCGGCTTCATGTCATGTCCTTGGTGCATGAAGTACCGGATCCAGAGCAATTACGTTGCCCTATATTCTACTTTACTAACATAGTGCTTAAGTGCATTGTTACTAACAAATTCTATGGACATATGTCTGAATTAAATAAATAAATAATATAAATTAAAAATAAGAAAGGACCGACAATTGAACCCTGTGGAACTCCCATTGTAACCACCGATCCCGGTGATCTTTTACAGTTAACATCAACCATCTGACCAAGGTTTCATGTAAAACACAATCAAATGCCTTGGATCACTATCATCATCACCATCATCATCAGCTCAATTAATGTCCCCACTGCTGGGGCACGAGCCTTCCCTATAGATGGATAGGGAGAACAGGCCATAAACCACCACGCGGGCCCAGTGCGGATTGGTGGTTGTTAACGACTGCTAATGCAGCCGGGACCGACGGCTTTACGTGCCTACTGAAGCACGGAGGAGCTCGAGACGATACATGTTTGGTCACCCCAGTTTATTTACAAGCAGGTGACGTCACGACGTCACGTGACCTGCATGCATCGTTTTGGCGGCTGTTTTATTCATTCGAATTTTAATGGCGATTTTCATAAAAAATTAAAGAAATTCACAACGAATTAATCAAATTGCAAATATATTATGCTATAATGAACAATTAGACATATTTTTCTAAAACCTGTCAAATACCCTATTGGTGTTGTGAGGGTTGTATCTCCTAACCGAGCGTGGTGTAGTCCATAAGTGTTAAACAAGCGTGGCATCTCCTCCTGTGGACCTAGTAGCATACCTCCTGAGCTGATGATGCTGATGGTGGCCGCTGGCCACGTCCCCCGCGCTGAAGGAGCGCCGCAGCCCCAACTGCGCGCACAACGCCGCACACCCTGCGAGCAACTCGCAGCAGTGGTCCGTGGTCTGCAGCGGCAGCGTCGACGATGGCCGTCTGGATGGGGCATAATTATCATCAGCCCCGCTCGACACTCATAATGCCACTACACATTTTTTTTTTTAATATATTAAAAGGAGGCAAACGAGCAGGCGGGTCACCTGATGGAAAGTAATCACCGCCGCCCATGGACACCCACCCGCAAAACCAAAGTAATCGCAGATGCGTTGCCGGCCTTGTGGAAGGAGTTGGATCTTGAGGAGGAAGTAGGCATTGGAAGGGGGAGCGGTGAGAGATGGGCCTCCGGTACTTTCACTCACCGGACGAAACACAACAGCAACGAGTGCCATTGTTCCACGCGGATATTCTGTGAGAGGGTGGTATTACGCCGGGCGAGCCGGCCCATTTCGTGCTGCAACGCAGCGTGGCTCTACCACTCAGAAAACATTCACATGATACACTAAAATGCACTCACGTAGGCCCAAGACACCGTACTCGTAGAACAAGGGTACACACGCCTGCACATAAACCTACTCAAAACTGTCAAATTTCTTCAATACATTGTCAACCTTAAGCATTAAACATAAAGTTCAAAGTCTATTGAGGAATAAGTGTTTTTTATATATTTTAGCGTTTTATTAACGCTTAAATATACTTAAGTAAAATTTAAACACTTGACAACAACAATGTTGACTAAAAAACATAAGCATCAAGCACTGAAAAATTTCGACGGGTGAAAGCCAGACCTCGGTAGCCAAGTGGTTAAGGCAGCCGCCCGGAATTCGGAAGGTGCGTGGTTCGATTCCCGCCTGAGGTTGTCGTCTTTTTTCAGTGTTTAAATTCTATTGAGGAAATTTGACAGTTTGTGGTAGGTTGATGTACCAGGCTCTATACCAGGTCATGTACCTGGGCGCTTCTCAACACTCCCACGACACGGTCAACCCGAGCCGAGGTCCGAGCCTTTAAAGGCACCCTTTTGGGTTCTTCCGCTCCTTTCTATTCCTTTAGACGCGATTGGTCCAATCCACCCAATTCGCGGTTTGTCCAATTTGCTGTTAATCCAATTCGCGGTTTGTGACCTCCGCGGTGTAATGGTTTGAAAACTGGACTACTATGCCAGAAGTCGTGGGTTTGAGTCACACAGGACAAACATTTATGTGATGAACATAGATGTTTGTACACAAGTAATATATTTATAATAACAAATAATTGTTCAAAACACCTGTTTTCTTTCTTTAAGCAGCTTGTTAAAGAGCTAAGTGCTTGCGTTATTGAGGCCTCCGGTGACAAGAAGGCTGGCAGCTACCTCTGCCAGCGTATTAGCTTGGCAATCCAGAGGGGCAATGTTGCCAGCATTCTTGGGACCGTTCCCATGAGCCCATAGTTGGATGACATCTTTTATTTATAGTTCTTTAGTTTTTAATTTTCTAATTATTTTTGTTGTATTAATAAATCGTGTTGTTTAAAAAAGTATTTTATAACAACATTATTTGGATATAATAAATAATTCATTTAATGGTAACTTACATCCATACAAATTACAAATACTATGTTTCTAAAGTCGATATTTGTAAATTTTATTGTTATAAAAATATGTATTTAGTACTTTTTGTGTATTTAATTTTTGTATTGTAAGTGTTCTATTGTAATTTTTCTATATTATATTTATATACATACTTTAAACATTTGCTATCTGGATTCGGACTGGCCACCCTAAGGTTCGGGTCTGGACCTTGCCCGGCCTGTAAAAGAAAAACATTGGTACAGTAAAAATGTTATCGCTAAAAGTCGAGAATGGCTGAACCGATTTGGCTAATTTGAAATATTGAAATATTTGTGTAAGTTCAGGGAAGGTTTAAACTGTGAGAAACGTAAATAATAAGTAACGGAAAATACAAAAAAAATACGACAATTTAATTTAATTTAATTTTTATGTTGTAGGTACGGAACCCCAAAATTTACATAGATTTTCACGGTATGACAACTAGGTAGCAACTGGTCTGTATTCCATTGTTGTTAAAGACTAAAATACGTTGCTGACTCCTATTTCTAATGCTTAGAGGCAAAACTTGACCATTACTGGCTCCTGTTGAACGCTGGTACACACCCTACTGCTTGTAGTAGTAGTAAGTAAACAGCCTATAACTGTCCCTCTGCCTAGAGGAGTCTGTATGAAGAAGGATCAAACTATAAAGGATTGTAGCTAGAAGTACCAGGAAAGTAGAAGTCGCATAGAGGTGAGTGGCTTTGTAGCACTGCTAGAAGTCTGTCTGCTAATGGCTGAAACTACAAGGGGTTGTAGCTAGGAGTACCAGGAGAGTAGGAGTTGCAGAAAGGTGCGTACAGCGCTAGTAGCTGCTGGCAGTCTATATAGGCAAGGCTGCCTCTACAAGAAGTACCAGGCGAATAGGAGTCACCAAAAGGTGCGTCAATACGCAAAGCGCTCGCAGGCCACCAAAATTGGTCGCAAAGTATGTAGGGTACCGTTCCGTCTGATTTAAGTTGGTCTCTCTTATTGTAAGCTTAGCCAGCAGGTCTTTAAAACTGGTCGGATACTATGTCCACCATAGTACCTTTACTGTTATTCAAAGGTAAATCATTTATTCAACATAAGCGTTCATAGGCACTTATTATTATACTAGAGTACTTCTTTCACATATAAACTTCGGTCCAAGACATCATCACCTAGGAATGACTCTGAGTGTGAGGTAGGTACCTTGCACGCCAGCAGCCGCAGTACCCTGGCGTCCGAAGCCGCTGAAGACACGCTGAAGAGGGACAGGTCTGTCGTGACGGAGTCGTGGGACGGCGAACGGGCCACGCCGCTTGCGCGCCATGTGTCGCCTGCGCATATCTCCACTGGCAACCAGAAAGCATCACCATTATAACCAACCATCGGAATTAAGATTATTTTTCCTCTTTATTTTGGCACATACAGTCATAAAAAAAACCCATATTTTTACAGTAATTCCTTAAGTAATAGACAAGGTAAGCCCAAAAATTACAAAATAATACTTTAATAAATTAAAAAGCAGTGACAAAATTCAGCGCTTACGTCAGCCTTCCCGGTAGCAAAGCGGTCAGGACCCAGGTTCGATTCCTGGCTGGGTCGGGTGGGCGTTTAATTTTGTCACTTTATTTTATAAATATTTAATTTAGCTTCAGTGTAGCAATTAGCACTTGAAAATAAAAAAGTAAAATTTACTATAGCGTTGTGATATTTCATCTGCAAAGGTGAATCTGCATGACCATCGGTTGCAATGACCTTTGAATAGACGGCGCGCTGTGCCGCTATTAGCACTCAAAAATTGAAAAGCAGTGACAAAATTCAACGCTTACGTCAGCCTTCCCGGTAGCATAGCGGTCAGTGCAGCCCGGATTGCGGAAGACCCAGGTTCGATTACTGGCTGGGTCGGGTGGGCGTTTAATTGTTTCACTGTATTTTATAAATATTTATAAATATTGAAATAATACTTTGTTAGCAGTTAGATTAGATGCTTAGGGCCTGTTTCACGATCTACAAGTAAGTTCCCATTAGCGTTTACCTGACAGATAGTTCATACAAAACTGTCACTTTATCTGCCAAGTATCTCCTAATCAGACATTGTGAAACAGGCCCTTATTATATAAAACAGTAGGTACTGAGGTAAAACTAACATTATTGTTGCTTAAAATCTATTCTCATGCAGGTAGGTATCATATTAGCACAGCATAATATATATTAGGCTTCATTTTATGATCAGTAGGTACATTCGTAGGAAAGTGTTCAAATTAGTTTATTAAGAAAATAAGTCTGCAGTATGTGAACTTTCCCTGCCCAACCATTACATCAGATTTGATAAACCACAAATACTCGCTAGTGAACAACGATTCATCCATAGGATGATACGCGAGGCTATTAAAATTAAGAAACATCCTAATTTAAATAGAAAAGATGGTTGGAATCTACCACCAGCCTGGGATCCCATCATACAAAATATTAAATCCCAGCCCCAACACCGTACTGCCAGACCAAAAGATACTGTAAGCTGCGTAAAACAAAACGCACCTGATTAAATTTAAATGAGCGTATACAAGCTACTAACTAATTATGAGACAACCAACACCTCAGTCTCCCTGTGACCACGGACCCTGCAAAGGGTTCGAAATGTCAGGATAAACATTAATTAAAACTAATGTGTAAAATGAATAGATCCATAAAAGTTGTTTCATTTCAATGTAGAATGTAGTGGAGTTTAAACTTTAGAAAACAATATTATTAATAATATTTCATAGAACTCACGGTTACACATTTGAAGACTACGTGCGATGTGACTGTTATGTGTTTTATTTTATTTTATTGTAAAAGAATAATAACAGCCAACTTAAGGGGGGGGACTTTTTTTTTTTTAGAGAGATTGCTGATTGCGAGGAACGTAAAGGGTCCCTCAAGCCGTGTGAAACAAATCACCTTCGGAGGTTTTCTAGAGGGAACTGCATCGCGCACTAGTGCGCGTCCCCGTGCTCTACTACATTCTCCGAAGGGTTCAGATCGGATAGGTTAGGGGGTGCCGCGTGGAATTTCGAAAATGTACGTCTTTTTAGATGAGTGGTGTTAGGCGCTCAATAGGTCATCTATATATTAATATGTGAAGCAAAAACTTTGTACCCCTTTTTACGAAAATTGTGCGGACGGAGGAGTCTTCTTCTTGGAATGGATTCTCAGTGGAATACCAGTTCAATGGTAGTGCTTGCGTAAACTTTTCGAAAGTCAATTGGCATTCAAAATTATTTATTCTGTTTCTGTTACAAAATTACCTATTATTAGTGGTCGCCCAGTGGTCGAAATTCAACCGTAATTTTATTAAGGCTGCACGGAATGTAGCCTAAGGGAAAATTAAAAAAGATAGAATTTGAGTGAGTTTGGAATCCAAACTCACTCAAATTCTATCTTTTTTAATTGGATTGGCATTGAAAGATTTCGGCTGCTCTTCTTCCAATTTTAAAATTTTTGAATTTTTAGAAAATGTATGAAACATGAATGAAAAATAATAAATATTGTAATATTTATTTTAAAATAGACTATTTTAAAATAAATATTAGACTATATCAATAACAGGTAATTTAAAATCGTTGCGCTATCAAATGCGTCACGACTTAGCACGCGAAAACTGCGAATTTAATAAAATTGTATACCTACTTGTTTTACAAATTAAAGTATACAGGTTTAAGTAAGCTATTTTTGTTACGTTATTAATAGCAATGCACTTTACATGATCAATATCTGATAAGATCAGATGTCTGCCGACACAAATGCGAAACGCGAGAAGAAAAATTAGTAGGTCACACTCGTTTTTATGGATGAAATCTTCCGTGATTTACAAGATTTTGCTAGTTGACCGCCTTGTACGAATCATTATAGGATAAAACAACAAGTTATTTGAAGCAGGAGTGTTAGAAAATGTAAAGATACGCCGCATAATATTTTCACAACATAAATACAAACCGCTGATGTTGGGATCCACGGTGAAATCCTTGCTTGCAACACTTGTCAAAAATCCTACAACTTACATAGAACGGTCACTATAACAATCTAATACTTTCTGATTACATAAATATAGGAATTTCATCAAAACATGTGAGGACCAGCGATTTACCTTCCGATACCTACGCGAATATTAACCGACCGAGTTGAATTTTTGGCTGTCATCTGTCAAGAAAAAATCGTTCAAAATGTGCAAACACAAAGCGAAAACTATAAAAACTCCATTTTATAACGAAGCTTCACAAGGAAAAGATATGATTTTCTGCTATAGTTATATAAACTTTAAATTTAAAGAAAGTTAACAATTACATCGTTATGAAATAGTAGGGTAAAACATTTATTATTTTCAAATAAAGTTTATTTTAATGTTAAGTACACGAAGTAAGCAAGTGTTAAGAACGCTTCTCGTGAATTTCCCCGCATAGGTACCTATCCCTTTTTTTAGTCGTGTTAAATCGGAACTGTTAAAAAATTAGTTTTATTTTTAAAGCGATAAGTTGGGTTTTCTTTTATGAGCTAGGAACCCACATAAAAAGATTTCAAACTTTTCAACACCTTTTTGTTGCGAAATTAATATTTCAACATCTTAATTTTGTTTGTCTACTAAGGAAATAGGTACTAACCTACTGATAACATGTATCTAACGAATATGTACTTATAGGCATACATACCTGACATCAACAATCCCATAAAGGTGGAAATTAATATTGTTCGTTGCTCTTTTTCATTTTCTAAACTGAAACCTGTTCCAAAAATGCGACATCTTCCATTCAACTTCTTTTTTAAAGTTTTTTAATAGTTTTGATAGATGGCGTTAGCTGTGAAATATAAAAAAACAAAAAATGTACTATTGTCAGCGTCGTCGGATCGATTATCACTGTTCTGTGGTATGTTTCGCCAGTATCGCCCTATAAGGACTAGTTAGTTTCACCAGTTTGCCAGTAGGTGTCGCTACTTGTAGTTTACTGTAACTAAATTGTAATAATTATTTATTTAATTAACTAATTAACATGGTTATATCTCCTATTCCATAAATTAATCTAGATACATTACAAATTTGAATGATAAATAATATAAAATTGTTCATATTGATAGATAAAATATGTACTTGTGATAATAACTAACCATCCATAACACACACACACACACACACACACATACACATACACATACACACACACACACACACACACACACACACATACACACACACACACACACACACACACACACACACACACACGCACACACACACACACACACACACACGCACGCACACACACACACACGCACGCACACAACAAATTGTTAAGTATTGTTATGCTAAATGAGAGCGATTCTCTCCTGGCACAAGTGTTCTCACGCTCCAAAGGAGAGAATCAACCTCTGTTATTGTTAAAACTGATTTGTTGTTGTTAAATAAATATTTCATTTCATTTTCATATTTCATATTTCATTTCATTTCATTTCATTATTTCATTTCATTTCATAAAAATGCTAAATACTGCTTATATAAATGCTTAATATATCTCCAACGGCAACTGATTGGTTTCAAAGTTATCTGAACGGGCGAAGGCAGCGAGTTCGTCTTGAAGAGAAGTTCTCTTCATGGTGTGACTTGACGGCTGGTGTCCCTCAAGGTGGCGTATTGTCTCCTCTTCTGTTTGCAACCTTCATTAACACTATTTCAGAAAGGCTCTCTACTTCTTACCACCTATATGCAGACGATTTGCAAATATATTGTCAGGCACCACTGGTCAATCTTTCCGAAGCTATATTGACCACCAATGCCAATCTGGGACTTATCGTTGATTGGAGTCGAGCTTTCGGACTTAGAGTCAATCCTGGAAAAACGCAGACTATAGTAGTTGGCAGTTCCAGATTGCTCTCTAGGGTCGACTGGGAAACCCTCCCTAAAGTTAACTTTGATTGCGTGGACATTCCTTTCAGTCAATCTGTCACAAATTTGGGTGTGGTCATTGATAGTTGCTTGGGTTGGGGGCCGCAACTGCAAGCTGTTAGCCGTAAGCTTTACGCATCGTCTGCATCCTTGAGGAGGCTGCGCAACTTTTTACCCACTGCCACTAAAATTGCGCTAGCGCAATCTCTGCTGCTTCCAGTTCTTGATTATGCTGACGCCTGCTATCTTGATCTTACAGAGGACCAGCTAAATAAACTTGAGCGTCTTCAAAATGTTTGTATTCGGTTCATATTCGGCTTGCGCAAATATGACCATGTTTCTGAGTATCGCTTAAAACTCAAGTGGCTTCCTATTCGTCTTCGCCGGAATACTCATATACTGACCCTTCTTTACAACATATTGTTTAATCCCACCTATCCTTCCTATCTTAAGGAACGTTTCAGTTATCATGATTGTTCAGGTTCGCGCTCATTACGGTCATCAGAAAACTTAAGCCTTAAAACACCTCCACACAGCACCACCTTTTATGATTCTTCTTTTACCGTCCAAGCTGTTCGTCTCTGGAATTCGCTTCCAGTTGCGATCAGGCGTGCGAAATCCATTCACATATTTAAAGAGCTCGTGAAAAAATTCTACCTTTCCGATTAACCCTGTCCAGCTGCAAAACTGCCATACCTGCTACTTTCCTCCCTGAGATTATTATTATGTTTAAGTAGGTTTATTTATATGTTTATCATTATCATCATTTTCATTATTATTATTTTGCTTTATTTATAAAATACAAATTATTCTAGTATGTTTCCATAATTTCACCTCTGATCTTAAAGTTTATTAGCTCTCTCCATCCGACTGGTTGTCTGGAAGAAATCGCTTGAAAGCGATAAGACCGCCAAATTGTAACTTTGTAATTATTATTATTATTTTTTTTTTTGTTCATGTTTATGTTTTTAAGTGTTGCAATAAAAGTATTATCTATCTATCTATCTATCTAAATACATAAATAACTAAGTACCTTTTAAAGAAGACTCGTTTGGCATTCAGTTAAGCTACTTCTGCAATTCTGCAAATGATTTTTTTTTTATATTAGAAGGAGTCAAACAAGCAGTCGGGTCACCTGAAGGGAAGCAATCACCGCCGCCCATGGACATCCGGAAAACCAGAGGAATCGCAGATGCGTTGCCGGCCTTTAAGGAAGGAATAGGCTCGTTTCTTGAAGATCCCTAAGTAGGTCCGAAAATACACACAGTAGTAGACCGCCCTCCATCAAGATGGTGAAGATGGAAAGACAGTTGCGTGTAGTGCGGTGCAGGAAACCAGCGGCAGGGATCAAACCGGACAATTCCTCAGAGCACTCCCCATGATAAAGGCGATAAAATATACAGAGAGACGCAACTTCTCTCCGAAGGGATCAGGGACCAGCGGATCGAGCCGACCAGAGGTTACCACGTCGTCGACAACTCGAGCAGTTCTGCTCTGAATTTTATCATGATTAAATAAAGATTTTTATTCATCTTCATTTAATTTGTGGAATGTGGGAAGGCTTGCCCCATCGGTGGGACGTTCAAAGGTTAATTAAGACAAACAAATATATAAATTACAATAATCTAAGCGAATTCGTTCAAATTGCTACTTAACAAGTACGATTTTAAAATTAAAAAGTGTTTGTGTGTGCGTCGCGCGTCGACTCGCATATATTACGTACTAGCAGCGCTGTATGCTGTATTGCTGTGTGCGATAGGTGAATTTGTGTGGATAAGACTTATTTTTTATTTAATTTTTACTTTATTCTCTTTGGTGAATCAAGAATAGTAACAAAAAAGGGGTAACTATGCAGTAATACCTCAGAATAATAAGAGATAAACTTAAAAACGAATTATTACTATTTCTTTTAGTTGATGGCTTCGTGCGATTAGCACATTTAGCCAGTGTCAAAGTAATTTTTCTTACAAGTAATACATAAATATACAATATTTCCTTCCAGTCAGTATGATGATGAATGATGATGAATGATAATAAAAATGAGAAGTGAAAAATGATATACCCCCCAACCCCTCGAGTATCTCAGTAAAGATGTGGGTCTTTACTAATTCCTCGGCGGACTTCTTGAAAGAATTTGAAAAGTAAAGTTGCACTGTTTTGTTTAATTTGCCAACACTCATGCACACTTACGAACACTTAACGGTTACTAATCCACCATTATTTCACATTAATATTCGACATAACACAATTTTTTGAAAATAAAACAAAACCGCAGACGCGACTCTTCACTTTCCCGCCAAGAAGTCCGGTTGAGCATTTATTGAAGTCTGTACATAGGGTAACGGCACCACTGAACGGCACACACACACGACATTTTACGACATGACAACTAGGAAGCAGGTAGTCTGTATTCCATTGTTGCTCAGGTTAAAACCAGGTAGGTAATAGGTAATAGTTGGTAGGTATAGTTTTATTAGGTATTACTCACGAAAAATGTAGTGTAGGATGCTCTCAGACTAGGTGGAACGACGATCTTCGCAAGGTGGCTGGCAAGAGCTGGATGAGAGGGATCGTGCTCGGTGGCGTGCACTTGGAGAGGCCTATGTCCAGCAGCGGACGTGTGTAAGCTGATGATAATGACGTCGACTCACAAATAAATCATGTACGTCCGAAATGGATAAACTGTTGATACTAAGTATTCAATATCGACCTCTTTGGTCGAGCTGTTTGTACACTGAGGTCCCGATTTCGAAACCCGGTCGGATCAATTTAGAAATTATTGTTTTTCCAAATTGTTTCTGGTCTGGGTGTTTTCTATGTATAATAAGTATGTATTTAAGTATTTTAAGTATGTTTATCCGTTGTCTAGTAACCATTTTAACGAGTTTCATAACGAAGCTCCTCTTGGGCTAGATAATTGGTGTGAGTGTAGGAAAGTTTTAAGTTTAAGTTTTAAGTTTAATATATATAAGAACCATATTGTACACACACAGTTCACAGTTTTACAATGAAGAATTTCTATTTCTATTTCAGTTGCTGGGTGCCTAGTGTGAGTTTTGTAAACTAATCCGTATTCATTCGATTACGTTTACGAAAACGAAAATTACTGTGGCATTGAAGCAGCGCCTCCTGGCGACATACGAGAAGAGTTGACATTTTGCCATACGAATTCTCGTTTTCGTCAACGTGGTCGAATGGTGTATGAAACTCGCAATAGGCACCCTGACCCCTATTTACAATGAATAATGGAAAAAAATGCTAATCATTGGTTCCTGTCGAGAACTTATGCTACTACAAATATAAAAGTATCTAGCATTTATTTATTTTTTATTTATTTAGATTATAGTTGAAAAATAAGAATCAATATAAAAAAATCAATATTAAAGTACAGAGTCGTATCCATGGTAAACATCCCTGGCTGGTATTGTACTTGATTGTGGCGCTGGGCGTCGGCGGGCGGAATGCAAACTAAACTGGCTAGGGCTGCCGACACACCTGATTATTATTATTACTTATTATTGTTAAGTATACCAATTTATATAAATTAAGTCTTATGATACCGAAATTGATTGCTATTAATTATGAAAATAACTATATATAATATGAAACAACTTTTACGGATCTACTCGCGTTTATTTTACACATTAGTTTTAATTAATGTTTATCCTGACGTTTTGAACCCTTTGCAGGGTCCGTGGTCACAGGGAGACTGAGGTGTTGCTCGTCTCATAATTAGTTAGTAGCTTGTATACCCTCATTTAAATTTAATCAGGTGCGTACCGTTTTACGCAGAAAGCGTTTACAGTGTCTTTTACCACGGACCCTGCAAAGGGTTCGAAACGTCAGGATAAACATTCCGTAAAAGTTGTTTCATTTCAATGTGTTGTATTGGCGTAAACTTTAGAAAACAACATATATATAATGTCAAAAAAGCACGACTTTTTTTAGCTCGAAGGCTAGTTATTTCCTATAATCGTTAGAAATAGGGGTCAACAACAAATTTTTTACATCACCAACAATTGAATGCAGACCACATGATTCCTAGCTGTCATCCAGGACATACTAAAGCCGTTTGTCTAAAAAAAGTAATACTCAGAGACAACACAAAACCTGTAAATAGGTACCAATCACCGTTGCGGAGTAAATATATTTTTTCTATTTTTGTTAGCTGTTAACGTGTTTTTGTTTCGCCGTTCTTTTGCTTTTTTCGTTGAAGCTCGGTTGGTGTGTTTTGAAGTGGCTGTGGGCGATGCAGGTAAATTTAAATTTAGAATAAAATATAAAAGAAGATAAAAAGATACAAGAAAACGACAGAAAGCCTAAAAACAGAACAAAAGAGAAGCTATAATATTAGGAACAAATTTAATAAAAACTATAGACAATAAGGGGCTTACTGTGCTGTCGCGGAAAGTGGTTTTTTATGGA
The DNA here is from genome assembly GCA_949315975.1 of Eudonia truncicolella. Lineage (NCBI taxonomy): Eukaryota > Metazoa > Arthropoda > Insecta > Lepidoptera > Crambidae > Eudonia > Eudonia truncicolella. Next base: position 7,144,662 of record OX438854.1, read on the forward strand.
TACGTTTTGTTTTCTCTTTCCTTTATTTTAATTACACTCACATTTAATAAGTTACAATAATACTTTAAAAAATTACGTAATAAATAAACTCATAGTTTAAAAATAAATCTATCTCTGTGGCAACCCTTAACGATTATCAACACACACACTTTGAGATGTTTGTGCACACACGCACACACGCGCACCTAACGAATTAGGGTCGACTCGACTATTACGGGAAGTGTTGTAAGATGGGTGTAAGTGCAAATCTGGATTATTTCCGCTTTTTGGTGTTTATTTATTTTGCTTTATTTGGAAAACATACGGTGATGATTTACTGTTAACATATACTAAATTGACACTATGCACTATTTACATGTTTCCGCATATATTATTATATAGCTAAAAAAACAATTACAATTCATTGGCACAAACAAATAGACCAGAAATGAACAAATAGGATTATATACATATAAGTATATTAAACTTAACAGTAAAGTAAAAGGTTTTTAATAATTTTCAGTAACTCGGTCAAAACGTCGGGTATAAAGAAGGTATGATACGATACCTTTTTACTAATTAGTTTGCGTTAATCCCCGTTTAAATTCTTTTGTTTAACTACGGAACGCGAAAGATTAAAAGTGTACAGTTTTCAGTAGTTTTGTTTTTTTATGCATACTGTCTAAGCATTTGGCTATCAACCTGCAGTTAGTGAGCAGGATATGGCCTAAGGCAGTAACGTGCATTAACATGTTGTAAACAATGTTACTCTTAATACAATAAGAGTCTAAGTCAGTCAAAAGTATACATGTTACCGCTCGTGACTTTATGCTTAAACAGATTTTGCTTATCTTTGGCTTTTGGTTTTTCGTTGTGAAACAATGAATTAATAAAAAAATAAATTAATATTAATAGATAAATGAATGAAAAACTATAGCAATGACAAAGTTTCAGTTAACTATTGTCAGACCTTATTTTGATTCAAATACTTCTTGAAATGTCCAGAATATTTATTTACGTTAATTGATATGCAAAAACACAAATGTTGAAAAAAAATCGACGAGCAGGATTTGAACCTGCACCCTACTGACATACCGGGTCAGGTGCTCTTCCAATTGAGCTATCGTGGTTCTAACCAGCCCGCCGAAATTATTCAACACTACTTACTTTTTTACTTTGAAATCCAAAGTACTAGGTAGTAACAACTGGGGTGCGAGTCAGGTGACCTCCAAGTTGGTGCACCCTGGGCAACGAATGGTTCCAACGGTCTCTGTTAGAGAAAGTTGGACCCAGTCGGCTAACACCTGGCAAGGCAGGAGCCCCCTTTGGGGCCCTGCCTCTCCTGTGCGTGCCTACTCTGGGCCGCATAACTCGCTGCTCCTTCTGAGCAGCTTTGAGAGGAGTCTTGGCGGCGCTCCTTCTGACCGTCGTCCTTTGTGGGATTTCGACCCCGGGTGTCGGAAGTCGAGTGTCGGGCTCGAGGAGGGCCGGCCGACCCCGAATCCCGGTGTGGTGACCGTGTGGACGAGTAACGGCGGGTTGATGCCGTAGGTTAGTAGCGGGGCGAACGGAGCTTGGACAACTCCGTGAGGCCCGTGAAAGCTACGTGCGCCCCGCCGCGAAAGATAAGATATTATGCATAGATAAGTAAGTACCTATTCATAAAGATATTCTCTTATATGAACACCTGACAAAATAATAAACGTATCTGTATCTGTTTAGCGTCCGTGAAGAAGTTTGTTCAACATGCAATTAGTAGAAATAGTAGTTACTTTTTTTTTAAATATGATGCTTATTTTTCGACTTTAGCATTAGCATTAGGTTTAAGCATGTTCACTTTAAATATATCATCAGCTCTATGACTTCTACATAAATCTCAAAATACAATTTTAAAAAATTAGAAATCAAAACTGTTTCGATTTTATTATTTCGCGACTTACACTCCGTTGCTACCCGGCGCTATTTTTTTCCACATCTTGGTAGGAGGTGGAAGTCCTTATAGCACAATGTTTAGAACATCGGTTTTTTTTAGTTAAATTCAGTTAAGTTAGAATAAATGTTAGAACGTAATACTTACATTTCCAATTCATGAGAGACAATAATATAATGTTTAAATTTGATATTGAAATTAGTTTAAGGACACGACGAAGCGTTTCTATACATAAATACATATCTTTGACCGCCTCTGTGGTCTCGTTGTTGCATTAATGGTGTCAGACACAGAGGTGCCGGGTTAGATTCCCAGCAGTACACACGGCGGCAGATGTCAAATTTCTACAATCAATATTGCATTTTAAAATTTTGTTGTTTGTCTTCTACCGTATTACATACTAGTTGTTGCACGCGATTTCGTTCGCGAAGACAAAAGTAAAAAAAAAAATAAGTATCCTATATGCTGGTCTGGGTCATGGTCTGTATACAAGGAAAGTTTCATTAAAATCCGTTCAGTAGTTTTTACGTGAAAGAGTAACAAACATCCATCCATACTTACAAATTTTCGCGTTTATAATTATTAGTAGGATTATTTTACTGGGTTTGGTAGGCTTGTAATTGTTGCTACGCCACTTTGTCTATTGGAAAGCTTTGTATTTTTGTATGTTTGCAACGAATAAACTCAAAAACTACTGGACCGATTTAATAAATTCTTCGACCATTAGAATGCTACTTACATTAGCGCTGAGTAACATAGGCTATATAAAAAAGAAATGTCCACTCGTGCGAAGCCGGGACGGGCCGCTAGTACTGTATATATATATTTTTAATATCTACTCATCATTTAGCAAACATGTATCTACTATTTTTACTTAATCGTAAAAAAGAAGTAATCCATCTTAAAATATATGTAATGTCTTTGTACCTGTGTATGTCGATTCAATTCACTTATTACGATCTTGTGATCTTGTAAACTTGTGTTTATAAAGATGTTATTTCATGTGCTAGTGACGCCCTGCAAGGACACAGCAAACACATGTCAATGAACTCCTCCGGCTGGACCGATTTTGATGAAACATTTTGTATGTGTGTCACTGGATGGTTTAAATTTACAACTGGACCCGGTAGGTGGCGCTGCAATGGGATTCTAGGGTTTTTTTAGCATCATGGGATACGGGTGTTTACTCAAGCGGACAAAGCGGGCGAGCAGGCCGCTAGTATAAAATAAATGTATAAAACAAATGCTATTAACTATTTAAACTATCATGGTCACTTGCAATAGATTAATTATTAACGGGATTCTAACCATGTTTATTATTTGTGAGTATCCGTAATTTCGGAACAGTTGCATGCGTCATTATCACGGAATTACTGAAGTTAATGCGGGTTTGTTTTTTTATGAGCAGACAAAACGATCTACCCTCTTCCTTAGTCGTTTTTTGCGCTCGATGCCCGTACCACCGGTTTCTAAGTCACTATTCGCTCGAAATTGCTCACGACACACTACACCCACAGTGTCGGAACGCGAAACGGCTTTATTGTTGTTTTTGCGGTTTTTAACAAGACCAATCACTGGATTCCAGACACGTGACAGTTTGAATCCATCTTCACGATTGAACGTGAATGCTTCTCTCACCAATCTAGTACGTAGTGGCGTTCTGTCGAAATTATCTGAGGGTTGTAAAACCCGACTGGATCAGATGTTCAGCAATGGCCGATTTTTGCATATCCTTGTTCTTAACAGCTTTGATGTGCTCCTTAATTCGGCAGGCTACGTACGTTTCGTTTGGCCAATATAGGAGCTACCGCAGCTGCAATCGATTTTGTATTGGTACACCTTTTCCAAGGGAAAACTATTGTTACGGAAGGCTAGTGAATTGAGGGAAAACTAGGACTTCGGGATAATTAGGGAGAAAAACACCATTTAGCACAAGTAGATAAAAGACAACTGCTTTAATAATAAAAAACGTCAAAAAGACATAAAAAATACAAGAAAACCATAAACAACCATACAAAAAGATCTTAAGTCTAATAGCCAGTTGGCAACATCCTCCCTTTTTTAAAGTAAGGGCACGATTTTCTTCAGAGGTCTTTTAAAAAGTCCTGCAGAGGTGCATATCTCGGCGACCCTGGCCACACCATCCTTGCCACAGTGTACCGAGGTTATTCGCCCCTTTGGCCACATTCCTCGAGGCAGGTTGCTATCTGCAATTAAGACTATGTCCCCCACCTTAAGATTTGGCTTCTGACCTTGTAGTCTTGGAACATTCACAAGAGGTAAATATTCATTTACCCATCTCTTCCAAAAATTATCGGCCATTCTGGCGGCTTTTCTCCATTTCACTCTTCCACACAAGTCGCCCTCTTCGGTCTGAACGACCAAGTTGCTTCCTGAAGAAGTCCCAATTAACAGGTGAAATGGAGTGAGGGCTTCTGGATAGTCGGGGTCAGGAGAAACGTGCGTGAGGGGTCTGCTGTTTACTATCGCCTCCGCCTCCAAAAGAAGAGTCTGCAAGACTTCTACAGTAGGTGATCTCGATTTAAGGGTAACCTTGAGAGCGCTTTTTACGCTACGGACGAGCCGTTCCCAGGCCCCTCCCACAAATGGGGCTGCAGGTGGAATAAATCTCCAATGAATGAGCTGGTTTGCAGCAAAGGTTGATACTTGTTCCCCGTAAAGTTTCTTAAGCTCCCTGCTCAGGCCGACGAAAGCTGTTCCGTTGTCGGAGTAAATTTCACGGGGTGCTCCCCGACGAGCAATAAACCTTCTTAAACTCATCATAGCTGCATCTGTTGACAAGCTGTCAACCATCTCCAGATGAACTGCTCTTATGACCAGGCACGTATACAGAGCAACATATCGCTTCTCATGTCTTCGGCCTATTGTGACTTGAATGGGGCCAAAGTAATCCAGTCCGGTGTACGAGAATGGCCGCTCATGATGTGCGAGTCTTGCGTGAGGGAGCTGTCCAATTGGGGGGTTAAACGGTTTCGCTTTTCTTTGTTTGCAAAACAAGCAATGGTGAGCCACTGAACGTACTGTGCTTCTAAGGCTGATTATCCAGTAAGATTGACGGAGCTCATTCACTACTGTCTCGGTGTTGGCGTGTGCAGCTCTCTGGTGAAATTTATGGACGAGCAATCGTACGGCTGGATGTTTGCCATCAAGGATGATTGGGGATTTGGCTGCCGATGGAACGTTAGCAGCAGCTGCGGTGCGTCCAGACAAACGAAGCAGGTGGTCTTCATTAATGGTGGGAGACAGTCTACACAATCGGTTTCCTCGGGGAAGTGATGCTTTCTTGACTATGCAAGCGATCTCTGCTTTGAAGCTGTCTATTTGGCTTTGCCATAAGATGTGCCTTTCTGCTTCATGCAAATCGTGCGCTGTCAGGTCGTTTGGAGAGAGTCTCGTATCACCTACTCCTCTACGTGCTACAAGAAGCTTTGTAATAAATAAATGAGCTAATGCGGTGGCTCGAACTAAACAAAGCCATTTACTGATGCGATGAGGATTGGCCGCTACAGGAGCTAATGGAGAAAATGGTTCTTCAACAGTTGCATGACAATGAACTCTATGTTTTGGTTTCAACTCAGACTTACTATTCACTGGTATGCAAATGACAGGCTCAGTTGGCCATTGACCAGAACGTAGAAAGTCTGAGCCTACGAACCAACGTGACTCTGAACTGAATGGATCTTTGCTCAAACGTGTCGCATCGTCGGCTATGTTCAATTGAGTTGGAACCCAGTGCCATTCACTAACATTAGACAATTCTGCAATTTCGCCTAGGCGATTGGCCACGAAGGGTTTATAATTGCGAGCGTCATTGCGAAGCCATCCTAGAACATTCATTGAGTCACACCAAAAAAACCTTTTGCTTGGCTTCAACTTGTGGGCGTTGCAAATGGTCTCTGCTAACCTAGCAGCTACTAAGGCGCCTTGCAACTCAAGCCGTGGCCTCGAGCGTCATTGCGAAGCCATCCTAGAACATTCATTGAGTCACACCAAAAAAACCTTTTGCTTGGCTTCAACTTGTGGGCGTTGCAAATGGTCTCTGCTAACCTAGCAGCTACTAAGGCGCCTTGCAACTCAAGCCGTGGAATGGAGGCTGGTTTTAATGGGGCTACACGAACTTTGCTACCTATAAGCGCAACTCTGATAGTTCCATCAGGGAAAATTAATCGCCAAAATGCTACAGCAGCATACGCACACTCACTGGCATCACAAAATAAGTGAAGTTCTCTTTCAAGGCGAGTATCGTCAAAATCGCTAAGGTTGTACCGTCTCGGAATTTTCAAATTGCTTAGGGAATTTACACAAACATTGTGCCATTCCTTCCACGCAGCGGTATCTTCCTGTGCGAGTTGATGATCCCAATCGAGTGATTTACGCCAAATATTTTGGAACATTATTCTAGCTCTAATGGTCAGTGGCGCTAACAGTCCTAATGGATCAAAAACACTCATCATTAGAGAGAGAACCTCACGCTTTGTACATTTGTCCGAAACAACTTTTTCAATGAAGCTTTTAACTTTAAAAATGAACAAATCCTCGGCGGGCTGCCAAACCAGACCCAAGGTTCTTACTGAATTTGCAACTTTACCCAAATCTACATTAACATTAGCTAAAGATGGATCTAGTAAAAGCTCTTTTGGGATGAGAGAAAGGGCTTTTGGATCATTGGATACCCAAGATCTCATCTCATAATGTGCTTTTTTGTGAATTGCTACAATATCAGCAGCGAGTCGCGCCGCTTTTTCCACTGAAGGTGTAGACGCTATGTAATCATCCATGTAATGATCGTTGAGGATAGCGTCCACAGCCTCAGGAAATTGACTTTGAAATTCTAAGGCGTTTTTATTTTTTATGAATTGGGCTGAAAAAGGACTAGAAGCCGCTCCAAAAATCATGGATGACATTCTGAAAACTTGAACCGGTTCGTTAGGCGAGTTCCTCCATAAGAAACGTTGGGCATCCCTATCCTCTTCACGTATTTTAATTTGAGGGAACATCTCTCTAATGTCTGCAGAGAGCCCAACTCTGCCCTCACGAAAACGAAAAAGTAAATCCAATATAGAATTTAGAAGGTCCGGACCAGTCAACAACATAGAATTTAAACTAACCCCGTTAGACTTCGCCGCCGCGTCGTGTACGATACGAAGTTTCCCAGGTTTATTGGGATTGGTGACACCGAAGTGTGGTAGATACCAACATTTCGAGGTTCCGCAATTTACACTGACGGGCCCCTCGGCATATTTTTTGTCAAGGGTAGCTTGAATGTTTAATTTATATTGTTCCGCGTAAGTTGGCTCCCGGGCCATCTTTCTTTCTAAACTCTTAAATCTCGACAACGCAAGCCCAAAACTGTCGGGAATTTGAGAGATGTTGTCTTTCCATGGAAGGCCTACTTCAAATCTGCCGTCGGGCAAACGACGGGTTGTCTCTTCAAGAATAGTTACAGCCTTAGCATCGTTGTTACTAAGGCGATCTTTCTTGTTGATGCCTAAAGAATCTAACTTATAGTAATTTTGTATTAGGGAGTTTATTTGACCGAGTTCAGAATCTGCTTTGTGAGAAAATCTGATGTGGTTGACTAAATCGACGGGTTTGGTCTTGCTTGAGTCAAAACCAAATAGTACCCAGCCTAAATTAGTTTTTATTGCAACCGGCTGCGACTTTGTGCCTTTCCTGATTGCTTTAGAAATCAACAGGTGCCAGTTGTCAACTCCGATAATTATTCTCGGTTTAATATCCTCGTAACAAAGAATAGGGACTAAATCTTGTAAATGAGGATACTCCTTAATGTTTTTAACATTGACTGTTTGCTTAGACAACCCTAGGTCACTAATTGATCTAGCATTTTTTATTTTAAATGTGTCGGTGCAATTACGACCCTTTATGTTAAAGTCCACGTATTGGACTTTGACCTTTTTGTTTAATCCACTGACGCAATCAAGCTGAACAAGGGACTCGGGTCCAGTTACACCGATTTGTTCACATAACTGAGAATCAATGAAAGTTGCCGTGGAACCATCATCAAGTAGTGCATAGGTGTCAATATTAGAAGATGGACCTGAAATAGTAACACCAATAATTTTGAGCAGAGGCCTAAAATGTTTTTTACCGCTACATGGCTCAGATGGTGACATTGTGTGGGCAACCTGTTCGCTTGGTTGAAGATCAATTACTGACTCTTCGTCTGAAGAGGGCGTATGCTTGTCAGAATCGGATTCATTTTCAACTATTGTATGCGCTAGTAAGAAATCTGCGTTGTGAAGAAGTTTGTGATGACGAGATCGGCAGTCGGCAATATTGCAAACCTCTTTAGAGTATTTGCAAGTTTTGTAACTATGCGAACCTCTTTTCAGACATTTATGGCAAAGTTTGTGATCTTTGACTAACTGCCACCTGTCGCCGATTGACATCGTTACAAACTTGTCACATTTTGACAAATTATGATTTTGTTTACAAATCAAACATGCTTTTTGTTGAATTTCAGATCGATTCAATGTTTTCGTCGGAATTTTGGAAGAATTTTGAATACTATTAGTGGATGTAACTGCGTGAACCTTTTCAAACCTTTTTTGAATTAATGAGGGCTCCGGAATTAAACCAAACTTGAGCTGCCTATCGACTTCTCGACTTAAAAATTGTGCTAATAATTCAAGTTTGGTCTTACCCTGAGGCAAGAAATGTGTAGCGCAGTAATCGATCCACTTGCTCCGAAGCAAAGGTGTTAGTTTTCCTAAAACAGATTGAAATAGTTCCGGTGACTCGAGATAACACCTTTGCTGAAGCAGTTTAATTGTTTCGACACAGTTGCGAACTCTGCAAGAGAACTTGTTAAGGTCACAACTGTCCGAGTTAAGTTTAGCCATAGCACGGACCGCAGAAATTTCATAGAGAACTATTATTTCAGACCTACCAAATCGCAACTCTAGCGCCTTCATCACCTCGGTAGGGTCGTGGGCTGAGACGAGGAGCACTGCGACTGCTTCTTTGGCTGCACCTTTGAGGGCCATGCCAATCCGCGCCAAGTTTTCGCTCGGCGAATGTGCGGAGGGAGAAAAACACCATTTAGCACAAGTAGATAAAAGACAACTGCTTTAATAATAAAAAACGTCAAAAAGACATAAAAAATACAAGAAAACCATAAACAACCATACAAAAAGATCTTAAGTCTAATAGCCAGTTGGCAACAACTATCTTTTGGCGACCATAAACATTATGCTACTTGTCTAAAAGAAAAATATCGGATACTCACCAATAATAAACATGGTAAGAATCCCGTTAATAATTACTATATAATAAGGAAGGAGCAGCCGGGTATGAAACACTCCAAGTCCGTCCTTGGCGAAAACGCCTTAGGACGGAGTAAGTTCATATGCGGAGGCGGTAGACGGCAGGCCCGACTAACCATCGGTGCCTTGACAGGGCACTATGCCATAAAACAAATGCTTCACAGAATGCACCTTTCAACAAATAGTTTGTGTAGGGCGTGTGGAGAGGAAACGGAGTCGATGCAGCACCTACTGTGTGACTGCGACTCTCTGGCTAGGAAAAGAATGGGACTCCTGGGGTCGGCCCATCCGAAACCGGAGGACTTCAGGCTCTTCGCTCTTAAAGACGTTGCCAAACTTATGGCCTCTATCTTTACAGAGGAGGAAGAGTGAAAGGATGGGGTTGCACAAAAGATCCCGATGGGTCGAGGTGTTACTGCGAGAGGGAAACCTCGGCAGGCCCCACTAAGATAAGATAAGATACTATATAATAAATGGTGTTTGTTAGTAAGCGCATTATACTTGAGAGCGACTAAACGGATTTAGATGAAATTTTACACAAAGTCAGACCTTGTCCCGGTCTAGACTAGGACATGGGGTACTTTTTTATCCCAGAAACGGGTCCCTGTGGAGTAGTGTAGTCCTCGCAAGCGAAACCGCGGGTAACAGCTAGCTGGTTTACAGTAAAAAAGCTGGCCTGTTTTATGCTATGTTTTTTATACGCATATTTTTGAATAATATATATTATCAAACAAGAATATCGGGCGTCTATTTTTCATACTAATTTGTTATTCTAGTAAGTTTTTTTTAAGATTAAATTTATTTGTAGATACTACTGGTGTTTTAGATTGTAGGTGGTTTCAAATCCATATATTTATTATTTACCTTTAAATATTCGGACTAGCTTCCATACGTATACTATACATTCTCTGGTCGCGTGGACATGGATTTGTCATGGAAAGTAAATAATAAATTCTTATATAAAATGTATTTTTTTTAAATAATGTTACATTCAAACGGACATCAAACCAGCCAAATTTTTGCATCTAATTATATGTAAACTGAAATTATGTAAATAAATATGATGATAGTATTAGAGTTAAGTATATATTTATATAACATATTAAAATAAAATAAAGTCTATATTACCCGCAAGGAATGTAGTCTCTATCAGTGAAAGAATTTCGAGAATAATTGGACCAGTAGTTCAAGAGATTAGCCCGGACACATGCAAACAAACAAAGTCATTAACTAAGTAATTAAGTCAAAATTTATATAGGTAATGTTTTTTTTTAAATAACTTAATAAGACGAAAATAAGTATTGCACTTTCTGCGTATTCATATTTTTGTCGTTGACTGTACGTATTCAATAAAATGTTTTTTGTTTTGTTTATATAATTTCAACGCAAATTTCGTAAATTTTATCAATGACGGCAGTTGTTGACATTGAATGGGCGCCTTTGGCTTTCAAAGTAATAAAAGTAAATAGTGTTGAATAATATCGGCGGGCTGGTTAGAACCACGATAGCTCAATTGGGAGAGCACCTGACCCGGTATGTCAGAAGGGTGCAGGTTCAAATCCTGCTCGTGGAAATTTTTTCAACATTTGTGTTTTTGTAATGCTATTTAATGATGGCCAGGGCTACCTATGACTCAAAGTCTACGTCACTAGCAATAATATTTTTCTTATAACAGTCTCACATATGTGTGCTATTCATATAAAATGATTGAGTTTAAATATTAATAGTCCATTGTTATTTGGAGATTGTCTGTCCAATTTATCGTCAAGTTATTGAAACGAATTACTTCCAAGATACATAAATTTCCTCAAAAGACTTTGAACTATACGCATAATATGGCATTTTTTTTAATTTGACAGTGTTATGGATAGTAGGTACCTATATGTGCGGGCGTCTGTACAATAGATCTTATAACTAACATCAGTGCACACAAGAACCCTGCAAGGGCACTGCAAATATAACATGCTTATTATTCCTAATTTATAATACTAATCCTACTAATATAATAAACGCGAAAGCTTGTAAGTCTGGATGGATGTTTGTTACTCTTTCACGTAAAAACTACTGAATGGATTTTTATGAAATTTTCCTTGTATACAGATCGTGACCCAGACCAGCATATAGGATACTTTTTTTTTTTACTTATTTTTTTACTGTAGTCTTCGCGAACGAAGTCGCGGGCAACAACTAGTGTATAATATACACAAAACAAGAACACACATAATTTAAATGAATACTATGCTGATAAATAGCTATTTTACTGACGAAAAAATTGTAGTTAGCTACGTTCGAAATGGGTAAACTGTTGACACTATTTAATATTTAAAAACTATATTGTACACAGTTATATATAATTAATAAAGAATTTCTATTTCTATATCGAAGACAAATTCGAAGGTTGTCGCTAGTCATGCATGACTGAATATGTGTATAAATCAAAAAACATCTATAAAAGTCGCATGATTCTCACAAAAACATCACATTGTTAAAATTGTACATATGTGTACGATGTAAGTATCTATAGATTATACCTTTACACATAGTTGAAATTAAAAAATATATATGTATTTGGCGCGTAAAATTATCATTGGTAGTACTATAAAAGGTGACAATGCAATTTCTAATTTAAACTATTAGAAATAAGGTTGAAAACTCATTGGCTTCGCTTTGATACACAAGTTTGCATGTGTGCTCCTTACTTACTGTACTTAAACACATAGATGTGTTGTTTATCTGACATTGTTTAGGGTTGGCAACGGCTTGTGGAATAATTAATTAGTCTTAAAAATATTGGTTTTTTTTAAAAGTGTCGACAGCTGAAAGGTGATGAGATCTCCGTATTGAATTCCCGTAGTGAATTCACAACGATAAACATTTGATTGTAAATAAGGTAACATTTGATTGTAATTGTAATAATCTATCTTTCCTATGATATGGGGTCCTTCAAACGAGGCGTGAAGAAGCACCTTGTGGGCCGGCAGAGTGAGGTTGACTGATGCTGCGTTGTTTTCACGCTGCACCAGTTGTCTTCGCGTCTGGACTCCATTTCCACTTAACATCAGGTGGTGTGGAGTCATTTGCCGTGCTAAGTATAAAAAACAAAAAATGGCCGCAACTGTATATAACTCAACTATTATAACAGTGTAGCCAGTAACAGTTTAGCCACTTTACCTCTGTAGTATAGTGGCTAAAAAACGCCGGTCTCAGACCCAAAGACTCTGGGTTTGATTCCTAGCGGGGCGTAGCGACGGTATAATGCCATTCCCTTTGTGAATGTTTTATTATAATGAAACAAAAAGCTAAAGGAGATCTTTTCCAGCCCATCTAAGGTGGAATGGAAGCTTTATGTACAAGTGGAACCAACAAAAAATTAGCAAATCAATTTCAAAATAAATACACATTATAGTGGTAGGCCTCAGTGTTCGACACGGAACCAGTGATCAACACTGTCAATTGCTTAATAATAATTACAATTACAGTTAGGACGCGTCTGTATAAATTTTTAAGAATTAAATAAAAAAACGACGATAACCGGTTCCTGTCGAACACTGGGAGCGTGGTGCGAGTTTTGTTTACTATCCGTATTCATTCGATTACGTTTACGAAAACGAAAATTAGTATGGCATTGAAGCAGCGCCTCCTGGCGACATACGAAATTTTGCCATACAAGTTCTCATTTTCGTTAACGTGATCGAATGGCGATTGAATCTCGCACTCGGCACCCTGGTGTTACTACACTATCAATCACTACAAATAAGTTAATACTTCAAAAAGTTTCATATAAAATATTGTTTTTATTATTATTTAATAAAAGCAGAAGCGACGTCATTGGCAGCCCTGAATCCGCAAACGCAGACATGCGCGTGTGAACTCACACACACAGCGCCGCTACGGATATATGAAACCGAATGCTTGTCAAACTAAATGGATACGGTGGGTAGGGATGTGCTATGACACGTTTTATCGATAAAGTATTTTAATAAGTTATATAATATATTGTTTTGGCATCAGTGTTTCAGTGTCCGACACCAGCAATCGGCGCCACAAAATTAAAGAAGAAATTCAAAACTCAAAGTTCAAAATAATTTATTCAGTTTAGGCTACAAGTAGCTCTTGTGAATGTCACTATGCCATCGGTTTGTAAGTCTACTCTGGGCGGGAGATCTTTTACTGAGAAGAACCGGCAAGAAACGGTTGGGCCCCTCAAGGGAATGTTCGCATACCGCACACTTATTTTCGCGCCTATGCTTGACGTCGGCTATATGTTCTTTAACACGGGTTCCTACACTTCTCTTTGTTTGGGATCCCATCATACAGAATATTAAATCCCAGCCCCAACACCATACTGCCAGACCAAAAAATACTGTAAGCTCTTTCTGCGTAAAACGAAACGCACCTGATTAAATTTAAATGAGGGTATACAAGCTACTAACTAATTATGAGACGACCAACACCTCAGTCTCCCTGTGACCACGGACCCTGCAAAGGGTTCGAAACGTCAGGATAAACAACAGCTACTGTGTACATTTTTGCAGGTGATAATACAATTTTGTGACAAAGGTTGGTCTCAACAGTAACACCCGTACGATATGATTGTCTTTATTGCTCTAAAATTAATGTTATTTATAATGTTTCAAACAAACATTAATTTCCGAGTAGTTAATTATTATTCATATTATTTAAGATTTAAGCAAGCACGGACAAGCTAGCAAGGACAAAATACTAAATATATATAACGATTTATAAAAATGACAAAGACAAACAAGCAATCGAAAGATCCTAGAATTATTATTGGTGGAATGTTTAACAATCTGCCGCCTTCGATCACACCGACGAAAACGTGAAATTAGTATTAGCAAAATTGTAACTATCCTCGTTTGTCACTAGGGTTATGCCATACAAATTCGAACTTTTACTTCTTCTCTCTTTTTTCTCTTTTCTTCTCTTCTTTAGATATTTTACTTTTATTTACCTGTGATATCACTGAATCTCCAATCCGAACGCAGACCCCAGAAAAGCATAAAAATGTTGATTAACAACAGAAACAGATATTAGTGTGATCCTGTCTAAATATTCAAGATTTCAATTTACGCAAGCCCCATTTTTTATATTTTTCATAAAACATCGATTTATCGATAGTTTTTTATCGACTTCGCCCCGCACCGCCGTTAGCAGGAGAGTCGCGCTCAAGGTATGTTCTTATTATTATTAGCAGTCGTAAGCGCCGCGTACACCTAAAGATATACTATCATCAGCTATAAGTAAACCTATAACTGTCCCACAGCTGGGCAAAGGCCTCCATCATTGAAATCAAGCAATCACTACAACCGATGGGTATTGGCTTAATCACCACGCTTGCCAAATGCGAAATGATCACAAACCGGGGCTATGCATAGAAAAATCCGAAACACTTTGCCAAGCGCGTATCGGGCCAAGCGCTTTGCCCTGAGGCGTCATCAGTTATAATTACTTTATAATTTATTTACATATTCATAAAAAGCCTTAATGCTGATGAGGTAGACCTATTTCATTGCGCCCTGACCCCCGTATTAATAAACAAAGTGTCAGCTTAGAGTAGTTACTCCGTGTTTTGTTCCCGTCGTGTAAACTTCATTTCATATTAGAGTAAAAGAGACAAAGCACGGAGTAACTACTCCAAGCTTACACTTTGTTTATTAATAAGCCCCTGAGTGATTTCTAAGAGACATTTTTTGAGAGAGATTGCTGATTGCCTCAGACGGCATTTTCAGCTTCACCGGGCTTGTTTGGGGGCGGCGAGGAACGTTAAGGGTCCCTCAAGCCGTGTGAGACGAATCACCTTCGGAGGTTTTCTAGAGGGAACGGCATCGCGCAATAGTGCGTATCCCGGTGCCCTACTAGATTCTCCGAAGGGTTCGGATCGGATCGGGTCAAAGAGACAGCGTCGTCGTACGTAGAGTGCCAAGTGTAAGAAAGAAAGAAAGAAAGAAAGAAAGAAATTATTTATTGACGATCACACAGACATAACAGAAAAAAAAAACAATGAATATGAGAACATTACAAAAAAAAAATAACATTAAGACTAATACAAAAATAATAATTATATAACAAAGAGTGTGTGTGAAAGCCAACTAGGAGCCTGCCTCAGCTTTGTGTCGTTGCGGTGCTGAGAAACAAACACCACCACAACGACGCTGGTATTCTGACAGGGCCTATGGTGAGTGTTGTGGTAAGTGTGAGTTTCATTTGAAATTACTTATTTAAGTAGTTACATAAATAGTTATATTTTTCTCAAAACTTGCTTGTTTTTTATTAAATAAATATCATCCTTAATGGTAAAAGCAATTAATTGGTCTCCCTCAAATGTTTCCGTGTGTCCCCGACACGCAATTAAAGATAACTATCTCAAAGTTGTTACTAACAGGTTAGTATATTAAAACAGAGGTCCCGGGTTCGACTCCCAACGGGGGGTACATGTTTGTGTACTCGGTTTGGTTGGTGGTATGGCTTGTTTGTCCGCCTGGCTAGCTACCACCATCTCATCTAAATATGTCGCCATAACATCAATGTTTGCAGCATTGTTGTGTTCCGGCAGCTAGAGATAAGATAGCCAGTGCCTCACTAGTTGAGGATCCCGGGTGAAGTGCGCTTCCATCATTGGCCTTATCATCACTTAACGTCAGGTGAGATCAAGGCACTGTGCTTACCCGTAAATACAAAAAAAAAATGGTTACCTATGTCACCACAAAATATTATTACGAATATTGCGTTGCAACATAATATTTACATGTACTTATGTATTAAGTGGGCAGCTGAGTAAAGTAACATGTCCCAAAGTAATATATTAAACGAAGAAAAGATAATTTAAAATAAAAAAAAAACCACACAGGGTTAGTGGTACCAGTAATCGACAAGACTGCCCGTCATTTGTGTCCTTTAATTATTAAAGAGAAGCTCTATGGCGCAGTAGGTCTGCGATTGCTAAGGTTAAGCAATCTTCGCAAAGGCCGGCCATCGGATGGGTGACCAAAGATTTGTCGTTTCGAACTCCACCGTGCTTACGTATACGTTAAGCCGTTGGTCCCGGCTGCATTAGTAGTCGTTAACAACTACCAATCCGCAGACTTATTATCGAAAAAAGCAACCAGTTGTTTATTGGACAATTGCAACGCGACTGCTCTAAGTTGCAGTTTGTATGTAAACTGTTACATACATTTTAATCGCAAACGCACTAAGCGAGCGACCATTGAGCGATCCGTGTCCGTAATACCAATTTACCAACCGCAGGTAGGGCAGTCGCGTTGCAGTGGTACAATAAACAACTGGTTGATTTTATCAGTAAAAAACAGCTGAACTGAGCCCGCGTGGCGTGGTGGTATACTGCCCCTTATCTCTACCCAACTGGTAGGCTCACGAGCCCCAGCAGTAAGCACGTGATATATGACGATATGAGCTGATGGTGATGATGAGAAAAAGTATAATATTTATTTAATATTAGAATTCACAATAATATAATAACCTAAAGTAACTAAAACTATTACGAAATTAAAATATGTGGCGTCAAAAAATTCCTCCGCGTCGCTGTCGACTGGTAATGTACCCGAGAGACTGGCGGCATTGCCACGTTGTATGATGATGAGTGATTAAATATAATAAATGGTTGTCATCCCGAAAATTTCCTATGCCACTTTTTGACGACAAAAGTTGTGTTGAAGAATGGGCTTAGTTTCAATTACTGGTGCCATTAGTCTATCATCATCATTGTATGTCCCCACCGCTGGGGCACGCGCCTTCCCTATGGATGGATAGGGAGAACGGGCCGTAAACCACCACGCGGGCCCGGTGCGGGCGGTGGTTGTTAACGACTGCTAATGCAGCCGGGACCAACGGCTTTACGTGCCTTCCGAAGCACATACATCAATCATCAATCATTTATCTCGTAATCTCCAGCAGACGAAGCCACGGCTAAAAGTTAGTTTAATAATACAGTTAACACTTTAATCTGTTCAAATATTGGAAAATATTGAATTTAGCTACAACAAATGACCCTGACTTAAACATTGGAGAGTCTATAGAGCAATAAGACCAGTGCACGCTAAGCGACGTCTATAATATCGTTTCAGTTATTTTATTATTCGATTCAAGATTAGGAAAAGGTTCACTGAAGGCCACTTTGGTTTGACGCTAGGTTGCGCAGTTTTGGTACTAGATTAGTGATACCGGTGTTCGACAGGAACCAGATGATCGACCCTTTTTCCTTTAGTCATAAAAAGTAAGACCACCTGTGTTTTTATCGTTCGTTTTATATGTATGTATGTATATAGGAATTTATGTATACAAATATAGTATGTATATAATTCCTACTCCCTCCTCAAGATCAAACTCCTTCCTCAAGGCTGGCAACGCATCTGCGATTACTTCGGTTTTGCGGGTATCCATGGGCGGCGGTGATTACTTTCCATCAGGTGGCCCGACCCGCCTGCTCGTTTGCCTCCTTTTAACATAAAAAAAAATAAAAAAAATGTTTTTTTATGTACTGGTATATTATTCTATTGTATTAGCGCACTTCCTCTATCTTGAGTTCCTAAACCAAAAGCTGCCTGGAAGAGATCGCTTAAAGCGATAAGACCGCCTGCTGGCTTTAAAATTGTGTGGACCTGT
Source organism: Eudonia truncicolella (assembly GCA_949315975.1). Classification (NCBI taxonomy): domain Eukaryota; kingdom Metazoa; phylum Arthropoda; class Insecta; order Lepidoptera; family Crambidae; genus Eudonia; species Eudonia truncicolella. The sequence continues at coordinate 7,162,518 of OX438854.1, forward strand.
ATTTCTTTGTTTTTATTTGTGTGAACAATAAAGTATTTATCTATTTATCTGTGCTTCCTAGGTGTCAGTGTCATCCAGTATAATTACAATGAAATGCTATTAGTGCTTCCAACATCGGCCTAATCATCATTTAACATCAGGTGAGACGAAGGCACTATGCTTACCCGTAAGATATTTAAAAAAAGTATATATATTTACTAGTTGCCGCCCGCGACTTTGTTCGCGAAGACTACACTAACCCATAGGAACCTGTTACCGGGATAGAAGATAGAAGATAGTGTCCTACGTCCTAGTCCGGGTCACGGTCTGTCTACGTGCTAAGTTTGCATAAAAATCCGTTCAGCCATTTTCACGTGATGCGCGGCCAAATAAACAGATAAACAGACAAACAGAAAACGTTCTGTTATCGATTCTAAGTATACCCAGCCAACATTTTTTGGAATATCTTCCATGTACAGACTTTCGACCCTCTTTAGCTTTATTATATTATGTAGATATTAAAGCTGTCATGTACTACATGAGCCCAGTACGGGCATAAATAATATTTACTTAAATCTAGGTAGGTATTACAATTATCTGAGATATAATTTATGCACTCAACTATCAATAACGTATAACAATGGTCAAATCAATTGCTAGCGAGACCGGTGGTCGGTCGTTCGACAGTGGAGGGGACGAGACCTAAATAGTAGGTACTTAGTTGTCAAGACAAATGCTAAGTGCTTAGATTTTTTTGCTGCGGACTGTACCAGTTACTAACTATTGAAATGAAACAACTTTTACGGATCTACTCGCGTTTATTTTACACATTAGTTTTAATTAATGTTTATCCTGACGTTTCGAGTCCTGAGGGTCCGTGGTCACAGGGAGACTGAGGTGTTGGTCGTCTCATAATTTGTTAGTAGCTTGTATACCCCCATTTAAATTTAATCAGGTGCGTTCCGTTTTACGCAGAAAGAGCTTACAGTATCTTTTGGTCTGGCAGTATGGTGTTGGGGCTGGGATTTAATATTCTGTATGATGGGATCCCAGGCTGGTGGTAGATTCCAACCATCTTCTTTATTAAAATTAGGATGTTTTTTTAATTTCAATAGCCTCGCGTATCATCCTAGGGATGAATCGTTGTTCTCTAGCGAGTATTTGTGGTTTATCAAATCTGATGTAATGGTTGGGCCCCTCAAGGGAATGCTCGCATACCGCAGACTTACTTACTTACTTTCGCGCCTATGCTTGACGTCGGCTATATGTTCTTTACCACGGGTTCCTACACTTCTCTTTGTTTGCCCGATGTAAGAGAGCCCACAGTCCAGTTTGTACACGCCTGCATCTTGAAGGGGTATGTTGCTCTTGACAGGTCGTAAAAATTGGTTGATCTTCTTCGGCGGCTTGAAGTAAGTATTGATTGAAGCTTAAGATATGTCCAATCTTGTCAGTTACTAACTAACTATTTAGGCCCAAATGTCAGGTTTAAAAATAAGGCCAATTTGAGGTGAGCGTGTGTTGCCATATTGTTTAAAATTGGATGGAGTTAGGGTTGCCAGATATGTGCTGGGCTGGGTCACAGATTTAATAATATTTGTTTACTAGCTGAGGAGCCCGATGGCGCAGTGGTTAATGCACCCGGTCTGCGAGTGCTGATCTTAAGCGACTTTATCAAAGGCTGGTCATCGGATGGGTGACCAAAAATGTATTATCTCGAGCTCCTCCGTGCTTCGGAAGGCACGTAAAGCCGTTGGTCCCGGCTGCATTAGCAGACGTTAACAACCACCGACCCGCACTGGGCCCGCGTGGTGGTTTATGGCCCGTTCTCCCTATCCATCCGTAGGGAAGGCTCGTGCCCCAGCAGTAGGGACATAAAATGGGCTGATGATAGATTGCATCTGCTAGTCTATCATCAGCCACCTCATTAGGCACTTGCCTAGCTTCGCTCTACAATAGTATCTAAGGTACCACCAGTTACCAACACTCTAAGGCCAGCGTTCAACACATTTTCAGTCGCCATAAATAGTATTGGTTGTCATTGAAATTTTACGGGATGACAGGACATTTCAATCTCGATATTTGCGCGGCATACCACGCTTAGACCAGGGGTAAAGCTCTTGGTGGTCCCGAAACCTGCTCGCTGAAAGCAGCCTATAATAATACCACCAAGTCCTGCAAAAGAAGGCTCTTTTGACAAACCTACAGCAAAAAGTGAAAAAACATGATCGCAAAATCCTATAACCCTGTTTTCTTCAGCAGTCAAAAAATGTGTTTAAAAATTTTGTATTTAGTATTCAACCAACCACCGACCCGTCGGAAAACACCGATATGATAAATCGAAACACCGACATGATAAAGCAATACACCGATACGACAAAGGGACACACCGACATGAGATAGTGATACCTCGATATGATAAAGCGTTCCACCGATCACAATTTAAGACACTGATATGAGAACGAAGCCACCGATTCTATTTTTCTTATCTGACATCGGTGAAAATTATCAATTTATTTCACCGATTTGAGAACACCGATCTGATAAAAAACACACTTTATTCGAATATAAAAAAAAATGTAATATCTAGGGTAAAAATAACCGTCAATCTAACTGATACATTAAATAGCCTTGTAAAAAGGAAGCAACCAAACATTAACCAATTATTTGAGAAGATAAAGCCACCATCGATTTGATATAAAAATTGTCTGGGAGTAAAAAAAATGGCGTGCTTACCTTTTTGGCGGGAACATGCAGTAATTTGGCACACGTCTGTCCTCGTTGCGCGCTAGCACGTTACTAACGGTAACGCTTAACGAAATTCGGGGAGAGAACACTGCCGCATGCCGGCCTTGTCTATGCATGAATATGACAAGATTACTTTTGGCCACCGTTATGAGAACGTTTTGCGGGACAAGTACGTTTGTGCCACTCAAGAATAATCGGTAGCCTGTTATAGAATAAAATATGTTATTTATTAACAACATAACGAATGTCTAATTAAATTGAATAGTTTTTAAACTGATTGTACTTAGATTGTGGACTTATAATAAGCTTATTTAACTAGAAAAAAAGTAGTGGGACAGCCACCGATTTAGGCTTATTATATAGGCTTAGATAAATTATATTTTAGCCTCAACCAGATAACCACCTACTCTATGCATAAATTAATAATGCAATACAATATTCTCGTTTTAACAAAAAAACAAAAAAAAAAAAACGGCGTGTTTTACCGCTTATACCATGGCGAGTGCTCTGAAGAGCTCATTTGACCTCATCCCACCTTCTCCCTTCCTCCATAGGAGTGCACGTGCTGCTCTCCGGAGTCACCGCTTCACTGTATCAAATACTCCATCGCGTACTAAGAAACTTGGTGACTCGTTTCTTTGTCGCACCTCCAAAACATGGAATAGTTTGCCAGCACACGTTTTCCCTCCTTCCTATGATATGGGGTCCATCAAACGAGGCGTGAAGAGGCACCTTGTGGGCCGGCAGGGTGAGGGTGACTGATGCTGATTTTCATTAGGAAAAAAATATAAAAAAAGAAGAACACGTCGATTTTGAAATACAAGTAACTAAATAATAATTATAAGTAATATATTAATAATTATTATTATTATTTATAGTAATTATTTGTTCAATTTCAAATCGGCTTGACTGATCTTGATATTTGTGAAAATGTTTAAGATCGGATGTCGATGACGTAGTTGTTGACATTGAGAGACTAGCTTTGGCTTACAAAGTAGGTGGATAGTGTTGATTGAATTTGTACGGGTCAAATACAACGACAACAGCCTAATGGTAGTGTTGCCGTTGGCTCAGAATTGAATGTGCCGGTTCTATTCCCAAAAATAAATATAAAAAATTAGATTTAAATTGGTAATTTTATTAATAAACTTTAATAAACTTTTACTGATTAAATGATAAAAAAATGCAATAAATATAAAAATTGTTCAGGTTAAGGAAGAAGTACCTATTTTCGATAAAATTGCTAATGTTCACTATTTATTATTAATTGATTTGTAATTGGTTGGTTTTGACGACCTCCTTGGTCGAGTGGTTTGTACACCGGTTTTCATGGTGTCGCCATCTCTGAGGTCCCGGGTTCGATCCCCGGTCGGGTCAATTTAGAAATTATTGTTTTTCTAAATTGTCTCGGGTCTGGGTGTTTTCTATGTACTTTAAGTATTTTAAGTATGTTTATCCGTTGTCTAGTAACCATTTAACGAGTTCCATAACGAAGCTTCTCTTGGGCTAGATAATTTGTAAGTGTAGGAAATTTTATTTTATTTTTTTATTTTTATTTATAATTGGTTAACGTAAGCACCAATTTTTTCTATTTTATTATTATTATTTCTTATTTTCATATCCAAAAAGTGAGAATGGTTTATGAAATAATCAAAACAATAAAACTATATTAGTTGGCTAGTAAATAACAGTAAAGTAATTAACTTATTTACTGTCCCACTGCTGAGCAAACGTCACCATCAAAGTTATCGCTGCAATCGATGGGTATTGGCTCAATCGCTACGGTTGCCAAATGCGGGTTGCTCGAAATAGGGCTGCATCGAAAAATCTGAAACACACTTTGACTGACCTAAAGCATCGAACCAAGAACACAAATTAAGGAGACCCATACAAGCTTCATACAAACGCACTCGAGCAACGCACACATATACAAAACTCTCACGGACACCGAATCTCGTAACAGCGGAGTCTTGGACTGTTATGAGCTGTTCCGAGATTCCCGTCTGTGGGTCTCCTTTTATTTGTGTCAAATGCTGCCACTCGACCACCAAGGTTTTTTCTATACTTCACATTACTCCTTTCACAGTATTTACAATAAATAAAGCCAACATTAACCTCCAAACAATCTCTAGAGCCAATACAGTCACCACCATAGCAATCTCTCTTTATACAATGGACTGGCTGGACTGGTTTTTGAAACTTTTTAGCAACTGTCAGAACGATTTTTTTGATAAAATTTGTATGGAAATGACGACGTCACAATTGTGTTTCGTCAATTGAGGGTTTATTAAAAACTTTTTACAGAAACTTACAGCTTACAGAAATTCATGTTTAGGTCAAAAAATAGGTTGTTTTAAAGAGCTATTACGTGATTACGTCTTTTTATACGTTTAATGTTCTGAAATTAATGTGTCTTTGTCAACTTCTCTACTATTTAAGTTCGTAAAGTGGTCCAAATCACCTGTTGTCGATAGTACCGCGCGCTGTGTCTCACTGTGTTGTTAGCTGGAATACAGCACACCACACTCTGTGTTTACGAACATGCAAGCGACGTTGGCATAGATACAATATTGACCTGCGGTACACTACGACTGGGCAGTGTTGATACTTTGAATAAAAATTACATAGAACCAAATATTTACAAAATATTTTGCTTTCTTAAATTCACGTGAATACTACACATTACCTTTTAGGTAACGTTGCTAGCATTCTTAGAACCGTTCTTTTGAGCCCTTAATTAAACATACTCTAGGTAGGCAGGCATTAATATATTTTACTTAAAGATATATTTTTTCTTTAAGTACTTTTCCTGTACTTACTAGAATCATCAAATCACGGTCAAACGAAATAAAGAACTTTATCAAAAAAGCGTAAAGAATAGAGAAATATTGATTAGTTTTAGTCATAAGCACTGCATTATGTAATTGATTGTTTGTTGCCAAAATAATAAAACATTTTGTTACAAGTGTTTTCTTAGAAATTTGTAGTCACAAAACGTAAAAATTACATTAACACTGGAGTGAAAAACAAAAAGTCTACTCTCACTAAGGCTTAGTGTTTTTGTCATTGAATGTAGAGGGAGCGCGGGCAACCAATCAGCAACGAGGTATATAAGATGTTGTTGACGTTTCATGCTATAGACAACGGCATTTTAATAGGGCGCGCGTTACATAAATTAATTAAACTTTTACACTACTTTAAAAGTATCATCATCGGTCAGTCACACTATACGGTCCGTATTCCGATTTAGCACTAAACCGGGCAGTTCCATATGAATTATATATTTTTGTGATTCACGTCAATAGCGTTTATGTTTTAGATTCTATAAGTAAGTGGCTAGTGTACATAATGTATATGTATATGTATTGATAAATAAATATCATCATCATCATCATCTTCATACTGAAGTTTAGAGATCAGTATACAAAATACATACTAGATGACCCGGCGGACTTCGTGCCGCTTTCATTGTTTCCATGACAACGAAACAAACAAATAATTTTATATTGGAAAATTAAATTGTCGTTTTTAGTGTTTTCCGTTACCTATTATTTATGTTTCTCACCGCTTAAACCTTCCCTGAACTTCCAGAAATATTTCAAAATCAAAATTAGCCAAATCTGTCCAGCCATTCTCGAGTTTTAGCGAGAAAAACGGACAGCAATTGATTTTTATATAAATAGATAATTACTAGCTGACCGGCGGACTTCGTACCGCTTTTCCATGACAACAAAACAAACAAATCATTCGCCCGCTTAAGAACACCCGTATCCCATAATGGACCCCTATAGCAGCGCCACCTACCGGGTCCAATTGTAAATCTTAACCATCTCGAATCCACTGACAGGTCCAGCCGTTTAGAAGGAGTTCAGTGACATACACACGCACAGAAGAATATATATAATATACACGACGACTTTTTATCGGTGATCAGGACCTACTGATTCCGACTAAGTAAACGATAGCCATTGCAATAATGATAAAACTTACATGTCAGCGTTCCATTTTTTATTTTTTTGTCTGGGAAGTAAAGTTAATAACTATGAATATTAAAATCATGGTCATCCTACTCATCCTTGTTACAAATAAAACCTCTTATAAGTACAGGTACAACCCTTTAGTCACATAAACTCCACAATATCAAAATGTCAACCAACGATGATAACAAACCTCATTGAAGATTTAAGTTTTTCATGTTATTAGTAGTAAACTGTCAAATGGTAGACAACGTAAAAAAAGTCACTTCAATCTTCACTTCATAAAAATGTAGGAAGACCATACATTCTAATTAATTTTAATTAAAAATTTATTTAAAAAAAACATGTAACTACTATTATTATTGGTCCTGGTCACCGATAAAAAGTCTGCATGTATATATATTATATACAAAGATATAAATATGATAAATGTAAGACAACATCACATACATTGTTCTGATCCCGAGGTGGAAATCGGAATCAACGACGGTACCACAACCACCCAGACCCCGACACATTATCGAAAAGTCCGTTTTCGACATTGACCCGACCGGGAATCGGACTTTCAATTTAAATATCTAGTTATATCAATATTTTATCTAGATATTTTTGATTTATTATAATATTGAATAATGTAATGTAACTAACACAAATAGATATTACTTATATTGTCTGGTAATATATATATACTTTTTCTAAACATACAAATAAACACTTTATCCTACTAATCAACAAATAGGGCTCGTTATTTTTTTTACCGAATTCATTGGAGGCATTCGACTCAAAAGCAGGGGTTTACGCAAAAACCCGAAGTGCGAGAGGGATGCCAAGCTAATGGTTTCACAGAGGAACCCCACAGACCTGCGACAAAACACTGATAATTATGTCAGTAACTATTGTTTGTTTTCTAAAGTTTACGCGAACGCTACACATTGAAATGAAACAACAAACAAACAACAACTTTTACGGTTCTACTCGCGTTTGTTTAATTTTAAACTAGTTGTCGCCTGCGATTTCGTTCGCGAAGACTATACTACTATTATACCCTCACGAACCGGGATAAAAAGTATCCTATTTCCATGTCCGAGTCATGGGCTGTCTATGTGCAAAGTTTCATCCAAATCCGTTCAGCCGTTCTCGAGTTTTGCGCTTAGCAACATTCATTTTTTTTATAGTAGTATAGAAGATTAGTTATAATTAATGTTTATCCTGATGACGTTTCGAACCTTTTGCAAGGTCCGTGGTCACAGACCACGGCTTACGTCAATTCAGCGCTTACGTCAGCCTTCCCGGTAGCATAGCGGTCAGTGCAGCCGCCCGGATTGCGGAAGACCCAGGTTCGATTCCTGGCTGGGTCGGGTGGGCGTTTAATTTTTTCACTGTATTTTATAAAAAATTTATGAATATTTAATTTAGCTTCAGTGCAGCAATTAGCACTTGAAAATAAAAAAAAAAATAAAAAAGTAAAATTTACTGTAGCGTTGTGTTATCAATTTTGTGGTATTTCATCTGCAAAGATGAATCTGCATGGCCATCGGTTGCAACAACCGTTTGGATAGATGGCGCTAGTGCCGCTTAAAGCACTCAAAAATATTAAAATAGCAGTGACAAAATTCAGCGCTTACGTCAGCCTTCCCGGTAGCATAGCGGTCAGTGCAGCCGCCCGGATTGCGGAAGACCCAGGTTCGATTCCTGGCTGGGTCGGGTGGGCGTTTAATTTTTTCACTGTATTTTATAAAAAATTTATGAATATTTATGTCTAAGATTTATGGTTGAGAATTTATTGAAGAAATTTGACAGTTTTGGATAGGTTGATGTGCAGGCGTCTGTACCTGTACCTCTTGTTTTCTGAAAAATGTTGACATGTCAGTTTATCTTAATAAAATAAAATAAAATAAAATTATGATTATTAAATTGTTTAATTGCTGAGCAGGCCCTTGCTGCGTTTCTTGCCGGTTCTTCTCAGTACAAGGTCTCCCGCCCTGTGTAGACTTACGAACTGATGGCATAGTGACATTCATAAGATCTACTTGTAGTCTAAACTGAATAAATGATTTTGAATTTTAAAAAAATGTTTAAAAAAGTCGCATCTCTGTGCAGCCACCATTTTGCCACAATTCAACGGTGCGAGGAGGACAGGTGATGATTGGTGCCGCGCGTGGAAGCGAGACCGCGATATAATTAAAACTTTTGTCGCGCAAGCTTGTCGAGGGAAAGGATGGAAAGAACAGAAAAAACTGTGGAGTGTTATAGTCATATAAAATATCGTTTACCTAACATAACAAATAAGTATACTAACACATTACAAGTTTTGGTTACTTTAATAAATAAATATTCTATTCTATTCTATTCCATAGTTATTTTGATGATTTTATTTTTGTTACTTGTTTTTATTTTTCGCAGTGGCACATGGTGTTCGACATAGTAAATCCGTTCGTCGCCAAAAAGTTTAGAGAATTGCATTGAATTTTTACTGGATCACAGCTGGGAAGCAAGGTGGTTTTTATTTCTTATTTTTAAAGATTAATGGAAAAAAATGTCGTTAACTGGTGCTACCCTTTCCAGCTATCGGCTATAAATACGGCTACACTGGAAATGCCAAAGGTTTGACCCCCTTACATCTGCAAAATGTCTTTTGATTTTTTTTTATATAGACTAAAAAGTTAGTAACGTTAAATATGGCACAATTATAAATTTGTTTACTATATAAAATGTACAGACGCCTGCACATCAACCTATACAAAATTGTCAAATTTCTTTAATAAATTTTCAACCATGTGTCCCAGTAATAAAGTTCAAAGTCCATTGAGGAAATTTGACAGTTTGTGGTAGGTTGATGTGCAGGCGTGTGTAATACACTGGAATCTTTAAACTCATTAGCCAGCTCAGTACAATGGTTTATTTTATATAATACGAGTACGTTATATAATATTTGGTAGTCCTTTTATTACATAATTTTGCTTGGTGAATTTTTTACTATTTAACATATTTAGTAAATAAGACACAACATAATATCCTAGACACACAAAAACATAGCTATAATTCTTCGACCTACCACAAACTGTCAAATTTCCTCAATAGACTTTGAACTTTATTACTAAGCTGTACTAGATAAAGGATCCGGAACAAAAATGCATCTCGGAAGTGGTCCTGTTTGCTCATACCCATACATTTAAATTTCCAATGACAAAATCTGAAAAAAACATTGGATAGCATCCACAACGTCATCGTGGCTCCGTCGTGGCACCATAGTCGCGTACCGTTTTTCAAACGCTCATCGGGAATCTAATACGTTATTGATCGAAGCTATAATTATATAAAATAATATTGAAAAGATAGTTCTTTAGTAGGACTATTACAAAAAAAAAATATGCATATAATGCGACGCAGCTCTATTGCCTTTCCAGTTTCGTTTTTACGTGAATATATTTCAACGAATTCCTTTTGTAGCCCTTTCTAAGCGTCAGTACAAAAAAATATTATATGTTTATAATAACGTTAGATAATAACAATTATAGCAGTCCACTATATCAGATTTCTATTTAATTTTTTTTTTTAAATATATAAATTTAATATAAATTAAAGTAAGTATCTCATTATGTTATTTTAATCTAGTGGGAGCTAATCCCAACAGTGGGATCTTCAAATGCTTATGATAATAAAAATAGAGAAACATTCGATATTAAAAAAAAATCCTAAACAAACTTTAAAATTGCCTCAATAGACTTTGAATTTTATGCATATGGCATATGGTTGAACGTTTATTGAAGAAATTTGTCAGTTTTGGATAGGTTGATGTGCTACGTCATGTTTGTACCACATTTCTATTATTATTACGCATACATCGTTAAATAACTCTCAAATTACTGAACCGACTATCTTATCTCTAACTGTCGGAACACAACAATGCTACCAACATTGTTGCTATTGCGTCAGACTGAGATAAGATAGTGTTATTATGAGCCAGGCGCACTTGGCATGCCTAATGTGGTTTTTTCTGTGTAAAACGTAAGGCGGACTTTGTACCGTGTTTGTACATTGCACCTTGGGAGATGTCGATGTGGGACTCTATTTCCTATTCCTCAATTGGGGGGTGGGGGGGGGGGCACTAAAAAAACCCTGTGTACTAAACTCCTTAATCTTAGTCTAATGAAAAAAGGTTACTATTAAAATTATGATTATCTTAATGATGAGAATGTGTGGTAATTTGACTCTGCTCGCCTGCAGATTGTTATTTCACTTCTTAGCAAAATCAACCTTCTGGGTGCCAAGTGCGAGTTTATCGTAATCGAATGAATACGGATAGTAAAACAAATCTCACACTAGGCACCCTGAACCGGCAGTAGAATCGCATTAAATATATTTATTGTATTATATCTCTATATGTACACGCACACACACAATACCACAACACTCACCATAGGCCCTGTCAGAATACCAGCGTCGTTGTGGTGGTGTTTGTTTCTCAGCACCGCAACGACACAAAGCTGAGGCAGGCTCCTAGTTGGCCTTTACACACACTCATTGTTATATAATTATTATTTTTGTATTAGTTTTAATGTTATTTTTTTGTAATGTTCTCTTATTCATTGTTTTTTTTTTCTGTTATGTCTGTGTGATCGTCAATAAATAATTTCTTTTCTTTTTCTTTTCTTTATATATTTTAAGTATTATTGTGTGTACTTATGTTATTTCTTGACATTTTTATGTGCAATTCATATGCCTAAATTGAATTAATTATTTTCATTTCATTTCACAAAGAAATTACATTGAAATAGTTACATGTTGCACACGCAGCATTGTTATTTATAAATGTATGGTGGTTCCACGCGACCTTCTTTTGCAGGCTATATTAAATATCTTAATTAGCTATTCCATACAGTATATTACGTAGTTAAGACACAGGTTTTGCTGTTGACAACAACGCAACGTTTAGTTTTGTGTGTGGTTTTTTTTTGTGTCATCAATGTCATCTGTCGTAACCAGTTTTGGTAATTATTTTTCCATCAATACATATATAGTAACTGTTTCGAGGTTTAGTAAAAATACTTCAAAAGTCAGGGGTCTTGGGTTTGAATCCCAGGGTGGTTGGGATGGTGATGGGCTTTTTTTAACAACATTGTAGAAAGCGGTGGTATAAAATTATGACTGACTGTTGAACAGCACTTCACCCGTAATACTGGCTATCGAGATTGGCTATCTTATCTAACTGTCGGAATACAACAATGCTATTAATATTGTTGTTATGATGACAGTCTAGAGTCAGTCAGTCAGTCTATTTAGAATTATCTCTAAAGATACAACAATGAGCAGCTGTGTCAGTGAATTCATGAAGTAGTATAAATTGTGTATAATTAAATAAGTATGAAAAATAAAATTTTTGCACCAAAGAAGAATGTGATTGTCCGCTGACTAAATAATCCTTAATTATTTAACATTAATATACAGTAAAATATAAATATTTATAAAATTAAACTTAAAACATGTTTAGAATGTCTGCATGTCATGAATGCATGTCGAAGTAACATACAAAATGCGCATGGTTTTTTATAGTCATTTTAACGTAATTTTCTTAAAAGTTGTATATATAGATAGTATTTATTTTGTTAATATATGATGATGATGAATGATAATTTAGTAATGAGAAGTGAGATGAATGATATACCCCCCGGCGGCGGCCCCTTGAGTATCTCAGTAAAGATGTGGGGCTTTACACTGAGGACCACACGCGGACTTCTTAGGAGAATTTGAAAAGTGACGTTGCACTGTTTTGTTTTATTTGCTAACACTCATGCACGTTCACAAATACTTAACGATTAATAATCCACCATTGTTTCACTTTCGACATAGTTAACATAAATTTTAGAAAATAAAACAAAACCGCAGACATGAACCCTTCACTTTCCCGCCAAGTAGTCCATAAACAGTTTTTCTTTACGAATCACGCTCGAATTTCGAACACTGGGCGAGGCACCTATTATTTTTATTTTTTTAATTCTATACAGCCAGCCCACAATTTTATTACAACATGGGATAAGAAAATGTCGTCACGTGTGTAGCGACTCTGTGCACATTCATTTGGTCGGAGCGAGTGGCGTTCGGGTCAGCGTGGACACACGGGGCGAGGTTTGCGCGCCAACCAGATTACAGATAATTCCTTTGTCTGAATTTTGTGTTTAAACGTAGTTACTTTTTTAATTTGTTTTTTTTTAAATTAATATTTTACATAACTATTTTGCAGGCTTTTGGCCATCAGTAGGAAAAGATAGGCTTATTAAAAAGAACTATGTATTTCTATTTCAACTTTTTTTTATGGAAAATATGGTAAGCATGTACAAAGGAACTTTGTATTACGTTCAATTTGGCTATTATTGAATATTTATGTTAATCTAGGTAATGGATATAAATAAACAAGGCGTGAAGAGGCACCTTGTAGTGAAGGTGACTGATGCTGTCTTGTCTTCGTGTCAGGATCTGGACTCCAACAAGGTGGAGTGGAGTCATTTGCCGTGCAAATCCAGCAATCTATATAAAAAAGTAGGTATATAATATTAACGTCAAAAATACTAATGTTAATAAAGACAGCCCCGTGTGGCTGCGCCGCGTGTCGTATCCATTTGCTTGAAATTGCTGTTTAACGTTCGTTCAGACTGAGATACCTCAATTTTATTAAAAGATTGTAATTTCTATTGCTAAGTTTTTTGCTTTTATTATTTCTTGTAATTAGGCTTCATCTCATTTGTCTTAAAACTTATTAATGCGGTGCTAGGAAATTATAAATGCGTAATAGTATGGGCCTATATTGTCCCACTGCTGGGCAAGGGTATCTTCCAAGTCCCTACAAGAATATCGCTCGCTCGCAAACCGCTACCGATCAATCCTACAATTAGATTATTGAATGACGTAGGTATTTTCGATTAATATTATCATTTAAGACAACATACAAACAAGAACCAAGTTAAAACGAACTGCCATCGCGTCTTATAATATAAATAAGGATCTATGAGTAGGTATATATTCATAAAGGTATTTCTCTTGGATAGTCTCGTATAAAAGAGTGATTTAATGAAAAATGTACATTAAATATTATAAAAACAATTAACAAACACTATTATTTATTGCATTTTATCACTATAAATCATCATATCCCTTCATTTTACAATCAATCCAGTTTCAGAAATTGGTAAAACACAAATCAATTAAAGTTTAACAATTTCGGAGACCGGGCGCCATTTTGAATTGAATGTTTCTAAAATCAAAAATCGCCTTGTGCGCGCTATTATGTTATATTGAACATAGACTGTTTGTAGGCAAGTAATAATAAGTTTCGTTTTAAGCAACAATCGACTTTATTGCCGTCAAATAAGACTCAGTTCGCGCACAGTGCTAGTTTGGGATTATTTGAAAAACGAACTTGCTTTCTCTGTGTGCGTGAGTCAGTTCGGTGTCGCTACACACGGTAGGATTATGTTGAATACATTTCTTTTGTTAAATTAATTTATGAAGTGGAAAGTGGTTTATGTTATTATCTTATTACACAATAAATAAATTGATTAGAATTAATTCTAATGATGAAATAATAATTCGTTTTGTTTTGTTATTAATGTAATAATTGACATTTACGGGATTATTACCATGTCATTTGGTGTTCTTAAGTAACCAATATTTCGGCAAAAGTTTAATGTTTTTGGTGCCATTTCCTTGTGCTGTTATAAATAAACATTTTATCTTTCTTTATAAAAACTGGTGTGATTTAAAACAAATGTTAGGTCACTACTAGGGAAGCTCAGCTAAAATTAACTTTTGCCGGATAAACTTTTGAAAGATAAAATGTTTATGTCACTACACTAACTAGCCCTTTTAATTTTATAGCTTAATAAAAACAAATTGTACTCGGTTTTATCTTAAACAGTGTTATCGCTGTAGTATCTCCTCTTTCCAGATAGCAAAAGTAAAGTCTATGACATGATAATATCAAAATGATTTTAAAAATAAAAAAAACTTTGTGTCGAAATCCAAACATTTAAATGTCGATCATAAGCACCTATCTACTTTTTACTTCAGAATATATAAAATTTATTATAAGTGTCAAAATATTTTCATACTCTACGATTAATGTATACGAGTATTACACAACGTTTTGTTTTTAAATTCAAGGATGCCACTCGCGAATACCAATCACATGAATAATATGATACCTTATAATATAGTATAAAAAGAAAATCTAATACTGACAATATTACCTATAATAATATTTATACACACATTATCTTAATAACGTTTGTCAACAAGCAGTTTGTATGAGTCACTCTTGATTGTGTTAAAGTAACGTCGTCGCACAAAAAGATCTTATTGAGCATTATGGTATTAAATTGTAACTTCTTTATTAGCGTTTGAATCGCTTTTTGTGGAAATGGGACGCTCAGCTAAAAATAATTCAAACTAAAATGCCGGTCAATCTGCATACGCCCACGTGTAGTATATGGAAAAATTACACAGAAAATTAAAGAGTAATATTATATATTATTATTATTATTAGAAATTACGGAACCATACCTATTTTGAGATTGTTTCACTTTTAACTTCTTTTATTTGTTTTTATGATTTTTAACGTAAAGCGTGAGAACAAAAATGATATTATTTACTATTATAGTATTTTATAATACTTTAAAATTTTAAGGTTTCTAATAGTTAAAAAAAAACGACAACATAATTGTGAAACACATGCATATTACTATATCTATACTACAATTTACAAAACATTTAATGTTAAAATAATAAGCCATTAGAAATTATTGAATAATTATTAAGTACCTACCTATGATATTTTGTTTATGTCAGTAATTAAACAAAACGATTACTTTGTGTACGTTACGACAGGACTGGTTTCCGATTGATACCCATATAGACTGGAGTACTGTCAACGCCACATCGTACGCATCACAATCGCCACGATTCCAAGATTTGTCATAGACATAATTAATGTCATAGAGAAATAAGGATGGTGTAAAATTAAAATGGTTAAAACTTAATGCTGGTCGACTGCACTATGCCAATGATTATTTACGTAAAAAATGCTGTTAGAACCAACTATTGGTGTGTGGGTGAGGACAGTCTTTGTGTGCGTTAGGGCCGGCAACCGCTGTTTGTGGAAATAATATTAATTATATTTTTATATTTTTTTAAAGCTTTTTACACTTTGTGAAATTGAATTTGTATTACACGCCAATTATTTAATGACAATTGGTTGAGTTAAAATATGTTTTTGGGGTATTAATCATATAGGTATCTTACTTCTACTGATGATGGCGTACTATCGGTCATTTAATCATAAAAGCTGTATTTGTATTGATAATTTTAAATACACTCAAAAACGACGTCTATTGGCTTAAGTCATACAGACAGAGTAATAAAAAAGATACATAATCACATACATAAGCCGTAAATAAATAAATAAATAAACCTTTCACGCGGGAAATTCGTCAATGGTAAATAAGGCCGAAGGTGGAAGCGCAGTTCACACAGAATTGTAAAGTCTTGAGGAACCGACAATCTTATCTCTGATTGTCAGACGATGGATAACAACAATGCTAAAACATTGACGTTAAGGTGACAAGATTTAAATTGGTGGCATAGCAGCTAGCCAAGAGACGGACTTAAAACAAACAACTTAATAACATTTTTTTTTGTGCTTCCGCTTGGAATCGAATGCAATACCGATTATATACTGTTTCCGTGTTTGTACTTTTTCAAACTGTCTTTAAATTTACTGTAACATAAATTTGACGTTACACGAGAGCTGTATTTACTAATTTCATTTAGTATACGGCTTTACAAACTAAACTTAACTTTAATAATTTATTAATATAATTAAAAATTCAGAAAATTAAGGACAGCCCTACCGGCTTAGCGTGTGAGCGGGCAAGAAAATACGGAGCAACCATGAACATGGCTGGTATGTATGTATATCTGTAGACACGGGCCGGCCGTGCTCGGGTATGGCCGCGTCCGATGTGTACGCTTCCGGCGCGCGTGTTCACTTATTTTTGTCAAATGTTCGCCATATTGTTTTATTGTGCTCGATTATTTCACCATAAAAATCTTTGCTATTTACAAACATCGTATTTTCGTTGTGATAAGACGCGGACAGTGACGAATGTGCTATTTGGAAATGGAAATCTTGTAACACGTAAACGAGAGTTGGGAAATTAATTCGTGGATATTCTTATTATTATGACAAACGTTATCTGCATAGATAATTGTTTGATTACAAGCGTTTGAATATATTTTTTTTTATCGGCCGTTAACGTGTCGTTGGCACTACGCGAGATCGAGTTTGCGCGAAAAGAAGAATGAAGTTATTGTTTTTGCTCGTTTAAAATTTTGATTACCTCTGGCTACTTTTGGTTATCTGTGAATGTTGTGCGCCCAAAATAGCGCGTTGAAAAATTACCGTTTCAGAACAGTGAGTGTTTATAATTAGTGCAATGTCTAAGCTGATAGTTATAAATAACATTGCATTTTGTTTCACTGTTTAGCGAACATGTAATTTAAATATAAAAAGTGTTTTGAACAACTGTGTTTTCGTTATGTGGAAGTGATTTTTGGATTGCCCTTACCCAATTTTGGATTTTGAACATGGAGAAACCATCTTTCAAGGTAAATAAAAATAACGAACGAGTGATACTTACGCTACGTTTACTCGTTTTCATATTATTATTTTTAGTATTAAGGAACTTGTTTTAAAAAGCAACGCTTTCTTTTATGATAATAATGTCAAACGATGTAATATTGAAATTCAGTTAATCAATAATTAATTTGGTCTTATTACATTACATTGTACCTAAAGGTGACGTCATCCATTGTTACCTACCGATCATCATCGTTACAATCAGGTAGGTACATAAGTACTTACATACATAAACCGTGTTCACAGTGGTACACCATTTTAAATTACTTTTGTTGTTTTCACTATGTATGTAACGATTTTAAAAGAATTGCAGATTAATTAATAGGATGTAAGGTCTGCTCTACATAGGTAGGTACCTAATGATTATGTGAACTTCTTAATCTAGGCTGTATGAGTACTTAGTAGATACCAATCTCTTTCTATAAAAAAAGTAAACTTCATTTCTTGAAATAGCTTTTTAGCACTGTATTATGCTTGATAATAGCCAAAATATTGAACTACATAACAACGCGTATACCTAGTTATCAAATTATTCTCGATATTATTTGTTCATTAGGATCGCTTGCAAGAGTAAGAAAAATAATAAGTACCTTATTGCTCTTAACCCTACTTCGCCGCCATATTACAGTGCGGACTAGTGATGGGCGACTGTGCGGATCTATCAATAACTATAATTTTAACTTTGTACGAAATTACTCGCATTTATTTTATATAATATATATTTGACTCTGGCCGTGATGGACCTTTTGTGAAAAATTATCTAAATACCTACTTACGTATGCCACTTAAAATAAATATACATTCATTAATCTATTTGAATGTGTAAAAATTGTAGAGAAATTCATATTCATATTGTGGTGTACTATTATTACAAATGTTAAGCTAACCTTGTGCAGTCGATCGACACCCAGATGGATGACCAAAAAATTGTTTGGCTAATCTGTACATTAGCGTAACCAAAGTTGAATGTTCGTAATTTTTTTATTGAAAAGATATGGATTAAACAAGTAATTTGTGCAAAGTCTCACACCGGTAACATTCGTAGTTTCTTTGAAAAAAATCGATATTTTTTCGGGGTTGGATTTAGAAAGAGGTAGCCTTGTTCTGGGGAAACTTATACTATGAGGTAGCATAAGGGGTCTTACTGAAACACTTAGTATCGATTTTGGTTGCCGGAAAAGTACCTACGTATTTTTTTTAATATATTTATTTTCTTTCTTTTTGAGTGAAACGAAACGCAAGAAGTGAGAAAAAAAATAGAACAACACGCAAAAATTACAAGAACAATGTGAAATGAAACGTGTTATGTCAAAAATGACATAAGAGAAACGTCATACCGCCATTTTATGTTGTGTTTATTCTGTTTCCGTTGCTTACCCAGTGTACACGCGAATGAAATAGGTAGGTAGGTCATCAAAATTAGTGACAGAGTCGAATTGGTCAACCCCGACCCCACGTGTTACTAGTCTGCCCTACCCCTAGAGTGTTTATAAAAGTCCGGAGGCGCGGAAGGAGAGCAGCCCCCGCCCGCTGTAACAAACTGGAATGTCTGTAGTCTGTTACTTCCCGCAGCGCCGGAGACGTTCAGAAGCCATTAGTTTGTAAAATAAAAAACTTCTAAACTCAAAACCTCTAAATTGTGACTCGGTTATGTACAATTTCACCACACAGGAGGAGGCTAAAATACCTCCCCTCTCCTCGCCCCACCTTTTCTTACCCTTCTTCTTGCAAAATTCTGACCAAATATTATTTTGAGGTTATGTTACGATTATTTTCTTTTATTTAGCTACCTTTTATTACCTCTTTTGTGAAAAAACTGTTAGATTAGGTAACTTTTTTACATTGAACTTACGTTGAACAGGAGTGAGGGAGGTTCGGAGAAATTTGGAAGGGGCGCTCCCCTTTCAAATTCTTCTTCAAATACAGAAATCATTACTGTTGGTTAAGTAAATTTTTTTCTTCGAAGCGAAGCGCTGTTTAGCGGGGGCAGTCACGGAAGGGGGGAGCGTAGTCACGGAAGGGGGAGCTAATTCTCCCCTTAAACGTATAATACGAAATTTCTTTATTACTTATCTCTGAAACTATGCGTCTGCGGGGTGGGGGGGGGAGGGGGGGGCTAGGGATGTCCCCCTCTCCCTCCAATTTTGGTTTCGCTAATTTACAGTTTTTTCAATTGTTTTTCGAAGGCATTTTGTTCTTTGTCCTGACTCACTAGAAGAATGAAATCTAATACAAGCCATAAAGCTCTTGTGCTAAATGCGAGTGCGATTATGAGTATTTGTGCAGTGGAATTTCAGCATCGCCAATTATTGAAGTGACGAACATAAGTAAACAACTAGTAATTGCTTTATGTTATTTTTTTTAAGTTATTTATTTTCTAATTGAGTACAGCCGTAACAATAACTTTATTCTTATGGTACAACGGTAAAATCAATTATAGATAATTGTGATAATAACTAATTTAAAGTAAATACTTTATGAGTATCCCACTGCTGGGCAAAGACTTCATCATTATCAATAAATCAAGTAATAGTCATCCAATAACTAAGGCAAAACAAAAGCACTAATAATAATGACATAATTGAATAACGAACAAATCACTTGGAGGGTGTATGAATACTTAGAGCGTTTTATTAGCCATTCGATCCCGTTATAAAAAAAGATAATTTATATGGCGAAATTTGTCACTAAGAAGCGCTACATCAATACAATGACATAATACTCGTTTTAGTTTATGGTATCGAATAGAAAATAAAGCTCGCACTAGGTTAACGAAAACGAGAATTGTATGGCATTGATGAAGCAAATCTGGTGATAAACGAGGAGAGTTAAAGTGTTGCCATTCAAAATTTCGTTAACGTACCCGTATTAATCGTACGGTTGACCTATTGATTAGAAAAAAAACACGTCATTTAGCCTTCTAGATGGGTTAACAGGACTGGTTAATGTGTCAATAGCGCATTAATAATAATAAAATTTATAAAAAATAATAGAAGTCACGGTTAACCGCCAAGGATAGAGATGCGTGGAAAGAGTTGGGAGAGGCTTTGCAGTGGGACAAAAGAGACTAATAAAAATAAACTAGGCATGTCAACAATAATGTAGGTAACATTATTGATGACATGCAAAAAGTAAAATGACTTAAAGCTAAAAAGTTAACTTAAATCGATTTTTTATCGATTCTGTAAATAATTGCGCACAGCATTATCTGTGTGCGCTGATTACGACTGCTTACTCTTTATTCGACTATTCGAAGTAAAAGTTGTTTACAAATCAAAATAGTGAGATCTAGCGACAAATTTGATTTGTTTCTATCTGCTTCGATGTCATACGAAGTGGTTGGTTGCCATGTCAGTTATATTTAATTTTAATTTATTTGCATTCCTAAATGTTACATAGTTGGTAAGTATCCTATGATTATTGACACTATTTTGGACCCAGTTGAACACAGCAATAAAAAGAGCGGATGACGTCATTACCATTCGGTCACGTTAACGAAGACGAGAATGTGTACGAATAAAGCGAAATTGCGACTTAGTTTGTTTGTCACCAAGGTGCTATTTTTGGGGTACATTTTAAGTGCTCACCAAATTGAGCTTCTTTTTTTTATTAGACAACAGGAAGAACAATTTACCAAATTGAAACTCGAGGCATAACATATTGGTATTACCTATTTGGTGACAATATAACATATTTGATCTGAAATGCAGTTAAAAGGTATTCATACATTTTTAAGGCATTTAATAAAAATATAAATTGTATTCTTTTTATAATATTTTAGGAAACACAATTTGGTGATCATTTATCCATTTTGGTAAGCGTTTTGAATTTTATTGGTAGTAAAAATGATACATTTTTGGTAGGCGTTTAAACACAAGCCCTATTTTTGTACACCATTTAGTATCAGGGTGCCCAGTGCCAGTTATATTCACCTACGCTATTAAAGCGTTAAAGCAACGTCTTATTATTTTTATAATTAAGTGTTAGAATAAAAAAAATTGCATACTAATTCTCGTTTTCGTTAAAATGATAAATGGTAAATAAAACTCGCACAAAGCACCTAGCGTAAAGGAACACAATATACATAGAATTTTATAAATAGATTAAGGCGACACTTGAAAAAAATACATCAATTTAATCGAAAGTTGTAGGAGTATGACAAGACTAACGAATCTGAAATTTCGATATACTAGATGACTTCATGCCTTTGTCTTTAAAAACCCTTGCTCAAAACACGATTGTGCAATTTCGGCTCGATCGTAATTCTTTACGAAAACACCTCTAAAAATCATGAATGCTAAAATTACTATGAAATTACTTAATCTATATGTTTTGAAATCACTCAAATATATTGATAACATCAATATTCCTATTATTGACGACCTCCGTAGCCGAGTGGCTTGCCGGACTTTAGGCGGCGCTAACTCTGAGGTCCCGGGTTCTATTCCCGGTCGGGGGCCCGACCGCCTAACCGATTGCTTTGGCTACGTGTATAGTTTTATGACGTCATCTTGTCATCTAGCTAATAGGTATAGGCATATATCTATAGCTATAGCCTATAGCTTTCGATATTGCTTTCATAGGCGGTACGAAATGATAAGATGACGTCATAAACTATACACGTAGCCAAAGCGATCGGTTAGGCGGTCTGGGGGGCAGGTCAATGTCGAAAACGAACTTTTCGATAATGTGTCGGGTCTGGGTGGTTGTGGTACCGTCGTTGTTTCTGTTTTAGCTACTTACCTTGGGATCAGAACAATATTGATGTTATCTAAATATTTATTTATTATTTATTAAAAAAAAATATTCGTTATTTAGTTGCTGCATATTTTGATAACTTAAACCAGTAGTTTTATAAAAATATTTTTTTTAGATTCTGTTATACGTAGCGCTTGCGACAATTGAGACCGCAAACACCGCGATGACTTGTTTCTATTATACAGAAAAAGACGAAAAGCCACTCGTCCTATGCTGAAATGCAGAGCAAGTGAGGGAACTTATTCAACACTGATCAATAATCGTTTAAAAAGTGATATGAAAGTATATCTTCTTCAGAATCGGAAAAATTTATTTTGAAAAGAAACTCGCTCGATGTGTCGTTGCTCCGGCGTCAGTGGAACTACTGCCCGACCGCCTTACTCGATCGCTTTCGATCGCTTTGAAGGCGAGGCGAGGGGGAGGCGTCATCTTGTCATTTCGAAAGCAATATCGATAGCTATAGTTTATAGCTTCCGATATTCGCTTGAGAGGTTGTTTGTATGAAGTTTTAGTCTACTTATTTATGCCTTTAATACAATCGCCGTCGAGCTCCTCGAAAGGTACCTAGTTTATTTTTATTAGTCTCTTTTTTTTCCCCACAGCTGAGCAAAGGCCTAAAAACATCGATATCTGTTAACTTTTAGCTTATAGTTATTTTGATTGTTACTAGATTTTACTTTTTGCATGTCAATAATAATGTACTTACCTACCTAGTTTAATTTTATTAGTCTCTTTTGTCCCACCCCTTCCACGCATCATAGAGATGGCGGTTTACCGAGACTTCCACATTTTTTATAAATTTTATTATTAATGCGCTATTGACACATTAATAAACCATTCCTATTAACCCATCTGGAAAGCTAATATGCTTGTGTCAGGTTGCAGGCATACGTTCCCGTCATTAGTGTAACGCAACGGAGCAATGTGGATTGAACCGCGATTTGTCGCATTTAACGGCTACTCCAAATATTACTCACTGATTACAAAAACACAATGTTGAAAAAATTTCCACGAGCAGGATTTGAACCTGCACCCTTCTGACATACCGGGTCAGGTGCTCTTCCAATTGAGTTGTTACGGTAGTTGTTGACATTGAGTTGGGTGCCTTTGGCTTCCAAAGTAAAAAGCAAATAGTGTTGAATAATTTCGGCGGGCTGGTTAGAACCACGATAGCTCAATTGGAAGAGCACCTGACCCGGTATGTCAGAAGGGTGCAGGTTCAAATCGTGCTCGTGGAAATTTTTTCAACATTGTGTTTTTGTAATTTGTTTTGCAACAAAGTTTGCGTTAAAATTGTATAAACAAAACAAAAACATTACTCACTGATATTTATTTATAACTTTAATAACGTTCATAGACCCGCCCTCTCACGGACACGGGTCTCGGCACAGACCACGCGCATCCGATGCGAGATTCCGCGTCCGTGAGATGTTGCTTGTATGAAGCTTTAGTCTACTCATTTGTGCCTTTAATACAATCGCCATCGAGGAGCTCGATGGCGCAGTGGTTAACGCGCTCGGTCTGCGAGTGCTGAGGTTAAGCAACCTTCGCAAAGGCCTGTCATCGGATGGGTGACCGAAAATGTATCTTCTCGAGCTCCTCCGTACTTCGGGCACGTAAAACCGTTGGTCCCGGGCCCCGGCTGCTTTAGCATCAGTCGTTAACAACCACCAACCCGCACTGGGCCCGCGTGGTGGTTTATGGCCCTTTCTCCCTATCCATCCATAGGGAAGGCTCGTGCCCCAGCAGTGGGGACATAAAATGAGCTGATGATGATGATGATGATCATGGTTAAATACCTTTTTTATGGATGCAGTTTAGTCAACATGCATAGTCAGTATCAGCGATCTCGACAAACGGAGACGCGGGCGCAGTGTTGTTAATCTAAAAATATACTCTAGCAAGGTCGTGCACTCGTGTCTTTATAAATAGAAAAAGAAATGTGTTTATTCGTTACCAATTATACAGTCAGTACAGAATCATCATCATCTTCGTCAGCCCACACGTCCACTGCTGGACATAGGCCTCTTCAGGCCTCTTCAAGTGCACGTTAGTATGGGGAATGTCCGAAACCCTGAGGATCCATGGCATTCATGTATTTTATTTCTAACGTGTTTGAGCTTGGTTTGATGTTAAGTGATGATAAGGCAGGTGATAGCGCACTTCACCCGGAATTCTAAACTACTGCGGCACTGACTTTCTTATATCTATAAAATGTTTTTGTTTTTGTTTATATCATTTTAACGCAAATTTTGTTGCGAAACAAATTACAAAAACACAAATGCTGAAAAAATTTCCACGAGCAGGATTTGAACCTGCACCCTTCTGACATACCGGGTCAGGTGCTCTTCCAATTGAGCTATCGTGGTTGTAACCAGCCCGCCGAAATTATTCAACACTATTTACTTTAAGTAGTAGGCAAGCTGTTTTTGTAATTTGTTTCGCAACAAAATTTGCGTTAAAATTATATAAACAAAAACAAAAACATTTTATTGCCTACTTCTTAACTGATCTTTAGTATTTGTAAAAATATTATGATCGGGTGTTAATGACGGTAGTTGTTGACGTTGAATGGGCGCCTTTGGCTTTCAAAGTAAAAAAGTGAATAGTGTTGAATAATTTCGGCGGGCTGGTTAGAACCACGATAGCTCAATTGGAAGAGCACCTGACCCGATATGTCAGAAGGGTATACAGGTTCAAATCCTGTTCGTGGAATTTTTTTCAGCATTTGTGTTTTTGTATTTTTTATATCTAGCTGCCGAAACAACAATGCTATTTGATGTTATATGGTGACATATTTAGATAGCTACAGTAGCTAGCAAGGCGGACAAACAAGCCCTACCAATCAAACCTAGTTAGTACACAAACATTTGTTACATACCCGCTGGATATCGAACCCAGGTCTTAACAACTAGATTGTAGAGACAGAGAGAAATTGCGACGGTAGTCGGCTTGCTTAGTGCGAGTTTTATTCATCATTCGATCACGATAGCGGAAACGAGAATTTGTTTGGAGTTGAAACAACGCACCCTGGCTGTAAATGATTTTGAATTTTGAAATGTTTCCGTAAAACGTCACCACTCATGGACGTATTGTTGTTGGAGAGAGTTCGCTGATTGTCGCAGGCGGTATTTTTTTACCGGACTTTTTGCGGCAGTGTTTCTATAGGGGATGGCATTATGCAAGCGAGTCCCATCCCCTTCTAGTTTCTACGAGGAGATCGAATCGAGAGCGAAACAATTAATGAAATGATAAACTATGTTTCATCATAATCAGCTCATTTTATGTCCCCACTGCTGGGGCACGAGCCTTCCCTATGGATGGATAGGGAGAACGGGCCGTAATCCACCACGCGGGCCCAGTGCGATGCGGTGGTTGTTAACAACTGCTGATGCAGCCGGGACCATCGGCTTTACGTGCCTACCGAAGCACGGTGGAGTTCGAGATGACAAACTTTTGGTCACCCATCCGATGACCGGCCTTGCGAAAGTTGCTTAACTATGTTTAGCATTAATTAAAAAAAAAATTCATTGATTCCACGTAGGTACTTCCTCATAACCAGCAAGATAGCGAAATGTCAACCGACTTCTTATTTTTTGGTTACGGTAAAACCACAATATAAGGTGACTGCAGATGGTAAGCTTCATACAAACGCGCTCGAGCAACGCACACATCCCGATCCTCTAAATGACAGCAGACACATTTACAGAATACACTAAACATGCACACCAGTTTAGGCCCAAGACACCGTACTCGTACAACAAGGGTACGAAGAACCGGTTCACACTCGCTCTACACCAGGTACAGACATGTACCTGGGCGCTTCTCTCCTCCTCCACGGCCCGGTCAACCCGAGCCGAGGTCCGTGCCTTTAGAGGCGCCCTCGGGTTGCTCCGCTCCCCGATCCGATCCGAACCCTTCGGAGAATCTAGTAGGGCACGGGGACGCGCACTAGTGCGCGATGCCGTTCCCTCTAGATAACCTCCGAAGGTGATTCGTTTCACACGGCTTGAGAGACCCTTTACGTTCCTCGCCGCCCCCAAAAAAGCCCGGTGAAGCTGAAAATGCAGCAGCGGCAATCAGCAATCTCTCTCAAAAAAAAAATAAAAAACGCACACATAGACAACCTCACACGGACACGGCATCTCGCAACAGCTGCGGTCGGTCTGTTCCGAGCTGTCCCGAGATCCGTGTCCGCGCAAGCGGTCCATGTGTGCGTTGCTCGACCGCGCGATATATATTAAGTTTACTGTCTAGTAAAATAAGGACACTTGTTTTGTAACAGCCATGGGCTAATGTAACAGCAAAGAGTGGACTTAACGCTAACAACCCTCGCGGAGACAGTGGGAGTGGGACATTGTAAAAACCCACCGACCGTCAGCAAAACAGATCGCATCAATTACGCACCCAATATTGTGGCCCCAACTTTGACGAGACGACACGAATACGGTGCCAATTATACAGTCAGCACAGAATCATCATCTTCATCAGCCCACACGTCCACTGCTGGGCATAGGCCTCTTCAGGCCTCTTCAAGTGCACGTTAGTATGGGGAATGTCCGAAACCCTGAGGATCCATGGCATTTATGTATTTTATTTCTAACGTGTTTGAGCTTGGTTTGATGTTAAGTAAGGCAGGTAGTGCACTTCACCCGGAATTCTAAACTAATGAAGCACCCGCTGGATATCGAACCCAGGTCTTAACCACTAGATTGTAGAGACAGAGAGAAATTGCGGCGGTAGTCGGCTTGCTTAATGCGAGTTTTAGCATCAATTACGCACCCAATATTGTGGCCCCAACTTTGACGAGACGACACGAATACGGTGCGGTGCGAAAAAGAAATTCTGTTTAACGATTTTTAAGTATAACAATAAATTAAGCTACATCCGTTGTGAAACGCGTTATTACACCGATTACACCGTCATCAGTGAATACTTTACAAATTCTTATACAATTTACAATTAAAACAGGCAGTTATGACGTCAAAATTATAAAATATCCAATTATTATTGGATTTTGACAACACGATCCACTGCCAGTTTATCTTATTGTTTCGCTTGTTGTTATAATTATTTAGTTATCTAGTATGATTGGTAGCTAATTAGTAAGTGTTAAAATGTTCTGTTTTTTGTTGAATTAATTCCCTTTCTTAAATAGGATAATTGCAATGCTAAAAAGTGTTCGTATTGAAGAGTTTATGGTCCTGTTAAAAGCGAAATAACCACAAGCTTTTTTGAAAATGGAAAAGCAATCGATCATGATGGAAGTTGCATCTGAAGACAATGATAAAAATGTGGTTCTGAGTGTAAAAAAAACTTTTTCACTGTCTTAGCACATAGATGTAATAAAACGTTTGATTTGAAACATCTGACGCCCTTGCGCGATTACCTATATCGTATTCTGTGATTGTAACGTCAAAGTCAGTATTTCTTCACTTTTCAATTTTTTTGTTTAATATTAAATGCCATTCAGGATCGTAACCAGCGTCCTTTCTCTCACAAAGTCAAATTAATAGTAGTAGAACGGAAACGGGACAAACAAACACCATAAAAGTAGTTTTTTTTTTATGAATTGGTTAATAATAATTAATCGACGTCAATCTGGTTATAGACTTCATATTGGAGAATAAACAAATTGTAGTCTCTATTCTATGTAACCCTTTTCTGTTGACGCTACCGCACACAACCTCTGAATCAATAAGTATGAAATTGATAAAAGCCGTGCGCGAGGGAGACAACACATCAAAGAAAGAGACGGCGATACGCCTTAAGCCGTTTCCCCACCTGTAGTGGAGTGGACTTTTGAGATTTGGGTTCAATTCAAGAGTGAACGTAAAAAAGCTATTTGAGGGTTCTGTTTACAAAAAACTTGTATGATAAAATGTTTTTGGTTTTGTTTATATAATTTTAACGCGAATTTTGTTGCGAAACAAAATGTTGCGGTATGTCAGAAGGGTGCAGGTTCAAATCCTGCTCGTGGAATTTTTTTCAACATTGTGTTTTATGTAACTTATATGATATTTATTTATGAATCTTGAAACTCATGATTGCTATCGTAAAAAAACTAAGCAACGAAAAAAGGAAATGATTGAATTTCAAATAAATAATGGAAAACTATATTGCACAGAGTATTTTTGGTTATTAAATCAGGTGAAAATATTAAAAAAAATTAAACCTCTTTTACGGATCTACCCGCGTTTAGTGAGTCTCCATGTGACTACAGGTCCTGTAAAGGTTTCGAAACGTCATCATCAAGATAAAATTAAAAAAAACTGAAATGTGTTAAGGCCAGGTGAATGTATGGTAATGTACGGCGGTGAGCATGTACGACTAATAATAAATACTGTGGCAACAATTCCATCGTGAACGAACAAATTTATAGTTACTCATTCCTTTGTCACACCACCAAAATATTGGAGCTCTCTAGGAGAGAGTACACGTATTTCCTCCTTCATAATAATAATAAAATTTCATACACTCACACAATTATCTAGCCCAAGAGAAGCTTCGTTATGAAACTCGTTAAATGGTTACTAGACAACGGATAAACATATTTAAAATACTTAAATACATACTTATTATACATAGAAAACACCCAGACCCGAGACAATTTAGAAAAACAATAATTTCTAAATTGACCCGACCGGGGATCGAACCCGGGACCTCAGAAATAGCGACACCGTGACAACCGGTGTACAAACCACTCGACCATGAAGGTCGTCATACAATATGGGACTCTTCAAAGAAGGTGAAGTAGCAACCTGCGTGCGGGTCGGCACTGAGGACGGCTGTGGTGAGGCACGATTTGTTCCACTGGCTGTCCTCGCATTTGGACCCTGCTTCTGTTTAACATCAGGCAGGGCAGATTCATTAGACAACCTTACTTCAAAAAACCGGCCAAGTGCAAGTCGGACTCGCGCACGAAGAGTTCCGTACCATTCTCTATAAAAACGGCAAAAAAAATCATATCTGTTGTATGGGCCTTTATAGCGGCAACCGAAATACATCATCTGTGAAAATTTCAACTTTCTAACTATCACGGTTCATGAGATACAGCCTGGTGACAGACGGACAGCCAGACGGACGGACGTGGACAGCGGAGTCTTAGTAATAGGGTTCCCGTTTTACCCTTTGGGTACGGAACCCTAAAAAAATGAAAAGATAAATGACAGCAGACGAAGCGAAAGAGGGTATATGTAAGAATTGTAGCAAGTGGCAGGAAGTGGTCTCTGTGCGGTCTCTATGGGAGACAGGCGTGATTGTATATTTTTTGAATGTATGTAAAATAAACGCGAGTAGATCAGTAAAATTTTTATCATTACGCTGTTGTGTTTCGTCCGGTGAGTGAAAGTACCGGAGGCCCATCTCACACCCCTCCCCCCTCCGAAATCAAGATCCAAGTCATTCCTCAAGGCATCTGCAATTACTTTGGTTTTGCGGGTGTCCTTGGGCGGCGGTGATTACTTTCCATCAGGTGACCCGCCTGCTCGTTTGCCTCCTTTTAACATTTAACATTAAAATTAAAACTTTATTCTCATAAGAATACAGGTTTAACTTACATGATATTAATCGTTATAAAAATTTATTGAATTGCCTTGTGACGAAACATGTATTAACATAGGCTATCATCATTTTAACTAAGTATACAAAAACAGAACAAAAACAATTAATGGAATTAGGTACTTCGCGGAAATCCATGGTACAATCATAAAAAGATTTAGCGGAATTAAAACTTCATTTTATTTAAATTACCTATATTTTTTTAGAACAAAAACAATGTCGAATTAAAGCGGGTAAAAATTATTTTGTAAAAATCGTAAAAAAAAAAATAAGTTTCTACCCGTAGCAGTGAATATTGACAACGACGACATATTTCAAGTACCGACTGTACTGAGCTGACGCCACTGAATATTCTAATCGGGCGTGCATTGCGAAACACATTAGTGGAAGCAACAAAAAGTACACGTACAATAACGTGCCGAAGCCCGAATGTCGAAATTGGCAATCAATGCGGACTTATGTTTAAAGAATATTTATTTCTTATTAAAAACCATACAGTCACTTACTTAATCAAGCGATTACTGCCAAATTGTAACTTTTTATTAAATTTAATTAAAACCTATCGCGTTATATCGTATTATCTTATCTATAAATATTTACAAATAATGTTTCTTTGTTTGCCCCACCATTCAACCGGTTGCGATAAACTTTGGTCAGTTGTTCACGCCAGCATAGGTTTCCGAGTTGGTTTAACTATCACGGGATACGGGTTTGCTTCCGATCCGTTCCGCCTTGGAGAATCTAATAAGGGACAGGAACACGTTTCAGGATGCCATTCCCTCTAGAAACCCTCTGCAGAATATTGATCACTGCGGTTTGAGATTTTAGTTTTTTCGCTCCCCCTTAGAATCCGGTTACACTGTAAAAGCCATAAGCAGCTAATTGCTTTCTTTAAAAAAGAATAGTATTACTTGATGTCCTAAAAATCAAACCTCTTCACATGGTCACCCTACTTAATTAATCAAATAAATATCCTTCCGCTATTTTGTCATCACGAGATGTTGCCGCGTGACGTAGACAATTAAAAAAAGGTACAAAATCTCTTTGGCGCAGAAAGAAAAAGAACCATCGTGGCTTACACGCTCTAACGGAGACCTGACAAGGCTGCATGTGATTTTACCTTTGCCTTTTTCCTCGAGAATGCCATGGTATATAATGAGGAAATTAACTAAGTTATACCGCGAGGAACTGAGATATTTCCTGTCTTTACTGCAAAGGTTTCATTAATAACTGTTTTTTTTAATAATTTTATAGAAGCCTTCTTATTTTACGTCTGTGATAGATTCATTGTCTCTAAGATCTATTGTAATTACCAACAGTCTATGGAATTATTGTGAAATAAATACTTCTTAATAATATTATTATACTCTTTATTTATTTTCTTTCTTAGCCTAGGTTTGTTATAATATTAATATAAAAGTAAAATACAAAAGTACATACAAAACATAAAGACATTATAAAAAACCCAGCCTAGTGTGCCGCCGGCAACGGGGCAGGGCTCAAGTTGCCGGTGGTTAGGGCTGCAGAGACAGGAATATAGGAATACATATTATTATTATTATTGTAAATTATGATTTATAAAAGAAAAAAATTGCTAGTTTATGTTTGTCATAAAAGTCAAATCTTTTAATTTCTTGATTAGATATTCAGTTGAAATGAAACTACTTTTACGGATCTACTCGCGTTTATTTTATACATTAGTTTT
This sequence comes from Eudonia truncicolella, assembly GCA_949315975.1. Classification (NCBI taxonomy): domain Eukaryota; kingdom Metazoa; phylum Arthropoda; class Insecta; order Lepidoptera; family Crambidae; genus Eudonia; species Eudonia truncicolella. Next base: position 7,193,935 of record OX438854.1, read on the forward strand.
TATTAATATCAATGTGTAGTGTTTGCGTAAACTTGAGAGAGAGAGAGGGAGAGAGGTATATATTGACTTACATTTGTCTTTTTTACACGACTGCCAAAAAAAGGAATGTTATGACGTTTTCTGGGTTAATGTCAGTTAATGTATGTATCCAATTTTTCTTTATTCTACCATAACTTCTAAATGCCTGAACCGATTTAGGTATATGAGGTATCGTTACAATCCTTGCATCGTTCCGACTAACATAGGCTAGTAAAAAAAAATTAAATTCCACCCCTATGTAGGTAAAAATAGGGGATGAAATTTTGTACTTCTAAACATCTGAACCGATTTAGATATATGAGGTATCGTTGCAAACCTTGCATCGTTCCGTTCATAGGCTAGTAAAAATTTGGAAATTCCACCCCTATGTGGGTAAAATAGGGGATGAAATTTTGTATGATGAAAATTAGTCATTATTGGAGTTAGAGACTACAACTTGATGTTTAGTATTTTGGACCCTAATAAAAAAAACGTGTTTCAGATTTTTTGGTAATGTCACCCCTAAAGTGGTTAAAAAAGGGATGGAAGTTGTAAAATATGGGATTAACGTTTATAAAGCTACATAAATGACTGCAAGCATGTTAATTGTATTCAATAGCATACGTATTTTTTATACTTCTAATTCCAGAAATGACATAGTTCTATACAAACTTTCACCCACCCCCCCCTCCCATTCTACCCCTATACGGAGGGAGTTTCCTAAAAATCCATTCTTAGCTAACGTCTTCTTTTCCTAATTTACCTCCGCGCCAAATTTCATCTTCACACTTCAAGAAGATTTAGAGATTTCGTGTTTGATGCGGCAGTGAAGAGTGACCTTTTTTACTTTCGAATTCGACGCATTAAGGGGTCACGGTAAAGTTGAGCGGCGCATGCTACCGTTAATATTATGTTGAGCTGTTTTTTTTTCTGGAGAGAGATTGCTGATTGCCTCAGACGGCATTTTCAGCTTCACCGCGTCTGTTTGGAGGCGGCGAGGAACGTAAAGGGTCCCTCAAGCCGTGTGAAACGAATCACCTTCGGAGGTTTTCTAGAGGCAACGGCATCGCGCACTAGTGCGCGTCCCCGTGCCCTACTAGATTCTCCGAAGGGTTCGAATCGCATCGGGGAGCGGAACATCCCGAGTGCGCCTCTAAAGGCTCGGACCTCGGCTCGGATTAACCGGGGCGTGGGGGAGGAGAGAAGCCCCCAGGTACATGTCTGTACCTGGGGGCCTACCGCCTAACTCTATTGATATCGCTCTCGCTATCGCGCTCTATAGTTTATGGCGTAATCTTGCCATTTCGAAAGCTATATAATATATAGGCTATAGCTTTCTATATTGCTTTCTTAATGCTTTCATATCGCTTTAGAAATTACAAAATGACGCCTTAAACTATAGAGCGCGATAGCGAGAGCGATGTCGATAGAGTTAGGCGGTTGGGGGGCTGGTGTAGAGCGCGTGTGAACCGGTTCTTCGTACCCTTGTTCTACGAGTACGGCGTCTTGGGCCTAAACTAGTGTGCATAGTTAGTGTATTCTGTAAATTTGTAGTGATATTTAGAGGATCGGGCGGGGATGTTGGGCCGTGACAGTCCACAAACTGCAATGGACGACACTGGAAAAAACCCTCGTGGATCTAGGCTCTAAAATTTTTGCTAAAGGGCAAGCTTAAATCGCGCTTAGTCGCGTGAGGCAGCTAGATGGTCTGGCCATCAGCGTTCTTGATCCACGTAAGCTTATCCACGAGCCACACTACAAAAAATCTAAAAGAACTAAAAGGCAAAAAGGACTAAAAAAAAGGCAAAAAAAATAAGACTAAAAGGCGAAAAACAAGATGTCATGTAGGTATTTATTTATTTATATGTATTTATAAAAGTGAAATTTCACTCATTCACTCAATGACTATAAATAAAAACTTCACTTCACTTTTATAAATACATATAAATAAATACATGGCATTTTGTTTTTTTGCCTTTTAGTCCTTTTTTTTTCTTTTAGTCCTTAAATATTTATAATTTATTATTTTTTTTGTAGCTTCAATGCAGCAATTAGCAATGTAAATAAAAAGTAAAAATTTACTTTTAGTCCTTTTTTGCCTTTTAGTTCTTTTTGTCATGGCAGTCGTGTTGTTTTTAAAGGTTTAAAAAAATTCTGAATTAAAAAAAAATGGTTTTGACTTGTGTTTGCTCTGAGTTTCTTGGTTGAGTACCAAGAAACCATGTCTTAATGGATTCTCCAGTGCATATGCACCATCATCATAATTTTCATCATTTTAATAACGAAGTTTGGAGATCAGCCCAAAATATTTAACAAGCTGCTTGGCCTCCGGCCCCCATGGACCCATTGTCTCCGCCCAAGAATCCCGTTAATAGTTACTCTATTACTTTTAAAACCACGATAGCTCAATTGGGAGAGCACCTGACCCGGTATGTCAGAAGGGTGCAGGTTCAAATCCTGCTCTGAAAATTTTTTCAACATTTGCGCTAAAATTATATAAACAAAACAAAAACATTTGCCATTTTGTTTAAACTTTTATTTGTATACCTTAACTAAGGCTGAAATGTAGTGAAACTAACAAATTTGTAAATTTTTATCATTCTAATACATACTAGCCTACATCTCACAAATAAATAATTCTGATTCTGAAAGTGTCGATCACTGGTTCTTGTCGATCATTGGAGCCTACTCTACATATAAATGCATTCACACATTCTATGAGTACCTACGAATAAAAATGAAAATTCAAGCATTGACCTATATCCAGCCTCTGTGGTCTAGTGGCTAAGACCACCGGTTTAGACCCAGAGGTCCCGGGTTCGATTCCCAGCAGTACATGTTTGTGTTCTCGGTTTGGTTGGTGGTAGGGCTTGTTTGTCCGCCTGGCTAGCTACCACCATCTTATCTAAATATGTCGCCATAACATCAATGTGTTATAGCATTGTTGTGTTCCGGCAGCTAGAGATAAGATAGCCAGCACCTCACTAGTTTATCATCACTTAACATCAGGTGAGATCAAGGCACTGCTTACCCGTTAATATATAAAAAAAAACAAAGTCGCTTCCCGCTGTCTGTCTGTCCCTATGTATGTATGTATGCTTAGATCTTTAAAACTACGCAACGGATTTTGATGCGGTTTTTTTTAATAGATAGAGTGATTCGAGAGGAAGGTTTATATGTATAATACATGCATATAATTGGACCCGGTAGAGGCGCTGCTTTAGGGTTCTATAGGATACGAGTATTCACTCAAGCGGACGAAGTCGCGAGCGGGGCCGCTAGTGATTTATAAACAACGAACGAATGAAGCATATTTATTTGCAAGTGAGTGTAAAATCCTAAACAATATGATGAGTAAAGTTTTGAAAAGTGTTAAAAAATATTTTTTTAAGAAACTCTTTTTTTTTGCGATTAGGTTAGTTGACTGTTAAGTCAATAGATAAACTTTTTACGACTGTCAAAACTATTTTTTTAAAATAGAAATAGTATGGGAATGGTGAACTATGACGTCACTGTTTTGTTCACGTCGATTCAGTGTTTATTTATAACTTTTTAGATTACAGAAATTATTGCTCAGGTCTAATAAAAATAGGGCAATGTTTTAAATTGCTGTTACGTGATTTCATTTATTTGTTAAATGTTTTGGAATTATTTGTTGTTGTTGTCAATATCCCTATTGCATTTGCCAATCGTTCACGTTAACAAAAACGAATATTTCTATGGCAATCAATTTTAATTCTCCTGGTTTGTCAAAGGGCACAGAAAAAAGTATATTGGATTCAGTTTTTTCGATCAATAATGTACTAGATCTCGAAAGTGGTACTGTTTGGTCATACCTTTATATACATTTAAATTTCGATTAACAAAATCTGAAGAAACATTGGATAGCATCAACAACTTCAGCTTACTGTGAACCTTAAATCTTAACCATAAAGATTAAATTAAGGTTGCAAAATATTTGTGCTTAATATTTGCTGTCATCGCCACAAACGTCATTGTGGCTCCGTGGTCCCAAAGTCGCGTACCGTTATACAAGCGCTCGTCGGGAATAATTTCTTTTTTATTTTTATTATACGTACCTAGCTCGAATGTCACTATGCCATCGGTTCGTAGGGAGACCTAGTACCTACCGAGAAGAACCGGCAAAGAACGACCTATTCCTTTTTTATTTATTTATTTATTTAAACTTTTGCAACATAAATATTACATGGCGGACTTAATGCCTGAGGCATTCTCTACCAGTCAACCATAGGGTGGTACAGAGATATCATTGGTAGGTGCAATTAAGATATATGATTGTAAGTACCTATGTAATACATACATAAATATTATATATACATAAACATACATAAAATACATAATTCTAATAGGACGTTATTGAGATGATTCTGCCATGGTTCTATCAAACAAGAGCTCACGGACATTCTTTTTAAAAGCATCACGACTCGTAGCCATCCTGATTTCGAGAGGCAGCGCGTTCCACAGGAGAATGGATTGAATCCTTTCTAATACCACAAACGAATACCAATGGTATTTGTTTATTATCGTTATTTTTTTTAATTCCTAACGAATACCACTTATAAACGAATCCTAAAACAAATCAAATGGTATGAGATAAGTACAGTCAGTAATAAAAATGCTTTTAAATGTGTTTTAAGTAATGTTTATTTAATCAAAATCACTTAGCAAGGGCATTTCTTTTCTCCCTTACAAAGTTACTGTAAATGAGATAATCTTATTTTTCTCTGTTGTTATATCATTTTACGCAAATATTGTTGCGAACAAATTATAATTTAAAAAAGACAAAAAGTGTTGAAAAAATTCTACTAGCGGCATTTAAACCCGCACGCATCTCGTGACATGCCGGGTCCGGCGCACTACCAACTGTGCTATCGTGGCTTAATTATTTTTAATTTTATTCAATTTTGTATTGATTTTAATCTTTATTTATTTATTTCTTTTGTAATATTGTGTTTTTATTTTGATTTTGATTTTAATTTTTATGATTTTAATTTAATTTTATTTATTTATTTATTTATTTTAGGATAGCTAACAGCTTGCAATTGAAAAAAGATAACAACAAAAATGATAACTATAAGCTATTGACAAGCTACCACATCTAATTAATTAATTTAATTGGTATATGATTTTAATTATTAATTAATTTTTAGTTTATTTTTTTACTACCTACTTATATGGACACTGTCTGAAATAAAAATATTTTATTTTATTTTTTATTTTTTTAATCCAACTTGCCGACATTAGTCAACACTGTCTGTAAGCCAAGGGAGCCTGTTGTTTTTGAGTTGACGTCCAGTTGATAGAAAAAACGTCCGTAATGAGATGTGTAGAGGTCCCTAACAAAAAATCCGGGATACATTTTAAAGAACGCCTCGGTGGCGGAGTGGCAGAGCGCTCGGATGATACCCGAAAGACCCGGGTTCAATTCCCAGGTCGGGCAAAATGTATTGCGGATTTTTCGATGCATATCCCGGGTTTGTGATCGTGATCACCAAGACTGTATAATATTAGTGACTATATTTTTGTATGTCTTTTCACAGCTGGTCGGCTCCCCGTGCGGTCAGCATGGCCAGTACACCTTCTACAAGGCTATAAGGTTGAACTTTGGGGAGCACGAGCGGATCGTGGCCATAGGCGACTTCTTCTTCGTCAGGATATGGCAGGACTCGGAGCTGGTGTCAGTGGGTGAGTTGTGGGCCCTAAATCATCATCTTCATCATTATCACCATCATCTTAAGCATATATTAATCCACTGCTAAACATTAGCCTTTTTAATACCAACCGCGGCTCTTCATCACCATAATCAGCACAGATCAGTCCACTGCTAGACATAAGCCTCTCCTACCAAATGCATGCTACTGATGTCCATCTTTGGCTACTCTCTTCCAACTGCTGCCAACCAATTTGCGAATAATGTCGTTCCACACTACGTTTGCCGTGTCGCGTCGCGGTCTTCAATCCAGAACACGTCTTGGTACGCTCGTGAAGGCACTTGTCCTAGCAGCGAGCTGTTGTATGAATGCCTATTTTTTGTAGCCCTAATGGTTTTTGGCATACAAACTATACGCCTAAAAACTTTTCGCACAATTTTCACTTATCCTAACCTGGTTTCGCGCCTATTTTAACTTCCCCAAAAGTTTTGAAGCCTGGAAAAAAAAAACAATTTAGTAACCTTGGCGAGTTTTTGTCGCATAGTTAGCAATTTGACTAGATTATTTATTACCTGACGCGAGTGCCGTTCTTCGTAATGTGTCGAGTTATTTTAACTTCCCACAATTGTCACTACGCACAAACATTTGATCATCCCTAAATGTTAATACTAACATTTATTAAATAATAGCCTTAAAGTGTAACGCCTACTTAATATTAAAATAACTTAGCAAAAGCAAAAAACATACATACATACATACATACATACATACATACATACATACATACATACATACATACATACATACATACATACATACATACATACATACATACATACATACATACATACATACATACATACATACATACATACATACATATAATGATGCCTCTTTCCCGTAGGGGTAGGCAGAGACCACTTCTTTCCACTTGCTACGATCCTTACATGCTTGTTTCGCTTCGTCCACTTTCATTATTCCCTTCATACATGCTCTTCGGTTTAGGGTACTCTTGACCTGGCCTTTTTTCAAGACGTCCCTGATTTGGTCTCGAAACGTCCGCCTAGGTCTACCCCTACCAACACTTTCATTCACACTCGCCTTATACACTTTTTTCGTCAATCGTTCTTCATCCATTCTCTCGACATGGCCAAACCATATCAGCATGCCTTTCTCAATGTTTGTCACTACATCTTCTTTCAGACCACAACGTTTCCTTATCTCACTATTTCTTATCCTGTCACTCAGTTTAACTCCTATCATACTTCTTAACGCTCTCATCTCTACTGCATTTATTCTGCTTTCATGTTTCTTCTGCCATACCCAACTTTCACTTCCGTACATGAGTGTCGGAACAATGCACCAAGCAATTAGTAAGTATTGTTTCGCTCCGCTCGCTCCGTTTCGCGTGGTCTCAAATCTAACCTAACCCCTACTATACTATCCCTACCCCTACCTACCCCTTTTATAGTTGTCGTATAACTATTTTTCCACCCCCAATGTTAGAGTTTAAATTACTTCGACGTTAGTCGTCACGTTATGTCGAAAGAAACGTATGCCAATAGATTTTAGTACATTTAATATTAGAGTTTGTTTTTATTAGTCTAACTATACAATAAAGTTGGCTGTGTAAAGAAGTAACGATCAATGAGGTTCAGCCAAATAAAATTAGGACCAATAATTTTCGGCTTATCGAAAGGCAACCCACAGTTAGAAATATAGTTCTTTTCAAAATTAGCAAAAAAATATAGTATTTAATGGAAAAAGCAATCATCATCATGTCAATTTTTACCTTTAAGTTAAACTCACTGCAATCTTTTAGTTACTTAAAGATTTCATTTTAAATTGTTATCTGAAGGATTTGTTACATAGGTTTCGGTCTAAAATATAGATAGTATTTTTGCGTGGGTACTATATATTTCTTCAACGGTACAACGTGTAACAGAAACGTGTGGTAAAAATGAAAAAATCCAACCAAAGCGTATCAGATCTAGATCTCGTATGTGTTGTTACAAAGACATAATTATTAACGTTTGTTACAAAAACATAATTAGTACGCTGACCCGAAATATAGTACAATACACCGATCCGATCCGAACCCTTCGGAGAATCTAGTAGGGCACGGGGACGCGCACTAGTGCGCGATGCCGTTCCCTCTAGAAAACCTCCGAAGGTGATTCGTTTCACACGGCTTGAGGGACCCTTTACGTTTCTCGCCGCCCCCAAACAAGCCCGGTGAAGCTGAAAATGCCGTTTGAGGCAATCAGCAATCTCTCAAAAAAAAATACAATACATGGTTGGCAACCCTATCACAGTGGATACACACGCTGGACTGATGCTGGTAATAATGATGACCTTCCTCGATATTGTTAAAAACTTGGAATCTCAATAGAGTTGTATAATTGTTGACTTAGCGTCCACTGTTTGCTTAGGCGAGCTGCAGCTGCTGTGGACGGACCGCGCCTCCGACCAGACCCTGGTCAGTCTGCGGCTGTACTTCTTGCCGGAGAACACGCCGGATGGCAGGCATCAGCACGGCGAGGTGAGTTTAGATGGATAAGATAGTTAATACATACCGACACTAATATTTAAAAATCAATACGTCACATTTTATCAACCGCAAATATTATGATATGAGGATAAATGCAACAACATAAATAAAATGTTTTAAATTTGTTTATAATTTTAACGCAAATTTTGTTGCGAAACAAATTACAAAAACACAATGTTGAAAAAATTTCCACGAGCAGGGTTTGAACCTGCACCCTTCTGACATACCGGGTCAGGTGCTCTTCCAATTGAGCTATCGTGGTTCTAACCAGCCCGCCGAAATTATTCAACATTATTTACTTTTTTACTTTGAAAGCCAACGGCGCCAATTCAATGTCAACAACTACCGTCATTAACATCTGATCATAATATTTTTACAAATACTAAAGATCAGTTAAGAAGTAGGCTAGCTATTTATAAAATGTTTTAAATTTGTTTATAATTTTAACGCAAATTTTGTTGCGAAACAAATTACAAAAACACAATGTTGAAAAAATTTCCACGAGCAGGGTTTGAACCTGCACCCTTCTGACATACCGGGTCAGGTGCTCTTCCAATTGAGCTATCGTGGTTCTAACCAGCCCGCCGAAATTATTCAACACTATTTAACGTAAATAAACTATTTTTATGAAAAAACCTTACATTTTTATACGCTAGTTTACAAGAAAAGACCAGCCAAAAGACATTTTGATTAAAAAGTAAAATATAATACCCCCCCCCCCCTTACGCACTTTCGGTAGTTTCAATTTAAAGAAGCAGAAACAGAGAGGCCGCAATGCCTACACAGCTTACACGTTTCTGTAGTTCCTAAAAATATAACAATTTTTGTGTTAGGAAAAGTAAAAATAAAAACTAGCCTAAATTTTTTAGGGCCCTGGCCTCATTTCTGTCTCTCTTTAGATGTTCTGTCAAAATATTTGCGGTTGATAAAATGTGACCTTATATAGATACCTCTTACCTACCTATGGTCATATGTAATGTATCTGTAACATTAATATTTTTTTTAATTTTTGTATTCACAGTGCCTAATAACAATAATTTATGTAGCTACATACAAGACAAAATTTCCCACTCGAGCTTCCTAAGACGTTGGCATTTTTAATAATAAAATCTTATCTTTTAACTACATATTAGCGTTGTGAATGAAAAAAATTAAAATATTTACATACAATTACGCTTTTATCGATTGTTAAATACTTGCTAAAGTGTTCTTTCGACTGTAAGGGCCTTTGCAGTGACGTAATACCGCTGGCATGCAGCCTAAATCGCAAATTAATAGAAAAAATTAACGAGTCTTCTTGGGTTTCGGTAGCTCAGCCGGACTTAGGTACGATACCCACTCGAGATCCCTAATATTTTCGAGTAAAATTTTGTCTCATATTTTATCAGTATTTATCCCAGACTATTCGTAAATATTGTTACCGTGATTTACAAAAAAAATATTGATAAATATCGTACGGGTTAGTAATCGATATGCGCATCGGTGACAATGAATAGGATTGTTGACAAAAACAATAATTGATTCCGGAACATTAAACGTATATCAATGACATCACGTAACAGCTCTTTAACAACGTTAACCATTTTTTGATTTGACCAAAGCACAAATTTCATTAACCTAAAAAGTTATCAATAAACAATCTATTGACGGAACATAACAGTGACGTCATAGTTTGCCATTCCAATAGAACTGCTATAAAAAAATCGCTTTGACAGTTTCTAGGAAAAGTTTCTCTATTGACTAACCGGTCCTCAGAATCTATATATATATATATAAACAGAAAAGAATCACTGAAATATATGTACGCGCATAACTTCCGATCGACTGCACAACATTGAATAATTCTCTTTTTTTTGTGTTTGTTATTGTCGGGACAAGGTTTGTACAGAAGAACTTTAAAAGGAAAAAACATATTTTTTTACATCAATTTCCTTTTCCAATACAAAATGTTCATAGCTGTGAAACATTTGATGTATTTGTTTGTTATGTTGTCATAGAAACTGTCAAAGCGGCTTTTTTTTTTTTTTGAGATAGATTGCTGATTACCTCTAACGGCATTTTCAGCTTCACCGGGCTTTTTTGGGGGCGGCGAGGAACGTAAAGGGTCCCTCAAGCCGTGTGAAACGAATCACCTTCAGAGGTTTTCTAGAGGGAACGGCATCGCGAACTAGTGCGCGTCCCCGTGCCCTACTAGATTCTCCGAAGGGTTCGGATCGGCCCCCCGACCGCCTAACTCTATCGCCATCGCTCTCGCTATCGCGCTCTGTAGTTAATGGCCACATCTTGTCATTTCAAAAGCGATATAAAAGCAATATGAAAGCAATATAGAAAGCTATAGCCTATAGCTTTTATATCGCTTTCGAAATGACAAGATGACGCCATAAAGTATAGAGCGCGATAGCGAGATCGATAGCGATAGGGTTAGGCGGTAGGCCCCCAGGGGGCAATTTCGAAAGCTATATAAAAGCAATATCGAAAGCTTTAGGCTATAGCTTTCGATATTGCTTTCTTAAGGCTTTCATATCGCTTTAGAAATTACAAAATGACGCCATAAACTATAGAGCGCGATAGCGAGAGCGATGGCGATAGAGTTAGGCGGTCGGGGGGCGGATCGGGGTACGCGTGCCGAGTGCGGTTGTTGCGAGATCCCGTGTCCGCGAGAGGTTGTCTACGTGTGCGTTGCTCGAGCGCGTTTGTATGTAGCTTACTTACCGTCCGCACTGCAGTCTCTTAACTCTGAGATACTACTGACGTGAACCCACAAGCAATACGTAAGCATTACTATAGTTTTGTAGACTGTTATAAATAATATGTTAATACTGGGGGAGCGGAGCAACCCGAGGGCGCCTCTAAAGGCTCGGACCTCGGCTCGGGTTGACCGGGCCGTGGAGGAGGAGGAGAGAAGCGCCCAGGTACATGTCTGTACCTGGTGTAGAGCGCGTGTGAAACGGTTCTTCGTACCCTTGTTCTACGAGTACGGTGTCTTGGGCCTAAACTAGTGTGCATGTTTAGTGTATTCTGTAAATGTACGGTGTCATTTAGAGGATCGGGCGGGGACGAAGTCCGCCGGGTCAACTAGTATTAACTAAAGCTACAGTCAACTACTAATTCAGTAAAATGTCAAAGTCCAGTGACGTAGTAAAGACAAAAGTAATTTCTCTGTTTAAAATTGTTATCTATACATATAATAAAGCTAAAGAGGGTCGCAAGTCTGTACACGGAGGATATTCCAAAAAAAGTTGGCTGGGGATACTTAGAATCGATAACAGAACCACGTTCCAACAGTTTTTAGATTTTTTGTCTGTTTGTCTGTTTATTTGACCGCGCATCACGTGAAAATGGCTGAACGGATTTGGATGAAAAGTTGCACATAGACAGACCATGACCCGGACTAGGATATGGGATACTTATTATCCCGGTAACAGGTACCTGAGGGATAGTGTAGTCTTCGCGAACGGAGTCGCGGGCGACAACTAGTTTGTTATAAAGTCATAATAATGTGTTGATTGATTTAACTAGATATTTGTGTATATACTTGAAAAAGTAGGATTAAGAGATACTCTTTGTTTGCTAACAATGAGACCTTCGTTTACTGTTACTCTTTACTTTAGTCTATTTATATCTTCCGGGTAAGCACTTGGCCTTGATCTCACCTGATGTTAAGTGATGGTGGAACGAAGGTGGAAGCGCACTTCACCCGGGATCCTCAACTAGTGAGGCACTGGCTACCTTACCTCTAGCTGCCGGAACACAACACTGCACAAACATTGTTGTTATGGCGACATATTTGGATAAGATGGTGGTAGCTAGCCAGGCGGACAAACAAGACCTACCACCAACCAAACCGAGTACGCAAACACGTACTCCCCGCTGGCAATCGAACCCGGAACCGTTGGGTGTAAACCGGTGGTCTTAACCACTAGACCGCAGAGGCGGTTAAAACGCAACTTTCGCAAAGGCCGGTCATCGGATTGGTGACCAAAATTTATCATCTCGAGCTCCTCCGTGCTTCCATCGGCACGTAAAGCCGTCGGTCCCGGCTGCATTAGCAGTCGTTAACAACCACCAATCCGCACTGGGCCCGCGTGGTGGTTTATGGCTCTTCTCCTTATCCAACCATAGGGAAGGCTCGTGCCCCAGCAGTGGGGACATATAATGAGCTGATAATGATAATTGAAGTAAGTGTTTTTTATATATTTTAGCGTTTTATTAACGCTTAAATATACTTAAGTAAAATTTAAACACTGAAAAAAGACGACAACCTCAGGCGGGAATCGAACCACGCACCTTCCGCATTCCGGGCGGCTGCCTTAACCACTTGGCTACCGAGGTCTGGCTTTCACCCGTCGAAATTTTTCAGTGCTTGATGCTTATGTTTTTTAGTCAACATTGCTTCATCAATCCTAGAAGTTTTCACCTCTGAGATCCGAAAGCGTGGTTCGATTCCCGCCTGAGGTTGTCGTCTTTTTTCAGTGTTTAAATTTTACATAATTGAAGTACTTATTTACTATAGAAATAATGTTACCATGACTGGCTTACCCCGCCGGGTATACAGTAATTACTTAAGCACTAGTATAGCATTACCCCTATGATAATTTATTAATTAAATCGTCGAACTTGAATCGTTGTGTTCTCGGCCGACCTCGCGCGGCTGCCGACCTTCACAGACCAATGTTTCATTAATATAATCAACAAAAAACATGTGACTTGTTGTGTGGAGATGTTTCGTACAAGATGGCTGACCTGTTTTTTTATTTTTATTGTTTATTTAAAATCTACTTTTGATAAATTAAATATTATATGATTTAGGTAGAAATTTTTTTATGATTTGCCGGCCATTCTACGAAGCTTACAAGAGTGCACACATTTTAGAAATAGGGTAGAAACAACATATCATAAACAAATTTAAAATAAACCTAGATTTTAATTTGTACCAATATACAGGCTGTAATCGTTAAGTGTGCACAGGCGATTATTCTGAAACTATGAGAGATATCAAAAAACTTAAAACTGATAACGAAGTACGTTATCTAATGAGTAAAATGGCATCAATAACTTTTTAAAAATCAAACGAGAAGTTTACAAAATTTTGACATTAAACACTCCCATAAATTTAGTATGAGATTAGTAGAAAGGTTTTAGTTTCCTTGTTTCCAGAGAAGCCACTAGTATTGTTCAATCATCCTCTAAAAAGAGTTATTCAAACATGAAATGAAGAAATAGTGAGTTTAAGAAACTGCTACACACACAAAAAATATTTAAAAAAAAAAATATTTAGACAACATCACATTTGTTCTGATCCCAAGCTAAAGCACTCGTTTCATGGAAATCGGAAACAACAACGGTACCACAACCACCCAGACCCGACACAATATCGAAAAGTTCGTTTTCGACATTGACCCGACCGGGAATCGAACCCGGGACCTCAGAGTTAGCGCCGCCCAAAGTCCGGCGTGCAAGCCACTCGGCTACGGAGGTCGTAAAAAAAAAAGACAATACTAAAATGTTACATCAATTATAAGCCTTATAGCTTACGCGATAAGATTCACGTACTATGAATAACTATAACCTAGTGTACACTAGCATAACAAATACAATGAGAAATCATTCTAAACTGTTAGTTGACAATTTTAATCTATTATCATTCGGTGAACTTTGAAAAAAAAAACTGGTAAGCACGAGTTGGGCGATTGCGCCGGGTTCCGTGCATGAGTTTTTTGATGCAGCCGGTGAATAAAATTTCATGTTTCTACAGTTGATAACAAATTTGACAGAAAGATATTACCATTAAAGCATAAACCACCCGGGACCCCAGAGCTAGCAGCTACTTGGGCCAGCGTATATGCCTTGCTATCCAATGTGGTAACTCTGCCTGATGGGGATGAACGGGGAATTTTTTTTTTATTTATAATTAGTAGTAGTTATAGTTTATCGTTTTTATAAGCTTAATTGACTTGTGATTTTCTTTGTTTGTAAATAATAATAAAAAATAATTGGCATGTTTAAAAATGTTTTTAGTGGTAGAAATTCGATCGTAATTTATAAAATATATGTACAATTTACTTTAACACATATGATACACAATTTTTATCCTTTTCCATTATGAACTTTAACTATGCCAAATCATACACTCTTCTGTGCGCCCAATAGGCTAAAGGTATACAAAGATTTTTTTAACGTAAAATTGCTTGACCGAATATTTCAAAACAAAAACATCACAATGGTTTAGGGTCTAGGGCAGGGATGCACAGACTACGGCCCGAATACTGGTGGCCCGCCGACAGCAAAAATAATACTCTCGTACATTCGAAAATATTGAATTTGAATACATTATTATCAATTTTTCATTGTCTTTAATTACCTATACTTCTGGTGGCCCACCATCAGTTCATAATTTGCCCGAGTGGCCCCTAGTCTTAATAAGTCTGTGCATCCATGGTCTAGGGTAACTTGTTTGTCCCCTTATAATTTATAAAGCCTAATTTATGTATTTACACCATATTATTGGCAATAGTAATTTATCTTATGTTATCATATCATATAGATAAACGAAACTGCACTACGAACAACTACATTTTCTCACCAAGAAGTCTACTAAAACTCTTTGGCACCTTAATTTGAATATAACTCTAGTTTTAAATTTAATCACATCCCCATTACCCATAATAAGGATCTCTAAAAACAACAGAGCACAAACGGAAACCTCAAAAATCGAGAGTGGTGCGAAGTGCGCGTCGTTGTCTCGCTCTAGCGCGCGCGCGGCGCTGCAGCCGTCTCTTTCTAATCCCTATTTGGTAACGCCAACTATTTTCATGGATGAAATTACGGCTGGCGTGTGGTCCAAGCGATAAGGATACGCGTTTTGTTGTGAGTTTTGTCTTTTTTTTTAAATCGATGCGTAGGGAAGTGACTTCGCTCTATCGGATGTTAGATTCGAAGATAGCTGATGAAGCAGAATTGTGCTGCACTATTTAACAGAATTTATTATGTGTTGCTAACAGATTTTTTTACCTTGTGGAAGGTATTAAGTAAGGTATAAAAAACAAATTGTCACTTTAAAACTTCTTACTCAAGTAACTATTTTTTTTTACTTTTGCGTTGCGGCTGATACGTTTACCAACAGAGTGCTATTTGTCATTCAATCACGTTGACGTAAACGAGAACTTCTTTGGTAAAGAAGTAATTTCACTTCGTTTGTTACAAATTCTCGTTTTTGTTAAAGTGACCAAGCAGCAAATAAAACTCGCATCCAGTTCTTTAATATTTAAGGATTCTTGGCGACG
The DNA here is from genome assembly GCA_949315975.1 of Eudonia truncicolella. NCBI lineage: Eukaryota > Metazoa > Arthropoda > Insecta > Lepidoptera > Crambidae > Eudonia > Eudonia truncicolella. Next base: position 7,209,459 of record OX438854.1, read on the forward strand.
AAGTTGCTACGAACGGCCGCGGCCCCATCATTATTACCGTCTGGAGACTTAAATCGCTTTTCCGCTCTTTAAAGAAAGCAGATAGACGGACGAACATGGTTTTTGGAAAAGATATAAAAATGTCGCCTAACTATTAAATGTAAGATTGCTGAATAATCTTTTCGTATAATTTTCTGATTATTATTTACGTCGCCCCAATAAAATGGTTCTTATGATATACTTTTTCACTTTGGGAACCCAATAAACTTTTAACAAATAACAGAACGGAATAAAGTCACAGTGCACACTCGCTATTCAAATCAACAACTTATTTATGACAAAGGACAAATTATTCTTGTACCACAGGCCAATACCTATGCAGCGTTGCAATCCAAAATCGACTTTATACTGGACTGCTAACGGTGGAAGTCGCATGCGCCTAGTGAAGAGTAATTTTGTTGAACGCTATGGGATTTTTGTAGTGCGACCAAACGATGTTGAGCTTTGTGTTAATTATTATTATTACTTTTCATTTTTATATGTGAAACAAGATTTTATTGCTTAAGAAGGAGAAGTATAGTTTGCTGACAATGAGAGAATACATTTTTCAACTTATAACTGTTAAATTTTTTATCACGCCGCGCCGTCTGAATATTATTATCATAAGATAGCAATGATTGGTTTACAGTTTTTATTACAGAAATTATTGTCTTTTTGATCCATAATTTTACCATGGTTTTTACAAAATATCGGATACTCAATAAAAACATATAGTCTCGTTACTAATTAATCATTCGTGAACATGCTGACAAGGATTTGAGTTTAATAATGATTGGACTGTTGACTTGCGCGATAATTATTAATATGCGAAGTGTTGTTCATTTTTATTGTATTCGAGTTGTGGGTTTATATAACTAGTATTATTTTTTCTAATGAGCACTCATGTTTTGAAGATGAGTTCAGTTTACCAAACATTTTGGTAAATTGTAATCATGCTTTAACTAGCTTTTTTTGCGTAACATGTACTTCTTGCAAATTAGGTTTAAAAGATAATTATTAGGACTCTATTTTTAGACATAGATATTATTTGCGTAAACGTATATTGTTTGTACTAACATACTAACATATTAATAATTTGTTTGATTTAATTTATCTTATCGCAGAACTAATTGTTTAATTGACGTGTATAAGTTTATGTGATGATTAGATAACTGATAACTGCTACTACTACTAGTTTACGTTCGTACGATTGCACGCGTTTTAATCGGTGTGTCCGTGTGTGTCAAAAGTCTAAAATCGAGATACGATAAAATGTACAAAGGTTATAATATATAGTTACAGCTGAGCGTAGCATTGTATTAGTGGAAGAGTTACAGAATCAAGTCGGTAGTTGTAGAGATTTCACCATTGTTGTTGATTGGTCTCCGTTTAGCTATCTAAACGGAAAGAAAGAAAAAAGTCTATACTTTCTTTAGCAATTTCTCACTACATTATATATAGATAAACGAACACATTTAATAAATATTAGTGTAGACCATTCGAAGAAGTATTGGACCTCTATATATAGATTACTTTTAAATTTCGAATCTATTTACACATAAATTTATCCTGCTGTTTTGAGCTGTATTAAGTAGTAGTAGTCCGGTAACTCCTCACCCTACTCCGCCTCACGTCGTCAAGAGAAATTATTTAAGCGCTCTTCGCCCGGATCTGCCCGAGAATTTCACTTCTATATTTCTTAAAACAACTTCTTAACTTAAGACACCGGTCTCAGACCCCCACTAGGGCTGATATTGAGTTCCCGGATCTATCTATAATAAGTCTGTTACCATAACGACGTTTTAGTTTAGTATTATTGTAAATAAGTAAATAAATATGCTTAACACTTTAATGATAAAGTTATTACAACATTAATAGTGTTAATCTAAATATTTTCCTTGTCATCTTATCTTTTTTCAAACGAAACTAGTGTAATAATAAAAATAATAATAATAATATGGAAAGTATCAACTTGGCCCGGTCTCGTACACAATACATTCGCTCTGCGACGCGCCATGTGACGACTTTAGAACATGGGAGCGATGGAGAGGCGATTGTACAAGATAAATTCATTTTTTTTAGTATTACTACTAATCTCTTTGTTTCTCAGTGCTTATGAATATCGGTACTGTGTGACTGTGTATAGTTAACTACGTTATGTTAATACATTTTTAAAGAATTTGTAATCTAAGGTTATACGCTTCTCCTTTTTCTTCTTCTTCTCCTAACATAAGAGTCATACATTTTGGTCGCATACTTTTTTCAAAATTTGATATTTTTATATCCTGATCAGGGTGTGCTTCTACAACGTGTAACAGAATGATGTGGTAAAAATAAAAAGAATTCAAAGTGTATCTGATCTAGTTTCTGATTCTATCTCTAATCTGATTTTTAATTAAATATTTCTATTGTGACGTCACATCTAAATAATCAAGTCACAGCCCTAGTGGTTTAGTTACCTAAACCTGTGCTTACATTTATGATCACTGCTCGCACGCGCATGACTTCACTAATATAAATATATAATTTACAATTGCATGACAAATTTAAAGTTATTAATTATGTCTTAGTAACAACACATAAAAGATCTCTTAGATCGGTTACACCTTGGATCTTTTCTTTTATACCACATCTTTCTGTTGCACATTTACGACGCTGTACATATACAATGCTTCATACAGTATTTCGTTTTTGACCATCAGATGGGACGGGGGCGATTCGCTTCCCTGTTATGAAATAAATAAAAATATGAGGTATATAAGCTAACAGTTTGAGCACCGCCGCTCGCTGCGCTGCGCTAGGTATTTGAGCGTCTTATCGCGAGTTCACTCCCTGTGTAAATAACTGATAACGCGCCGGACTGTTGATGTACAGTCGGACGCGTAAACTGTGTTATATAAACATTCGAAACTAAATTTTGAAGCTGATTTTTAAGTTTTTTTTTATTGTTTTTTTTTTATCTTAAATATTTATATGTTTGTTTTTAGTTTAAAATTTATCATAAAAATCTACTCACCCAATACGTATTAGGTTTGTTTTATATAAAATTACTGTTATTTAAACATTTTTATCCATTGGTTTTTCTGATATTTGCAAAAAAAATTAAGATCGGATGGTAATGACGTAGTTATTCATATTGTATTAGACTCACTTTGACTTGCAAAGTAAGTGGATAGTGTTGACTATCTTATCTTATCTTAGTAGGGCCTGCTGAGGTTTCCCTCTCCCAGTACACTTTGACCCATCGGGATCTTTTGTGCAACCCCATCCTTTCACTCTTCTTCCTCTGTAAAGATAGATGCCATAAGTTTGGCAACGTCCTTAAGGGCGAAGGAAGAACCTGAAGTCCTCCGGCTTCGGATAGGCCGCCCCCAGGAGTCCCATTCTTTTCCTAGCTAGAGAGTCGCAGTCACACGGTAGGTGCTGCATTGACTCCTAGTATTGAGTAAAGCACAGGCTGGAAACAGCCACGTTAGCTTAACAACCCTGATTGCCAGAAGGTACGGCTTCAAATCTCGCTCATGGTGCTTGACTTCAATTTTAACAATATTTTAGACCTCATCCCACCTTTCTTCTCCCTTCCTCCATCCGCTGTACTGTTTCGAACATTCCATCGCGTTCAAAGAAATTTGGTAACACTTTTCTTTATCGCACTTCCAAAATATGGAATAGCTCACGCTCATATCACGCTGCACCAGTTGTCCTCGCGTCTGGACTTTATTTGGACGACCTCCTTGTTCGAGCGGTTTGTACACCGGTTTTCATGGTGTCGCCATCTCTGAGGTCCCGGGTTCGATCCCCGGTCGGGTCAATTTAGAAATTATTGTTTTTCTAAATGGTCTCAGGTCTGGGTGTTTTCTATGTATAATAAATAAAAATGTATTTAAGTATTTTAAGTATGTTTATCCGTTGTCTAGTAACCATTTAACGAGTTTCATAACGAAGCTTCTCTTGGACTAGATAATTGGTGTGAGTGTTGGAAAGTTTAGTTTAGTTTAGTTAGTTTTAGATTTCCACTTAACATCAGGTGGAGTAGTTGCCGAGCTAATAAAATATTTTTTCCCAAAATAAATCGTCGATAATAGCTTAACTCTTTTGCTAACTGTACAATAAGTAATAATAATAGCACAATGTAAGTCATTGGAAGCGTACACATACGGTTTTTAAATGTCCCACAAGCGATAAGGAGTTATTGCTTAGACGCTCCTCAATCTTTTGGTAAAAAAGATTAAAATTTCTGTGTTTAGTTAGCTAATTAAGTGTTCTAAGTGTTCTTTTTTTTCGGTAGGGGAGACATTTTCCAACTGTTGACGTTGTAAAAGAAAAGGAGAAAAGATATGCTTTTACTTAATTTATAGTCAGTGCCTCTCAGTGCTAACTGCTAGGTCTTCAGACTTTTTTGTCACACTTTGAGTTTTAAAAGACGTAAAATTAACTTTATAAATAATAAATAAATTTTATAAATATTTAATAGATACCTTTATAGTGTTATGTTGGGATGGGATATATTTCCTCTTTTTATGCAATTTTAACCTATGCAAAATAGTATGTTCTTACCTACATCTAAATAAAATTGTCACAGTTATGTTGCCGAAATTATTGTACTTAGGTACTCAGGGTAGTACACGAGTGCTTGACAAGAACCAATGATTGACCCTGTTTTCCTTTAATCATTGAAATGAAATGTAATGAATCATTATTCAAGTAAACTTATTAGATAAGCGCTTTTGAATCGTCAACAATTGAATACAGATCACCTGCTTCATCATCATCATCAGCTCATTTTTATGTCCCCACTGCTGGGGTACGAGCCTTCCCTATGGATGGATAAGGAGAACGTGCCATAAACCACCACGCGGGCCCAGTGCGGATTGGTGGTTGTTAACGACTGCTAATGCAGCCGGGACCAACGGCTTTACGTGCCTTCCGTAGCACGGAGGAGCTCGAGATGTTAAATTTTGGGCACCAATCCGATGACCGGCCTTCCATTCTGTACCATTTATACGTTATTAACTAATGAATAGGAACCGAAATCTTCTTTATTACAACTCTTTGTCTTTTAACCCCCACCTTAAAAGTTTTAGTGCGACGTCCTCTCCACAGATTCCCAGTTAAGCAATTATTTACCAGTGACGCGGCCTCCGCAGGGCTACCAAACGCCAGTTATATTTTTTAATGATGCCAACATTTGAATATCTACGCGTTGGAGTCTATCGGCCAGTATTCTTTGCTAACCAATGAGTGTTTACTGTCCTTTGCTGGTTTCGAAGATGAAGTTGCGATTCTAATTTCGAATGGAATTAAAAAATTAACGTAACGTCATTATAATCAGCCAGTATCAGTCCAATGCTGGAAAAATATATTTTTATTGTGCACGATAAAGTGTTCTATTCTAAAATGTTTTTAATTTGTTTATATAATTTTAACGCAAATTTTGTTGCGAAACAAATTACAAAAACAATGTTGAAAAAATTCGATGTTAATGACGGTAGTCGTTGACATTGAATTGGCGCCTTTGGCTTTCAAAGTAAAAAAGTAAATAGTGTTGAATAATTTCGGCGGGCTGGTTAGAACCACGATAGCTCAATTGGAAGAGCACCTGACCCGGTATGTCAGAAGGGTGCAGGTTCAAATCCTGCTCGTGGAAATTTTTTCAACATTGTGTTTTTGTAATTTGTTCTATTCTATTCTCTTTTAATGCAGGCCACTGTGCCCGACGCGAGTTATATTGATGTGCAACATCTTTCCGCTCGCTTTCTATATATGTATACAATTTGTGGGAGTGATTTCGTGAAATGGGACGGAAGTAGGTGTAACAGTGTGACAGGAAGTCGGGGAAGCGCGCAATTTTGTAAATTTGAAATCGATATTATTGAACATGACATATTGTTATTAATACATGTAACATATTGTGTCATTCGACTATCAAAGGTCATTTTGATATGTCAAATGTCTTCTAGTGAGTATTTACTGCATTTATTTTATAGTTATAAAATGATTTAATACCTGACCCATTTTATTCAGAATATAATAAGTGTTTTTTTTATTTTTTATTTTTTATTTTTTTTTTTTTATATATTTTAGCGTTTTATTAACGCTTAAATATACTTAAGTAAAAAAAAAATGTTGACTAAAAAACATAAGCATCAAGCACTGAAAAATTTCGACGGGTGAAAGCCAGACCTCGGTAGCCAAGTGGTTAAGGCAGCCGCCCGGAATGCGGAAGGTGCGTGGTTCGATTCCCGCCTCAGAATATAATGTTAAAATTGCTTATTACTAAGGTGAGATGTCATCATATGCGACTACTGTAAGGCTCGCTCGTTTTATTTAATTTTTTTTTATGTTGAATATCTACGCTTTGGAGGTTATACCTAACTAATGAATGAGCATTTATTATCTTCTGACTGATATTGCGATTCGAATTTCGAATGGAATTAAGAAATTAAGCGCCATGTCACCTTTCGGTATCGCATACTTTAAAAATAAGAAGACTGCTGTAGGTAAGCTTCATACAAACGCGCTCGAGCAACGCACACATAGACAACCCCTCGCGGACACGGAATCTCAGAACAGCTCAGAACAGTCTAAACTCAGCCAGATTCAGTGTCCGTAAGAGGTTGTCTACCTGCATTCTGGGTCTCCTTTTTTTGTGTCTCACACAAACTGAAATCCTTATAATTCTTTCAAATCAATTGACTGATTTTAATTGAACTAAAAATAAGATCATTAAAAAAAATAAATAAGTGTTTTTCATATATTTTAGCGTTTTATTAACGCTTAAATATACTTAAGTAAAATTTAAAACACTGAAAAAAGACGACAACCTCAGGCGGGAATCGAACCACGCACCTTCCGCATTCCGGGCGGCTGCCTTAACCACTTGGCTACCGAGGTCTGGCTTTCACCCGTCGAAATTTTTCAGTGCTTGATGCTTATGTTTTTTAGTCAACATTGCTTTATCAATCTTAGAAGTTTTCACCTCTGAGATCCGAAAGAAATATTCTAATATTGATAAAGCAATGTTGACTAATGCGGAAGGTGCGTGGTTCGATTCCCGCCTGAGGTTGTCGTCTTTTTTCAGTGTTTTAAATTTTACTTAAGTATATTTAAGCGTTAATAAAACGCTAAAATATATGAAAAACACTTATCTATAACGCAGCTTCATCTTAACCGAATGTTCAAATATTTGTAAAAATATTTCTTTCGGATCTCAGAGGTGAAAACTTCTAAGATTGATGAAGCAATGTTGACTAAAAAACATAAGCATCAAGCACTGAAAAATTTCGACGGGTGAAAGCCAGACCTCGGTAGCCAAGTGGTTAAGGCAGCCGCCCGGAATGCGGAAGGTGCGTGGTTCGATTCCCGCCTGAGGTTGTCGTCTTTTTTCAGTGTTATAAATTTTACAAAAAAAAATAAAAATTGTATAACTATGGAAACTTTAAATACGCATCAAATCAGTAACATATCTTCATAACAAGTATATTTAAATATTTATTATTATATACTAGCTGACCGGCGGACTTTGTACCGCTTTGACAATTTCCATGACAACAAAACAAACAAATCCGTCCGCTTAAGAACACCCGTATCCCATGAACTACCGGGTCCAATTGTAAATATAAACCATTCTCGAATCCACTTTAACACACACACAGAACATTTTATCCAAATCGGTCCAGCCGTTTAAGTTTTTTTTTGGATAGAGGTTGCTGTGTCACCGGGCTTGTTTGGGGGCGGCGAGGAACGGCATCGCGCACTAGTGCGCGTCCCCGTGCCCTACTAGATTCTCCGAAGGGTTCGGATCGGATCGGGGAGCGGAACACCCCGAGGGCGCCTCTAAAGGCTCGGACCTCGGCTCGGGTTGACCGGGCCGTGGAGGAGGAGGGACCCTTTACGTTCCTCGCCGCCCCCAAACAAGCCCGGTGAAGCTGAAAATGCAATCAGCAATCTCTCTCAAAAATTAAAAAAACAATATGTTCAATTTCAAATGAAAAACTTCAATGAAAGGTTCGTAAACTTACTAGCTTTTACATTTCAATAATGACGCCTTTTGAGGAGCAGTAGGACACTACGATGAAGGCTAATGTGTTAGATAACTGATACAATCTGTACGACATTGTGGAAATTGAAACTTTTACCTGATGTAAATTTGTTAACTTAGATTTTTTTTTACAACGCCTCTTTGGTCTATTGGTTAAGACCACCGGTTTAGACCCAGAGATCCCTGGTTCGATTCCCAGCGGGGGGTACATGTTTGTGTACTCGGTTTGGTTGGTGGTAGGGCTTGTTTGTCCGCCTGGCTAGCTACCACCGTCTTATCTAAATATGTCGCCATAACAACAATGTTTGTAGCATTGTTGTGTTCCGGCAGCTAGAGATAAGATAGCCGGTGCCTCACTAGTTGAGGTTCCCGGGTGAAGTGCGCTTCCATCATTAGCCTTATCATCACTTAACATCAGATGAGATCAAAGCACTGTGCTTACCCGTACAATAAAAAAATAAAAAAAACAGAACCTCTCACGGCCACGAATCTCGGCAGGCTTATTATTATATCCGATCTTTAAGTGACAGTCGCAATTGCAACAATAACAATTTATCGCTACCAAAACATATATTTCGTATTACGGAACGTAGAACGCTACGATAGCGCCACGAGCGAGCGATTGACGAACTTAAAGTGCATGACGCGGTGCTCTAAAATAAACCGACCGATTGTAGCAACCGCAGCTAGTACCAGTCGCGTTGTCATTGTGCAATCAGCAACCGGTTGCTTTTTTCGGTAATAAGCCTTCCTAATTTTTGGAGAGATATTGCTGATTGCCTCAGACGGCATTTTCAGCTTCACCGGGCTTGTTTGGGCTTATATATTTAAATATATATACAGTCAGGTCATAAATTCTGTCACATGTTTAATATAAAATAATTGAGACAAATTTATTCATTATGTAACTATGTATTTGTATACCAAAATGAACTTAACAAAACATAGATTCTTATGACAATAAAGTTTATTCAAAATGACCTCCGTGATTTTGAATACAGGCCTTCAATCTGCGCGGCCAGTCGTCTATCGCAGCACGAACGAGGTCCATGTCAATATCGGCGGCTGCCTTAATCAAGGATGTCTTGAGTGACTCCAAATTGGGATGAGGCTTTGAGCACGCCTTTTCCTCCAAGTGTTGCCATATCTTGTATTCTAACGGACTCAAATCTGGACTGGAGGAGGGCCAGTCTTCGTGCCGGATGAAGTCGATTTCACGCGCCGCTAGCCAGTCTTGAGTGCTCTTCACTCTATGAGCTGGCGCCGAATCTTGTTGGAATACCCAGTGTCTGTTATTGAACATGGTATGAGAAACAGGTTCCACAACGTTCGTCAGGACTGTATTTTGATACACAACTGCATTCGTTTTTACACCTTTCTCACAAAAATGTACCTCTGTTAAGCCCCAATAAGAAACTCCCAACCATACCATGAGCGAGGATGGAAAATAACCTCGTTGGACACGCGGAATACGGTTGCTCGCTTCTTCACTACTGTGTGCATCTGTGTGCATACACCTTATCATTTTGTTTGTTGTACCTCTCTTCTACGGTAAAAATTTTTTCATCTGCAAAAAGAATATCCCGATATTTTTTTTCCGCGTACCGCTTCAACAAAGCGCGGCATCTCTTCAGTCTCAGGTCCATTAGACGAGCATTCAAACGATTTCCTGTTTTTCTTCGATATGCCCGAAGCCCTAAGTCTTCATTTAACACCCTTTTCACCGTGGTTCTGCTTAACCCCATCTGAAGGGCCAACAGTTTCTGCTTACGTTTGGGATTTCTTTGAATTCGCGCCTTCACAGCTTTTATCACTGCTGGAGTCCTAACAGACCGAGGGCGACCACTTCTTGACCTGTCATCTACACTACAGTCTTCATTGTATCGTTTGATGGTACGATAAACGAATCTTTTGGTTAAATTCAAATTTTTCAGTATGTCAAAAATTTGAATTGGCGCGTAACCGCAACGATGCAACGCAATAACTGCAACACGGTCTTCTTTAAGCGTCCACTCCATATTTAAAAATGAGTAAAATTCTAAAAAGTATACATTTCAATTTTCATGAACAATTCGAAATTCGAATTCAATAAACTTTTTTGTGGCCAGCATTCTAAAAGAAAAGTTTTTACTGTGTGACAATACTTATGACCTGACTGTGTAACAAAGTTTTTGCTTCACGTATTAATATAAAAGATAAAATTATCTTTATAAAATAAATTGTAAAAAAAAAGCAATTTTTTTTTTAGTTATTTTTTTTTGATGAATGACGATGCATACTGACGAATCCTATTCAAAACTGTCAAATTTCTTCAATATGCCTATATGCCATATAAGTTCAAAGAATATTGAGGAAATTAGATAGTTTGTGGTAGTCTGATGAGCTGGCGTGTACACCTTAACTTTTGCGATCGTTACCACAGAATAATATTTAAATCAATACTCGGCCCCGTTGCTACAATAAAATTACAATTACAATACAATTAAATACTATTAATTACTAATTACTAAGTACAATACAATTAAATGCTACAATACAGACGTTCAACGTTTGTATTGTAGCATTTATTTTTAATTTTATTTTCCCACTGCTGGGGCAACTCGCTCGATTAACTAGTCTTAAAAGTACCGGATGAAGAATGCGCTTCGGCGCGTCCTGATCTGGCTTTATGACCTGACGCAGATGTGCGAGTTTTGCTTGCGCAAGGTTGTCTGACACGTACTTTATGACCTGACGGTTGGTGGGAGGTGTCAGTATAAACTTTTAATGTCGTGTGTAGCCCTCGCACCAGCCTTCCCAATGGATGGAAACACCACAGGAAGAACGCGCCGTAAATCACCACGCGGGCCCAGTGCAGATTGGTGGTTGTTAACGACTGCTAATGCAGCCGGGACCGACGGCTTTACGTGCCTACTGGAGGAGCTCGGTATAATACATTTTCGGTCACCCATCCAAAGTCCGGCCTTTACGAAAGTAGCTTAACTTCAGCGCTTGAGTTTTACAGTGTTTACCACAGCAACACACACAAAAAAAAAAGGTTGGAAATGTTGGAATTATTTAAAAATAAAACACCAACTATAACTGCGATTAGAAAGCGGCGCGGATCGGCGCGGCGGATCGACCGGAACGCTGCACTTTGTACTTTCACGTATAATCATTAAGTACCATAATCGATAAATATTTTTTTTTCTTTTATAACTTGATGCAATTTGCATTTAGCCAATGTCAAAGTTATAATGATTTAGTACAACTTTTTTGTTCCTACTTGGCCCGGCAGTGTGTTTTTACACATCACCTTCATCATCAGCCTATGCTAGCCCACTGCTGGACATGAAAGTATTATACAACATACAGATATATGTAGTAATAGATCCAAATTTTATCCGATATGCAATTTTTAATTAAATATTTTTAAAATTTAGTTTTTATTTTTAAGTGCTAATTTCTGCGTTATTAGTTCATGTTCATATAGTGACATCATAACGATATGCCTAATTTTGTTTTTAATTTAATTTTAATTTTAATTAACATTCTAATTATTTTATATTTAAATTTGATTTTGTATATTAATCTTTTTGAATTTGAATGAATTACTTGTATGATCCAAAGTGGTCGAAATAAATGTATTTTATTTTAATTGCTACACGTAAGCTGAATTAAATAGGTATTTATATTATTTACGTACACGTTAATGACACGAACACTTCATCATCATCATCAGCTCATTTATGTCCCCACTGCTGGGGCATGGCACGAGCCTTCCCTATGGATGGATAGGGAGAACGGGCCATAAACCACCACGTGGGCCCAGATGGTTGTTAACGACTGCTAATGCAGCCGGGACCACCAGCTTTACGTGCCTTCCGAAGCACGGAAAAAAACACATATTATACAAAAAAATATATAATTCCACATAAAAAAAACTCTGCCAAGTATAGGCTTAAAATAAAGACTGATTTTGAGTCGCTAAGCCAACTTAGTAAGTAAGTTAGTGTTAAAATAAAGTTTAAACCATTTTTATTCTTAGTTTAAATGTAAAAAATACCTACCACTTTTGTGCGCGACAGTACCGCGTACTATGCGTTGGAAAGAGTGACACATCGCTTCGCAATAATTTGAGTAATGTTTGATTGACGACGACGCTTTTGTTTTGAAATTCTAATATGCCCATAATTAATGATGACGCCTCGGTGGCCGAGTGGTTAAGCGCTTATCCCAATATCCAGGGCTCCTGGGTTGAATTTCTAGGTCAGGCAAAGCGTGTTTGAGATTATATAGGCCCGAATCTGTAACCGATCAACAATCCGCATTTGGCAAGCGTGGTGATTAGGCCAATATACCCATCAGTTGTAGCGATGACTTGATTTCAATGAATGTTTTTATGATGTGTTAAGTTTAATTTTTTCAAGGAGATTGGGACAAAACAAGTCTACCACTCATTTTTATTTTATTTTTATTTTATTTTGCATTATGAGAATATACAGCAAGACCAAAGTTTTGTTTACTATCCGTATTCATTCAATTACGTTTACGAAAACGAAAATTAGTATGGCATTGAAGCAGCGCCTCCTGACGACATACGAGAAGAGTTAAAATTGATGCCATACAAGTTTTCGGTTTCGTTAATGTGATCGAATGGCGAATGAAACTCGAACTAGGCACCCTGAACTCTGCTACTGCTTAAATCAGGCATATTAGAGTAATTTGCCATCCATACTATAAAAAATATATACAATTTTTGCAACACTTAACCGCGCGACTGTACATACCTGTAGTGAATGACATCACTGCGATTTGTTTGTCAGCATTATCGTTCATTGGTTGTGTTTAAAAATGTGGACAAGGTTAGTGTCGCTTTGTTTGCTTATTTCGAAATAGCATTGTTTCAATAATGCGTTAATTTGTTAATTTTATTTTTTCGTTTTTACTTTTAAAAATTTTATAAAAAAAAATTATATGTGTCCACTGCTGGGGCACGAACCGTCCCTATGGATGGACAGAGAGAGCGGGCCCAGTGTGGATTGGTGGTTGTCAACGACTGCTAATGCAGCCGGGACCAACGGCAAGGCGTGCCTCCTTTTTTTTAAGAGAGAGTTTACTGTTTGCCTCGGAAGGCATTTTCAGCTTCACCGGACTTTTTAAAGGCCGGCGAGAAACTTAGAGGGTTCCTCAAGCCGTGTGAAACGAATCACCTTCGGAGTTTTCTAGAGGGTACGGCATCGCGCACCAGTGCGTGTCCCCGTGCCCTACTAGATTCTCCGAGGGGTTCGGATCGGATTCGGGGAGCGTAACAACCCGTGGGCGCCTCTAAAGGCTCGGACCTCGGCTCGGGTTGACCGGGCCGTGGAGGAGGAGGAGAGAAGCGCCCAGGTACATGTCTGTACCTGGTGTAGAGCGCGTGTGAAACGGTTCTTCGTACCCTTGTTCTACGAGTACGGTGTCTTGGGCCTAAACTAGTGTGCATGTATAGTGTATTCTGTAAATGTGTAGTGGCATTTAGAGGATCGGCCGGGGGGAAGGGTCTTTGTGTGCTCGAGAGCTTGTGAAGCTTGACTTCATGATCTCCTTATTTTATGTCAGAAGTCTGAGTAGTCTAACGGTCTAACCGACTGACCACAGAGTGGTTTCAAATCACTTTTGTATTCGCATGCACCTGCTTGCTCAGTGACTTCACTCACATATGTGGCGCATTAATAACGCGCATTGTTCTCGCCTGTACGAAAACACGGACACCATGTTGTATTACTATTTTATATATTACTAGCAGTTTTGCCTTCGTCTACGTGGAATGGTTTCCACGTTTGAAAAACAAACAAACAAAATCACAAACTTGACCTATTTACTTGTAGAGTATAGAATAGCACTTTGCCCGCGACTTCGATGGGTTATACCACTAAACTCCAAAAAACTTTCCACTTATCTTATCTTATCTTAGTGGGGCCTGCCGAGGTTTCCCTCTTGCAGTAACACCTCGACCCGTCGGGATCTTTTGTGCAACCCCATTCCTTTCACTCTTCCTCCTCTGTAAAGATAGAGGCCATAAGTTTGGCAACGTCCTTAAGAGCGAAGAGCCTGAAGTCCTCCGGTTTCGGATAGGCCCGACCCCAGGAGTCCCTTTTTCCACTTCAACTCCAAAACACTTTTTAGATTCCAAAAATCATTTTAAAAAGATTTTTTTTTGTGAATTATAAATTGTAGGTGCCCTATATTTAATCGAGTCTGTGGTCTAGTGGTTAAGACCAACGGTCTAGACACAGAGATCCTGGGTTCGATACACAGCGGGGAGTACATGTTTGTGTATTCGGTTTGTTTTGTGTTTAGGCTTGTATGACCGTCTGGCTTGCTACCACCATCTTATCTAAAATAATCTTAAATCTTATCTAAGTCGTCGCCATAACATTAATGTTTGTAGCATTGTTGTGTTCCGGCAGCTAAAGATAAGATAGCCAGTGCCTCACTAGTTGAGGATTCCGGTTGAAGTGCGCTTCCACCTTCGGCCTTATCATCACTTAACATCAAATGAGATAAAGGCCAACTGCTTGGGCACGAGCTTTCCCTATGGATGGATATGGATGATGAATGACCGTAAACCACCACGCGGGGCCAGTACGGTGCGGTGGTTGTTAACGACTGCTAATGTAGCCGGAACGCCCAACGGCTTTAGGTGCCTTCCGAAGCAGAGAGGAGCTCGAGATGATTTTTTGGCCACCCGTCTGTTGAGCTGCCTTTGCGAAAGTTGCTAAACCACAGCACTCGCAGACCGCCATCGAGCTCCACGATTGGACGATCACTAATAATTATAATTCGCCTAAAGCTAATCCCAGTTGCATCGCTGGTACACGCTCAAGTGATTTTTATCGATATCTTTCATTTAATAACGTCTTGCCTAACAAACACTAGTAGTCAGCGCTATGCTGTTGTATTGTAGGTGCTGTTCGTGGACAAAAATGTAAAAATACATTTGAATCCACTAATAGCACCTGGCAAAAATACCAATAGCTGCTGAATGTGGACTAGGCCAGGTGCTATTTAGGCGGGTGCTCAAAGTGGATTACCTCGCCTGTACACCGGACAACCGTAATCTGTCAAATTTCCTAAATAGACTTTGAATTGTATGTACATGGCATAAGGTTAAACATTTATTGAAGAAATTTTACAGTTTTGGATAGCTAGATTTGCAGGCGTCTACACTCATCGTTTTATTAATATAGGTATGCACACCGTGTATTACTAATCTAACGTTCTCACACACGGTGATACAAAATACTTGTTGCGTCAACGGGAATTTCTACTTAATCTCTAGTTTTATAAGGTCGGCAGTCCTTTAACTGTTTCCAATAGAGGTAGTACATTTAAATTTCGTAGTAATCATAATTATATGAGCACACGCTGTGTTGCGAGTCGAAGCTTTGTTTCCTTACAAACGCTATTCGACCTTATTTGCTTACTAATAAGGGATAGTGTTTAAGCGTGTTGAAAAGTCGAAACTCCGTTGAATATAATTTCGACTTTATTTGTATTAGGAATTAAGTTATTGTTTGTTTGCGCAAGTGATGTAAGAGATTTGATTTTTTTTTAATTTATTTGGTGGCTTCGTGCGATTAGCACATTTAGCCAGTGTCACAGTAATTTTTCAAACAAGTAATACATAAATATACAATATTTTCTTCCAGTATGATGATAGTGAATGATAATAAAAATGAGAAGTGAGAAATGACATACCCCCCAACCCCTCGAGTATCTCAGCATCAGTAAAGATGTGGGGCTTTACTAATTCCTCACGCGGACTTCTTGAGAGAATTTGAAAAGTGAAGTTGTTTTGTTTCATTTGCCAACACTGATGCGCACTTACGAACACTTAACGGTTAATAATCCATCATTCTTTTACATTAATATTCGACATAATACAAATTTTAGAAAATAAAACTCAACCGCAGACATGGCTCTTTACTTTCCCGCCAAGAAGTCAGATATTTGATTATTCGTTTTGGATTTGGTCCGTTTTTTAATCTGTATCTGTCGTAAAACTATATTTTAAGCTGGAAAACGAGTTAATGAAACAGCTTTGTCATCAGCTGACGTCGATATTTTGTCTTGTAGCGCTCAAAAGCTTAAGAGAGCTATACTTGATTCGTTCAAATTGTAGCTCTGGTGCACCTAATTCTGTTATTTTATTAGTTATAGTCTTAGTTGTAGTTTATAGTCTTGCTCACGTTTGCTTGTCGCGGCAGCCTGTAAGTGAATCTGCACTTATCCTAAATATAGTACGTAAGATTAAACGATGTAATTAGTGTAAGATTTGTTGGTTACCCTATGGATGGATAGGTAGGTAGGTAGGTAATTTTTTGTCACGCCAACGTAGTCCCCAGTCGAGTCTACCGTGGACCCCTGGGGGTCCACCTGGACCACTTTGGGAATCAATGCCCTAAAGCCTTTCATCATCACGAGCTCATTTTATGTCCCCACTGCTGGGGCACGAGCCTTACCCTATGGATGGATAGGTAGGACAGGCCATAAACCACCACGCGGGCCCAGTGCGGATTAGAGTTGGGACCAACGGTTTAACGTGCCTTCCGAAGCACTACTTGCTTAACTGCGCCATCGAGCTCCTCCATTTGGTTTGCTCACTTTATTATAATCCACAGTGCATGCTATTCTCATAATTTAGCACAGGTTTTGTTGCACATCGGCTATGTTGCAGTCAAAGTACGAATTGAGACAATATGAAAAGAAGTCAGTTCTGTGACAGACAGACAGCGACCACAAAATACGGGGCACTGCAAAAGGTACGCTTCATACAAACGCGCTCGAGCAACGCACACGTAGACAACCTCTCACTCTTTTTTGGGATTGCTTGCTGATTGCCTCTACGGCATTTTCAGCTTCACCGGGCTTTTTTGGGGGCGGCGAGGAGCGTAAAGGGTCCCTCAAGCCGTGTGAAGCGAATCACCTTCAGAGGTTTTCTGGAGGGAACGGCATCGCGCACTAGTGCGCGTCCCCGTGTTCTACTACTAGATTCTCCAAGGGGTTCGAATCGGATCGGACAACCTCTCACTTTTTTTTTGGTGAGAGATTGCTGATTGCCTCAGACGGCATTTTTAGCCGGGCTTGTTTGGCGGCGGCGAGGAACGTGAAGGGCCACCTCAAGCCGTTTTTTGGGGGCGCGGGTGGCGAGAAACTTAAAAGGGTTCGTCAAGTCGTGTGAAACGAATCACCTCCGTAGGTTTTAAAGGGAAAGACACCATGCACTAGTGCGTGTCCCCGTGCCCTAGGTACTAGATTCTCCGAGGGGTTCGGATCGGATCGGGTAGATCTTTAAAAAAGAATCAGACTTCAAAAAACAGGAAACTAAAAAATGTAAAAACAGCTCTACGCAAGAAATAATTGAAATTTAAAGAAGGTCTAATGTAAGTCGGGTGGTTGGCGGTCGGCTGGGGGACAATTTTGTTTCATTTAAACTTTTATAGTTGTTCCATTATCTTCACTTTTTTATTGTAAATGCCCCACCCGACTTCAATAGACCTTCTTTAAAACTGATATGCGTATCTACTAGATAACTAATAATATGATTTCAATAATTATTTCTTGCTTTTTAGAGCGGTTTTTATTTTTTTTAGTTTCCTGTTTTTTGAAGTCTGTTTTTATTTTGTTAAAACATATTTTATTTTAAGATTTTTTAGTGATGGGTAGACCTAACAAGGACGCTGCTCGTATGAGGAAACGACGGCCTAGTAGGCAGTGGTATTCCTATGTAAAACTTCAATCTTAATGAGGTTGTAGGATGACAGTGGTAGAGGGAATCACGTCGGGGTCACCACTGTAGGAAGCCTGTGGTAGGATGGTGCGCCACAATGAGGAAAGACAAAGGGAAGATCTTCCTCCGAGCTGGGTGGTATAGCTCGGGGACCGAGGTCCGATGGATGTTAGTTGGAGGTGCTATATATAGCGAAAGAGATGGTGAAACTTCACTACCGCGATGCAGGCTTTCCATACAATTTATCGTCGTAGTATGGCGACGTCGTTGGTATGCGTTTGTGGCGCCATCTGTTGACATGGTTGAGAAGGTGTTTGCTTCGTGTCGATTATGTGCGGCGTATGCGGTAGGTGACGCCGCCACAAGGTATTATTTTTGTACGAACTGAACATTTTGACATATGGAACCGTATGATGAAGTAAGCCCAACAAAAGGTAACTGCTGTAAATCGTTGAGGAATTCCCTCGACTGTCTATGGTCTCCATCATCAGACCTGTAATGGCACTTATAAAACATATGAGTGCAAAGTTCTCATCAATAGAAATGATTTAAGTCCAAACACAAAATAGCTACTGTAAAACGTTGAGGAGTTCCCTTGACTGTCCTTCGTCTTCATCATCAGACCCCTAATTACAGTCACAACCCATCTAGGTGTTAATTTCTCATCAATACAAATTAATCAAGCCCAAACACCAGGTAATTGCTGTAAATCGTTGAGGAGTTCCCTCGACTATCTATGGTCTCCATCATCACACCTGTAATGGCACTTATAGCCCATATGAGTGCAAAGCTCTCATCAATAGAAATGAATTAAGTCCAAACACAAGGTAGCTACTGTAAAACGTTGAGGAGTTCCCTCGACTGTATTTCGGCTTCATAATCAGATCGACTCAAGACCTTCATTAAATAGTAGTGGTTTAAAGCGCTTAATGAAAAATGAACAAACGCACTAGTCGCCACTACGATTTTCGAAGGTTCCCCTCGATTTCTCTGGGACGCCATCATCAGATCTTGGTTTCCATATCATGGTACCACCCTTGGGATATCTCCTTTCCAACAAAAAAAGAATCATCAAAATCGGTTCATAAACGACGAAGTTATCCGCGAACACATATTATAAAAATAGGTCGAATTGAGAAACCTCCTTTTTTGAAGTCTGTTAAAAAGCGTGTACAGTTGGTAACGCATAGGCATTTCCAGGGCAAGATGCTCCAAACGTCGTTGACCACATTCCTTAAAATAGCTAACTCGCTCCTTATAACATTGTAGGTAGGTAGATATTTTAAGAAAACTATGAACTTTTGCGAATCTACGATTATGAACACTCCAGCGTGCTGCGAACGTGCGCGACCTAATTGATAAGATTTTATGCGCTCTCTTAACTGACCGATAGCGGTTGCTGTGGCACCTCGGCACGCACATTTACAGAATACATTAAACATGCACACCAGTTTAGGCCCAAGACACCGTACTCGTAGAACAAGGGTACGAAGAACCGGTTCACACTCGCTCTACACCAGGTACAGACATGTACCTGGTCGGTTCTCTCCTCCACGGTCCGGTCAACCCGAGCCGAGGTCCGTGCCTTTAGAGGCGCCCTCGGGTTGCTCCGCTCCCCGATCCGATCCGAACCCTTCGGAGAATCTAGTAGGGCACGGGGACGCGCACTTGTGCGCGATGCCGTTCCCTCTAGATAACCTCTGAAGGTGATTCGTTTCACACGGCTTGAGGGACCCTTTACGTTCCTCGCCGCCCCCAAAAAGCCCGGTGAAGCTGAAAATGCCGCAGCGGCAATCAGCAATCTCTCTCCAAAAAAAAAAAACCTCGGCACTGTTATATATGTTGGTGTAGGTATGAGAAATTACTAGATTCGTTTGCCCAGTTTGGAGTATTCCAGCAGCCACTGAATGAATCCGCAAAGTACCTTCTCGATGCCTTGGACAGATTGCAGCGGCGCGCTATACGCATTATCGGCAATGCTGAGGTCAATAACGCTCTCGGGCCCCTGCAATTGCGGAGAGATATAGCGTCACTCAGCGTCTTCTACCTCTTATATCACGGCGAGTGCTCTGAAGAGCTCTTTGACCTTATCCCACCTTCTCCCTTCCTCCATAAGAGTACGCGTGCTGCTTTTCGGAGTCACCCCTGTACTGTCTCGAACATTCCATCGCGCACAAAGAAATTTGGTGAATCGTTTCTTTGTCGCACTTCCAAAACATGGTATAGTCTACCAGCACACGTTTTCCCTCCTTCCTATGATATGGGGACCTCAGAAGGTGCTTCGTTTCACACGGCTTGAGGAACCCTTTAAGTTTCTCGCCGCCCCCAAACAATCTCGGTGAAGCTGAAAATGCCGCTTGAGGCTATCGGCAAAATCTCTTCAAAAAAAGAAATGGAAATATTATGCTACATGCCAGCGCGGATTAGTGCACAAACTCACACTAGTCATATAGTATTACGAGTATAGTATTTATAAAATTTATAAAATACAGTGAAAAAATTAAACGCCCACCCGACCCAGCCAGGAGTCGAACCTGGGTGTTCCGCAATCCGGCCGGCTGCACTGACCGCTATGCTACCGGGAAGGCTGACGTAATTAAATTTAATAAATATATAGCTTTAGTGCAGCAATTAGCACTTGAAAATAAAAAGTAAAATTTACTATAGCGTTGTGTTATCAAATTTGTGGTATTTCATCTGCAAAGGTGAATCTGCATGGCCATCGGTTGCAACGACCGTTGGATTACGTGCGCTTACGTCAGCCTTCCTCTTCCTTCCTTTAGCTTTATTATTATGTAGGTATATATAGATTTTGGGAGTAGCTGGTGCACTACCTCTCATTCCCTCCTTATTTGTCCTATGCCTCAAAGGTTGTCTGGAAGAGATCGCTTTAAGCGATAAGATCGCCTTAGCCTACTTTTATGATAAGTTTCAAAATTAAAAAAAAAAAAATCAAAATTTCAAAATTCAAAATCATTTATTCAGTTTAGGCTACAAGTAGCTTTTGTGAATGTCACTATGTCATCGTAAGTCTACTCTGGGCGGGAGATCTTGTACTGAGAAGAACCGGCAAGAAACTCAGCAAGTGTCCAGCTCTTTTCTCCCTTACAGCGTCAAAAATATTGGAAAATGCCCTATCATAGCAGGACACTTTCCATTACAAATAAACACAAAATTATAAAAGACAACCACAACATGTAAATAAAAAACAAAAATATCACAAAATAAAAAAAAAAAACTAAGTTAACAAATTTACATCAGGTAAAAGTTTCAATTTCCACAATGTCATACAGTACCACTACAGTACTCTAAAAAAAAAAAAATTGGTTAAGAAAAACCAAGTCAAACTACAGTAAATATTATTAAAAATAAGATAAGTATGCAAGAGCAGACCAGCCTCCACAGGCAGCACCCGTTCACGAGTATGACATATGAATCAGCCATCGCTTCGCTCAACCATATTTTAGGGAACGTAACGACCCGACGCACACGCCACCACCGCAGAGACAAATAAAGAGAGCATGACATACTCAAGATACTCTAAATAAAAACTTAATGATCTATTTAACGCAACGCTGTTTGTTATCTGTAGGACACTGCTGATAAAGGCTATCATATCAGTATAAAAATTATATAAATTAATTTTATTATATTAATTCAAATAGAGTATGTGTTTTTCATTATAACCAAGCTGTTTTATCATCTAAATATTCTTTGACTGTATAATAACCTTTTAAAAGTAATATAGATTTCACATTTTTAAACTTATCTAAAGGTAAATCTAGTACAGTGCTTGGTATTTTATTGTAATAGTGTATACCTTGCCCCAAGAAAGAACCAAGAACCTTCTGTAAACCTTCTGTTTTTTATTAATAAAGCGTTTTTTTCCGACGATCTAGTGGACGCGAGCAGCACAAAACCGGTCGTTGTGGAGATCCTGGGGGGAGGCCTTTGTCCAGCTGTGGACGTCTTTTGGCTGAGATGATGATGATGATGATCAAAGTGTTTATTAGCTATACTCAGGCAGATACTCGCACAGTTGTATGGTGTTTTATCGCGTAACGTAATGAGTATTTCTATATCTACTAACCAGCTCGCTCGCGGCTTCGCTCTCGTAGGCTACACGACGTGCGATTGTTTGTAATAAAAGCCAAACTTATTATAGTACGTTCGTGTTGGTCGGTCCGTAGGTTAAACTTTAAAAATGACAGATTTCCATACAACTTTCCACCTTTATTTCACCTCTCTAAGGGATGGTTTTTCGAAAAATGCTACACGTTATTCTTAATTTTTGTTGAAAAATCTATAGATCGATTAAAATATTCATTTTGATAGTTATAACTTTAAGAATAATGATTTCCCCCAAAAAAAAAACCTTCTTCTCTTTTTTACTCCTTTAAAGGAAATTAAACAAAATTCCTCAGACACGTCATTCTTTATTTCTTTTCTAGAACCCAAATACCAATTTTCATGTGTTTTACTTCAAAACTGACGGACGGACTTTCATACAAACTTTCACCTCCTGTTTCGGAAGCTAAAGGGGAGGCTGACGTAAGCGCTGAATTTTGTCACTGCTTTTTAATTTTTGAGTGCTAATAGCGGCACAGTGCGCCATCTATCCAACGGTCGTTGCAACCGATGGCCATGCAGACGCCCTTAGGGTGTGATTTTCGTAAAATTCTTTCATAGTGGCTGGCTACGTCACTAGTCCCAATTTAATCTAATTAGCTCCAGCGGTTTAGGCTCGGCGATGATAAATCAGTCAGGACAAGTCATTATGTGTATATAGAATATGTACTGAGGCATTGTATTGACAAATTACATGTATTATTTATCGATAAGGATGTTTATTCGTTTATTTGTATCAGTTAAGGATAATTCCGTGACTGTACCTACCTACCTACCTACCTACATTTCTAAGAAGTGGGTTAATTAGGAATATTTGAATTGGAAACTTCATGAATGATAGACTGTAAGAAACAATCTATCTTGTAGGTATATTAACCGCGTCTGTGGTCTAGTAGTTAAGACCACCGGTTTAGACCCAGAGGACCCGGGTTCGATTCCCATCAGGGGTACATGTTAGTGTATTTGGTTTAATTGGTGGTAGGGCTTGTTTATCCGCCTGGCTAGGACGTTGCCAAACTTATGGCATCTATCTTTACAGAGGAGGAAGAGTGAAAGGATGGGGTTGCACAAAAGATCCCGATGGGGTCGAAGTGTTACTGCAAGAGGGAAACCTCAGCAGGCTCCACTAAGATAAGATAAGATCCGCCTGGCTATCTACCAACATCTTATCTAAATATGTCGCCATAACATCAATGTTTGTAGCATTGTTGTTTCGCCAGAGAAATAAGATTGAAGTGCCTCAGTGGTTGAGGTATAAGCAATCAAAACCTGGAACCTCTGGGTCTAAACCGGTGGTCTTAACCACTATACTCCAGAGGCGGTTCAAAGTGTTCTATACTACAGAAAAAAAGATTATTATAAGTTAACAAAATTTTCTTTTCGAATCACCATTTGTTGTCGTTGTCGTTTATTAGTTCGTCATAGCGCTTTTAAACTTTAAAAATAATATGAACGACATTAATCCTTTGCCGGTCAGGTAATAGCGTTTATATATATAAAAAAAACGCGCAATAAAAAAAAATATAGCGTCGCAGTCACATGGCACGGCCCCGGGTGGCGCGACGCGGTATGATACTGTCTCGTCACATTATAATATACTAGCTGACCCGTACGCTTATTAATTCCCGCCCGATCCTCTAAATGACAGCACACATTTACAGAATACACTAAACATGCACACCAGTTTAGGCCCAAGACACCGTACTCGTAGAACAAGGGTACGAAGAACCGGTTCACACACGCTCTATACCAGGCACAGACATGTACCTGGTCGGTTCTCTCCTCCTCCACGGCCCGGTCAACCCGAGCCGAGGTCCGTGCCTTTAGAGGCGCCCTCGGGTTGCTCCGCTCCCCGATCCGATCCGAACCCTTCGGAGAATCTAGTAGGGCACGGGGACGCGCACTTGTGCGCGATGCCGTTCCCTCTAGATAACCTCTGAAGGTGATTCGTTTCACACGGCTTGAGGGACCCTTTACGTTCCTCGCCGCCCCCAAAAAGCCCGGTGAAGCTGAAAATGCCGCAGCGGCAATCAGCAATCTCTCTCCAAAAAAAAAAAAAAGCTTATTAATTACCGCTCTTTAAGTGACAGTCGCAATCGCGACAATTTATCGCTACCAAAACACATATTTCGTATTACGGAGCGAAGAACACTGCGATAGCGCCACGAGCGAGCGATTGACGAATTAAAAGGGCATGACGGCCGTCGCTCTTTAAATAAACGCGACTGCTATCGTAGCAACCGCATCTAGTAGCAGTCGCGTCGCCATTGTGCAATTAGCAACCGGTTGCTTTTTTCGGTAATAAACCTGCTGGCGGACTTCGTACCGCTTTGACAGTTTCTTTCTATGACAACAAAACAAACAAAAAAATCGTTTAATAGTATAAGCGTGAAACTTACATGGTCGGGATTCGAACCCATCCATGACACTATCTACCATTAGCTAGCTGTCTATTTTTTTCAATTGTAATTTGTTCGCAACAAATTTTGCGTAAAATTATATACCTACCTATCTCTTTTATATTTATGTAAAGTGATAAAAGTGCGAATAATTTACAACAAAAAGTTTAAACAAAAACTTTATAGAATTTTTATATGAAAACAAAGATACTCAAAGTAACTACAAAACGGGTAAAAAAAGGCAGGCAAGTAGATATAATATAAGTACTCAACGTCCAATAAAGAATACAATACCTCCTTCCTATGATATGGGGTCCTTCAAAAGAGGCGTGAAGAAGCACCTTGTGGGCCGGCAGAGTGAGGTTAACCGATGTTACACTTGTTTTCACGCTGCACCAGTTATCTTCGCGTTTGGACTCCATTTCCACGTAACATCAGGTGGGACGGAGTCATTTGCCGAGCTAACTATAAAAAAAGAAACAAAACTAAAAACTCGCAAACTAATTTTTATTGTTTTTATATATTGTACTAGCACTTTACTCGCAGCTTCGTCGGCGTGGATTTGAGATTTTTTTTAAATCAAAATATAGCCTATGTTAACCACAAGGTATTTAGCATTGTATCAGTGAAAGAAGTTTTTAGAACTGGATTAGTAGTGCCAGAGATTAGCCCCGACATACAAACAAACAAACAAACAAACGTTACCTCTTGAATAATAGAAATAACGAAAGCTGACAATTTCTTCATCTATTCAGTGAATTCATACCCGTCAGCTCCCATCCCTATCATAGAATGACTCTTTAAATTACACATCAACACACAATTTAAAATAAAACGATAACATGGAAAGATTATTTTAAATTTGCATATAAATAATTTGCATTAAATAAATATAAATAATTAATATTTAATTTAGCTTCAGTGCAGCAATTAGCACTTGAAAATAAAAAGTAAAATTTACTATAGCGTTGTGTTATCGAATTTGTGGTATTTCATCTGCATGGCCATCGGTTGCAAGATCGTTGGATATTTGGTACTGTGCCGCTATTAGCACTTAAAAAAATTAAAAAGCAGTGACAAAATTCAGCGCTTACGTCAGCCTTCCCGGTAGCATAGCGGTCAGTGCAGCCGCCCGGATTGCGTAAGACCCAGGTTCGATTCCTGGCTGGGTCGGGTGGGCGTTTAATTTTTTTCACTGTAATTTATAAATTTTATAAATATATAAATAGTCGCTTTTCAACTTTAAAATAGTATTAAGTTATCCACATATATTTAGTTAAGGAATCTGTCAATGCCAATACAAACTAGCATTCTATCTTTTTTAATTTTTCATAGCTTTAGTAGGATACAATCCGTGCAGCCTTACATAAAAATTACGGTCGAATTTCGACCACTGGGCGACCACTAGTTAATATTAATTCACGAACTACTTTTACTATATTTATATAGAGACTGATAATAATGACGCGTCGGTAGCCGAACGGATAGATGCTCGGGTTAAATGCGAGATATCCTGGTTCAATCCCCATAGCTTCGTTACACTACTGACGTGAATCTTAACAATAATGATAAACTTTTAACGAAAGACAGAAAATAGATTTTATGATAAAAATTATAAAATAAAACTAATTGGTTTAAAATAGCATTGAAATAGTTAATTAATCTATTGTCATCCGACGGCTACATACACGTCAGCAGCTGAACCCTCGCGGTGAAAGAGAGGGGGCGTGCGAGCGAGACGCTGCTATTGTTGCGGACAACGGCGGCGTGGAGTAGAACTTCACAATAGTTTTTTTGTTGATTTGATATTATATAATGAAAATCGCTATTTTGTCTGCTTAAAAACACCCTTATGGCATGATGGTTTTAATGAAATTCTAGAACCATTATAGCATTATAGCAATGCCACCTACCGAGTCCAGTTGTGAATCGAAACCCTCCAAAGACCCACTCAATCGTACAAAAAAAATTACATCCAAAATCAAAATTACAGCCTTTTAGGAGGAGTTCAGTTTAGTGGCATACAACGTATAAAGTTCATTTCAGTTCAGTGGTATAAACGTATTGAAAAAATATATATAAAGCGGTGATTGAAATAAGTAAATAATGCCTAAAGTTTGGTAAGACGGTATGACAAGTAGTTGTTAAAGTTATAAAAATGTTACTAATTATAACTCTTAAATTAATATATTCAAATAACTTAATATTTTAAATATTCTTACAAGTACTTGGTTATGGTAAATGGAATGTGTAGTACAGTAAAAATAATAAATGTGTAAATAAATGTATAAGTAAGGTTTTTTTTACAGGGTGTAAAAAAAACCCTTAACGAAGCTGAGAGGCACGTATTCTTTCCATCTTTACTATATTTTTTTGTATGGGGCCATACCTGGAAACCGTCTCATTCTGGAGATATTTAATTCAAAGTCGTAATTTTTTCTGAAAAGTTTTATGCAAAAACAATATAGAAAAAAGTGATACTTAACTAAACTTTCTTCCATACAAACATTACCAAACTTTTTGATATTTATTAGACAAAAAGCTTATGAATTTCATTTTCTTTTGACATTCCCAGACAACTGCACACATGTTTATTCAACTTAATTCATGCGATTTGTTATAATAATTTTTTATCTTGTGTTTTATATACATATATCAATCTTTATTACATATTAAACGTACAAAACTCAAACGTTTTACGTAAAAAAACTAAAATTCTAAGCATAAAAGTTAAATTAATTAAAAATTTATGTTTCGTTGGCGACTCGGCGCGCCTCTGTGCGGCAGTGAAAAAATATCGGCCGAGCGCATACTTGCTGCCGAGTGCGCAGGGCTGCCACGCACATAATTATTATTATTATTTATATTCTTTATATTAAATGTTTCGTCCATTTCTTTCTATATTATTATGGCGCACGAAAAGTCTCTTCTCGATCCCTGGTAGTAAAAAATACTACAGAAACATTTACTTCAACAAAGCATATTGTTATTGCTAGTTGTTACAGCTTACCGATTACTCTCCTTAACATTAAAATTTGCTTTAGTCAATAATTAGACTTAGCAGTGGGATGTCTATCAGCTGTAGATGATGATTTAATATTATATCAACTGATGATTACGTTATAATAATCTTGGGATGCTCTACCAGCATGCAACAACATAAGCATCAACTTGGGGTCCTTTAAACGAGGTGTAAAGAAAAGCAACTTGCGGGTGGACATGGTGAGGACTGCGATTATTTTTTTGAGAGAGTTTGCTTATAGCCTAAGACGGCATTTTCAGCTTCACCGGCCTTGTTTAGGGGGGGGGGGGGGGGGGGGGGCTGCGATAAACTGATGTCGGACACATTCGTCAGATTCTTTTTTCGTCAGAATAAATTATGTTGTTTTTTTTCTGACGAAAACGGACTTTTGGTCAGTCCTTTTTCGTCAGTCGGTATGGCCAGGGGTATGGTGGGTCCGGAGCGTTTTAAATTTAGGCAGGCGGTTTTTTAATCGGTAGGGGTGGCCGTGGCCGTGTACCCGTGGGGGTACAACATGATTTTAATATTACTGAGATGTTTACGTTCATTAAGAGAGTATGAGGAAAAAGGTTTAACCCTTTCTGTACGGAAGCCGTCCTATGATGCCAAGAGCAAAGTAGCCTTTAAATTCGGAAGGCATAATTTCCTCAAGCCGTGTGATACGAATCACCTTCGGAGGTTTTATAGAGGGAACGGCATCACGTGCCCCGTGCTACTAGATTCTCCGAAAGGTTCGGATCGGATCGGTGAGGACTGCGAGTACGGCACAATCCTGCATCATTAGGTGTCTTCGCATCTAGACTAGACTCTGCTTCTGCCTAACGTCAAATAGAGAAGAGTAATTTGCCTGCTCATCTATAAAAAAATACAAGAGCATAGACAATAACCCAGCACTGAATCACTTATAATAGGCTAATAATAAATGATTTATTTAAAACGCCATTCTGACTTGTAAGGAATAGAAATGGGATTCATCACTTTAAATTTTCCTTAGTCATATGGAAAAATTTATTCGTGGGATGAGTTCTCGTGAGATGAATACGGAACAACCCGATATCGTGTATCTCAAACATGATTCATATGTTTTTAAATTTATTGTATGCAAAAAAAATTCAGTACGCAAAAAAAAAAATTTAGCTAATATAATAATATAATTGACGACGGTCGCCAGCCCTGTGCCCTCCAGCTTGCTTCGTTTGCTTGCTTTAGGTACTTAATGCCCGTCTCGCGCAAAGCGGAGCAACTGAGATTTCACAATTTTGTCCGATTTCTATTTTGGTATTATCGAGACAGCGGAACAGTTTGTTGTGTTGTATACAATCTGTTGATATGAAGCATTTTGCGTGGATAAACAATCGGTCTTTCCTATGACTGTGCTTTTTTTTTAAATAATAAATAGTGTTTTATTCTAAGGTGTAGTGTTTACATGAACCTTGGAAATAGATTTATGACTTATTAAATGACGTGGTGTCACTAATTAAAACGTCCTAAATGGGCAGTAAGTATATATTTTTACTACATGATAAAGATATTTTGGTTTTTAAGGTAAAAAGTAAAATAAATAGCTTATATACTGTTCCACTGCTGAACAAAGGCCTCCATCATTGAAATCAAGTCCACGCTTGCAAATGCGGGTTGGTGAACAAACCCGGGCAAACATCGCAACTACGGCGCTCATCCATCGGTTACTCCATTATGAAAGAAGACCTAAAAATAATCCCGTTAACAATAACTACTCTAACATAAATGGAAAATACGCGAAACCATAAAAAAAAATATTTACGTCACGAACGGTATAATAGTGAAGTTATCCGCTACGCCCTTCTGCGCGTCGCCCGCCGGGACATTTCGTAAGCGTCGCGCGTTGTCGGATTCCGAGTCGGTGTACGCCGACCTGCCGCTCTTGATACTTGCACGAGTTAGGTGATACCGATTGGTGGCTGCGGCTCCGATTTGTATTGGTTTCTTCTCTCTCCTCAGGAGACGCTGTTTCAATGCCATACTAATTTCCGTTAACGTGATCGTTTGGTGAATGAAACGCACTACGCACCCAGTTGTATATGTAGCGCCTTACAAATAAACATAAAATAAATGTGTTGTCTCTTTTACTCTTCTAAAATTTTGTTAAAATTACTAAAATAAAACACGGTACAACTATTCGAAGCTTATTCTCTGTTTATTTGTAGAGCCGTTACAGTTTTGATGTTTGCGGTAATGATAATTTTAATAACAAACATCTTCAAATACGAACACACATTACCTATCTATCTATAGACATAATGTATTGTAATGAACAGGACCAAAATAATTTGGAAATGGGCTGGGCAGTCACTTTTAAATGATTCGTTTTATTATAAAATAAAAAAGATATATTTATTGTCTTGTTTCATAAATTGAATGATGGGAAGCCATCGGTGACCAACGTATCGTCTTCCTAGAACTAGCTGAAAATTACAGCGTGCTGTTTTTATACCATTATACAGCTTGTTTTTCAATATTTAATTTACTTAGAGCTAGATGACAAGATCAGTTTGAATATTTATAAAATTTATAGAATACAGTGAAAAAATTAAACGCCCACCCGATCCAGCCAGGAATCGAACCTGGGTCTTCCGCAATCCATCAATCAATCAAATAAAAAGTAAAATTTACTATGGCGTTGTGTTATCAAATTTGTGGTATTTCATCTGCAAAGGTGAATCTGCATGGCCATCGGTTGCAACGACCGTTGGATAGATGGCACTGTGCCGCTATTAGCACTCAAAAATTAAAAAGCAGTGACAAAATTCAGCGCTAACGTCAGCCTTCCCGGTAGCATAGCGGTCAGTGCAGCCGCCCGGATTGCGGAAGATCCAGGTTCGATTCCTGGCTGGGTCGGGTGGCCGTTTAATTTTTTCACTGTATTTTATAAATATATAAATATTTAATTTAGCTTCAGTGCAGTAATTAGCACTTGAAAATAAAAAGTAAAACTTAGATCAGTTTGCCTTTGTTTGCTAGTGTGTGAGTTAAATTCACTATTTGATCACGGTGCGAGAAGTTGCCTAGCATTTCAGTCATTAACGATCACGTTAACGAAAATGGAAATTTGTATGGCAACAATTTTATCCCCTCGTTTTCCACTGGACACTGCTTCAATGCCATACAAATTTGAATTTTCCTTAATATGAATGAATATAAATTTTTAACGCGCTCTAATCTCCCTGGGTGCCGTGTCAGTTTTGTTTATACTGTCCGTGTTCATTCGATT
Organism: Eudonia truncicolella; assembly: GCA_949315975.1. Classification (NCBI taxonomy): domain Eukaryota; kingdom Metazoa; phylum Arthropoda; class Insecta; order Lepidoptera; family Crambidae; genus Eudonia; species Eudonia truncicolella. The sequence continues at coordinate 7,240,071 of OX438854.1, forward strand.
ACGTTTACGAAATCGAAAATTTGTATGGCATTGGCAACTTCTGAGATGAAATTTTGCCATACAAATACTGGTTTTCGTTACTGTGATCGAAAGGCAAATTAAACTCGCACTAGGCACCTGGGTGACAAACGAGGTTAGTTACAAATAATCGTTTTTGCTAACGTGCTCCAATGGTAAATAAGACATGAACTAAGCAGTCTAGTCTAGTCTAACCAGTACTTTAACAAATTTTGTACTAAATGTAAGTAAAAGTAAAGTAAATAGCCTATATTATATACTGTCCCACTGCTGGGCATCACTACAATTGATGGGTATTGGCTTAATCACCACGCTTTCCAAATTGGTTTGGTGATCACAAACTCGGGCTATGCATCGAAACATCCGAAACACACTTTGCCCGTCCTGGAAATTGAACCCGGGGCCTTCGGGTATCGGGCCGAGCGCTTTGCCACTCAGCCACCGAGGCGTTAAAAGTAAGAACATATTTTGTACATGAAGATTCATTTTCCAATATCTGTAAAAATATTAAGATCGAATGTTGATGACGTAGTTGTCGACATTGAATAAGGCTCCTTTGGCTTACAGAGGAAGAGTAGATAGTGTTGATTAAATTCGGCGAGTTGGATAGAGCCACGATTATAGCATAGTAGTGCACCTGCCCCGGCATGCAATGGTGTGCGGGTTCGAATCCCGCCGGTGGTGTTTTTTCAACACTTTGTCTCTTCAAATTTTAATTTGTTCGCAACAAAATTTGCTTCAAACTATTACTACTAACTACCTACTATTTTAAATTAAAATATCATAAGTAAGTACATAAGTTAATTATAGTAAATGACCCCTTTTCATTTGTATATAAACAGGCGATTCTTACGCGGCAGCGTCTGTTTTACAAAAATCGATTTCGTTTCGTCGACCGTGGTAACGTGGCTATTTATTTTACTTTGTGTAGTGCGACTGATGCATCTTGGTACTTGCTGATTATATAATTGTAGTTATTATTATAATTTAAAACGTCTGTTTATTTTTACTCACAAATAAATAGGTTTTATGTCATTAGATAGTTTTGCTAATGTGGCGTTTGTGCATAATTATGATTAGTTTTGAAATCAGTTTTAATTTGTATTGGGCTTCATATTATTTTGTCATTGAAATGCAATCTTAATATGAGTTTCCAGATAAAGAAGATTAATGTGACATTAAATATCAATTGTTTGTGTTGTAATTGACGGCTCAAAGATTTTTTGTTAGACTACAAGTTTGCAATCAAATTCCATGGGTTGCGGTGGCCGCTTTACATCAAGCGGGCTTTTGGTTCATCATCATCAATCACCAACTCACATCCCACTGCTGGGGCAAGAGCCTTCCCTATGGATGGAAACACCACAGATAGAACGGGCTATAAACCACCAAGCGGGCCCAGTGCGGATTGGCTGTTTGTTAACGACTGCTAATGCAGCCGGGACCGACGGCTTTACGTGCATTCCGAAGCTCTGAATATACTATTAATATAATTAGGCTCAGTTTGAATACTAACTAAAAGAGTAGGATAAAAAATTTTAGCTCAATGTGATATTATACTATCGTGAGATAATTATAGATAAATCATCTCCTGTCCGTATGTTTGCTCAAGTGTTTGTGTGACCTTCAGCGGGTCATTATGAACGATCGCGACACTACGACGTTTTTATAGTCTTGGGCAACTTTTTGTATGAACAGTTCTTTCGTACTCAAAATTCTTAGTGTAGAGTTGGTATTTTTTTTAAATATGTATATTTTACGGGTAAGCACAGTGCCTTGATCGCACCTGATGTTAAGTGATGATAAAGCCAATGATGGAATCGCACTTCACCCGGGATCCTCAACTAGTGAGGCACTGGCTATCTTATCTCTAGCTGCCGGAACACACCAATGCTACAAACATTGATGTTATGGCGGTGGAAGCTAGCCAGGCGGACAAACAAGCCCTACCTACCACCGACCAATTCGAATACACAAACAAGTACCCCCGCTGGGAATCGAACCCGGGACCTCTGGGTCTAAACCGGTGGTCTTAATATATGCGGCGGTTAATATATATATATTTTTTTTTTTGCATTTTATTATATTATGTGCTTTTGATTTCAACCAATTAAAATTTTTGAATAGGATTTTTATAATTTGTTACCCACTGTGCATCATTTTCTTTATTACTTTCGCCAAGGCCATTGCGTGAGTGACCAAAATATGTATCGTCTCTCGCTCCTCCGTGTTTCAGAAGGCACGTTAAGCCGTCGTCGACGGTCCCGGCTGCATTAGCAGTCGTTAAGAATAACAACCACCGCACCGCACTGGGCCCGCGTGGTGGTTTACAGCCTGTTCTCCCTGTGGTGTTTCCATCCATAGATAGGGAAGGCTTCTCGTGCCCCAGCAGTTGGGACATAAAATGAGCTGGTGGTGGGTGATGATGTGATTGTCTGGATTAGGGTAGTGCAAAAGTCATTGTTCTTTGTCATTTATGTTTATTTATGTACTTAGTCACGTTGCGCCTATATTTTATATTTTGTGCTAGCAAATGCCATTTTTAAAACATCATGTAATTTCACTGATCGATACTGATTGATAGCTAGCTCCATTTTAAGATGCCTAGAGTGCCTAGAGTGAGTTTAATTTGACATTCGAAACTTTGTCATACAAAAAAAGCACTCTAAAAACATTGGAAAGCAGTGACAAAATTCAGCGCTTACGCCAGCCTTCCCGGTAGCATAGCGGTCAGTGCAGCCGCCGGATTGCGGAAGACCCAGGTTCGATTCCTGGCTGGGTCGGGTGGGCGTTTAATTTTTTCACTGTATTTTATAAAAAAATTATAAATATTTAAATTAGCTTCAGTGCAGCAATTAGCACTTGAAAATAAATTGGCGAGCAATATCTAGTCAGTGCTAGCAATGTTGCATTAAGCGCTAGATTCTAAGATATTAATGGTATATAAAAGCGCCAGATTCAAATGTTTTCGCTTCTTTTTATTACAATATATATGAGAGAGAAAAAAACCACTACAATGACACTTTACAGGCAACAGTTAAAAAAAGTAGCACAATTTTTATGTAAAACTTACTTCGAAGGTTTTAAAAAAAAGTAAAAAAAATCTCAATGCATTTCGTTTCAATACGGGTGTCAGTATAATTATATCGTATTATGTAATATTTTACCCCTTCAATATAATATCCTCCTATAGTCATTTCATTACGTTAACAAAAAAACATTGAATCGAGCGCTATAATCGCTGAAAGGGCATCACAGTTAGCATAAGCACAAATTATGAAGACTGCAGAAGGCAAGCCCTTTGCACGGACACGGATCCCGGAACATCTCGGAACAGACCGACCGCAGCTTGTCGGTAGATTCCAGTGTCAGTCAGTAACCCTATTCTTGGCATAGTGGCTTATTTGAGACACTTAACTTACAATAAATTTTGAGTAGTGAAAACATTACAAAAACATTATAAAAAATATATATAATTGACGACCTCCTTGGTCGAGTGGTTTGTACACCGGTTTTCATGGTGTCGCCATCTCTGAGGTCCTAGGTTCGATCCCCGGTCGGGTCAATTTAGAAATTACTGGTTTTCTAAATTGTCTTGGGTCTGGGTGTTTTTTATGTATTTAAGTATTTTAAGTATAATTATCCGTGGTTAGTAGTAGTAACCATGTAACGAGTTTCATGACGAAGCTTCTCTTGGGCTAGATAATTGGTGTGAGTGTAAGAAAGTTTTTTTTTTCTTTTTGTGTAAATTTCCCAAAAAAACTGCCAATTATAGGTTTAAGCTTACCTTCTGGGTTCCTTATTTTGTGGCATAAGATTCCGCGTCGCGTTGCGCCCGATAGCTCCATCCTTGTCTCGCAAGCCCTTGACTCGATTAGGTACTGGCAGGAAGAACACTATACTCCTAAGGTAATATCAGCCTTATTACATTAACAATAAAGTCGATGGTACGCAAAACCAGCGAGTTTTATTGTTCCGCTCATTGTACACGTTTTATCTATTACACAACAGTTTCGAGAAATATGTATGTGAATTAATTAGTTATTTGTGTTATGTGTTTTTAAATTAGTTAGGTTATTTTATGGGAGGGTGAATCCTTGACCTATGGTTGCTTAAGTGGTTTGGTGTGGTCTCCGGTTAAGATAACTAAAAAAAAATATAATTATAATCACAAAAACACAAATGTTGAAAAAATTTCCACGAGCAGGATTTGAACCTGCACCCTTTTGACGTACCGGGTCAGGTGCTCTCCCAATTGAGCTATCGTGGTTCTAACTAGCCCGCCGAAATTATATACTTAAACAAAACAAAAACATTTTATATAATTATAAATAAATTAATAAAATAATCATTTATTCCGTTGAGGCTACAAAAGTTCGCTCGTAGGATTGTCGCTTGCAATTTAAGTAGCTTATGATGGAACAGTTTACCAGCACACGTTTTCCCTCCTTCCTTATTGCATGGCGTCCTTCAAACGAGGCGTGAAGTACACGACCCTAAAGTTTATACGGACGCCCCCTACCAACCGTCAGGTTATAAAGTAGGTGTCAGACAACCTTGCACAAGCATAACTCGCACAAGGGACCATCAACGTCAGGTCGCAAGCTAGATCAGGACGCGCTGAAGGCCATTCCTCATCCGGAACTCTTAAGACTAGTGTCTCGAGCGAGTTGTCCCGTGGACACGCGTATAGTCCACTGCCCAATATCCAGATAGGTTGCCGGAGCTGTAAGCTAGCTCACTTCTCGTTGCACTAAGAGTACAACTCGCATTTACCACTGCTCGGGTCGTCAACTCTAAAGTCGACTACCAAATGTCCTCATTGGTGGTGGAGTTGTAGGCCTTCGCTTCTCAGTACCCATCCAGGTACATCGCCAGGTGAGGGTGACTGATGCTGCGTTGTTTTCAAGGTGCACCTGTCGCCTTCGCGTCTGGATTCCATTTCAAAATTAGCGTCTGGTAGCGCTGTAAAAGCCGTTAAAGGCCAAAAGCCAAATCTTTTCTAAAAATTTGTTTAAATGTCTTTGAACTAAAACGTTTAAGAATATAATAAAATACAATATAATACGTTATTGTAAACAAAAAAAACACAGACATGTTTAACAAAAAATAAATATAGGAGTCATACTATGGGCGGCCTCCCCCCGCCCGATCCTCTAAATGCCACTACACATTTAGAGAATACATTAAACATGCACACTAGTTTAGGCCCAAGACACCGTACTCGTAGAATAAGGGTACGAAGAACCGGTTCACACGCGCTCTACTCACCAGGTACAGATATGTACCTGGGCGCTTCTCTCCTCCACCACGGCCCGGTCAACCCGAGCCGAGGTCCGAGCCTTAAGAAGCGCCTTCGGGTTGTTCCTCTCCCCGATCCGATCCGATCCGAACCCTTTGGAGAATCTAGTAGGGCACGGGGACGCGCACTAGTGCGCGATGCTGTTCCCTCTAGATAACCTCCGAAGGTGATTCGTTTCACACGGCTTGAGGGACCCTTTACGTTCCTCGCCGCCCCCAAAAAAGCCCGGTGAATCTGAAAATGCCGTCTGAGGCAATCAGCAAAATCTCTAAAAAAAAAAAAATGGGCGGCCTTATCTAAAAGCGATATCTTCCAGGCAACCTACGGATGGAGAGGATTGATTTTAGTAGTCCGTAGTTGGTAGTACAGTTTAACTGGCTGTTATAATCATAAGTATCTCCATTATTAGCTATAGCTGTATGTACAGGTGAATAGGTATGCAGTGATTAGATAATGCAGAGTGCACTCCGCATTACCGAGCTCAGTGAAATCCGCCACGAGCTGAACACAAAATTTAAAGTAAATAATATTGCAGGGAAAACAAGAATGGGGGGTAGTCAACCTAATCGACGTTGACGATGTATAGCAAAACACATAATTTAAATAAGTAAAATCGATCAAAATTACTCATAATTGAGAGTTATTCCATTCGGATTAAATTTTTATTCCGGTCCTACCCACTGTTGTAGATAAAAAAATAAATAAATAAATGAAATTTAGCAGTGGCTCGGAGCCTTCTTTTTAACACAATTTGCCTGTTCCAAGAGGTTCCGCTCTTTCTTATCTCTAAGGTATACATAGAAGTTACCACGTACTTAATCTAGTTATTTAATTAATAATATAAAAACTAAGTATATATGAGGGTGTGTGTGATCGTATGTGATTATTACATTAGGTATTAGGAAATAAAGGTCTCTAGTTCATCATAATTTATATTTTTTAGCCAAGTTATTAAAAATAAATTTAAAATGTTTTTGTACGATCAGCAACAAAAACCTTTTTGTTTTTATTCAACCTACATGGAAATAGGAGGAACATTTATGAGAACTTTGTCAAATATTGTTGTTTTTTTTCTTTTAGTTGATGGCTTCGTGCGATTAGCACATTTAGCCAGTGTCAAAGTATTTTTTTTACAAGTAACACATAAATATATAATATTTCCTTCCAGTATGATGATGATGAATGACAATAGAAACGAGAAGTGAGAGTGAGAAATGATATTCCCCCCAACTCCTCGATTATCTCAGTTAAGATTCAGGCTTTACTAATTCCACACGCGGACTTCTTGAGAGAATTTGAAAAGTGCAACGTTGCACTGTTTTGTTTCATTTGCCAACACTCATGCGCACTCACGAACACTTAACGGTTAATAATCCAGAACCGCAGACAGTCCCTAATATTGTGTTGTAATTGTTAGTCTGCATTCTCCAAATGTACCTTTTAAACTAATCATTATAATCTCATTTTCATTAAATCATGTTTTTTTTTTCGCTTTACTCGCATAACTACAAAGTACAGGTATTGATATCGTATTACATCACTTAAGCGAAAATATCAATAGCATATCTATGTATTGTGGGTTATTCTAAACTCGCCATTAAGCCATCCTCATTAAATTCGCACTTGGCAACTTGTTTATTACTTACTCCTTAGATTAATATAATGAGGAGCTTGCGATACGTATATCAATAATAATAATTGCTCGCTCCGCTGCCCGCTCCGCTCGTGCGTTGCGCCGCACCCTAATCTATTCTAATGTTAGTAGCCAATCGATAAACTGGGTTTAATATGACAGTACGTACACGCGTGCACACAGACCGTTTGTAGTACGTACCGACTGTGACTGTGTGTTGTGGTTTGTATTGTAGCATCCTGGGTATCTGAACAAATATATTGTATACCAGTTTAGACCCACAGGTCCCGGATTCGATTCCCTGCGGGGGGTACATGTATGTGTCCTCGGTTTGGTTGGTGGTAGAGCTTGTTTATAGGCCTGACTAGCTACCACCATCTTATCTAAATATGTCGCCATTACATCAATGTTTGTAGCATCATTGTTGTGTTCCGGCAGCTAGAGATAAAGATAGCCAGTGCCTCACTAGTGAGGATCCCGGGTGAAGTGCCATTCCACCAATTGGCCTTGTCATCAAGGCACTGAGCTTACCCGTAAAATATATTGAATTAAACGTTAGTTTTGTTAGATGATGTACGTAACAAATGCCTTTGTCTTTTTCTCGACTCTAGGTCTTGACCTTTATGCCTAAAGTTAGTGAAAAAGTGTGAAATATAAAAAAGTTTAATTATAATTATAACTCATTCATAACGTTAAAATACATTTAAATACATTATTCATATTAGAAAATGATATTGAAAAGTAATATACAAAACTACAAGAAATAACTACGTCATTAATTACTCTCATCACTTAATTAAGTTAAAGTAGCTAGTTTGGTTTAGTTATAAAAATAATAACTGGATAAAACTCTGCAATCTCTAAATGTAACTATTAAACGAAAAACTTTATCTATACGGATCTACTCGCGTTTATTATACATTTTATTCTTTTCTTTTCTTTCTTTTAGTTGATGGCTTCGTGCGATTAGCACATTTAGCCAGTGTCAAAGTAATTTTTCTTACAAGTAATACATAAATATACAATATTTCCTTCCAGTCAGTATGATGATGATGAATGATAATAAAAATGAAATGAGAAATGATATACCCCTTAACCCCTCGAGTATCTCAGTAAAGATGTGGGGCTTTACTAAGCCCTCACGCAGACTTCTTGAAAGAATTTGAAAAGTGACGTTACACTGTTTTGTTTCATTTGCCAACACTCATGCACACTCACGAACACTTAACGGTTAATAATCCACCATTATTTCACATTAATATTCGACATAACACAAATTTTAGAAAATAAAACAAAACCGCAGACATGACTCTTCACTTTCCCGCCAAGAAGTCCATATTTTATTAAATTCTAATTCAAATAATTTATTTCAGGCCGTAGTCGATATTGAGTTAGTAACAATAATTGCTTAAATGCAGATACAGATATATTATTACTATTTATGTATACATTATATTATTACAATTATAATTCTTACATTGTACTGTACTATACTAGCGGCCCGCTCGCGACTTCGTCCGCTTGCGTGAATACCCGTATCCCATAGAACCCTAAAGCAGCGCCACCTACCGAGTCCAATTTTATGCATGTATTGTACATATAAACCTTACTCTTGAATCACTCTATCTATTTAAAAAACCCGTATCTACATAGGGACAGACAGACAGACCTTTGTTTTATACTATGTAGTGTGAAAGTGATTTTACAATATGACAACATTACATTATATTATAATTCAACACCTAGTATTTATGTCCTGCCCCCCGACCGCCTAACCGATTGCCTTGGCTACGTGTATAGTTTATGACGTCATCTTATCATTTCGTACCACCTATGAAAGCAATATCGAAAGCTATAGGCTATAGCTTTCGATATATGCCTATACCTATTAGCTAGATGGCAAGATGACGTCATAAACTATACACGTAGCCAAAGCAATCGAGTTAGGCGGTCGGGCCCCTGAATGACGATTAAAACCCTTTGCGAACAAAGGTGAGTAGATGCGTTTATAGTGCTCCATTCCAATGTGTGTAGTGTTCAACTTTACAGAACAACAACGCTACACAAATACAGAAGGAATAGTCTAGAAGCTGCATGCCAATTAGATCTAGCATAAAGGATAGGGTTAGGACACTGTGCAATATAAACAGCTAAATAAAAAACGGTACGATAAAAAAAACTGAGAAAAAAAACACGGTTTCCTAATCTCCAAATTGTGTATAAGCTAGGTATATTAATAAGTTAAACAAACTGATTTGGCAATTTAAACTTTATGTCGCTGGAATTAGGGTTGAATTTGTGCCGAGTATTAATGCACGTTTACGTAGTTACGCCCTTCTGGCTCTGGGTGGCTTTGAAAACTTTGTGAACAGTCGTGTGGTGGGATCGTGCTGCTTTGATACTTGTGACTTTTTAATGATTCGATGTTTATTTGGAGTTCGATTCCTGTGTGGTGTAGGAATTGTTTTATTTTCGACAGTCATATAAAGAGTTAAGTTCCCATATCCCATCTTTTAGAGATTCCAATTTTGTTGATTGTACTGAAAAGGAGTTTTCATTGCTGTAACAAATATTTATCATAGTTGGAAGTGAACTAAAATATAGATTTAACTGTCTTTAAATTTAGACACCTTTTGTGTTTTTGTGTGCCTTTTTCTGTTGTTTTAGTAGAAAAATAAAGGTAGGTAGGTAAGGCAATGTACTTAAATATTTACTAAGAATCGCCAACAGTTGAAGGATTAACCACACATTGTGGTGCTCATCCAGTTTTTTTTAATACACTTTAAACTCTTTCAAGATTTTATTCAACCCCGCGCTTCGGGACTCGGGAGGCACGTTAAACCGTTGCGCGTCGGTCAGGGCTGCTAAATGAAGATTACAAAAAAGAAATGTTATATGCCTGAATCTTTTTCGTAATTACGTGAGAGAGGTTAATATATAATTTGAAGGTAACGTCATACATTAATTACTATGTATGTCACTGTGTAACATATTATGACTAGTGTTTTTTATATATTTTAGCGTTTTATTAACGCTTAAATATACTTAAGTAAAATTTAAACACTGAAAAAAGACGACAACCTCAGGCGGGAATCGAACCACGCACCTTCCGCATTCCGGCCGGCTGCCTTAACCACTTGGCTACCGAGGTCTGGCTTTCACCCGTCGAAATTTTTCAGTGCTTGATGCTTATGTTTTTTAGTCAACATTGCTTCATCAATCTTAGAAGTTTTCACCTCTGAGATCCGAAAGAAATATTTTTACAAATATTTGAACATTCGGTTAAGATGAAGCTGCGTTATAGATAAGTGTTTTTTATATATTTTAGCGTTTTATTAACGCTTAAATATACTTAAGTAAAATTTAAACACTGAAAAAAGACGACAACCTCAGGCGGGAATCGAACCACGCACCTTCCGCATTCCGGGCGGCTGCCTTAACCACTTGGCTACCGAGGTCTGGCTTTCACCCGTCGAAATATTTCTTTCGGATCTCAGAGGTGAAAACTTCTAAGATTGATGAAGCAATGTTGACTAAAAAACATAAGCATCAAGCACTGAAAAATTTCGACGGGTGAAAGCCAGACCTCGGTAGCCAAGTGGTTAAGGCAGCCGCCCGGAATGCGGAAGGTGCGTGGTTCGATTCCCGCCTGAGGTTGTCGTCTTTTTTCAGTGTTTAAATTTTACTTAAGTATATTTAAGCGTTAATAAAACGCTAAAATATATAAAAAACACTTATCTATAACGCAGCTTCATCTTAACCGAATGTTCAAATATTTGTAAAAATATTTCTTTCGGATCTCAGAGGTGAAAACTTCTAAGATTGATGAAGCAATGTTGACTAAAAAACATAAGCATCAAGCACTGAAAAATTTCGACGGGTGAAAGCCAGACCTCGGTAGCCAAGTGGTTAAGGCAGCCGCCCGGAATGCGGAAGGTGCGTGGTTCGATTCCCGCCTGAGGTTGTCGTCTTTTTTCAGTGTTTAAATATTATGACTAGGCATATTTATTTGTTACATTAATAAAATATGACATCCACCGTAATCGCATCAATTATTGTAGTTATTGTACACGACCATGCAGAAGCGAATTAATACATTATTATTGTTATGCAGGTATTTCTACGTAGTCCCAAATTCAACAAAGTTAAAAACTTTTGTGTTGGTATTTTTGTAAGTGATTAAATAGTGTTGTTTGTTGTTTATATTTATTGAAACGCGGTGCCTATTATCACCGGAGACGGGCGTTAGTGCTACTTCTGCTACACATTTTTTTTTATAACTAACTACAGTTATTAACGTACAACGTATCTTTTATTATTAGCAGCTTATAATATGGCTCCTTAACAACGAATTAACATACTTATCCATTACACAAACCTTTCCCCCCTTTCGGGATTCGAATACGCGAGTTCCGTTAACCACTAAACTAAGGCTGTCATATAGCCTGACGATGTTAAAATTAAGTTGATCCCGATAGTTTGCGCATGAAAACACGCGCGCGTTATGTAAGCGAAGTATCAAGACGGCGCGGTCGCGCTCTGCGACCCAACTCTCATCTTTCACTGTTTTCGGTCAGGTACGTATTGGGGAGGGTATTGGCGATAAACAAATACGAGGTTGATAAAATCCTCGTCTGTGTTATTCATAAACGCGAAAAGCGTTAGTTAAAGCTTATTGTGTAAAGCTCGTTGCTTGTTTATTTTATTTTAGCACGTTTAGCACGTGGATTTAGCACGGTTAAATAAATAATTTGTTTGGTGTAGACTAAATACTTTTCTTAGTGTATTAAAATCACTTCGATGTACGCTTTATTTAAAATATTTTGTTTTAAAAGGAGTAACTAACGTGTTTTTTGCCGGAATTTTCTGATAGATGATCGTGTTCCGAACTGGTGGTAGAATTTCGACTAATTAAAAATGCTAATGAGAGTGACCTTATTTATATAACAACTCTTCAACTCTAGGTTAAGCTTTTCTTGTTTTTCTTTTGTTTGACCCATTTCATTTCGTTCAACTAGTGTATTTAATTTTACATTTATCCGTTGGATGTTTTTTTCATATTTTGAATTGATACAAGTACGTGAAACAGTATACATGGCACTGAGACACGAATTTAAAATGAATGAACGAGTGAACGTTTTTAAATAGCAAAATTAATGTTCTGACCATAGTTTGCAAGAACGGGTGCCTACTGCCTACCTGCATAGCATAGAACGAGTTTTATTTGTCATTTCACTTTTACTACTTACTTACTGCGCTGGCTCAGGGACCCGAAGTGGATCTTGGCCTCCGACATGATATTTCGCCACTATGGTCTGTCCTCCGCCACCTCTCGCCAGTCCGGCCGTCGGAGGTGGCTAAGATCCTTCTTAACCTGGTCTATCCAGCGATACCTGGGGCGTCCTACCGGGCGCTTCCCGGTTGGTTGGCCCAGGTTCTTCGCAGCCCGATCCTACTCACTTTTAAGAAAACGGGAATTTGTATGGCATTGAAACAGCGCCTCCTAGTGACAAAAGAGAGAAGAGTACTTATTATTCCTATACAAAAACTCATTTTCGATAAAGTCACGGAATGGCTAATAAAATTTGCACTAGGCGTTTAGAAGGCGTTAAAAAATACACAGCCCTGGTTTGCAGGTCAAGTTCATACGCGAGCACGTTATTCGCTATATTGTAGCGATAGATGGGGAAAATGATTTAATTCATTACTCGTTTAATCTGTTGAAACATAAATATAGAATGTATTTGCATTTAATTAAAATTAATTGTGTGATTGTGTAGGTAACTTAATTTTTTTGCTTTGAACGGTTTTTAGTACTAGTTTGCGTTCGCGGCTTTATTTGCGTGTGATTAGGTCTTTCACATTATTTTTCTTTGAACGGCATGGATTTGGCATTCGTGGCATCCTGTTAAAAAAGTTTTTATCAAGTATTAGTAATTAGTAAGTAAGCATTGTGAATGAAGGTAAAGGTTTCAATTGAAAAAACCCCGGCTTAATAGCTAGAAGTACCGTTTGATTGAATTTGTTTAATCTATCATATTTTACAATTTATAAGTGATAAATAGCGTAAGTAAGAACAACTAATGAATTTTGAATTGTTCTGTAGCTTAATTTGAAAAGCATTCTTATTTTTTACTAATGTTTACTTTTTTGTGATATATCACATTTACACATTACAATTTATATAGATCGACTTTTAAGAATGTTATTCTTGGTGAACCCTGCAAGGGCACAGCAACAATCGGAGGGCTAACTAATTCTAAAATGTAATTATCTATGATTATTTGCAAACAAATTACAATTTGAAAAAAGTGTTGGAAAATTCCACGAGCGGCATGCGAACCCGCACCCTATGACATGCCGGGTCAGGTGCAATACCAACTATGCTATAATTATTTAGTTTTAATATGATTGGCTCCGATCAAAATTTACTAGATAATGGATCCGGAACAAAAATCCATCTTGAAAGTGTTCCTGTTTGCTCGTCTATACATTTGAATTTCGAATAACAAAACCTGAAAAAAACATTGGATAGCATCAACAACTTCAGCTTACTGTGAACCTTAAATCTTTAACGTAAAGATTAATGAAGGTTGCAAAATATTTGTACTTAATATTTACTGTCATTGTCACAAATGTCATTGTTTTTTTCAAGCGCTCATCGGGAATCTAGTACATAATTGATCGAAAATTATAAACCATATGAATAATTAAATTTTAAATAATCAGTAATTAAAAGTAATAATAATACTAATACCCCTCAGTGCGGCCCTGGCGCTCCCGCCCCGCGCGTCCCTCGCCGCCATTTCGTGTTATTGAGAATTTATGCCGGTAAGGACGGTGACACACTATGCGCACGATAATAAATTAAACGGAGTTAATTTGTTGAATTATATTAACATTGTTATAAATACTATTACAGATAGAAATATATTTTATTGTTTTGTGAATCATAGGGATGTACATTATAGCCCCAAGGTTTGATGCTCTTAAGGTAGTAGGTATATAGAGGTTTTAATTAAATAATGTAATAGCGTATATTCTGTATATATACGTAGAACATTTATACAGAATTGTTTACAATAAAAACACTCTTTTTGGTTTGAAAATGTAATAATAATAATAGAGTACTACTTCTTTCGTTATTAAAGCATCCGATGTAGTCGTGCATGCGTTTAATCTCGTATCTACTCATACGTTATCCGTGATCATGGCGTATGCTACTTACTGTGCTGAAATATCCAATATCAAAAGATACCACATTAATGTGGTAATAGTTCCGTTAATAATTACTTTAAAATAAATTATTTTATCTGATAACTAGACTATTACCCATCTGATTATCTAAATACAATTCACAAAACTTTAAATTTTCTCGACATTGGTAGCGGTAAAGAGAGAGTCTTTACCGCTACCGCTCGATACCGCTTTTTAAAGTAATAAGAGAGTGACTCTTTGGCGAAAATATGTTTTTCTATATAAACTATATTCACGCTGTTTGTTAACATGTGCCCTCATAGACACATAACTTATCGTTTTCCTGATTGTCTATGCTTTTTTTCTTTTTATACGTAGCTCGACTAATGACTCTACTCGCCTGATGTTAAGTGGAAATGGAGTCCAGACGCAAGGACAACTGGTGCAGCGTGAAAACAACGCAGCATCAGTCACCCTCACCCTGCCGGCCCACAAGGTGCCTCTCCACGCCTTGTTTGAAGGACCCCATGTCATAGGAAGGAGGGAAAACGTGTGCTGGTAGACTATTCCATCTTTTGGAAGTGCGACAAAGAAACGAGTCACCAAATTTCTTTGTGCGCGATGGAATGTTCCAGACAGTACAAGGGTACCTTACTTGATGATGGAAATGAATTATTAAACCAACATCAATGTAGCCGTTCACTCAGCTATGAGGATAATTAAGTGTAACCAAGACTGTTAGATAGACAAATAGGATGCATGTTATCCTGTTTAACCCTTTTTTACCTGAAATCATAGTGACCTTTCGTGATTATGCTATAATTGTAGCCTCAGTGGTGTAGTAAGAGGTCTCGGGTGCGATGCTTACCGACGTATATATTTTTATATATTTTTTTTACGTAGCACGGCAAATGACTCTATTTCACTTGATGTTAAGTGAATATGGAATCCAGATGCGACGACAACTGGTGCAGCGTGAAAATAACGCAGCATCAGTTACCCTCACTCTGCCGGCCCACAAGGTGCCTCTTCACGCCTCGTTTGTAGGTATTGTTTCCATTTGGTTTGCGTTAGGGTTCGTTTTAAGGCTGTTGTTTGATTGAACAACAATGTTGTTAGCATTGTTGTGTTCTTACTCAACCGAATAAAACTATTGTACAGGCGCCTGCACATCAACCTACGTCAAATTTCGTCAACACATTTTCAACCGTATTAAGAAGGTATAAAGTTCTTTTTTTTATTGTAAGATGAGCTTGCTCTTGGCCTCATTCCAATCCATAGGGCTATGAAGAGGCCGACGATGGAACGAGCTTGCCTAGAAAGAATGTTATGTTCAAAGTCCATTGAGGAAATAACAGTTTGTGGTAGGTTGATGCACGGGCGTATTTTATTACAAACTTGAAAAATAAATTTTTAATTATGATTTTATTTTTATTTTGTTTTAAAATTAACTTGTAATTCCGCTCTGCTCCGGAACAGATCGGGATAGTTATCTACATAGGGAGACCATAAGTCCTCCAACTTGCATTAGCTACTGTATAAGAACAAACGTTACCATACCATTCATAGCATTAACAGTTTATGCGTCTTGTTAGTTACGCCATTTTTAATATTATTAATGGATTTTCAGAATTTGTCACACCGGTTTTCATTACGTTTTATTTAGCTTTACACTTTTCAGGTGTACCATTGGAAGTCCATTTTATTACAACCAGAATTTATTACCACACATTGAATAAAAATAAATTAATGTTCGACAATATTTTTATTGAAATTATATGAGAATGTACACACGCCTGTACACATCAACCTACCACAAACTTTCAAATTTCCTCAAGAGACTTTGAACTTTGTTACTAAGTCGTATGGTATTGAAGAAATTTGACAGTTTTGGGTAGGTTGATGTGCAGGCGTCTGTACCTAAAAGAGGCTGTAATATATAAGTGGCAGTTGGCAACCATCTGCCTTAAATTAAAATATGTAAACATTAACACCTATTCACGATAACAGTCTTATTTTTATCATATTTCATTCGCTAGCTACTTCGTCCGCGTAAACTCTGATCACATGGGAATTTCGAATAATCCGTCATAAAAAAATTTAATAAAACTTATTTGCTAAGTTCTTTTGAATCGTTTTAGAAATGTTTTACTTACAACCGATTCAGGACGTTAGCTATGGAAAAGAATGGGCGTAAGAAAATTAAAAAATATATATGTTTATGTCATAAAAGGAACTAACAATTCCTTAGTAAAAAAAATCGTAAATGTTACGGCGCTTATAGCGTATATGGGTTACATTATTAAGATCACAATAAATAATAAAGTCTAAAAGCTAGCATAAAGGCAAATACACTAAAACTATGGAAAACAAAAAGGAACAAGTCAAAAACTATTCTAAAAAACTATATACTACAACGACAGCTGCCTAAGTTTCTAGTTTAGGAATATTCCCCTTGGACCTCCCAACACTTTATGTTGGTCGATAATGATAAGACAGTCAGTGAGTGAGCAAGCATTTTTATATGTGTAAAATTAATAGGTATCTGATATTGCCAAGTTGTCTGTTTTCTGTATAGCTAAGTGAAGCCATCTATCTCACAGTGTGCACCGCGCCTTACCCCAGGGGCGTTGCACCGCATAGATCCGACTCGCTATCAATTCGACGCGCGTGTGTGCGTGTCACATGTCACTGTACAGGGTGATCCCAATTTGGGGAACTATTTATAAGTAAGCATTATATTGTTTTTGTATGATTTGTAAAAATATATCAGAAGGCGCTATTATACATAGAGATAAGATGTAGATCGATTTTTTAAGTGTTGAACAATTCAACACTAAAACTTAAGAAAGTCTACATACAAAAGGCGGTCTTATCACTAAGAGTGTTTTCTTCCAGATATGTTAAATGAGTAAGTGACACACCACTATAATATAATTATTTCAACTATCAAAATCACTTGCATTAGAGTAGTTGTTAACGGGATTCTTACCATGTTTATTATTTGTGAGTATCCGTAATTTCGATCGTTTTGTCTGCTCATAAAAATCGACCCGCATTAACTTCAGTAATTCCGTGATAATGACGCATGCAACTGTGCCGAAGTATCGGACACTCACAAATAAACATGGCAATGAATCCCGTTAATCCCGACACATCCAAAAAGCTACGTTACTACTAACGCTTGTGTTGGGCGTGGGTTCACGTTACGAGTCAGTAGTGTAACAGTTTAACAGAGCTATGGGCATTGAAAAACGTTAGTTTTGCTGTGTGACATCTTTCCTCTCGCCTTCTATACATACAATTTGCGGGAGAGACTTCGTAGAAAAGGGACGGAAGTAGGGTCGTAACAGTGTGATCCGTAACAGTGTGATCGGCTAGCCTTCTATATATACAATAATTTGTGGAAGTGATTTCGTACAAATGTGATCGTAACAGTGTGATAGGATAACAGTGTGACATGTCTTCTAATGAGTATTTACTGCATTCTCTTTATGATTTGTATAAAAATATACGAAGTCGGAAGCGCGCAAGCGCGCGCCATTTTTTAAATTTAAAATCGATAATAAGAACAAGACATTACTATTATGACATGTCGTAATTTTGATGTGTCAAATGTCTTCTAATGAGTATTTATTGCATTCTCTTTAAGATTTGTAAAAAAATATACGTCTTTTTTTCAGAATATAATAATAAAATTGCTTATTACTAAGGTGATATGTCAAATGTTACACATCATATGCGACTACTGTAAGGCTCGCTCGGTTTTTTCATTTAACCATAACATGTTAAAATGTAACTCTCCTTTTGCCACAAGGAGACGCTTCGTGTCACACAAATTTACATACATACATGACATGACTCTCGGATCCTACTCCAAAAAGGGGTAGCAAAGCATCTATATCGCCAATTTTGAGTAAACTCGCCGTTAGTGACCTCGTCGCCACATTTAGCATCATCAAAGCAGGGCTCCGAGGTGGAATAGATCACATCAGTGATGGGCTGCAGCCAGTCGCTTGATGTGCGATCTTGGAACCCTTGTCCCTTAGTCGGCTCTGACGACATGCACGGGGAGTTAGCCAGCTGATACATTATTTTTAAGTGCCAGACCAGCATGGACTTCTTTATCTGTTAATTATAGATACTTAAATTTTGAGTGGACCCAATAGCTTTAAATATTTAAATAAGTTTGATTGCAGGTTGTTTTGTTTATGATCGTTAATAAACATTTTTCGCTGTAGTTTTTCATTCTTTTCACGTTCCAGGCCGGAAAATTTAAGTGTTCGTAAATGTGATCGAATGCCAACTTGCAGAAGCAAGTAGCAGTGCGCTCGGTGCACAATAGTCTTAACCTTTTAATGTAATGTACTTTTAGACTTGATTCAATAAAAGTAGGTTAATTAAAGGATAGATTATGTAGTCGTATCACGATATGATTTTGTGGCTTATAGGAAATGTTGGCAGTGTAGAATCACCAAATAAGGAGACTGCAGGGTGGTAAGCTTCACACAAACGCGCTCGAGCAACGCACACATAGACAACCTCTCGCGGACGCGGAACCTCGCAACAACTGCGCTCGGACTGTTCCGAGCTGTTCTGAGATCCGTGTCCGTGGGTCTAAATTCAAAATTCAAAATCATTTATTCAGTTTAGGCTACAAGTAGCTCTTGTGAATGTCACTATGCCATCGGTTCGTAAGTCTACGCAGGGCGGGAGATCTTGTACTGAGAAGAACCGGCAAGAAACTCAGCCAGTGTCCAGCTCTTTTCTCCCTTACAGCGTCAAAAATATTGGAAAATGCCCTATCATAGCAGAACACTTTCAATTACAAATAAACACAAAATTATAGAAGACAACCACAACAAGTAAAAAAAATATCACAAAATAAAAAAAAAACTAAGTTAACAAATTTACATCAGGTAAAAGTTTCAATTTCCACAATGTCATACAGTACCACTAACAGTACTCTAAAAAAATTGGTTAAGAAAAACCAAGTCAAACTACAGTAAATAATACTACAAAATAAGATAAGTATGCAAGAGCAGACCATTCTCCACAGGCGGCACCCGTTCACGAGTATGACATATGAATCAGCTATCGCTTCGCTCAACCATATTTTAGGGAACGTAACGACCTATGTGTGCAATGCTCGGGCTCGGTATGTAATATGCTCATCTTTCATTATCCTTTTTTGTGGTAGAATTGTATTCGCTTACCTGTTGTAGCACAATCATCATCATCAGCCCGCATCAGTCTGATAACGACAGATACTTTAGAAAACTGTAATTAATAAAATTGCTGGTTCTGTAGGCAATAATTTGTGTACCTACCTGCTGAAAAACCTTGTGGGCCGGCAGGGTGAGGGTGACAGATGCTGCGTTGTTTTCACGCTGCACCAGTTGTCTCCATTTCCACTTAACATCAGGTGGAGGGGAGTCATTTGTTAAGCTACAAAAGAAAAAAAAACATATGACACAGAGTATAAAAAAAAAAGAAAAAGAAGTGTAAAAATTGTGTAAAAATGATACTGCTAATCTGGACGTACGCAACACAGTCCATTGCAGGCCGTTTTTTTTTATTCCTTCCTAGTAAGCACTTGGCCGTTATCTCGCCCGATGTTAAGTGACGATAAGGCCGAAGGTGGAAACGCACTTCACCCGGAACCCTCAACTACTGAGGCACTGGCTATCTTATCTCTAACTGTTGGAATACAACAATGCTACTAACATTGATGTTATGGCGACATATTTATTTGTTTTATCATCGTCATCATCATCATATTCAATAGTATGTATCTATCTTACTGAGGAGCTCGAGATGGGTTTAATGCGGTCACCCATCCGTGGATCTGACGTTGCGATAGTTGCTTAACATGCACGATTGCGTGACCGTTGCTCTACGTTAAAAAATATTTATTTTAATTTTGTCATTTTAATTTTCGTATCAAAAAAGATCACCCTTTATCGCTTCACCTTGTTTTGAGCACGTACTTACGCACACTCGCACGGTTTTCACATACACACTAACAAATATACATGCGCACACACAAAGTTATGTTAAATTTAATTGTTAAATATAAATTGTATTTGCCATTCGTTTACGAGCATTCAAAAGATCTTTTTTGGGTTTACTCAAAAACTGAGTGACAGTGTGGGTTTTGTTCACTATACGTATTCATTCGATTACGTTTCATCATCATCATCATCATCATCATCAGCTCATTTTATGTCCCCACTGCTGGGGCACGAGCCTTCCCTATGGATGGATAGGGAGAACGGGCCGTAAACCAACACGCGGGCCCAGTGCGGTGCGGTGGTTGTTAACGACTGCTAATGCAGCCGGGACAGACGGCTTTACGTGCCTTCCGAAGCACGGAGGAGCGAGAGATGATACATTTTTGGTCACCCATCCGATGACCGGCCTCTGCGAAAGTTGCTTAACCTCAGCATACCGGGCGCGTTAACCACTGCGCCATCGAGCTCCTCGATTACTTTTACGAAAACGAAAATTAGTATGGCATTGAAGCACCGCCTCCTGGCGACATACGAGAGGAGTTAAAATTTTGCCATACAAATAATTCTCGTTTTCGTGATCGAATGGCGTATAAAACTCGCACTTGGCACCCTGTTGGAGTAGCAAGTTTACTGTATTGAACTTCTAAGTATGTGAAGTTTTTGATATTTATTTACTGAATATGTTTTTGTTTTGTTTATATAATTTAACGCCAATTTTGTTACGAAACAAACGGACGGTAGTTGTTGACATTGAATGGGCGCCTTTGACTTTCAAAGTAAAAAAGTAAATGGTGTTGAATAATTTCGGCGGGCTGGTTAGAACCACGATAGCGCTATTGGGAGAGCATCTGACCCGGTATGTCAGAAGGGTGCAGGTTCAAATCCTGCTCGTGGAAGTTTTTTCAACATTTGTGCTTTTTGTAATTTATTTACTTTGTTGTTATAGTATACGAAGGTAAGCGGGCTTAATACCGATTTGTAGTTTTTACCAGTCAACTTTAGGGATAGGCGGGAAAATAAAAAGTTACATATTATTTACCACTTGGCTACCGAGGTCTAAGACCTCGGTAGCCAAGTGGTTAAGGCAGCCGCCCGGAATGCGGAAGGTGCGTGGTTCGATTCCCGCCTGAGGTTGTCGTCTTTTTTCAGTGTTTAAATTTTACTTAAGTATATTTAAGCGTTAATAAAACGCTAAAATATATAAAAAACACTTACATATTATTTAGTATATACTAGATTGGTTACACATACGTGCCACTTAATACATAGGAAGTGCTAGGCGGACTTAATGCTGGATAGTGGTTTAACCAGTCATCCATAGGGCTTGGCACAATAATGAAATAACGAACATATCATTTACTGATAACATATACAGTACTAGGCGGACTTAATGCCAAATGGTAGTTTCTACCAGTCAACTCACTAAAATATAACACTTTTTACTTTTTAAACATAGATCGATTAAACATAAAGAAGTATGTATTTAGTTTAGAGCAATATCATTGAGGGCGCTTCTTGTAATGGATTGAAGATTTGGATAATGGCTCGAACAGGTTATGGGTAGAAAACGATATTATTTGGGGGAACCCAGCTGTTCAATAAATTGCCGAATGATGTTAAAAACTGTTCTAAAAAGTATTCAAAAACAAGTTACGCTAATGAGTACGGTCACTACGGCCAATTCTAAAACACCAATTAAAAAACACCGAGAAGTCTGTAATAGGTCCACAAGGCATAATGAGAGACTGTATGTACCTACCGTTAACTAGAACGAAATTTCACAAGGGCAATTCTTACTGTATGGCCATCAAAGTCTATAGCAAGCAATTTAAAAGAAAATTATCGGAATGGTTACTAGAGAAGTGCTTTTACTCATTACATGAGTTCATTTTATTAACATTGTAAAAATAATATAATGATGTTATAACTGAAATTATAAGGTATAATAATTTAATTTAATAAGGTTACTTTGATATAATATTTATTAATGTTATTGTTAGTTTGATTATTGGATAATGTTGATTTAATTGTATATTTACGGCAGAACATACAGCTCAACTGTTTCTGTAACACCCCATTAACTATGTTCTAGTAAATAAAGCCTATTTCATTTCATATTTCATTTCATTTCATTTCATTTCATTTCCCTGAACGACAACTTTGTAAATTCCTACATCGGCCATTGCCTTGTTAGGGCTTTTCCTACTTCAGCCATTTCCCTGAAAGACCACTATGCAAATTCCCACTTCGGCCACTTCCCCGAAAGACCACTGTGCAAAATCCTACTTAGGAAATTTGCCCGAGTGACCTCTCCGTGAATTCCTAGTTGGGCCATTTCACTTGAAAAATTAGACAAATAAAAATATATAGCTTCATTGGAGCAACAATAGAGCGGATAATTTAAATCAATTTTATTATTATGTTTATTAATAATATTAACATAACAATATTAATATTGTTGTTATGTTTTTATCTTCTTCTTTTTTCAATAATTTATAGTATATCCTTTTTTTTAAATATAAATATTTTTTATATCACCTTTTTTATGTTTGTATCTCAATTTAAGCGAACTATAAAGTTTTTATTAGAGATAAATTTCTTCAAACCGATTTATACGTTATACGCAATGGAAAAATTCTCAGTTCAGAAAATATGTATGACTGCGTGCGTGTGTTGTGTGTGTTGAAAAAATCGCTCAGCCGGGAATCAACCTATAGAACATTTCGATAGCAAAATTAAATTTTATCAATGTTAAAGATTTTTGAAACTTGTCTTACATTGGACTATGAAATCTATTATATTATGATTATGAATTGTTATTTTATTTGGGGCAGTTTTTTTATTTATAGTAAGTAGTAGTTATAAAGCAAATTATATATTTAAATCTATATATGTAATGTTCGTTGATACAATTACTTGTTTTATATGAAACATAACATAACTAACTACATTAAAGCAAAAAAAAAATTAAGATAACTAAAGACAAAATAAAACCTATAAATAAAAAATGTCGTCCAGCTGTGGGCTCATGGGCACGGTCCCAAGAATGCTGGCAACATTACCTCTTTGGATTGCCAAGCTATACGTTGGCAGAGGCAGCTGCCAGCCTTCTCGTCAACGGAGGCTTCAATAAGGCGAGCACTCAACTCTTCAACAAGCTGCTTGGCCTCCGGCCCCCATGGACCCAATGTCTCCACCGCAAACGGAACAAACAAAAAAAACAAAAAAAAAACAAACAAACAAACAGTAATAGTTATAGTTTATAGTTTTCATAAGTTTAATTTTCATTATTTTAATTTACTTGTAATTGTCTTTGTTTGTAAATAAAACACCCCCTTCAATATTTTAGAATACATGTTATTCCATTACCAAAACAATCATATAATTCTTCTGTATACGCGTATGTCACAGAACTCCTCCTAAGCGGCTGGACTTTATGGTGTGTGAGGGGGTGTGTTTGTGTGTGTGTGTGTTTGAGTTAGATGGTTGTTTAGAATCATAATTGAATCCGGAACATGGCGCTGCACCTATCAAGGACACGGAATCACGCATCAGCTGCGATCGGACTGTTCTGAGTTGTTCTGAGATTCCGTGTCCGCGAGAGGTTGTCTATGTTTGCGTTGCTCGAGCGCGTTTGTATGAAGCTTACCTACAGCCAGTCTCCTCATTTTGTGAGGCTGTTGTGTTCAATTAATTTTAATTAATTCTAAAGCATATATTGGTACAGATGTTCGTTGAAAAACAGAATGAGTGGATAGTTTTAATTTTTTTTTTGTAAATGTCGTTACATTTGTGGAGTTTCATGCGCCCATCATTCTCCACAGCTAAAAAATAGACGTCCTGTAGTAGATAAAAATGTATGGACGATTCAAAAGCACTATTCGTAAGTTTATGCAATTATGTGCGAGTTCAAATGCTGCCCTTTTATTTTGAGTAAAAAAAACCCTCGCAATCCCGCTCGTGGAACTTTTTCAACACTTTGTCTTATATAACCGTAATCTATTATATTATATATAACTAAAGACAAAATAAAACCTATAAATAAAAAATGTCCTCCAGCTGTGGGCTCATGGGAACGGTCCCAAGAATGCTGGCAACATTACCTCTTTGGATTGCCAAGCTAATACGCTGGCAGAGGTAGCTGCCAGCCTTCTTGTCACCGGAGGCTTCAATAAGGCGAGCGCTCAACTCTTTAACAAGCTTGGCCTCCGGCCCCCATGGACCCAATGTCTTAATTTTTTTTCTTTAATGTAGTTAGTTATGTTATGTTTCATATAAAACAAGTAATTGTATCAACGAACTTTATTATAATATTTCTGATTATATTATATATATAGTTATTTGAAAGTTTGTAGTAGTCTGATGTGTAGGCGTGTGTATGTACAGATAAGTGTATCGCTATTTACAAGGAAATATTAATTACACTATTTTATCTATTTACAAACGTACAGACAGGCGACTGTGTCTTGTATATTAGGTAGGGGTGAGTTTAAACACCCACAAAATGCCGGCCGTAATTTGGGCGGCTATTCTGGAAGCCGGGGACGGTTTCGGTTGAAGTGGTATTCGGTCGACGTGTTTTGACAATTTTTTTTGTATACTGTTTTTTTTTAGTTAAAATCACCTCTGTGGTCTAGTGGTTTAGACCACCTGTCCGACGCAGAGGTCCCGGGTTCGATTACCAGCGCGGGGTACATAATGAAAGAAACAAAGAACATAATTGACTTTACAAACAGAAATAAAAAACATAAAACAAAGTACAAAGATAAAAAACAAACTTCAATTGAGACTTTAAAAATCCTACTAATATTATAAACGCGAAAGAGTATGGATGGATGATTGTTACTCTTTCACGTAAAAACTACTGAATGGATTTTAATGAAACTTTCCTCGTACAGACCATGACCCAGACCAGCATATAGGATACTTTTTTTTTTTCTTTTTGTAGTCTTCGCGAACGAAGTCGCGGGCAACAACTAGTAAATAATAAATCTACAAAAGTAGTAATTTAATGTGCAAAAACGGCATCAAAAAAGAAAGAGAATATGGTTAAAAGTATGTACAGTATTAAATAGAAATATATAAGTACGTACTAATTCTTTTTATGAAAATACAATTTTAAAATTTGGATTTGGATGAAATTTTCTGTATGTGTTCAAGTGGATTCGAGAATGATTTACAATTGGACCCGGTAGGTGGCGCTGCTCTAGGGGTCCATCATGGGATACGGGTGTTCTTAAGCGGACGACTGATTTGTTTGTTTTATTGTCATGGAAACTGTCAAAGCGGTACGAAGCAGTGTTGCCACTTTGAGAAATTTGTCGCTAGATTTAGGGAATTCTGCAATAGCTCAATGATTTTGTGATTTTTAGCGACTTTCCCAAGACGGCATGACCACTTACCATAATGGTGGCTCTACCGCTTGTTTAAAAAAATATTAGTAAGGTATTTATTTATTATAGTATTGACAACACTTGTCTTCTCCCATTCCTGATTAGGTCTGTACGGAAGAAACCCAACCCAAGTAATTCGTTTGCTATTGTCATTCGTGTCTTCGGAGTCTCAGAACAAACACGCCCCCTAGCAGATTTATTTAGCTTTATCGGTTATTATACACTACTCTACTAGAGGGCGCTAACAGTGGCCATGATATTACTTAGTTTTTATTAATCTTGCCTAGATGGCGTTGTCAGGTTCGGTGGACGGGGCGGACGTAATTAACGACCAGTTGTTCCTAATTCTACGTCTGATTAAAAATTTTAAAACTAATAAGTACTTCTTGCTAAGTAAGAACTATAATTATAATTTGTTTATGTTAAAAATGATTAAAAATTAATGAAACATTACATTCTTTAACCGACTTCAAAAAAAGTAGAGGTTAAAATGTTTTTGTTTTGTTTATATAATTTTAACGCAAATTTTGTTGCGAAACAAATTACAAAAACACAAATGTTGAAAAAAATTCCACGAGCAGTATTTGAACAGGCACCCTTCTGACATACCGGGTCAGGTGCTCTTCCAATTGAGCTATCGTGGTTCTAACCTAAGGAGGAGGTTTCTCGATTCGACCGTATAATTTTTTTTTTTTATAAAATTTAAACACTGAAAAAAAAAACAAGATTTTTTTTTTCAGTGTTTAAATTTTACTTAAGTATATTTAAGCGTTGGTGGGACGCTAAAGTGTGTAAAAGGCACTTTTTTTTTTATGTTTGTTCGCGGATGACTTCGTCGTTTATTAACCGATTTTGATGATTCTAGTTTTGTTGGAAAGGAGATATCCCAAGGGTGGTACCATGATAAGGAAACCAGGATCTGATGATGGGATCCCAGAGAAATCGAGGGGAATAGAGTTGATCTGATGATGGAGCCGAAATACAGTCGAGGGAACTCCTCAACGATTTACAGCAATTACCTGGTGTTTGGGCTTGATTAATTTGTATTGATGAGAAATTTACACCTAGATGGGCTGTGACTGTAATTAGGGGTCTGATGATGAAGACGAAGGACAGTCAAGGGAACTCCTCAACGTTTTACAGTAGCTATTTTGTGTTTGGACTTTCATTTCTATTGATGAGAACTTTGCACTCATATGGGCTATAAGTGCTATAACAGGTCTGATGATGGAGACCATAGACAGTCGAGGGAATTCCTCAACGATTTACAGCAGTTACCTTTTATTGGGCTTACTTCATACGGTTCCATATGTCAAAATGTTCAGTTCGTACAAAAATAATACCTCATTAAGATTGAAGTTTTACATAGGAATACCACTGCCTACTAGGCCGTCGTTTCCTCATACGAGCAGCGTCCTTGTTAGGTCTACCCATCACTAAAAATCGTTAATAAATTGTTTTTAAAACTTAAAAAAGTAAAAACAGCTCTAAAAAGCAAGAAATAATTGAAATCATATTACTTATTAGTTTTTTTTTTTTTTTTTTTTTATACTTAGCACGGCAAATGACTCCACACCACCTGATGTTAAGTGGAAATGGAGTCCAGACGCGAAGACAACTGGTGCAGCGTGAAAACAACGCAGCATCAGTCAACCTCACTCTGCCGGCCCACAAGGTGCTTCTTCACGCCTCGTTTGAAGGACCCCATATCATAGGAAAGAGGGAAAACATGTGCTGGTAGACTATTCCATCTTTTGGAGGTGCGACAAAGAAACGAGTCACCAAATTTCTTTGATACAAGAAGTTACAAGTTACCTAGATACGCATATCAGTTTTAAAGAAGGTCTATTGAAGGCGGGTGGGGCATTTACAATAAAAAAGTGGAGATAATAGAAACAACTATAAAAGTTTAAATGAGACAAAATTGTTTGTATTGTATTTCTTGCTTTATAGAGCGGTTTTTACTTTTTGTGTTTTTATTTCGTGTTTAAGACCACTTAATGAAAAACTGGTTACTTATTCTTATAGAATAATAAATTTAATAGAATCATGACTGAATAGGGTCTAGGGAATTATTAAGAATTTTTCATGTTCTGAATTCTCATAATCTAGCGAAATTCGATGGTACTTCTTGTGGCTTGTCCGAATTTATGGTGGCAACACTGGTACGAAGTCCGCCGGTACTTATATTTTTTGATGGACTCGGTGGCCGAGTAGCAAAGCGCTCGGCCCGATACCCAAAGGTCCCGGGTTCAATTCCCAGGCCGGACAAAGTGTTTCGGATTTTTGATGCGTAGCGCGTACCCCGTGTTTGTGATCACCGACCCGCATTTGGCAAGCGTGGTGATTTAGCCGCTACCCGTCAATATACTTTGAAAGCGATGACTTGATTTCAATGCGGCCTTTGCCCAGCAGTGGGACAGTCATTGGCTGTTTACTTATGTTTTTCTAAAGCTGTAAGCAAACGTCTTTATATTTACAATTAATCAAAGTTAAAGATGCTTCTGCCTAAACACAAAGAGAATGATGCGGATGTCGAAACAGTGTCGATATAGCCTGCCAGAATAGTCCCCTGGGGTTGGTTACTTATTTGAAAGCAATTTTAGTTCACCACCCCCTCCTTTATAAGAAGGGGAGGTATTCAGGGCTGCGCTCACTTGCTTCTATTATTTTTGTAAGTATAACTTTAGTAAATTGTTATTACCTACTTCAAAAAGCTTTTGCTATAAGTTAACACTTTGAGCTTGTAAATTTTGTTGTATAAATGGTTTGTTTGGGTGTATGTTCTTGCTTGTCCTTATATAAAAATATATAAAAAAGTGGCCCTTTTACTTAGAATATACTCAATATTTTATTGTGTTACAAAAGAGGTGTCTGTCGTCTGTCAGTTTTTTTAAATGTCAAAAAATAATCTTATAAACATAGTTGTGTACATTGGTTATGGCAAAAATGTAGCAATACCACAGAATAATTATGGCGATATAACCACATAACAAAATATTGATAGGTATCTAATGTATTTTTTTTTATTTTTTTATTGATTATTAATAAAAAATGGCAATAGCCAACTTAAGCCTCAAAAGCAAGATTATCTAGTTGAGTGCCATTTCACCCGGCCCGATGTTCGGCGGCGATGCATAGCAGAATTATTGCAGTTGTGGAAAAGAGACGCGAGTATATCCGCCGCTACACGCGTCTCGTTTTCACAACTGCAATAATACTGTTATAAGAGCTCGTGGTCTCACTTCTCAGGCAAGGCAAAGTGATGGAGGTCTTTGCCCAGCAGTGGGATAGTTACTTACTTACCTACTTAAGTAATGGCTCCCTACTTACTTGATCCCGTATGTGTTTACACTGCAGATACAACCTCTAAGCACATGTTGACATCTCATTTTCCAAACCAATGAACCGTATTTGTTAGTTAGTGTAGGTTTAATGTCGACTTTTATCGCCCGGCCTCTGCGTACAGCCACAAGGTAAGACAAACTTCATGCAAACGCGCTCGAGCAACGCGCACATCCTAGACCTAGACCTACTGTCATACAGACAACCTCTCAAGGACGCGGAATCTCGGACCATCTTAAACCAGTCCGTGCGCAGCTCGGCTGTGCAATTTCAAAACGTAGCAGAGGACATTAGATACATTTTTCAGGAGAGTGAAAAAACGTCTTTTCCACTTGAAGAGCGTGCCGCAACTGAATTATAAAGTGTTTTTGTTGTGTTTATATAATTTTAACGCAAATTTTGTTGCGAAACAAATTACATTATTATGATCAGATGTTAATGACGGTAGTTGTTGACATTGAATTGGCGCCTTTGGCTTTCTAAGTAAAAAAAGTAAATAGTGTTGAATAATTTCGGCGGGCTGGTTAGAACCACGATAGCTCAATTGGGAGAGCACCTGACCCGGTATGTCAGAAGGGTGCAGGTTCAAATCCTGCTCGTGGAATTTTTTTTCAACATTTGTGTTTCTGTGAATTATAAAGCTCAGGTTAACGGGAGTTAGCTTAAAAGTTGCAGGATGTCTTTGGCTTTAATATAAATGTAATATTTATCATATAATTTTTATAATGCACCTTAGAAAGCACTTACTTAGAGTAAACTTGTTTCTGATGGATGTGTGATTGATGGCCAGAAAACCATTTTAAAAGCTAGCAACGTCCTTTACTAGGGTTTGCTCTGGTTTCGAAAAGCTACATGTCAACGGATCGACTGGTTCATAAACCTAGTAACAGTCTGCCTTAGGTTTTGATCTGGTTTTCAAAGGGTAGATACTAGAGGAAAAGAATGGGACTCCTGGGGTCGGCCTATCCGAAACCGGAGGACTTCAGGCCCTTCGCTCTTAAGGACGTTGCCAAACTTATGGCATCTATCTTTACAGAGGAGGAAGAGTGAAAGGATGGGGTTGCACAAAAGATCCCGATGGGTCGAAGTGTTACTGCAAGAGGGAAACCTCAGTAGGCCCCGCTAAGATAAGATAAGATAAGTGGGCGACCCACATTTCAGTCGCGTTAGTTTCTTGATTCCGGGGGCATTTTAGAATAAAACCTAGCGAATGTCACTCATTCATGGATAGTGTAGCTTTATATTCCGCAAGAAATTTACAAATCGGTTTAGTGTAATAGTTAAAATGTCATACTACTGTAATAATTAGACTGTGTCATACTATGATTGTTTATATTATTATGTTATATCATGAACATTGCTGTTTTGGTTATAAAAACGAATTAATAAGTTTATTTCATTACTTATAATGTTTATGTTAATTTAATTTCATATGTTAAATAATCTAGCTTAAAAATGTGCGCCACCTCTGATTGGCTGAGCGCTGTCAGCCAATAAGGCGTTACTTGGTAGTAGCGGTGGGGAGGTCTCTTTAGAGACATTTTTGAGGTGTGCTGGCAGTCGCATTCGGGTCGCCAAGTTGCTAACATTGTAAAGCAAAGTTGCGGAAGGATTAATTTAAGCCTAAAACAATTTATTAGTTTTACTTAAATTGTAACACGAAGTGCCAATAAATACATCATTAAAGTGACAAAGTGTTTTAAAAATCACAACCTATTCTCTTCTGACGCTAATAATAAAGTGTTATTACATTAGTATATTCTGACACTGCGAATTCGTGCGTAATAACCTTTTTAAGTCTCATTAAGCAAAAACCCTTTTTTTATTAGTCCCTTGCTAGGTTTAAAAGTTGCACGTTGTTGCGAGATCTTGTTTGTTCTCTCTTGTTTACCTTTTTAAAAATTTCAAAATTCAAAAATTCAAAAATCATTTATTCAGTTTACGCTACAAGTAGCTCTTGTGAATGTCACTATGCCATCGGTTCGTAAGTCTACACGGGGCGGGAGATCTTGTACTTAGAAGAACCGGCAAGAAACTCAGCAAGTGTCCAGCTCTTTTCTCCCTTACAGCGTCAAAAATATTGGAAAATGCTCTATCATAGCAGGACACTTTCCATTACAAATAAACACAAAATTATATATATAGAAGACCACACGTAAAAAAACAAAATTAAAAATCTAAACTAACAAATTTACCTCAAGTAAAAGTTTCAATTTCCACAATGTCATACAGTACTCTAATATTAACAATAATAATGTCTTATTTATTTTGTTTAATATTTAAAAATGTAAATTTATATAAGAAAAAATAAATAAAGATAATAATAATAATAATAATAAGAAAGAAAATAAATAAAGAGTATAATAATAATAAAATTTTAATAACAAAAATTAAATTTTGCATACTAGTGATAGCGAAATGGGCTTGTACCAATTATTTATTAAGATGATCTTATTTTGTACCGCATTTCAAGCAAATAAAAGGCGACCCATTATAGGTAAGCTTCATACAAACGCGCTCGAGCAACGCAGCCATAGACACTCCTCATGGGCACGGAAGCTCGCAACATCGTTTCGGGGTTCTATTCTGTGTGTGCTTCTATATTTTATTTTATTTTATTTTATTTTATTTTATTTTATTTTATTTTATCATCTTAGGAAAACCAAGGTTAACAAAATTTAAATAGGGTCATCAAGTGATACACATAAAACCACTAATAGGTTCTCACCGATAGAAGTTACTTAATAATAATTAAAACTAGAAGCACTAAGCAACGCATTATTAACCTCGCTCAAACTATTAACGAATTGGTATTATCGCAACAGAATATCTAGTAAAGAATATTATGTGGGTTCGAAGAACCGCTCGCTCAACATCCGCCTCGCCGATGGTACACTGGTATAGAAGAGGTCCAGCTCAAACTGTTTGCTAAGTAAGTTAAATTTGTCACGCGCACGCCATAAGTAACTATTCTGCCTATAATTGGTATTCGCTTTCGGTAAACAGAAGGTAGGATATGTTTCTATATGTGCTTGAGCGCTGTATGTATTAAACTTACCTTCTGGATTCTCTTCTGGAACATTCTTCTGCAAAATTGTAGAAATAAAGTTGTTGGGGCACAAAATAGTAAAATGGATAGCGCAGTCCGCCCCTGCGCCCCACCCCTCCCTGCTCGATAATATCGTCGGTACGTCCGGGATTTTACGAATAAGTAATCTAACGCCGCCGACTGTATCGATTCGCCGATGTGCTCATTGACAATCTTACACTATTTTTTTAAGAATGTTTATCAATTAATTAATCAGATAGATATATTATTTATGAACTACTGTAATCTATCCTGCTATATATAATATTATAAACGCGAAAGTTTGTAAGTATGGATGGATGTTCGTTACTCTTTCACGTAAAAACTACTGAATGGATTTTAATGAAACTTTCCTCATATACAGACCATGACCCAGACAAGCCCCCCAACCGCCTAACTCTATCGCTATCGCGCTCTATAGTTTATGGCGTTATCTTGTCATTTCAAAAGCGATATGAAAGCAATATGAAATCAATATCGAAAGCTATAGCCTATAGCTTTCGATATTGCTTTTATATCGCTTTCGACATGACAAGATGACGCCATAAACTATAGAGCGCGATGTCGAGAGCGATGGCGATAGAGTTAGGCGGTCGGGGGGCCGGATATAGGATACTTTTTTTTAACTTTTTTTTTACTGTAGTCTTCGCGAACGAAGTCGCGGGCAACAACTAGTCGTCTATCTATACTATAAATGAAGAGGTAACGTTTGTGACTTTGTCTGTTGTTTGGTATGTCGGGGCTAATCGCTGGAACTACTGGGCCAATTAAAAAAAATATTTCTCTGTTAGAATGCTGCATCCCGTGCGGGTAGGGTAACATAAGCTTTATTTCATTTGAAAAAGGGTTTATTTTTAAATCTTATATCCACGCGGACGAAGTCGCGAGTGAAGTGCTAGTGTTGTAGATACATGTAATTGGTTTACCTTTATAACAAATAAATCAATAAATGGATATTTACAAGTTGTCAATTAAACAAAATAATAATAATAATAACTAATTAATTAATGTTAGCGACTTTCCGTAGCTATTTAAATAAACTAATAAACTTCCTAACTCATGAACTACACAATCTATATAAATAAAAATGAATGTTGCTAAACGCAAAACTCGAGAACGGGTGAACAGATTTGGGTGAAACTTTGCACGTAGACAGACCATGACTCGGACTAGGATACTTTTTATCCCGGTGACAGGTACCTGTGGGATAGTGTAGTCTTCGCGAACGAAGTCGCGGGCGACAACTAGTTCAATATAAATAATTCAAATTAGGCTACTATTATTGGCTCTTAGAATGTCACTATGCCATCGGTTCGTAAGTATACATGGCGGGAGTGAAATGAAACTACTTTTACGGATCTACTCGCGTTTATTTTACACATTAATTTGATTTAATGTTTATCCTGACGTTTCGGACCTTTTGCAGGGTCCGTGGGCACAGGGATGTGACCACGGACCCTGCAAACCGGAGGCTAATGAAATTAAACAAGTGCGTGTCGGGCCACGCGCAGTAAAGGGTTCCGTAGCCGTAGCGTCCGTAGCGTCTTCTCGGTAGAAGAGGGCTTTTATGAACATTTATTTAACGATGGCTCATATACTTAAATGTAGATACTACCGGTTTCACACACCTGACAACGTTATTTATGTAGTTCCCTTTGTACTGCGCCAAGTACATTTTATATGTTGGTCGACTGTTACTCGTAAACTTGTGAAGCCTACTAAGCTGTCTTCCTTTTAACTTCGTCATTATATACAACTACCGTGAATTTTTTCACGTATCCAAAACCCAACACTTACGGGTAAACAAGAAAAAAAAATACATCCCCACTTCACGTGTAGAAGAGGTAATCTAAAAAAAATATTTTTCAAAATTTTACTTTACCACTTTGTCGGCGTGATTAATATGTATATCCATGCCAAATTACAGCTTTCTAGTACTAAGACTCTATGAGCTAGACTGGGGTCAGACAGATGGACATGGCGAAACTATAAGGGTTCCTTGTTGACTACGGAAACTTAAGAAAATCCTAATTTCAATCGGCCTGGGATTCCATCATACATACTATTAGATCCCAGCCCCAACACCATACTGGCATACCAAAGGACACGGAACGCACCTAAATAAATTTAAATGAGGGTATACAAGCTACCAACTAATTATGAGACGACCAACACCTCAGTATTCCTGTGACCACGCACCCTGCAAACGGTTCAAAACGTCAGGATAATCAAATTAATGTGTAAAATAAACGCGACTACATCCAATAACAATATTAAATGAGAAAACAATAAGAATATGTAGTGAATAAAATACCTGAAATACATTTTTTGATACAAGCTTTTATTCTTATTCAACCAACACTTGTGGGGCAGGTCACACCACAGTTGCAGGTGCAGTAGTTGGTAGATCGATGGCGTGGAATTATTAATTTACATTGAATGGGTGGAGGACATCTTGTATACGCGACCGTGCGTCAGAACTATACAAATGACGTATAAACGAATCACCAAAGCGAATACTACAAAATTACAATATACAAAGACAAATAATACAATTTACCAAGAAATCGGTGTTAGAAGAAGAAGACATTTTCTGGTTGTGTCCAGAGTTTGGAAAGTTATCGGCACATAAACTATTATCAGATTCTCTTTTGTTTAGTTCAATGTTGTCGTAGTTAAAAGTCGTAGTTAAATAATTACAAAAATATGGATCATACATACATACATACATACATACATACATACATACATATAATCACGCCTCTTTCCCGTAGGGGTAGGCAGAGACCACTTCTTTCCACTTGCTACGATCCTTACATACTTGTTTCGCTTCGTCCACTTTCATTATTCCCTTCATACATGCTCTTCGGTTTAGGGTACTCTTGACCTGACCTTTTTTCAAGACGTCCCTGATTTGATCTCGAAACGTCCGCCTAGGTCTACCCCTACCAACACTTTCATTCACACTCGCCTTATACACTTTTTTCGTCAATCGTTCTTCATCCATTCTCTCGATATGGCCAAACCATCTCAGCATACCTTTCTCAATGTTTTCACTACATCTTCTTTCAGACCACAACGTTTCCTTATCACACTATTCCTTATCCTGTCACTCAGTTTAACTCCTATCATACTTCTTAACGCATTTATTCTGCTTTCATGTTTCTTCTGCTATACCCAACTTTTACTTCCGTACATGAGTGTCGGAACCAACACCCCCCTATGCACAGCCAAACGAGCCTTGTTAGACACCTTCCGACTGTTCACAAAGGAGTTCATAGAGGATCCATAAAATTGTGCCGTGTAGTGACGTCTGACCTTTGCACACCATGTTTAATTTAATAATCAGTTTCCGTATTCACCAGAATGATCGACAACAAACATAGCGGTATTCTCGTCGACGAATACAACTATGGAGTGTTTGTTATTTTAGGAATGTAATTTATTTAGATCGTGTATAAAATAGTGCCTAAGATACTTCCTTGACCTCAACACCTGTACCACATTAAACTTCCTTTAGTTATCTTTCAGTTTCAGTTAAAAAAAAAACAAGCCATACTTAACAATTATTTCCTTCGAGCACTTTTACTAAAATCTTCCATCTCTTTCCTTACAGGATGAAGTGCTAGCGATCAACGACAAAGTGGTAGTCCGAGCCGAAGATCTCCTCAGTTGGGTGTGTGATGGCACCGGGTGGCGGTGGGGGCTTCGAGCCGTGTGGCGAGGCGCATGCGCCCCGCCGGCAGACCCCAGGCCTTCGGAGCCCTTGCACCAGGCCAGGCTTGACTTCAGCGATGTGGAGCGGGAGAAGAGTGCCATAGGTGAGTTTTAGTTCCTACTTAGCTAGGTAATCAAGTTATGGTAAGGGTGATGGTTGAACCACGTAATTCTCAATAGAGAACTGTCTATCGTACCTCCAACTGCTGACAGCAAATCGTGGGACCCCCACGCCTGAGTCCCTGGACCAGGCTTGACTTCAGCGATGTTGAGCGGGAAAAGAGTGCTATAGGTGAGTGTATGCCGCAGCTGGATCTTATAGTGACGTTCAGGCTGATGGTGAAAGTGCGTATGAGCCACAATCTTCAATGAGGAACTGTCTGAAAACCTGCCTCGACGTCAGAGCTTGGCTCGGTTTGAGTAATGTGGAATGCTATAGTAGGGTGCCATGGCACTTTGTTCCTTTTCTCAGCTATGACTTCTAGCGACGATGGTGGCAGTGGGTAATCCACAATGGAGACCTTTACCTTTCCTGTTTCTGCTGACGCTGATTGTCCCAGGGCCACCCTTCATCTACCCTGGCTTCAGCGACATGAAATGCGAGTTGAGCGTTTTAGGTGGGTGTTAGTACTCCTCAGTTGTGTGTGCGATGGCACCGGGTGGCGGTGAGGGCTTCGCGCCGTGTGGTGGCCTTGCGCTATAAAAGTAAGGCTGTGGAGCGGGAGAAAAGCGCCATAGGTTGATAAGGCAAGTAAAGTATAAAATAAAAGCCTCCTAAATTACTTGCCAGCTCTTCTCGGTCGAAGGCTCTCCCAAAATCTAATCTTAAAGATTATTAGATTTATAATTTTTTAACGTCTGCAAAGATGAATCTGCATGGCCATCGGTTGCAACAACCGTTTGGATAGATGGCCCTAGTGCCTGCTTAAAAAGCACTCAAAAACATTAAAATAGCAGTGACAAAATTCAGCGCTTACGTCAGCCTTCCCGGTAGCATAGCGGTCAGTGCAGCCGCCCGGATTGCGGAAGACCCAGGTTCGATTCCTGGCTGGGACGGGTGGGCGTTTAATTTTTTCACTGTATTTTATAAAATTTTATGAATATTTAATTTTTTAACGGTTTGCATTGCACGTTATTTACCACAGAGTGTTACCACAGAGTGACAAAGTCTACTGGAATGTATGTATTACTAGCCGTCACCCGCCCGCTTCGCTGTGCGAAAATTTGTGATAATTTATTTTTATAGCACAATCTCATGTTCTTACCACATACAAATTTTCATCGAGATCGGTCAAGTCGTTCTTGAGTTATAAGAGGACATACAGACAGACAGACAGACAGACAGACAAAAAATTTCAAAAATCGTAGAATTGGTGTCAGTGAGTCGTAAAACAAATATTTATCCCAAAATTTGTCAGAAAAATTGCATGTACAGACAGAGCCTACAGATTTATATAGCAGTACAGATATAGCTTCATATGTCATTATAACTTGAATGAGAATAAAGATCTTTAAACCTAACCTATGTAAAAAATCACTGATGTAAACAACTACTTGCGAGATCTATTAAAATAAATCAAGAAATAAACAAGTGCCTGTGAAGACTTATCTATACTATAACCTTTGTATTTTTGTATGTATGTATGTATGTTTGTTTGTAACGAATAAACTCAAAAACTAATGGACCGATTTAAAAAATTCTTTCAACATTAGAATGCTACATTATCGCTGAGTAACATAGGCTATAATAAAAAAAAAGTACACCCGTGCGAAGCCGGGGCGGGCCGCTAGTATTGTATAAACGTTTTGACTTTGATTCTATTTACTCCGCAGTGAACAACTCGAACCCCGGCGTGGTCGTGTTCTCCTACCCCCGCTACTGTCGCTACCGAGCGCTGCTCTCTCGACTTGAGGGTGTGCAAGGCGACTGGCTGCGAGACTCGCTGGTAGCCGCGCTCGGGGGGTACGCTGCGCCCACGGACAACACGCGGATCCTCTACTGCAAGGTACAGTACATCTCCTATTGCAAGGTACAGTGCATCCTCTCGGCCGGAAGGTGTGCAGGGCGACTGGCTGCTAGACTCGCTACACGAGACACATATAAAACGTGGATCCTATACTGCAAGGTACAGTGCATTCGGTACTGTAAGGTACACTGTATACTCTACTGTAAGGTACAGTGCATCCTTTACTGCAAACTGCAAGGTAAGCTTCGGCAGTTAATACTGGTGATTGCTAAACCCGTGGTCCCAGCCACCCTAGTGGCACGTGGAGGGGATGTACATAGTACAGTGTGTTTTAGTAGAAATGCCCCTCCTCCTATATCACGCGGATCCTCTACTGCAAGGTACAGTACATCTCCTATTGCAAGGTACAGTGCATCCTCTCGGCCGGAAGGTGTGCAGGGCGACTGGCTGCTAGACTCGCTACACGAGACACGTATAAAACGTGAATCCTATACTGCAAGGTACACTGCGTTCTAGATTCTTAAAATATTTGCGAAAGTGTTCTTTTTATTGTGAGGGTGTAACTTCACAGTGATGTAATACCGCTGCCTTGCAGCGTACTGTACTGTACAAGTACTGGAAAAAAATCATCGAGTCTTCTTGCGTCTCGGTAGCTCAGCGATCAGAGCATTGGACCGGTTATCCAAAGGTCGTGGGTTCGATTCACACACGATCTTCCGGAGACTGGTTGTTTTTTTTTTAGATTTAAAATTTAATATTTCATTTATAAAACGAAATGCCTCATAAACCCTTTGAGAAATTTATTACACACGTTAGTAATGTTAAGTTATTTTTAGAAAGGGAAGTAGGTAAAACATTAATGGACTATTAAAAAAAAAAAAACAAAATTCAAAATCATTAGTCAGTTTAGGCTACAAGTAGCTTTTTTGAATGTCACTATGCCATCGGTTCGTAAGTCTACGCAGGGCGGGAGATCTTGTGCTGAGAAAAGCCGGCAACAAACTCAGCAAGTGTCCAGCTCTTTTCTCCCTTACAGCGTCAAAAATATTGGAAAATGCCCTATCATAGCAGGACACTTTCCATTACAAATAAACACAAACACAAATATAAAGGACAACCACGCGTAAAATGAAAAAATCTAATTAATTTACCTCGGGTAAAAGTTTCAATTTCCACAATGTCATACAGTACCACTACAGTACTCTAGTAAAAGTCAAAAATTGTTTAGGAAAAACAAAGTCAAACGATAGTGAATAATAATACTAAAAATAAGACAAGTATGCAAGAGCAGACCAGCCTCCACAGGCGGCACCCGTTCACGAGTATGACATATGAATCAGCTATCGCTTCGCTCAACCATATGTTAG
Source organism: Eudonia truncicolella (assembly GCA_949315975.1). NCBI lineage: Eukaryota > Metazoa > Arthropoda > Insecta > Lepidoptera > Crambidae > Eudonia > Eudonia truncicolella. Next base: position 7,279,112 of record OX438854.1, read on the forward strand.
GGAACGTAAGTTTATTTGAAAAAAAAAAAATTTACTTTGACTTTGATCATTCATATAAAGTTTTACGCAAATATTGTTGCAAACAAACAATTACAATTTCAAAAGCAACAAAGTACACTAAACATAAAGCTACACATAAAGCTCCAATTCCATCTTCGGTTGGTTGGAAGAGATCTCTTTTAGAGATAAGTCCACCTTTGCTCACCATTCCTTGTACATTGTTTTCTGTTTGTATGTATTTTTGTGCAATAAAGAATATACATAAAAAAGTGTTGAAAAAATTCCACGAGCCGGATGCGAACCCGCACCCCATGACATGCCGGGTCAGGTGCACTGCCAACATGCTATCGTGGCTCAATCCAACTGACCGAAATTAATCAACACTATGTACTTTTACTTTATAAGCCAAAGTCATCACAATGTGTGTTTAAGTTTGAGTTTGAAACCACTCGTACCCACCAGGACACGTTCGAGTACCCCGAGCTCGAGGGCCACGAGTTCGTGTGCAACGAGCTGGCGCCCAAGCTGAAGGGCCGGCCGCGGGGCCGCCGCCGCAGGGCCTCGCCCGACGCCTCCGCCTCCGCCTCCGCCTCCGCCTCCGCCGACACCGCGCCCGACTCCGAGCCCGACGCGCCCAGGGTGAGCGTCTACACTCTACACTCTACAGCAGGGATTCCCAAACTATTTTGGGCAAGAGACCTCTTTTCCAAAATAAACTGATACCTCAGACCCCCTAGCCAAATTACTTTAAAAATTCTATCTCTAGCTTTTTCCTATTGATACAAAATACTTACCAATTTAAATTTTTTGCGGTTGGTTAAGTAAACTTATACTTCCTACTAAAATATTAGTAATTCTTATAACAAGTTGGTACACGTAACACAACTTATACAGTATCTTGAACGTATTAAATAAGATCTTGTGTTAATTAATAGGGGTCTATTTTTAGACCTCCTCGACCCTCAAAATCAGTTTTTGTTTATGTTGACCCCTGGAAAACCGATTTTGACCCCAAGGGGTTGATATCGACCAGTTTGGGAATCCCTGCTCTACAGGCTGTTTCAACATATTTTTGATGTGTAACATTTTTCCGCTCGCTTTCTATATAAGCAATTTGTGGGAGTGATTTCGTGAAATGGGACGGAAGTATGTGTAACAGTGTAACAGGAAGTTGGGGAAGCGAGCAAGCGCGCGCCATTTTATAAATTTACAATCGATATTATGAACATGACATATTATTATTATTATATGTGACATAATGTGTCATTTGACTATCAAATGTCATTTTGATATGTCAGATGTCTTCTAATGAGTATTTGCATCATTCATTTTATAATTGTAAAGTGATGTAATACCTGACCCATTGTTTCAGAATATAATGTTAAAATTGCTTAATTTAAAAAAATTAAATGCCTACGCGACCCAACCAGGAATCGAACCTGGGTCTTCCGCAATCCGGGCGGCTGCACTGACCATTATGCTACCGGGAAGGCTGACAAGCACTGAATTACTGAATTAAAACTAATTAATGCTTAAATAGTTTTTATGAATAAGGTGGTTCATTAATTACAAACAAAGACAAAAACAAGATAATACTTACACTAGGTACTTAAAATTAGCTTATAAAAAACTATAAACTGTAACTACTACCAACTGTAAATAAAAAAATTGCCTCAAATCATCCCCATCAGGCAGAGTGTCCAGTAAGCTAGCAGCATTGCCGCGTTGGATAGAACGCTGGCCCAAGTAGCTGCTAGCTCTGGGGTCCCGGGTGGTTACTAATATTTTTTTAGAAATATCTTATAAGGGTTTGTGCGCACCCGGGCCTTATGACGATCTCCGTAGCCGAGTGGCTCGCACGCCGGACTTTGGGCGGCGCTAACTCTGAGGTCCCGGGTTCGATTCCCGGTCGGGTCAATGTCGAAAACTAACTTTTCGAGATTGTGTCGGGTCTGCGTGGTTGTGGTACCGTCGTTGTCTCTGATTTCCATGAAACGAGTGCTTTAGCTACTTATCTTGGGATCACAACAATGTGTGTGATGTTGTCTAAATATTTATTTATATTTATTTAATATATTTTGTATATTTATTTATATTTATATTTATGGACCTAATGTAACACTTAATTTAATGTAACCTAAGTTAATTTACTAGTTAATTTAAAATAATTAATAGTCCCACTAATATTATAAACGCGAAAGTTTGTAAGTATGGATGGATGTTTGTTACTCTTTCACTTAAAAACTACTGAATGGATTTTAATGAAACTTTCCTCATATACAGACCATGACCCAGACCAGTATATAGGATACATTTTTTTTTTACTTTAGTCTGTTATATTATTATTATACTAACATATAATGCATTATAATTTTACGTAAATGTTGTTTTTAGCCACAATAGCACAATTGGTAGTGCATCTAACCCGGCATGTCATGGGGTGCGGGCTCGAATCCCGTTAGTGCAATTTTATCAACACTTTGTCCTATAATTTTTTTTTCTTTATATTTTCCGGGTAAGCACATTGCCTTGATCTCACCTGATGTTAAGTGATGATAAGGCCAATGATGGAAGCGCACTTCACCCGGGATCCTCAACTAGTGAGGCACTGAACACAACAATGCTACACACATTGATGTTATGGCGACATATTTAGATAAGATGGTGGTAGCTAGCCATGCGGACTAACATGCCCCTAACTAACATACCACCAACCAAACCGAGTACACAAAAATGTACTCCCCGCTGGGAATCGAACCCGGGACCTCTGGGGCCATACCGGTGGTCCTAGCCACTAGACCACATAGCCGGTTAAATGCTTGTGATATTGACTGTTGCCCCCCTTTTCCTAGGTGTCGACCCCCCGCCGCCTTTCCCTCCGCAACGGCACGGACAAGCTGGAGCAGGAGCCGCGGGACTCCAGCGAGGACCGCGCCTTCCTGGCGCGCCTAAGGTTGTTCCACCGCGCGCGCGGGCAGCCGCAGCCGCTCAAGGACCGTGAGTATACAACTACTATACACACAAACATTTAATAAATAAATGCATTTTCGTACCACTTGCTCAAAAAAGTGACATTCTATGCCACAAAAAGCGAACATAACAATAGTCATTTTTAATCTGTTAAGAACAGGGAAAGAAAATTGTACTGAATTTCATTCATCCTCTAGGGGGAGAATGTGATTTAAATTTGGAATACTTACCGAAATTTATACTGAACTACATCTGTGCTTACACCATTGAGTTTGTATATAAATACTCAAATCAACTCGTCAACAATAAATGTACCAAACAAAAATGTAACTCTCTCTATCAATAATTGGACCAATGTTTCGAATGTTAACTTTTACTTTTAATTGTCATTATATTTATTTAATAAAGGCTTATCTCATATTATTATTGTGTTCATTTTTTCGCAAATGGTACGAAAAGTAGAGTATTTTCCTCGGTGATAAAGGTGTCTTAGTCTTGGGTGAACTTAAATCCCTCGCTACACTCAGGACTCGTCTTAAATCCCTCGCTGCGCTCGTGATTTAAGTTTTTAACACCCTCGCTACGCTCGGGAGTAAACCTCGAGTCCTTCGTTACGCTCGCGATTTAAATCGTCACCCGCGGCAGAAGACACTGCTTTATCCCCTTGGTTAATAATTTACTATTATTTCTCATCACAAACTTACACAGCATAATAACATACATTAAACATTTATATGAGTTCAGTTTGTGTGAGACTGATGCCTGAGAAGGTATGAAAATACCTGTGATTTCAGGTCATCGGGCTCCCACTACCTCGAACCGCTTTGACACAAAAAGATGGTGATGAGATAGTGACATTATACAATTCAACAACATTCAATAACAAAAAACAGTGTTAAATGTGTGTGTGTGTGTGTGTGTGTGTGTGTGTGTGTGTGTGTGTGTGTGTGTGTGTGTGTGTGTGTGTGTGTGTGTGTGTGTATGTGTATGTGTGAGGGGGGGGGAGTGTGTGTGTGAGGGGGGGGGGGGTGTGAGCTTGCTTACAACATTCAAAATTAAAAGTATTTAGTTTAGGCTATAAATAAATCTTATGAATGTCACTATAAATTACAATGGAATGGAACAACTCCTACACGTTATCTCATAACTTTACTTAAACTGCATAACGGTGGCATATTTATATAAAATTATATATTACCGATCCCAAGAGACTTTTTCGTAGGGCTGTTAGTTAGGTAGTTAGTCTTGTTATTTATTTACTTAACCTTTGTTTTACCTGAAACGCGATCATGCAACCAAATCATACGACTGACTCCTACCCCGTGACACAATTGATAGGCAAACACACACACACTCACACACACACTCGACAATTCACCCACGGCATAGCAATCCTATGTTATATTCTATTAGCTTACTCATACACAACGATCAGCTAATCTGAAGTATGCAACCAAGAAGTTTTTTCAAATTCGACGAAGTTTAGTATAATATGTTAATTAAACTAAAGTTATAATACATCTCTGTGTGTCTTCCAGTGTCGCTACGATCGCTGTACGTGCGGGTGGCGTCCCGCGGCGGCTACGACGCCGTCTGCCGCCGGCGGCTATGGCGCAACCTCGCCTCGCAACCCTCGCGGGCGCGAGCGCACTACGAAAGGTAGGCAGCTGCTACGACCACTTCCAGTGCTACGGAACATGTCTGTGCTACGAGGCTACGACCACTTCTAGTGCTACGGAACATGTCTGTGCAACGAGGCTACGACCACTTCCAGTGCTACGGAACATGTCTGTGCTACGAGGCTACGACCACTTCCAGTGCTACGGAACATGTCTGTGCTACGAGGCTACGACGCAATCTACGCAGAGCTATGTATGAGACAGTCTTACCTTTTGCGAGAGGTACGGTACATGCAACAGACACACGGCAAGTTCTAGTGCTACGACGCAATCTTAATCTAGCGCTAAGACAGACATCCGTTAGTGCTACGCATAATAATAATTACGCTTACTGCCAAAACTTTTACACTAGCAGTGTATGGACCGGTTTTACTCAGGGATCGTATAATGCACTTAGGGTTCTATATAACAACATCTTCAGGGCCCTGTTAGGGCTTTTATGTTTGCTTTTATTTTTATTTTTATTTTAATTTTTATTATTTTATTTGTGTGGTTTTGTATACTGACATAGCTATACTATAGGGTAATATTGTAACTAACGTGATCAAAAATCAAAAAATGTTTATTACTTTTCAAGACAGTTGTATACAACAGTTGTCGGAGCCCCCTTTTAAGCTTGTAATTGCCTGTACCAGTTGATTCCGCTCTTTCTTATATATAATACAGATATATCTAATTAACTTTATTTTTTTTTTAAACAATTTTAAGTAGTTAATTAATTATAAGTAGATATTTAGTTTTAAGTTTCACTACAATTATTTTAGTTATAAGTTATATTTTTAGCGGTTACCAATCAGTTTTATAATCATTTAAGTTTAACTTCAATTTATAGTTGTAAACAATAATGTAAGAGAATCAATTTTACAATCATTTAAGTTATACTACGAATTTTAGTTATAAACAATATTGTTTCTAATTCTACGGAACATATCGGAACTAGTATTTGTTAAGCAATTGGTCGTCTTCTATTACAATTACGCAGTTACTGCAAAAGGTATGTGTTCCATACACTCACTGCTTGGGGTCAGATCGAAAAACTGCCAAAGAACTTGCTATTAAATGAACAAAAAAATTTTTTTTTATATTCACCCATCTTATCCATAGATACCTTCTGCCGTTCGAGAAGCACGAAACCCGTAACGGCACGCGCCTCCCCAACGGACGGCTGGAGGAGCCGCGGACCGTCGCCACCATAGAGCTGCGAGACTCGCCGCACCGGGAGAGTCGGCCTTCAACACCCACCCACGGGAACCACGAGGTGAGATCACACTATGAGTTGAATTGCCATTTAGAAAATATAAAATTTTTGTAATACAAGAGTGGCAAAGCGCTCGGATCGATACTCCAATGTTGGGCTGAGTGTGTTTCGGCCATTTTCTCTTATAGTCTGTTCAACATGATCTTAAAACAATATTAATTAAGTAATTATTATTATTGTCGTTGTTTTAATTTTTATAATAATTATTATTATTATTTTTGACATTGTTTCGAAATCCTTTTTTTTTTTATTATTATTATTAATTAATTTGTATTATAATCTTTTAAATAGTTAATAGGTAATTGTAATAATTATAGTGTCAATTATAATTATGAATGTTGTGTGCACTAATAATTGGAATACATATTAGAATCTATTAATCTAAATATTTAAGGAATTATATAATAATTATGTATTCTGTAAGTGTACCTTATATAAATAAATAAATAAATAAATTAACATTTAAAGTACATTTCAAAAACCACTGTCATTGCAAAAAGCACTAGCACTGTACCAACCATCGGGTTTTGCACGAACCACGTAGGCCGGCGGGGCCCGCGTCCCGGCGCCGGTAATGCGGCACAATCGGCATTTTTTGGCTTTAGTCTCGTCCCAGGTACCTTGGTTTCGTAGAACAATTCGTCCACTAAGAATGGCGATTGCCACTTTGTGTAATCACGTTATGTCTACGTTGTGTACGGCAGGTTTTTGTACCACATAGAAATGTAGGTAATCACCAGGAATCTTATTTATTTATTTTTTTGGCACGGTAACAAAATACAAATCGATACATACAATTTTTTACATACAATGATATTTCTTATATAAAATAAAATAAATTTTAGAGTTCCACGCTGTATTCCTAGAAAGTCTATAACACCTCTCTGCCCCCCACTTCGTCGTTCCGTTCTTGGAATTAACTCTGCCATACCTAGACTTTGCAGATTGGTAAACGATCACAGTAATAGTATAGACATATTTAATAACTCCATACGGAGCATTAAGCGTACGTTTTATGTGGCCAAGAAAAAACTGTTATTAAGTTAAAAAATTAGATAGAAATTCTCTTTTTTATTTAGTTAGTAGATAAATTACTACTCCTTTTACTTGTCATGTGGTGTCTACCTTTAATTAGTTTTTTGTATTTACCTGTTGTTACTTATATTTTATGTATTATAGTGAATGTGTTAATACAGAAACTGTTGGTAGGCCTTTTAAAATAAATAAATAAATAAATTTCTAAATTTGTGCATTTCAGTAACAACCGAGCACAACATTCAATTTTAATATATTAAGAAAAAAAAAAAAAGATATAAAGGTACCATTCTTAATTCAGTCTTATTTCATAGTAAGAAGCAAGCCAATATTTTCTGAACATTTGAATTACTATTTAAGAATGAATTTAATTTTTGATGAAATATATATCAAGGTCCTCACATAAAACGTTAAATTTTCGACACATCCTTATCCAATGGGCTATGATGTGATACATTGTTTCTAGCTAAAGGTACATAAAAAAGAAATTGTCTACGGTTGGATTTGGATCTTGTGGATCTTGTGAATGTGTGTCCAATTCAATTCGATTTCTTGTAAAATGGCTCTCGCTACGATTTAGCCAGTGTCTAGTTTTAGGGCAACTTATTAGCGTTTTGACTTTGTCCGTAACTTTGCTTAAAACTTCAACAGGCGTTGTGCTTGTACAAGCAAGAAAATGTCAAAAACTGTAGACCCAATTTTGTGGATACAGGCAGTAACTGATTGATTCTGTTGATACCTGAAACGATGACGAACAACTAACTAATTGAGCGAGTTAGTGAAGCAGATAAAATTCAACTTCAACTTTGCCTAACCGATTGCTTTGGCTACGTGTATAGTTTATGACGTCATCTTGCCATCTAGCTATAGCTTCCGATGTATGCCTATACCTATTAGCTAGATGACAAGATGACGTCATAAAACTATACACGTAAGTGTTTTTTATATATTTTAGCGTTTTATTAACGCTTTAATATACTTAAGTAAAATTTAAACACTGAAAAAAGACGACAACCTCGGGCGGCAGGTGGTTCGATTCCCGCCTGAGGTTGTCGTCTTTTTTCAGTGTTTAAATTTTACTTAACTATACACGTAGCCGAAGCAATCGGTTAGGCGGTCGGGCCCCGGGTCACTTTTAGGTTAGCGACCATTACTGCCAATGACTCCTGAGAACAGCACAGAGTATGGCGTGGTTGACCGGTTAATAAAAATGGATGCAAAACTGGGTCTGACGTACAGTGTGGTTTTGATGTGCACGCTGAAATAAACGGACACAAGACGTTATGTTGTTTTTTTTTTTAAGTGTAGTTCGTTCCCTGAGGTACCGTCTAAGGTCATAAACCATGCCATGCCATGTCATTAGTTACTTCTTTGTTACTTCTCCTGTCTTGTTTCCTGTATGATGATGATGATGATTGTTGATGATAGCAATAGACCTTAAATATTCATAAAATTTTATAAAATACAGTGAAAAAATTAAACGCCCACCCGACCCAGCCAGGAATCGAACCTGGGTCTTCCGCAATCCGGGCGGCTGCACTGACCGCTATGCTACCGGGAAGGCTGACGTAAGCGCTGAATTTTGTCACTGCTATTTTAATATTTTTGAGTGCTTTAAGCGGCACTAGCGCCATCTATCCAACGGTCGTTGCAACCGATGGCCATGCAGATTCATCTTTGCAGATGAAATACCACAAATTTTATGAATATTTAATTTAGCTTCAGTGCAGCAATTAGCACTTGAAAATAAAAAAAAAATAAAGTAAAAATAGACCTTAAGTTTATTTACCTAAGTTCGTATTTTGTTCATATTTATTGTAATAAAAATATTGAGCGGTCCGAGAGCGCGAGGTGGTCTTAAAACCTTTTTTTGAGTTATACCTACATTTTGCCGTTCGGTCGGTGCCGCCTCGGCCGAGCGCCAGCCGCACTAACGCCTCTCAGAGTGCCACCCGTGCCGCGCGCTCCCGCACTCTGCCAATTTTTATCAACGTAATCGTCTTTTTATTAGCCACTCTAACTCCTTCTCAAAAAGCGACCTAGCATCCCTCACAATGATGATGATGAATAATAATAGAAATGAGAAGTGAGAAATTTAGTCCCCCCAACCCGTCGAGTATCTCAGTAAAGATGGTGGGGCTTCACTAAGTCCTCACGCGGACTTCTTGAGAGAATTTGAAAAGTGAGACGTTGCACTGTTTTGTTTCATTTGCCAACACTCATGCGCACTCACGAACACTCAACGGTTAATAATCCACCATTGTTTCACATTAATATTCGACATAACACAAATTTTAGAAATCAAAACAAAACCGCAGACATATGACTCTTCACTCTCCCGCCACGAAGTCCAACATTATGTTAAGTTGTCTAACTACCTGTCTTCCGAATTGCTGTCTTGTTTTCGTTTCAAATGCTTATTGTGGTAAAAGGAATCCATAACGTGTAAGCCACAAGGGTATTGTATATTATATTATTGTTTTGTTTATTTTTTATAATGTGTACCATAAATTTAATGTATAATTATGTTAAAATGTTTTTGTTTTGTTTATATAATTTTAACGCAAATTTTGTTGCGATACAAATTACAAAAACACAATGTTGAAAAAATTTCCACGAGCAGGATTTGAACCTGCACCCTTCTGACATACCGGGTCAGGTGCTCTTCTATTATATTATTATCTTAATTGAGCTATCGTGGTTCTAACCAGCCCGCCGAAATTATTCAACACTATTTACTTTTTTTTTTTTACTTTGAAAGCCAAAGGCGCCAATTCAATGTCAACAACTACCGTCATTAACATCTGATCATAATATTTTTACAAATACTAAAGATCAGTTAAGAAGTAGGCAAGCTATTTATAAAATGTTTTTGTTTTGTTTATATAATTTTAACGAAAAAAAAAATTTTGTAAAAAAAAATAAATATTAGGATCAGATGTTAATGACGGTAGTTGTTGACATTGAATTGGCGCCTTTGGCTTTCAAAGTAAAAAAAAAAAAAAAAAAAGTAAATAGTGTTGAATAATTTCGGCGGGCTGGTTAGAACCACGATAGCTCAATTGGAAGAGCACCTGACCCGGTATGTCAGAAGGGTGCAGGTTCAAATCCTGCTCGTGGAAATTTTTTCAACATTTGTGTTTTTGTATAATTGTGTTTTTTATGTATGTATATCGGTTGTATTTATTTTAAGACGAGACGAACCTCGCCAAATAGGTCCCACCGAGGTGTGGCTCTAGTTGGCCTCACATCATCGCTCTGTGTTTCTTTTTATATCGTTTCAATTTTTTTTATTTAACAATCTTTATTTCCCAATTCAAGTGTTTTTATATTTTAATTCTGTCTGTTCTTATTTTGTTTTTGTGTTTGTCAATTATTATTGTGAGGTCAATAAATGTTTTTCTTTCTTTCTTTCTTTCTTTTTAACAAATATAGCTTGATACCCATGGCAGATGTCAAATTGGCATGCCTAGGGTTCAGACGATACTGAGGTAATTGAAGTTATCAATTGAATATCATTATCCTAATGAAGTACTGTTCCTGTCTAATGTGCCAATTGGTTTTCTATTCTATTTTTTGGAAGTTCTGTAAAAACGTCATAAACGACGTCAAAAAATTCCAAAGGATTTTTTTCAAATTGTAATAATTAGATATATAAAATAATCATGCATAAATGAGAGAGAGAGAGAGAGAGATAGAGAGAGGGGGGGGAGAGAGATTTATTGACCACACACACTAATATTCATAAAAATAAAATAACAATACATAGGTCAATCAGGACCCCGCCTCAGCTTGTGTTGTTGCGAACGAAGCGTGTCGCAACAACGCTGGTATTCTGGCGGAGCCTGCTAATGTAATATTAATAATATTTGTTTCATGTCATATTTAATTCGACAGATCGACAACGAAACTGGCGAGGTCAAAGAAGAGTTGAACCTAGTCTCCAAGCCGGCTGAAGAGTTGAACAGAGAGTTCCTAGACTCCCTACCTAAAGAGGAAAAATCAGAGAAACCCTTAAAAATCACTCTCAAACCGGTCGAGAAGCTTATAGAGTCGAACAGTATGAAGAAGCTGTATAAGGAGAACAGCTCGCTGACGACCGAGCTGGTGGTGAAGCAACAACTCAAAGAGTCTGGGGGGAGGTTCGAGGGGGAGAGGTTGGGGGATGGAGCCGTGCTGATGAGTGAACTGGCGCACACTCTAAGTCTTGGTAAGCGGCATACATACAAATATACTACATACAGCATATTTATATACATATTTTTTTTATTTAATTTTTTTTTTCTTTAATCTAGAATAATATGTATTTTATAAATGAAGCAAAATAATAATAATAATGAAAATGATAATAATGATTATCATCAATTATGTACTATCATACATAATTAAAATTATCATAATATACCTACATAGAGCTGTTAAAACCACTGAATATTGGTATTGGTCATTATTCCGCCATTTTATCATCTTTGTTCTTGTCGAATTGACATACTATTTATTTATTCATTGGCACGACAACAGAGTGCAGACCACATTTAACACCTAAACACACTATAAATTAAATTAACAGTAAAATTTGCGTTCCGATTGTAGTCGGGCACAGCTTATATTGTATCACTAGCGGCCCGCTCGCGACTTCGTCCGCTTGAATGAATACCCGTATCCTATAGAACGCTAAACCAGCGCCACCTACCGGGTCCAATTATATGCATGTATTATATATAAACCTTCCTCTCGAATCACTCTATCTATTAAAAAAAACCGCATCAAAATCCGTTGCGTAGTTTTAAAGATCTAAGCATACATGCATACTTAGGGACAGACAGACAGCGGGAAGCGACTTTGTTTTATACTATGTAGCGATGCATACATTAAAATATAGAGATCTCTATTACAAAAACACAAATGGTGAAAAAATTTCCACGAGCAGCATTTGAACCTGCACCCTTCTGACATACCGGGTATATAATATCTAATGTTAGTTTCCCACACAGGCCCCGACTCGTACCTGAAGGAATCGCACCGGTCGCAGCACGATCTCTCGGCCACCAACTCGCTGGCCGGCATGCGGAGCCTCGGGGACAAGTACAACGGCCACGATGGCAACGACCAGGTACGGGTTCGATTAGCCCCGTTTAGCTTGTCTTTGACGTGTAACATCCTTCCTCTCGCTTTCTTGCAATTTGTCGGAGTGATTTTGTGATATGGGACGGAAGTGTGTAACAGGAAGTCGGAGAAGCGCGCGCCATTTGATTTGCCGAGCGCGCGGTGTTGCATTACTATTAGTGTCAATTAAATAAAAAAAAAATTTCATTAAAATAATTATTCTTTGTCAACAACTACCGTCATTAACACCCGATCATAATATTTTTACAAATACTAAAGATCAGTTAAGAAGTAGGCAAGCTATTTGTAAAATGTTTTTGTTTTGTTTATATAATTTTAACGCAAATTTTGTTGCGATATAAATTACAAAAACACAATGTTGAAAAAATTTCCACGAGCAGGATTTGAACCTGCACCCTTCTGACATACCGGGTCAGGTGCTCTTCCAATTGAGCTATCGTGGTTCTAACCAGCCCGCCGAAATTATTCAACACTATTTACTTTTTTTACTTTGAAAGCCAAAGGCGCCAATTCAATGTCAACAACTACCGTCATTAACACCGGTATGTCAGAAGGGTGCAGGTTCAAATCCTGCTCGTGGAAATTTTTTCATCATTGTGTTTTTGTCATTATTCTTTGTTATGAAAAATCATTGCAAATAATACCTGATCCATTTTTTCTGAATACAATGTTAAAATGGCTTATTACTAAGGTGATATGTCAAATATTACACGTCATATGCGACTACTGTAAGGCTCGCTTGACTTCTTGGCGGTGAAAGTGAAGAGTCATGTCTGCGGTTTTGTTTTATTTTCTAAAATTTGTGTTATGTCGAATATTAATGTGAAATAATGGTGGATTATTAACCGTTAAGTGTTCGTGAGTGTGCATGAGTGTTGGCAAATGAAACAAAACAGTGCAACTTTACTTTTCAAATTCTCTCAAGAAGTCCGCCGAGGAATTAGTAAAGCCCCACATCTTTACTGAGATACTCGAGGGGTTGGGATGGATATCATTTCTCATTTCTCATTTTTATTATCATTTACCATCATCATACTGGAAGGAAATATTGTATATTTATGTATTACTTGTAAGAAAAATTACTTTGACACTGGCTAAATGTGCTAATCGTACGAAGCCATCAACTAAAAGAAAGAAAAAAAAGGCTCGCTCGTTTTATTTTAACATTAAAAAGAGTTGTATCTATCCGGTAGTTGCTAACTTTCTTGCTGGAGTCTTCTTAGCAGAATTAACTTTCCGAACCAGTGGCGGTAACCAAAGTAACATGAAGAAAACGATAGCGAAATTCGAAAAGAACACAAAATTGACCACGTGATTTAGCGCGGCTTATGTCAATCCCATACATTTTATTCTTTTCCAACTTCGCTATCGTTTACCTAACACGCGCAGCGCCGTGTGTATCATTTTTGATACACACGGCTCGTTTTGGTAAAACCTTTGCGTATCAGGTATGCACGCGCTTTTCATACATTTTATATGCTCAATAAATAGCCCTGGGCCAGACGAACTTCTGAGTATATTTGGGTTTGGGATCGGGTGAAAAACTACAAAGATATACTAAAAAAAAAAAACCAGACATGTTCTAAAATTGGTAGAATTCGTGATGCTTTGGCTAGGCTTACTGCAGTAGCATCGCATTAAATATATGTATTGTTTATTAAATTATATATTTTAAGTATTATGGGGGGCTTTATTCATAAAAAAACAATAAAAAAAAAACAATAATAATAATAACCAATTCATAAATAAAAAACCTCAACTAACTCGCCTGTCCGAGGCAAGGTGCCCAAAATGCTGGCGGCGTTGCCCCTTTGAATGGCCAAGCCAAATGCGCTGTGCGAAAAAATGACCTGATCTCCGGTCACCCGTTGCCTCGTACAGGCGAGCAGTTAAGTCCTTTAAAAACATTTTCGCATTAGGGCCCCGTGGGCCCATCGTCTCCACAGCAAAGGGGAGGAAAAAGTAAGTCTCACCCAAATCCCGGTATTGCCGTACTTTATTCATATCTGCTGTGATTGCAGCAGCACATGGCTGGGACGATGTGACACGGGGCCGAAGTGTCCACACATGTCGCATCCCAAACCAGACTGCTCCCCATGCTCCAAGGCACAAGAGACATTCCGTCAGGCCTCCTACCATCTTCAAAAAATTCAAAATTCAAAATCATTTATTCAGTTTAGGCTACAAGTAGCTCTTGTGAATGTCACTATGCCATCGGTTCGTAAGTCTACTCTGGGCGGGAGATCTTGTACCGAGAATAACCGGCAAGAAACTCAGCAAGTGTCCAGCTCTTTTCTCCCTTACAGTGTCAAAAATATTGGAAAATGCCCTATCATAGCAGGACACTTTCCATTACAAATAAACACAAAATTATAGAAGACAACCACAACTTGTAAATAAAAAACAAAAATATCACAAAAAAAAAAAAAAAACTAAGTTAACAAATTTACATCAGGTAAAAGTTTCAATTTCCACAATGTCATATAGTACCACTACAGAACTCAAAAAAAAAAATTGGTTAAGAAAAACCAAGTCAAATTACAGTGAATAATATTAAAAATAAGATAAGTATGCAAGAGCAGACCAGCCTCCACAGGCGGCACCCGTTCACGAGTATGACATATGAATCAGCCATCGCTTCGCTCAACCATCTGATCGTAACACCCCACTCGGCTCCAAAAATATTGTTTTTCACGCATAATATATATATATATATATGTCGGCGGCGGGGAGGTTTGTTTGTGGGATTAATCTACTATGATCACCTAGGTGGATATCACCTGGGTGATTTAATTCTACATTTTTGTTATCTAAAATCACCTGCCATCATATAACCTGGGTGTTCAAATTCCACATAAGTAAAAATTTTTTTTTTTAGTTTCCCCTTAATCACCTGCGTTAACTTTTATAAAAACGATATGCACATGGTGTACTCTCATTTTTATTGGTGTTTTTTTTTTACTCTCTCGTATTAAACCAAGTGCCAATCTAGTACGTATTGTCTTTATTATAATTTCTTATCATAGATTTTGTATAGGGATATAATATAATCAATGCGGAAAACGCCACTTGTCAAGGTCATTTTATATCTCGCTTGAACCACTGGACCGGTTTGGATGAAAGTTGGAATACAGAAGGGAGGTGGTCAAATAAACAGTTGTGTATTTGACCACCTTATATTGATTGATTATATTATATTATATCCCTATACAAAATCATTTATTAAATAAATATATTAAAATATATATATATATATCAAAATTATATTATTGGGTCCATGGGGGCCGGAGGCCAAGCAGCTTGTTAAAGAGTTGAGTGCTTGCCTTATTGAAGCCTCCGGTGACAAGAAGGCTGGCAGCTACCTCTGCCAGCGTATTAGCTTGGCAATCCAAAGAGGTAATGTTGCCAGCATTCTTGGGACCGTTCCCATGAGCCCACAGCTGGAGGACATTTTTTTATTTATAGGTTTTATTTTGTCTTTAGTGATGTAGGTAACTTATATTATAATTAATTGGAAAATTATGTATAGTTGTTAATAAATATAAATGTTTATACAAAATCTATGATATGATATGATATCTATATATACGACGACGATACGACGATACTATATATTTGACGACCTCCTTGGTAGAGTGGTTTGTACACCGGTTTTCATGGTGTCGCCATCTCTGAGGTCCCGGGTTCGATCCCCGGTCGGGTCTATTTAGAAATTATCGTTTCTCTAAATTGTCTCGGGTCTGGGTGTTTTCTATGTATAATAAGTATGTATTTAAGTATTTTTAAGTATGTTTATCCGTTGTCTAGTATCCATTTAACGAGTTTCATAACGAAGCTTCTCTTGGGCTAGATAATTGGTGTGAGTGTAGGAAATTGTATTTATATATTTATTTATATTATATATTATATATATATATATATATATTTTAATGTAATTACTTGACGATCATCATGAGCTCATTTATGTCCCTGAGGGCGCGAGCCTTCCCTATGGATGGATAGGGAGAACGGGCCGTGAACCACCACGCGGGCCCGGTGCGGTGCAGAATGCAGCCGGCCCATTTTTTGGTCACCCATCCGATGACCGGCCTTTGCGAAAGTTGCTTCGATCGAGCTCCTCTGACGTTCATAAGTGCAATTTATATTGAAATGAAACAACTTTTACGGATCTGCTCGCGCCCCAGCAGTGGGGTGTCTAACCCTTTGCAGGGTCCGTGGTCACAGGGAGACCACGGACCCTGCGAAGGGTTCGAAACGTCAGGATAAACATTAATTAGAACTAATGTGTAAAAGAAACGCGAGTAGATCCGTAAAAGTTGTTTCATTATTTCAATGTGTAGTGTTCGCGTAAACTTTAGAAAACAATATGCAATTTATATGCCTAAATTGAATAGAGGATTTTCATTCATTTCATTTCAGTATATATTAAGTTTGTATATAATTAAGTTTTAACCGCCTCTGTGGTCTAGTGGCTAAGACCACCGGTTTAGACCCAGAGGTCCCGGGTTCGATTCCCAGCGAGGGGTACATGTTTGTTTACTCGGTTTGTTTGTCCGCCTGGCTAGCTACCACCATCTTATCTAAATATGTCGCCATAACATCAATGTTTGTAGCATTGTTGTGTTCCGGCAGCTACAGATAAGATAGCCAGTGCCTCACTAGTCGAGGTTACCGGGTGAAGTGCGCGTCCACCATTGGCCTTATCATAAAGTCAAAGTCAAAGTCAAAGTCAAAGTCAAAGTATTTAATGCGATAAAAAATTACGCGTGAAGTAATTACAACGGAACAGCTCGATGTCGCATTGGTTAACGCGCCCGGTCACCGATTGCTGATGTTAAGCAACGCTTTGCCACTCGGCCCCTCGTTGGCCGTTAGCAAACTAATAAGATTTCTTTTATTCGGTTTAGTCTATTTAAAAAATAAATAAAGTGTTTTATTTCTAGTGTCCATGTATACTGTGTATTGTGTTGCAGAAGAGCAGTCGTCCCGCGGGCCGCAGTTCCCTCCGCGCGGTGCGGGTTAAGCCAGCGCGGGCCAGCAACCCCCCCGCCAGCACTCGTGAGTTACACAGCTTTATAATTTTATTTTTTACGATTAAAACAATTTAAAAATAAAATGTTTTTGTTTTGTTTATATAATTTTAACGCAAATTTTGTTGCGAAACAAATTGACGAAACAATGCATGCAACAAATTGATTGATTTCAAGGATTCTAATACTAGAGAGTCGACCTCTCTTGATGTTGGAATGGGTGTCAACAATTCTCACACATCAAATGACTGACCCTTTAAACTAGCGGTTTGAATACCATTAAGCATTTGGCAACGGTAACGAGGAGCTCGATGGTGCAGGAGCTCGATAGCGGTGGTTAACGCGCCCGGTCTGCGAGTGCTGAGCTTAAGAACTTTATAAAATGTTTTTGTTTTGTTTATATAATTTTAACGCAAATTTTGTTGCGAAACAAATTACAAAAACACAATGTTGAAAAAATTTCCACGAGCAGGATTTGAACCTGCACCCTTCTGACATACCGGGTCAGGTGCTCTTCCAATTGAGCTATCGTGGTTTTAACCAGCCCGCCGAAATTATTCAACACTATTTACTTTTTTACTTTTTAACTTTTTTTACAGGTTTTTTTGCAGGTTCAAATCCTGCTCGTGGAAATTTTTTCAACATTGTGTTTTTGTAATTTAAAAATACTCAATGCTTTACAAATATATCATAACCATGTCAAAGTTACAAAGCCAATAACAGTTATTTTTAGTAGAAACAAATATTCTGTGCCTATTACTATCTTTATTGTGTGTGTAAATATTTTATCTATCTATCTATCTATTAAATATTTATAAAATTTATAAAATACAGTGAAAAAATCAAACGCCCACCCGACCCAGCCAGGAATCGAACCTGGGTCTACCGCAATCCGGGCGGCTGCTCTGACCGCTATGCTACCGGGAAGGCTGACGTGAGCGCTGAATTTAGTCACTGCTTTTTATTTTTTTTTAGTGCTAATAGTGGCTGAAGCTAATTTTTTCACTGTTGTTTATAAATTTTATAAATATTTAATTTAGCTTCAGTGCACCAAGCTCTTGAAAAATAAAAAGTAAAAATTTACATATCTATTTAAAAAGCGCTTAAAAACAGTCTGAGAAATTAAACTGCAAATACCTGACTATTTTGTGGTCATATTAGAAAGGTCGATTGTTCCGTATTCATCCCACAAATAATGTTTTCCTTACTCATCCCATTTCCATTCCTTACTCGACCCACAGTAGTATTTTTATTTTTCTTTCCTTATTCATCCCATAAGTATTCCTTACTCAACCCACATCGAAATTATAAAGAAAAACCCTTGTTGTGGGTACGATCTGCACTGAAAACGAATAATATATATTACATAAATTTTACGGCTCATAAAAAGGATCATGTATACTATATATTCCGCTATGAAACAAAACTTCTAAAAGTGGGGCGTAATCATTATAAAATGTTTTTGTGAAATAATTTTAACGCTTACAAAAAGACGAATGTTGAAAAAAAATTTTTGAAAAAAATATTTCACGAGCAAATATTTGAACCTGCACCCTTCTGACATGCCGGGTCAGGTGCTCTCCCAATTGAGCTATCGTGGTATTCTAACCATCCATAATCATTATGTTCTTTCATCATAGTTTGTATGAAGATATTTGACAATCTTAATTTATCTATAAGTGCGAAATTAAAGATTTATAATATAATATAAAGTTATTGTAAAAATAGTTAGTTTTAAGCGTCACTGTATTTTTTATGAAGGGGGGGGGGGGGGCAATGGAAGGGGTCCCCCTACCTCCCCCTTCGTCTCTCCGCAAAATTCGATGAACCGAAATAAATTAATAACATTTTGATGGTTTTAACCACTGTTAGTAATTTTCAACGACAACTTTAGATGCACTTTTGAACTTTCGCGTTCCATAGTTAACAAAGAAATTTAAACGGGTGTTAAAAGATTTCATACCTTCTTCATACACGACGTTTCGGCAGAGTTTTATTATAAGACTTATTGTATGTTGGGTTAGTCCCACTGTTGGGACTGTTATGTTGTCACTAGGTAATGTCATTATTAGAAGGTATCAGAAGGTGTCAGCAGGTTGCCGAATTATGAGGAGATAAAGTAAACCAATGTTACGTATAAACCGCATTTATTTGCGCGGGAAAAATGTGTACACGGGTTAGCTAACTGGGTGACGCGGGACGACTGGGGAGCGAGGCGTACGCGCCGCACACAATGTTATAAAATGCTTAGTTTGCTATAGTGCTGTCGCGCTATTACCCCACATTATATTCTAATATATAAAATTCTCGTGTCACAGTTTTCGTTGCCATACTCCTCCGAAACGGCTTGACCGATTTTGATGAAATTTTTTGTGCTTATCCAGTATCTATGAGAATCGGCCAACATCTATTTTTCATCCCCCTAAATGTTAATGGTGGTCCACCCCTAAATGTTTTTTGATTTTTGAATTTTTTCCAATACAAAATGATTTGTTTGTAGTGTTGTCATGGAAACTGTCAAAGCGGTACGAAGTCCGCCGGGGGCAGCTAGTATATATATATTATTGTTGACGACCTCCTTGGTCGAGCGGTTTGTACACCGGTTTTCATGTTGTCGCCATCTCTGAGGTCCCGGGTTCGATCCCCGGTCGGGTCAATTTAGACATTATTGTTTTTCTAAATTGTCTCGGGTCTGGGTGTTTTCTATGTAAAACAAGTATGTATTTAAGTATTTTAAGTATGTTTATCCGTTGTCTAGTAACCATTTAACGTGTTTCATAACGAAGCTTCTCTTGGGCTAGATAATTGGTGTGAGTGTAGGAAGTTTTATTATTTATTATTATTATTTATATTATTTTCTTTCTTAAACTTAGATTTTTACAATATTTTAATATAAAAACAATAAAACATTATGAAAACCTAATTCTAGAGTACTTATATATTATTAGACTCGTGTATAAAGAAGTAATGAAACCTTTTACTAATTAGTCTGCGTTAATCCCCGTTTAAATTTCTTTGTTAACTTTAGGTAAATTGTTAATTCCAACCACACCGGTCATAACATATATACAGGGTGTGTCTAAAATGTCAACACTCGTGTCCCCCGTAGCCCCCGGCGCGGGTTCGGAGCCCCGTTCGAGCGCGCTGAACAACTTCGGCATCCACCGCCCGCCGCCGCCGCCCGACGACGACCTCATCGAGGTAAACAAACATTGTATACATATTATTTTATATATTAGACAACAACACACACATTGTTCTGAGTGCTCAGTGCAAGGTTCATTCACCATTCGACCACGTAAACGAAAACGAGGTAGATCAGATCCCAAGGTAAGTAGGTCACGGGTCACGGCCCTTATAAACCCGAAGACTGATCAAATCTTTTATGTCAATTAAAAACCTACATTTTAAATGTTATTAACAGTAGATGTAGGAATATTGTTACTAACACTTGGATCCTAGTTATCTTAAATAAATTTAATTTGAATTTGAAAGCACTCGTTTTATGGAAATCAGAAACAACGACGACGGTACCACAACCACCCAGACCCGACACAATATAGAAAAGTTTCTTTTGCGACATTGACCCGACCGGGAATCGAACCCGGGACCTCAGAGTTAGCGACGCCCAAAGTCCGGCGTGCAAGCCCCTCGGCTACGGAGGTCGTCGAAATTTAATTTAATACTAAATATATAATTTTTTCTTTCTTTAAACTTAGGTTAACGCCTAGGTGGCTGAATGGCGAAGCCTTCGGCCCGATACCCGAAGGTCCCGGGTTCAATTCACAGGTCGGGCAATGTATGTTTCGTAGATTTCGGTGCATAGCCCGGGTTTGTGATCACCAACCCGCATTTGGCAAGCGTGGTGATTAAGCCAGCGCCCATCAATTGTAGCGATGACTTGGTTTCAATGATGTAGGCCTTTGCCCAGCCGTGGGACAGTTATAAGTTATTTAACTTACATTAGAGTAATTCCAGTTGTATCATTATAAATTGTAAAATAACACACAAAACTTTTATATATACACGCCTACACATCAGACTATCACAAACTGTCAAATATCCTCAATAGTAAAATTTAAACACTGAAAAAAGACGACAACCTCAGGCGGGAATCGAACCACGCACCTTCCGAATTCCGGGCGGCTGCCTTAACCACTTGGCTACCGAGGTCTGGCTTTCACCCGTCGAAATTTTTCAGTGCTTGATGCTTATGTTTTTTAGTGTTTTTTAGTCTTCTAAGATTGATGAAGCAATGTTGACTAAAAAACATAAGCATCAAGCACTGAAAAATTTCGACGGGTGAAAGCCAGACCTCGGTAGCCAAGTGGTTAAGGCAGCCGCCCGGAATGCGGAAGGTGCGTGGTTCGATTCCCGCCTGAGGTTGTCGTCTTTTTTCAGTGTTTAAATTTTACTTAAGTATATTTAAGCGTTAATAAAACGCTAAAATATATAAAAAACACTTATCCTCAATAGACTTTGAATTTGATATATTTTAAACTCCCGTTTGTTCGCAAGAATTTTGATGGGGTCATCAACTTCCCATACGAATTGCCCAATTAATCTGATACACCTACAGGCTGGTACATCAAAAGATTAATAATCTTCATCCAAATATTTTAACATCCACAGGTACCATACAAGCCGAAAACACCGGAAATCATAGATTTGGACGAGTACCCAGAAAGTCCGCAGTCCGTCAAAAAGCAAAAACTAGACATACTCAAAGAACGGGGCCTCGAGGTCACCGCCGTCCCCCCCTGGCCCCTGCCCCCCGCCCCTCCCCTCCTCAACCCCCCCATGATCCTAAACCCGGCCATGCAACACCAAATCATGACTCAAGCGTCCCTATTCCAAATGTATAACATCATCCCCCCAAACTATAACGGCGCTCAGCCCCCAAGAGTGATACAAGCCACCAGCATATTCGGTTCCACCGGCCCCGAGAAAACCGTCTACGGGAACCCTAAGGACCCCTTCATGCCCCCTCCACACGTGTTACATGGAACCCCAGTTAAACCCACCAGAACAGTGCCGGCAACTTTACCACAAGACATATTAGACTTGACATGTAAACTAGACAGCTCCCCCAAACCGGCAGTGGAGATAGTGAGGGTGCCTACCACGCCATCTCCTTCCAAAGCTAACGCCCAAAATCTAAGTAAAAATTACAAATTGGTAGATGGAAAAGCGGTGGTAGGGTCCAATTTGGAGATAACGCTAGTGAATCCGAGGGCGCAGACCCCGAATAAAAATAGAGCTCCACAGAAGCGGTCTTCGAACGGCAAGTTTATGTCCAGTAAGACGCCGACGCCGCCTAAGGAAAGTAGGGCGCAGACTTCCCCTTGCGGCCCCAAGAGGAACCCTATTGTGGTGCCCAACTATCAGATCAATGCACGGGACGATGTGTCGCCTACCAGCTCTACGGGTGAGTTTAAAAAAAATATGTTTTTGTTATTATAAGTATATATTAGAGTGTTGAAAAGATTCCACGAGCGGGACTCGAACCCGCACCCCATGACATGCCGGGTCAGGTGCACTGCCAACTATGCTATCGTGGCTACACTTTGTCTTTTTTTTCATATTGTAATTTGTACGCAACAATATTTGCGTAAAAATATTATAAGAATATATTTTAAGTGGCTTTATGTATTATTTATAAACAATACAAGCTACAAAGGAGGGGTTGATACCGTTACTAAACTCCGACTATAAGTACCGGTAAGTAACGTTGTTTCAATGAAGGTAATTTGGTACCGGTACCGGTAAAGCTGGTGTGAGGGCTGGTCTGCTGTGGCGATGTTAAATGAAAGAGTTTTCAAAATGTAATGTGTAATGTTTCAAAAACGTACATACATACATACATATAATCACGCCTCTCTCCCGTAGGGGTAGGCAGAGACCACTTCTATCCACTTGCTACGATCCTTACATACTTGTTTCGCTTCGTCCACTTTCATTATTCCCTTCATACATGCTCTTCGGTTTAGGGCACTCTTGACCTGGCCTTTTTTCAAGACGTCCCTGATTTGGTCTCGAAACGTCCGCCTACGTCTACCCCTACCAACACTTTCATTCACACTCGCCTTATACACTTTTTTCGTCAATCGTTCTTCGTCCATTCTCTCGACATGGCCAAACCATCTCAGCATGCCTTTCTCAATTTTTGTCACTACATCTTCTTTCAGACCACCAGAACGTACCTGTTTATATATTAAATAGTTTCGCAATATTAAAAAGAGACAACATTAATTACCTATTTCATGCAACACAGTGAAACTTAAATTAGCGGGTGCGTTTAACTTAAATTATTATTATTACCTACACACATTTCGCAGGCGCACGACATACGTAAATAGGAACGCAAGGCTCGCCTAAGCCTCAGTGCCGCCGGTAGCTGGTACTGTGCAGACGTATGACTTGTCGCCACAGCAGGTAACGTTGCCTAGAAAAGTATTGCTACTACTTTTCGTTACATATTGCGCTTTTGAAGCGGTTGGTTAATTTACCGGTGAAAATGCCACCAAGAATACCGGTGTTTTCGTTTGACAGAACTATCAAATACTAATTTTTAACGGTGTTCAAAGACCTGCTTCAATGATCTATTTTTTGTACCTAATACCTAATTAACGATTTTAATGAGGTTTTATGTGCTTAACCCCAGCCGTCCCAGGAAATCTAGACACAATAGATAAACAATGCGCACTGAACTCGATATCGAGTCATCGGGACGTAAGTGGTTAAGGCGCTAACGACCATGAAACAGCGATCTCTGTCGAACTGCACACAAGCAAAAAAAATGCAATGGAATTTATTTATTTATTTATTTGAATTAGGTACGCAGACAGATTACAGCCAATTACGCAGCCATGGGAATTTAACAATATATTGAGACTAGACTGTAATCCATAAATTGCATACACAGCATGATTCGTGTACCTCCAAGCTACGTTAAAATAAAACAATTATAATAAGCAATAATAATTACAAAAAATAAAACAGAAAAAAAAATCCATTAAAATAATAAAATTAAATAAATTAACATTCAAAATAAATACCTAAAAATATAATCAATCAAAACAATTAAGTAAAACAAATACCAAAATAATCAATTGAAATTTTTAAATAATTAATATTCAAAATACTTATCCAAATAATAAATTAAAAATAATTAAATGCAATAAAATTTATCAAAAATAGGCCACTAGGCAGAGTCAATTTGAAATTAAATAAATTTGAATAAGTTTATTTAATTTCATCGACGTACTTTTTTTTTAATATTTTACGGGTAAGCACAGTGCCTTGATCTCACCTGATGTTAAGTAAATACAAAATAAAATAATAATACTATTTTTTTTACTTTAGTAAATGAAAAAGATATTTTGTAAATAGATACTGTATAAAGGTGACTTCGGATATTTTCTATAGAGAAAATTTCGTAATTCTTCATTTTGGAAACAATGACATTGAATGAATGAATAATTTTGAATGAATGAAAAATTTATTCGGAGCAATAACATTTAAACTTAAACATATTAAACAGACACGACTAGATGCTACCGAAATGGTCGCCACTCAGCTTGATGCCGTGACAGACATGCCATGGCGCTGATTATCTGCGGAACCAGTGAGAGGGAGGCGCAGTTCCAGCAATTTTTATATATAAATACAAGATAATCGCAGTGAAACGGTGTTGAAATACAGAACAAATAAATAACGATTTTAACTCCGGATTTTAATTTTAATTCCGACACAGTACAACCGCTTAAGTTGTAGAAACCTGAACCTGAAGAAGATGTTTTTTTAGTTGTAACTTGAAAGTTGACGCGGCTTTACAGTTGCGCACAGGCGGTGGCAAGTTGTTCCAGCACTTCGAGGCAGCGTACCGAAAGCGGCCGTCCTGAGTCGTGGGCACAAAAGGCGTGGTGCGATTCTGAACTGTCTTTGAATTCTAGCTTATTGTATAGGTATGGAGGCTGCCTGCTATTTATAATTCCAAAAGGGAGCGAAGCAAAATGTAAAGTTCGTCGAGCAGCCTTGCTAAGCAATATTGTTTTCTAAAGTTTACGCGAACACTACACATTGAAATGAAACAACTTTTACGGATCTACTCGCGTTTATTTTACACATTAGTTTTAATTAATGTTTATCCTGACGTTTTGAACCTTTTGCAGGGTGCGTGGTCACAGGGAGACTGAGGTGTTGGTCGTCTCATAATTAGTTAGTAGCTTGTATACCCTCATTTAAATTTAATCAGGTGCATTCCGTTTTACGCAGAAAGAGCTTACAGTATCTTTTGGTCTGGCAGTATGGTGTTGGGGCTGGGATTTAATATTCTGTATGATGGGATCCCAGGCTGGTGGTAGCTTCCAACCATCTTCTCTATTAAAATTAGGATGTTTTTTAATTTCGTTGAAATTAATGATGATGAATCGTTGTTCTCTGTCGAGTATTTGTGGTTTATCAAATCTGATGTACCTGTGACCACGGACCCTGCAAAGGGTTCGAAACGTCAGGATAAACATTAATTAAAACTAATGTGTAAAATAAACGCGAGTAGATCAGTAAAAGTTGTTTCATTTCAACTTGCTAAGCAAGTTGTAGCGATTCAATAAAGGGGATATGTGAGAATGCATTAGGGACAGGAAAACAATATCGGGCGCATGCATTCTGGACACGCTGAATAACCTTTCTAGTTCGGGCCAATAGACATTCGCCGATGACTGTATCAATGTATTGTATTTTGTATACTTGTTATTTTATTTTATAAACCATGCATGAATAAGACGCATTTTACAGTTGTTAGCGCCTTTACAGTTCCATGTTACGTTCATTAACGCAAATATAGTCAAACCATTTTGTCTGTGGTCAAACACACCAAGCCATATTAAATAGAATCCTAAAATATACAATGGAACTTATGAGTCGTGATGCTTTTAAAAAGAAAGTCCGTGAGCTCTTGTTTGATAGAACCGTGGCAGAATCATCTCAATAACGTCCTATTAGAATTATGTATGTTTATTTATTGTAGTTTACGTATTTACAATACACATATATATTTATGTATATATAATATTTATGTATGTATTATATAGGTACTTACAATTATATATCTTAATTGCACCTACCAATGCTATCTCTGCACCACCCTATGGTTGACTGGTAGAGAATGCCTCAGGCATTAAGTCCGCCATGTAATATTTATGTTGCAAAAGTTTAAATAAATAAATAAAATATTGAATTTAGTGATTTTAGCATCGGAGTGCAATACATTAATGTAAAATTAAACGCGTAAACAATAAAACTAATATATTCGTAAAAGTTGTTTCTCTTCACTTTAATATTTAATTAAGTAGGTACATTTGTTTATTTAGTTCAAGATATAAATAAAACTTTCCTACACTCACACCAATTATCTAGCCCAAGAGAAGCTTCGTTATGAAACTCGTTAAATTGTTACTAGACAAAGGATAAACATACTTAAAATACTCAAATACATAATTATTATACATAGAAAACACCCAGACCCGAGACAATTTAGAGAAACGATAATTTCTAAATAGACCCGACCGGGGGTCGAACCCGGGACCTCGGAGATGGCGACACCATGAAAACCGGTGTACAAACCACTCGATCAAGGAGGTCGTCAACAGATAAAACGTTTACTAGCATATCTCAACCAGTCCCAGAAAACTCGAGTGGGAATCGAAACCACGACCTTTGAATAACCGGTCCAATGCTCTGACCGCTGAGCTACCGAGGCCCCAAATGACACGTTGATTTTTTTTTTGTAATTTAAATTATTTGAAATATATAATATCTTGTCACTAAAGATAGCATTGTGAACTTAAAAATTAAAAATAATAAAAACATTAAAAATAAGTAGTTATGAATGGTCCAAACAGTTATTTCTCCCTATTACCCATTAAAGATCTTATTTTTATTTAAATCAATACCGTATATTTTTATATAAATTTATATTGAATCGAGCAGGGTCCCGCGACAGCCAAGGCACCCAGCCTACCGCGGCCCCCGGCCTGGGCGTGGGCGGGCTGGGCGCTCTGGGCGGGCTGGGCGCGCTGGGCGGGCTGGGCCTGCTGGGCTTGCACAAGGGCGCCGACCCCGCCTACGTGAGCGCCTTGTACGGGCTGGGCCAGCTCGACCCGCGGCTGGCCGCCTATAGGGATGTACTGGCGAGCCAGTTTAGAGGTCAGTGCTCAGATTAATTAGTCATATATTTTTTTATTTTATTTATTAATGCCACACAATAGGCACTAATCACATTTTGAATATTTATAGCACAGCAGTTTCTTAACCAGGGGACCTACCGCCTAATTCTATTGCTATCGCTCTCGCTATCGCGCTCTATAGTTTATGCCGTAATCTTGTCATTTCGAAAGCGATATAAAATCAATATCGAAAGCTATAGGCTATAACTTTTGATATTGCTTTCATATTGATTTCATATCGCTTTCGAAATGACAAAATGACGCCATAAACTATAGAGCGCGATAGCGAGAGCGATAGCAATAGAGTTAGGCGGTTGGGGGGCAGGTCAATGTCCTGTACGTGACACATTTAATTATTTTAACATAAATTACAGTATTTGAAACAGCACAAAAATTGTTGTTCAAATTTACAAAATAAAATTTAAAAAACACACACGATCCTCCAATGTAGTTTACTATAACTAATTATATATTTTTTTCTTTTTAATTTGTTACCACATAGAAAAAAGTTAAATTTTATATTACTCTTGTTTGTAACAATGCTATTCATAGCTTAGTCGAAAACAATCTATAAAATTACAAAAACACAATGTTGAAAAAATTTCCACGAGCAGGATTTGAACCTGCACCCTTACTGATCTTCACTTCTTAACTGATCTTTAGTATTTGTAAAAATATTATGATCGGGTGTTAACGACGGTAGTTGTTGACATTGAATGGGTGCCTTTGGCTTTCAAAGTAAAAAGTAAATAGTGTTGAATAATTTCGGCGGGCTGGTTAGAACCACGATAGCTCAACTGGAAGAGCACCTGACCCAGTATGTCAGAAGGGTGCAGGTTCAAATCCTGCTCGTGGAAATTTTTTCAACATTAAAAAATAATAAATAAAATAAATAAATAAATAAAATTTCCTGCACTCACACCAATTATCTAGCCCAGGAGAAGCTTCGTTATGAAACTCGTTAAATGGTTACTAGACAACGGATAAAAATACTTAAAATTACTTAAATACATAATTATTATACATAGAAAACACCCAGACCCGAGACAATTTAGAAAAACAATAATTTCTAAATGACCCGACCGGGGATCGAACCCGGGACCTCAGAGATGGCGACCCCATGAAAACCGGTGTACAAACCACTCGACCTTACCCGCAACCGCCGTTTCTCTTTTTTTTTTAATTTATTGGATCACCAACAGTTGCTACGGTATAACAATTATGTGGTTTACATTAATAGTATACTTAATGTACAACTACTTAAAGGTGAACTCAGCATGCATTGAGGTACAGACAGTATTTACGGACTAAGCTATGTATTTCTAAAACTATGTTGCTATGTAAGTGAATTACTGTTTCATTGAAATAACTACGTGTGTGTTTAGTGTGTGTTTGTGAGTGATGTCTTAGGTGTGCGTGCATATACAGGTCTATTCATGTATGTTTCTATTATTTCGGATTATAGTATGTAGACATTTTGAAAGGCATTCTCAGGCTTCGTACATCCGAACAGGGTATAAATTTTCAATTCAATTCATTTATTTATTCACCCTTTGTTACATAACGCAACCTGGGTAAGTCAAACATTTACAATAAATTTTCCTTAACATAATATAAATTATCTACAATAACATTTAACAATAAAAAACTAAAAAAAAAAAAGTTAAAACTGAAAATTCGAAAAAATAAAATAAAAAACTGATTCTTTACATTTTGGAATAATAATAATAAAAAATTAAAATTAAAATTAATTAAATTAAATTAAAATTAAATTTAAAATAATAAAAAAAATCATATAAAATAAACTTAATTTTTCAAATATTAAATTTTTTCGGTGTTCGGATTATCGAGGCCCTGCTATACTGATGGTGATTCACTTGTTGTTATAAGTTTTCGGGCACCGGTCCCCCAATACCTTAGGTTTAGTACTTACCCAATATGTAAACCACTGTATTAATCCTATAAGAATATTGTGAGAAAATAGAAAATAAATAATAATAATAATAATTATCAGCAGTAATCAGTAATTATATATATATATATATATATATATATATATATATATATATATATATATATATATATGTGTGTGTATAGATAGGTATGTACGTATATGTATATTTATTTATTTATGTAATGGTCAATAATTGGTCCCGCAGACTTTCTTTTCCAACTACAGCTCGGGTTGGCTGGAAGAGATCTCCTTTAGAGATAAGCTCACCCTTGTGTATGTTTTTTATAATGTAATTTATTTTGTAATTTCTATGTACAATAAAGGATTTATAATTATTAATGAGTAACATATTGACGGCGAAGTGCCAATACCTTCTAACATAATTTTATTACACAGAGAACTATTAATAATTTCATTTATATGGAGAATATACAAATATGGAAAGCTAAGATTAAAAAAACAATTTTTATAAGATAGTCAATTTCTCCAAAATGTTAGACACGTAGCCGTCGATATACAGAATAGTAGAAACACATACAGACAAAGAAAGAAATATTCTACTGAAAATAAGAGTTTCTTGGTCTTAACACATTTTTAAAACTAGAACATAAGGCCAAACAAAAATATTTTTGTATTGCTGACCAATTGGTTTCCACTTAGTATAATGCCGTCATAAGTATGCCAAGGCGCTGGTACTTATACAGTTTTTAAACATAGTTATTTCCAAAACATAAACTGCTTTATCACAAAACGATGGCTAAAGTAGGCAACGCTTCAAACAGATGCTGTCACTCTTAAGGCAATATTTTAAGACAGAGACACAATATTTTAAACACGTATTCAGCCAATGTTTTTTTTTTATATTTACGGGTAAGCACAGTGCCTTGATCTCACCTGATGTTAAGTGATGATAAGGCCAATGATGGAAGCGCACTTCACCCGGGATCCTCAACTAGTGAGGTACTGGCTATCTTATCTCTAGCTGCCGGAACACAACAATGCTACAAACATTGATGTTATGGCGACATTTTTTATATAAGATGGTGGTAGCTAACCAGGCGGACAAACAAGCCCTACCACCAACCAAACCGAGTACACAAACATGTACCCCCGCTGGGAATCGAACCCGGGACCTCTGGGTCTAAACCGGTGGTCTTAGCCACTAGACCACATAGGCGGTTAAAATTGTTTGGCGGCCATTGTTTAAGTTTAAACGCTTTTTTTGTAGTACAAGGGTAATTCTTTATCACATGTCTGTGTTTTGTTTTAATGTGTACGATAAAGTGTATTATTTTATTACATTCTAATTAATAACCATTTAAGTTGAATAAGGAAATTACTGTAATTAACTTTGCTTACTATATGACTTAAAGTTTTTTTTACTGATGTCGTAAATATTAACTAAAATAAATATTTTGCTAAAAAAAAAAGAAGCGTCAAGCTTCTTTTTTTTATAAATATGACCAATTTTTTTTTGACTATTATAGATTAGGATTATTATATAAGTTTTTAATGTATTTCCTTACAATGATGGGTATATAGATAAACCAGTATGTCAGATGGTGGGGATTCTAATTTCCCTTATTTTTAATTTGACTTTTCTGAAACAATAATAATAAATAATGTAATATTTTTGTGTGTACAGGTTACTCGGGCCTGTTAAGCATGGGCGCGGCCACCGGTACCCCCACCACCAAGAACTGAACCTACTACACACCATCACAACAAACCCCCACACCACCACCACGAAGCAAGCACCCGTTTACCACGACGGGAGATACAGTGGCGAGCAGGTTAATAGGTCATTTTTGTTAAAATATATTGTTTTATTAGTGATTATAAATTTTGAAACGATGCTAAAGTTTGAACGATTCTAAGAAATATGTTGGTGTTAAGTCAATAAATCAACCTTATAATTAATAATATATATTTCTATATGTTGTCGTATCCTCAGCGCCTACACGTATTTATGAGGATACACAGAATAAGCTTATAAATATTTGTTAGATAAATCCGACTATGACAGCAAAAGAGTAATAATAATGACAAATACAAAGACTTTTTATTCCGCTTGAAATATGCTACCAAGTGGTCTTAGTTATATATTTCGTTGTAATATTTCACCAGAAGCTGGTACGCAAAGTGCAATATGATTATATTGAACGAGACAAGATAAAATAATAAGTTTCTTTCCATTTTTATATTTGTACAAAAAATACCAAGTTTGTTCAATTCATTTTGTACAAGAAAGTTTAAAAAAACATTCAAAAGTCAGAATCGTTTTAAAACTTACTTTTCAGTTCAAATACCTACTTTATCTGCTCGCCAGTGTACCAGTCTTATCTGTATTATTCATAAAATGGCTTTTTTACCGACTGAATATCGTTATACATACATTATTACCTAAGCTTTCCTATAATGTATTCCTAAACTTTAAAATGTTAAACTTTTTCTATAGAACGAATCGGACTTTGTATAACAAATTATATTATTATGTTGTATTCATAGTTCAAAGTGCCTAAGGCGAGTTTATTCACAATCGGGGTTTGTAAAGGTAACACTTCTTGATAATGTGGTACCGATAATTATCATGATAATAGTTCGATCAGAGTGAAAATATTATTTTTTTAAACAAATCGTAACTTATTATTAAAAATAAAGTGAATTTGTTTGTTTGGTATCAAACGGCTTCCACGCGTAAACTGTTTAACGATTAATTGTTTATTTTACTTTTTATTTTCAAGTGCTAATTGCTGCACTGAAGCTAAATTAAATATTTATAAAATTTTATAAAGATACAGTGACAAAAAATTAAACGCCCACCCGACCCAGCCAGGAATTGAACCTGAGTATTCCGCAATCCGCGCGGCTGCACTGGCCGCTATGCTACCGGGAAGGCTGACGTAAGCGCTGAATTTTGTCCAGTTTTGTATTTTTATAAAACCTTATAAATATTCGATTAATTGTTTGTTTTGTTGTCACGGAAACTATCAAAGCGGTACGACGACGTCCGCCGGTCCATAATAAATCGGCGATTCTAAAAAAATAAAATCAATATTTTTTGTTTGGTGTTTCGCAAGTAGTTTATTGCTTTGACAATGAATGCAGTTACTACAGGAATGTCTTAATATTTAAGCGATAACACAGACATGTTGAAACGTTCCTCGTTTGCATATATGAATATTGCGAGCAAAGTGTGTTTAGGATTTTGCGATGCGTACCCCGGGTTTGTGATCACCAACCCGCATTTGGCAAGCGTGGTGATTAAGCCAGCACCCATCGGTTGTAGTGATGACTTGGTTTCAATGATGTAGGCATTCGCCCAGTAGTGGGACAGTTTATAGGCTATTTACTTACTTAATATAAGCAAAAACATTTTTTTGTTATTATCTTTGCGAACCCTGAATATCAACATTCGATCACGTCAATGAAACATGGAATCGAGCCATATTTCAAATTGACTTTATAATAATACTATTATGTATGTTTTTTTATCTGAGTATTGAATAATCGGCTTTAAATGCTAGATTTTTTTACTGATATCCTAAGACTACGAAGTCTGATAACTACTAAGAATATTGAAGGCCAGTTAGCGTGTAAACAAGCACAGTAGCGAGATAAGTTATCTATCTATCAGATAGGATCTATCATCTTCCCAATGTCAATGCAATAGGGAAATGCAATAGGGAAGTTGATTACAACAAAAAAAACGAGTTCACTTTAAACATAGAATATTTAATGTATTGAACAAAATATTAATTTATAAAATTGTTCAAGAACGAAATGAAATTACGAAATAATCAAGAAATCACCGTTCGCGTAACGCTAGCAAACTCGCAAACGAACTACTGACTGAGATATATACAGGTTGACTTTTTTATCACCGTCCAAACCTTTTGAGATGACTCCCGTGATAAAAACGAACAACTCTTACTATCGGACCAACTCCCTAACTCGAAAATAAAGTTCAGCTGTTCCATACATTGTGGTCGAATGAATATTGATGTTTTGTATGGAACAGCTGAATTTTATTTCCGAGTTAGCGAGTTGGTCCGATAGTAAGAGTTGTTCGTTTGTATCACGGGAGTCATCTCAAAAGGTTTGGACGGTGATAAAAAAAGTCAACCTGTATATATTACTGTTGGTTTGGATGTTTGTTTGTATGGGCTTAATGCGATTCCGCGTCGATATACGTTAAAAGAGTCGAGCTCAGTAAACAACTCCGAGCCCTAAGAAAAAGGACTCAAGACTCGAAGCACTCGAGTCTAATTAAAACGAACTATCATTCCACCGAACACGTAGTTGCGCGCGTAACATAAAATTTAACTGTCAAACTTTACCGTCATTCGTTCTGAAATCGAGCCGCCTCACTGGCGCTCGGTGTTATGACTAATCATTCAGAAATTAACTGCCAAATCGAGTGAAAGTGAGAATGGAACAGAAACGAGATGTTCTCGTTTCGCCGTCATATTATATAATATTTTTGTATTTGTGTATATTTTGTTGGTCATAAAAATTGAAAATCATTTATTCAGTTTAGGCTACAAGTAGCTCTTGTGAATGTCACTATGCCATCGGTTCGTAAGTCTACTCTGGGCGGGAATCTTGTACTGAGAAGAACCGGCAACGAACTTAGTCCTAAATAAATCTAAATATGTCACCGTTACATCAATGTTAGTACATCATTGTTGTATTCCGGCAGCTTTTACCGCCGCTGTGGTCTAGTGGTTAAGACCACCGGTTTAGACCCAGCGGGGGTACATGTTTGTGTGCTCTGTTTGGTTGGTGGTAGGGCTTGTTTGTCCGCCTGGCTAGCTACCACCATCTTATCTAAATATGTCGCCATAACATCAATGTTTGTAGCATTGTTGTGTTCCGACAGCTAGAGATAAGATTGCCGGTGCCTCACTAGTTGAGGGTTGAAGTGCGCTTCCACCTTCGGCTTTATCATCACTTAACATCAGGTGAGATGAAGGCACTGTGCTTACCCGTAAATATATTTAAAAAAAACGATTCCTCGTTATATAATAGGCAAAAAAAATTATCATGTTGGACCTAAAGTAGTGTGGTAATTACAATAGAAAAGTTTTCGCCGTCCGGTAAATATATACATACAATTTTGTGAATACATAATATACACCAGTAACAATTTGCATTTACCGAAAAAAACAACGAAAAATATATATTATTAAAGTATTATACTCGCTACTGTATTTATGGGTGAAGGTTTTAATAGAGACTTGTATGGGCACCAGTGCTTGACATAGTAACATTTGATAATCATCAGCTCATTTTATGGCCCCACTGCTGGGCACGAGCCTTCCCTATGGATGGATAGGGAGAACGGGCCGTAAACCACCACACGGCCCAGTGCCGTGCGGTGGTTGTTAACGATTGCTAATGCAGCCGGGACCAACGGCTTTACGTGCCTTCCGAAGCACGGAGGAGCGAGAGATGATACATTTTTGATCACCCATCCTATGACCGGCCTTTGCGAAAGTTGCTTAACCTCAGCACTCGCAGACCAGGCGCATTAACCACTGCGCTACCGAGCTCCTCAAATAATATTTAATTTCAGTGTATCATAGCTAGGAAGGAAGTGGTCTGTAATACATTGTTGCTAAAGTTGAAAATTAGTTGCGGACGAAAACCCCTATTTTTAATGATTAATTGAAATATAATGTCGATCACTACTTGTCGGCACTGGTGTCATATTTGAAACAACTTTCTGCAATATATAATTATATAATACATTATGCAACAACACTTCTGAGAGATTTGTGGGAGAAAAGTATTTGGTTTCGAATTTGGATAAAAAATGCAAGTTTTAAGAAAATACGTTTTCATAATGACATCATATTTTCAATTAAAATAAAATGTTGTTTACCTCAGACAAAAGTCTGTGTGTGTTAAAGATTGCCGACACTGGGGTTCTAAACATTTTTGTGTAATTAGCATTTTTTTATTTGCTCATTGCAGGCAATTACTTTGTTTGTGTCGATATAGGATTCTTATAAATAGTTTTTGGTTGTCATTTAGTCATTTTCTTTGTTTATTTATCAATTAACTTATGATATAAGCATTTTTGAAACGTTAAAAAAGTATCTTTTTTCTTACTTCCCATCACCGGACCAAGACATACATAACGCAGCAGAATAGAGATGGAATAGAATTATAAACGTATTCAAATGTAATTTTATCGTGACGAAGGCATGTCAATACCATGCGAAAAATCATTCTAATCCATTTTTATAGAAAAATGTTGTTAGAGAAAAATGGGCGTAAAAAACTGCACATTGAAATTTATTACCGATCTCTCGTGTCTTGTTGACACACTGTATTATATAATAAGTCCAGCGCCAAATGTACTTACTAAGTCGTGTACTCGATTGAGTACAAGCCAAATGGAATTGGACAAATTTATGGGTAAAATAGATACCCAAATGTCCAGTCCCCGTTACTTTCAAAAATAAAATAATGTTATGCTATCTCCATGCCATCGACTGACCCTCTGTACGAACTTTAACTTCTTTACATAATTGAAGATAGCACGATGTTGTGGAGCCAGCATTACATTTCTTTCAATATGTGTTTATCGATAACCGATATTCACCGACAAATGTATAGTTTCGATAGTGGACTTAAACCAAACTATCGATAAGCAACACTAGTCTCAGTCGTGTTGTATCGACTTTGGATTTGACATAGACGAGAGTTATTGATAGCAACTTTTTCCCCTCGTACTTATTACAGAGTAAGCTTCGAATAGTTATTCCGTCTTTTGTATCTGTCTAACTCACCGCGCATGTCGTAGGAGCCGACTAAAGGACAAGGGCTCCAAGATAAAAAAAATGTGATTTTGATGCTTTGTCTAGGACGTCAGAGTGTCTCTTTTATTCTAATTAGAATCTAAGGGAATATCTATTCCAAGTTTTTACTCGTGTCTATTCAAGTCCCTTTGACTGTTGATGAATTAGATGTTAATTGATTTAATATTCGTATTGACATTCCAAATAAGAGAAATGATTTAATTTTTTTTTATTAAGATTACCTTACCTATTGTAATAGTTTTTTCAACGTTTTTATTTTTATTTTTGTTTAAATATTAAAGGCGGCACGCAAGTTTGTTCATGTATTATATTGCACAATAGAAATTGACTTTCAGGAAACTATGCGAGTTGTAACGACCAAAAATGTAGTTTAATGTATTCTACTGTGTTAGATAGTTAGGTAGATATATTTGGCTGGTTGGTAGTCGGATTGCTGGGCGGTGAACCTGTGTAAGGACGCCAGTGGTTGCCATAAAAATAATATAGAATTTCATTGAAGTTTTTACTTGAAAACTAGGAAGCAGGCGGTCTGTAGGTATTCAATTGTCGCTAAGTCACAAACCAGTTGTTGACTCCTATTTTAAATGGTATAAGAATAAAGTGTTGATAACTAGTTTCCCGTCGAGTAGGTGACACTATGAAAATGCAATTTCGTTAAAAAAGATATTATGAAAGTTTTACCTTGTTGCCAATCTACATAGGGTTGATTTTATAACTATCTGGTTTTTGTGATTTTGATGTAGGAACGAGCAAGAACTTTTCATTTTTATATGTATAAAGAATTAGAATGCCAAAAGCGGTAAGTTTGGTCCAAAATTTGCTGAAGAAAAGTCGCACCAGTATTCAAAACGACAGGAACTACTCATCGACATTTTTTTTCCTTTAGTCCATACTGATTTTAGTCTTTAGCAACAATTGAATATACAGGTTGTTTGGTAGTATGTGTATAATCCCGAAACATAGCCACGCAACCAAGTATAAAGGACACTGTGATAACATTCAAAATTATATTTAATTAGATTTATTACCATACAAAAACTCTTATTTATTTGATTAAATTATTTTTATTCATCCCTGACACGTTTTTACTTGTTTTTGTTGGAGCACAAGGTTGACGACCGAGAACAATGTATCAGTTGGACCTAGTTGTCACTCTACAATTTTACTTAGTAACAAGCAATCTTGTCCATGTGTTTTTTAGGAATGTTCATATTTTTCCGGGGTTCTATACACGGTACCCTATTTGCCATATTCGGGATTATACACGTATTACCAAACATCCTGTAGACCACCTGCATCCTAGGATGGAACAGCTAGCTGTTATACCATAAATTTTACCGAAAATCTACTTTAAATTTTGGCAGCGACTATGTCCAACACTGGTCCCACTAGGATAAACGATTTTGATAACTTGTGTCCCAACTGTGGGACTCCCAAGTAGCCAAAAGGTGTTATGTCAATTGACGCGCGTCGCGAGGCAGTGGCGTGTGATCCTACAATGATCTCTGCTCTGGCCGAGCGCTGTTTGGGAGCAAAAGCTAACTCCTAATCTGTATATAATAGTTAATAAATTGTAATTGTAATTTTAGCGAAATTATTAGATTATAAAATTGATGATGAATGTTGATTACTACAATTAATGTTTTATAATACGCAGTTTGTATATAGTTGTTTAAGTTATGCGTAAGGAATGTAATATACAAATTGCTGTACAAATAAATGATTGTAAAGTGGTTTTTGTGTTTGATTTTTACATATTTATTAGTTTCTATCACACTTAGCCACCTGTTTTAGGTAGATTCAATGTAAAGTTGGGGTGTGTAAGGTATACCCCTGTTGACTACTAAACCATTAAGGGTCTACTGTTACCACTAGAGTAATTGTTACTACTGGGTTTATTGTTACTATTCTTAGTACAAGAGGTATTGGTACAGTATTAGTAGTTACTCTGAAATGAAATGAAATATTTATTCATCAACAATATTTAATTTTGTAGTGGTAACTACTGTTACCACTAGAGTTACTGTTACTACTAGGTTTATTACTATTGTTACTATTTTGAGTACTAGAGATATTGGTACTACTGTTACCACTGGGGTATTGTTACTACTTTTAGTACTAGAGGTATTGGTACTACTGTTACCACAAGGGTAATATTATTGCTATTGTTAGCGCTAGCGGTATTGTCATTACTATCGTTACCTCTAGGTATTTTATTCACTATGGGTATTGTTGGCATTGGGGGCACTGGATGATTAGCAAGCACTAGTTTTTTTTAAAATGTAATTCTCTAAAAATATGTCATAAGCACTTTCTTAAAAAAACTAATATTATGTGCTATTATAGTGTATCTTGTGGGTCATTAAAAGTACATTGAATTTGAATACTAAGTAAATTTTGTGAAAGGGGCTTTAGTTTCAAACATTTAGGTAAGTACAAGTTATAAATAATACAAAAACTAATTATTTTAAATATTTTTTTATTTGATAGCTTACATTACGGCTTAGACTAGAGTATAACAAGACGTGATGATGTTAGGAGAGGTCTGGCGCCCACAGCTTGAAGGTTCTGTCGAAGGAACAAGTCGCGATGTACTTGTTATCGTATGATATATCTGCGCTCATCACCTGCGAAAGCATTGAGAGTTAATGTTAATAGATGTTTGTTCAGTGTGCTATATATTAAGTATAAATTAAATTATTTATTTAATTGACAATATGAGTCTATAAAAACAGGCTCAAAGCCTGTCGTTATCGTTGATCCACTCATAACCTCACTGGTCACCCATCCCATCCCCGACCATAGCTAACGCCCCTGCACATTGCCGATTGTCTTACCTTGTTATCGTGGCCGGCTAGCGTTCGCAGCGGATGCCACGCCGGGCTGGACCACAGCTTGGCGGTGCGATCGTACGATGATGTTAGCAGGAAGTGGCCGTGACTCTTCTGGTAGCGGACGTCTGTTGGCAATTAAATTCATTGTCATTAACATCCATCATCGTCATTATAAATATCTTAGTAGACACAGAAGATATAGAAGTTCCAAGTAATCATGGAATATAACAACAAAATGCATGTACTTAAATATTGTTTCAATATAAATATTAACGAATAAATATTAGACAACATCACATACATTTTTACTTTTTTTATTTTTCAAGTGCTAATTGCTGCACTGAAGCTAAATTAAATATTCATAAAATTTTATAAAATACAGTGAAAAAATTAAACGCCCACCCGACCCAGCCAGGAATCGAACCTGGGTCTTCCGCAATCCGGGCGGCTGCACTGACCGCTATGCTACCGGGAAGGCTGACGTAAGCGCTAGTGCCGCTTAAAAGCACTCAAAAATATTAAAATAGCAGTGACAAAATTCAGCGCTTACGTCAGCCTTCCCGGTAGCATAGCGGTCAGAGCAGCCGCCCGGATTGCGGAAGACCCAGGTCCGATTCCTGGCTGGGTCGGGTGGGCGTTTAATTTTTTCACTGTATTTTATAAAATTTTATGGATATCACATACATTGTTCTGATCCCAAATTAAGTAGCTAAAGCACTCGTATTATGGAAATCGGAAACAACGACGGTACCACAACCACCCAGACCCGACACAATATCGAAAAGTTCGATTTCGACATTGACCCGACCGGGAATCGAACCCGGGACCTCAGAGTTAGCGCCGCCCGATTATAAATCTACAGTCCTCTAACAGGGATGACATCACGTAACAGGTCTTTAAAACGGTAACCTATTTTACATTAGACCTAAACATGAATTTCTGGCTTATGCCCAGCAGTGGACTAGTATAGGCTGATGATGACGATGAAGAATTCCGTTACCTCAAATGTTATTTATAAATACTCAATTGACGGAACACAATTAACAGTGACGTCAGTTTCCATTCTCACACAATTTCTGTTGCAACATTTGTGTTTTTGTAATTTGTTTCGCAACAAAATTTGCGTTAAATATTAAATAAACAAAACAAAAACATTTTATAAATAGCTTCTTAACTGATCTTCAGTATTTGTAAGAAATATTATGATCGGATGTTAAAATGACGGTAGTTGTTGACATTGAATGGGTGCCTTTGGCTTTCAAAGTAAAAAGTAAATAGTGTTGAATAGTTTCGGCAGGCTGGTTAGGACCACGATAGCTCAATTGGGAGAGCACTTGACCCGGTATGTCAGAAGGGTGCAGGTTCAAATCCTGCTCGTGTTTTTGTATTTTTTTAAGTTATGTTTACATAAAAACAAAACAAATTATTAAATTATACTATTTTTTTTAATAACTATAAAATACTTATAGTAAAAAATTAAATGCCTACCCGATCCAGCCAATCCGGGCGGACTGGCCAATATGCTACCGGGAAGGCTGAGACGTAATCACTGAATTTTTTCACTGCTTTGATTTTGACTGCTTTTTAGCGGCAGTAAAAGTTTTTTTTTCACTATATATTATAATTATTTAATTCAGCTTTAGTGCAGCAATTAGCGATTATTAAAAATAAAAAATAAATTTTAATTTATTTTTTATTTTTAAATTATTCTTACAAATATAAGATATTATATATTATATTACACTCACCACTTGCCAAGTGTGTGTGAGCAGGTATTGTGTATAAAACTGATCGCCGGCGAATATCCCAAATTTTCGCCTGTAAAAATAATAACATTTAAAAAATCAAGCTAGAAATATACTGTTGGCCTAAGAACTATGTTTCAATGAAGTTATAACATACAGCATGTCAAAGTCAAAAGTGAAAGTCAACATTTTTTATTCAAATAAACTTACGAAAAGTGCTTTTGAATCGTCCATACATTTTTTACCTACCTACCTACCATGGTGACAATACACCGTCTTCTTTCTTCCCTAACACTTAGTTGACCAAATTTGTGTTTACAATTTCAGAGTTGATCCCATAGGTAAAGTTTGCAAAGACTAGTAGGTAAAAAAATTTTTGAATGATGCGAATGTACTTTTCTTGAACACAAATGTTGAAAAAATTTCCACGAGCAGGATTTGAACCTGCACCCTTCTGACATACCGGGTCAGGTGCTCTTCCTATTATGCTGTCGTGGTTCTTAGCAGCCCACCGAAATTATTCAACACTATTTACTTTTTACTTAGAAAGCCAAAGGCGCCAATTCAATGTCAACAACTACCGTCATTAACATCTGATCATAATATTTTTTCAACATTTGTCTTTTTGTAATTTGTATCGCAACAAAATTAAATTAAAATAAATAGTAAAGCAGTTAAAATTGTATAAAAAAAAAACAAAAACATTTTACTTGTCCTAAATTTATTTTAAAAAAAATTGTTGATTTTCACTTTGACAACCCTTTAAATTTTTCTTACTAACTCACTTACTCCGCTGGCTCAGTGACCCGTAGTGGTAAATTAAATTGAAATGAACAATTTGTTACATAATTTAGTTGTTAAATTTTTTCCTAAAGAAATAAATAATCGGGAGTAGTCCGTCACCTGGTGGTCGGCGGCGGCGGTGGCGAGGCAGTACCCGTGCGGCGCCCAGTCGGCCGCCAGCACCGCGCCGAGGTGGCCCTCCAGGAACATCACGCAGCGCCCCGTGCGCAGGTCCCACACGCGCCCGAACGCGTCCATGCCGCTGGCAGGCAAACCATCAACCAATTTATTATCTGCGGTGGTGGCGTGTGCGTCGGGTCGTTACGTTCCCTAAAATATGGTTGAGCGAAGCGATGGCTGATTCATATGTCATACTCGTGAACGGGTGCCGCCTGTGGAGGCTGGTCTGCTCTTGCATACTTATCTTATTTTTAATACTTACTATAATTTGACTTTGTTTTTCTTAAACAATTTTTGACTTTTATTAGAGTACTGTAGTGGTACTGTATGACATTGTGGAAATTGGAACTTTTACCTGAGGTAAATTTGTTAATTTAGATTTTTTAATTTTTTTTTTTACATGTGGTCTTCTATATTTTTTTTATTTTTATGTGTTTATTTGTGATGGAAAGTGTCCTGCTAAAATAGGGCATTTTCCAATATTTTTGACGCTGTAAGGGAGAAAAGAGCTGGACACTTGCTGAGTTTCTTGCCGGTTCTTCTCAGTCCAAGATCTCCCGCCCAGAGTAGACTTACGAACCGATGGCATAGTGACATTCATAAGAGCTACTTGTAGCCTAAACTGAATAAATGATTTTTGAATTTGAATTTGAATTTGAATTATCAGACTAGCAACTCGTCAGCGTTCATTTGAAACTTCATAAAGGAATTTTTTTTATCAAATTTCTAAAATATGCCTATCGTATTTATGAGGATACACGGAATAGACTTATAAACGTTTGTTAGAAAATATGACAAAGTCCAAGATTTTTTATTTTGCTTGAAATATGTGGTCTTAGTTATATAGGGTCTAACAATATCAATAAGCGAACGTTTAAAGGGAGCATGTATACATCACACTGAGCATGCTCACCAAATTTGGTCCAAAATTACAGGCTCGTTACCGAAATAACCAACAAAACATTATCATAATTCACCAAAAAATACACCCTTTCCAAACCCGTGCAGCTGTACTACACGCACACAAAGATAGCCGTGTGTGTATGAATGTCATACGATGGTTTTTCAATTGTGCGCGTGTATCTGTACGTACACTATCTTTTTATTGACGCTTGCGTGCGTGTTAGTGAAGATACAGCATGTTTCATGATGATGTTTGCATTATTTTAATTGATTTAGTTTGTTAGAAAATATAACTTTGAAAAATCACTATAAAACTGGAGCCCATTTTTAGTAATTGTATTCAGAATGATGTATAGATATCGCCCTTAAAGGTTCGGTTATTGATTTTGTTAGACCCTGTATATATCGTTCACATATTCCACCGAAGCTGGTACGCAAAATGCAATATGGTTATATTGAACGAGACAAAGTAAAATAATAAGTTTCTTTCCATTGTTATATTTGTACAAAATACACAAAGTTATTAATTTTGTATAAAAAAGTTTAAAAAATATTCAAAAGTCAGTCAGTCAGTCAAATCTTACTTTATCTGCTCGCCAGTGTACCAGTGTACGAATGGAACCAGCGATCGAAATTTTTTTCCTTCAATCATTAAAAATAACAACCGATTTGTGACTAGCGACAATTGAATACAGAATACCTGTTTCCAAGCTGTATTTCAGTAAAATTTAAATGCAATTAATATTGTTGCGAACAAATTACAATTTAAAAAGGCAGTGTTGAAAAAAAAATGCTCTGCCAAATAGGCTATCGAGCCACGATAGCATAGTTGACAGTGCACCTCACCCGGCATGTCATGGAATGCGGGTTTGAATCCCGCTCGTGGAATTTTTATTTCAACACTTTAGTCTTCTTTTTTCAATTTGAAATTTTACTGGATTATGACAATTAGCTTATTAAAACGACAACTGGTGTCGATCATTGGTGCGAGCCACTACGATACATTATTTAAGGGTCTCACAAAGTTTTACCAAAAATTCAAAAAGCTCTTTACCGTAAAAAAACACAAGACAATGTTAAGTGATGATAAGGCCGAAAGTGGAAGCGCACTTCACCCGGAATCCTCAACTAGTGAGGCACTGGCTATCTTATCTGTAGCTGCCGGAACACAACAATGCTATAAACATTGATGTTATAGCGACACATTGAGACGGCAAACAAGCCCTACCACCAAACAAACATGTACCCGCTGGGAATCGAACCCGGGACCTCTGGGTCTAAACCGGTGGTTTTAACCACTAGACCACAGAAGCGGTTAAATTAATAATAATAAAAAAGTTAATGCGGTTTAAACGTAATAGATGATGATATTGATGATAGTGAAGGCCGAAGGTCACTTCACCAGGATTCCTCAGCCACTTACCCAGTGACGGCTAGCGAGCCGTCTCCTTGGAACGCCACGCTGTATACCGGCTTCGCGTGGCCTTCTTGATGAAGCACCTCAGTCGCTGTGAATTTTATAACAAATCATATAAAATGGTTTTTTGTTTATATCATTTTAACGCAAATTTTGTTGCGAAACAAATTACAAAAACACAAATGTTGAAAAAATTTCCACAGGGTCAGGTGCTCTTCCAATTGAGCTATCGTGGTTAGCTCAATTGGAAGAGCACCTGACCCGGTATGTCAGAAGGGTGCAGGTTCAAAT
Organism: Eudonia truncicolella; assembly: GCA_949315975.1. NCBI lineage: Eukaryota > Metazoa > Arthropoda > Insecta > Lepidoptera > Crambidae > Eudonia > Eudonia truncicolella. Next base: position 7,323,377 of record OX438854.1, read on the forward strand.
CCTGCTCGTGGAATTTTTTTCAACATTTGTATTTTTTTTAACAAATTATATTTTAGTATAGATCTACACAGGGTGGCTGGTACATGACTCGCCATAGGTCATTTGCTAACTATTGAATCTTACTTTCCTTAACTATTATGCCGTGTTTTGTCTCTTTTACTCTAATTTGAAATGACGTTTACATGACAGGAACAAATCACGGAATAACTATTCAACATTCAAAATATTTCCAATTTTTATACTTTTTAAAGATTTTTTTAAAATGTTGACGTTAAAGCTGTTATCACTTTTCATTTTCAACGTCCTGATGAATCAGGGATTACAAAAAGATATTACACTAGAGAAAAAAGAGAAATCCTGTCTCCTAAACTATAAGTGCCTTACAAATAAACAAAGAATAAGCTCCGAATAGTTATTCCGCGTTTTGTCTCTTTCACTCTAATTTGAAATGACGTTTACATGACAGCAACAAAACACGGAATGACTATTCGGACCTTATTATTTGTTAATTTGTAAAGCACTAGCTTCAGTTAGGAAAGCAAGCTACAAAAGGTGATACAATAATTGAGCTACAATTGTTAAAATACCTCCTCAATATTATGTACGTTTGCAATGGCGGGTCATGTAACAGACACCCTGTATACGGTTTTTTTTGAAAGAGCTGAAGGCCCCAATCAGACTTTTTAACATCGCCGGACTTTCAAGATATACAGCCTTCGATCAATAATGTACTAGATTCCCGATGAGCGCTTGAACAACGGCACGCGACTTTGGGGCCGCGGAGCCGCAACGACGTTTGTGGCGATGACAGCGAATATTAAGCACAAATATTTTGCAACCTTAATTGAACCTTTATGTTTAAGATTCAAGGTTCACAGTGAGCTGAAGTTGTTGATGCTATCCGATGTATCTTCAGATTTTGTTAGTCGAAATTTAAATATATAGGTATGAGCGAACAGGATCACTTTGGAGATGCATCTTTGTACCATTATTGATCGAAGTATACTATACTCACTGGTCTCCAATTAATTATTTTTATTTACTTATCTAAGCAATACCACACAACACTACAGTGAAACCAATACACAATACCAATACTAACCATTGTCTTGTCCTATCATAATGGTGTACAACCGTAAATGCTAAGCTACCAAGACTCTGGTGTGTTTTAAGATGGGTTTGCTTACTGCTCTCTAAAGCTATATCCTGTCGTAAATGTTTAGCTGCCATTGCGCTATAAGATGGGTGTTTCCAAAGATATGTCCTGTCGTAAATGTTAAGCTGTCATAACGGTGGTGTGCTATAAGATGGGTGTGCACACTCTTCTCCACTCATTGTCCTGTGCTATGTCCTATCATAATGTCATACAATCGTCAATGCTAAGTTGCTATAACCCTGGTGTGCTATACGATGGGTGTGCACGTTTGTGTCAATCAGTGTCCTGTACTGTATCCTATCATAATAGTGTATAATCGTAAATGCTAAGCTGCCATAACGCTGGTGTTATAAGATGGGTGCGTTCACTAGTCTCCAAAGCTATGACAAGACGTAAATGCTAAGCTGCCAACATGCTGGTGTGGTATAAGATGGGTGATCACTCACTGGTCTCCAGGTCCCACAGCCGCCAGGAGTGGTCGTAGACGGTGGCGGCGAGGAACCGTCCCGACGGGTGGAACTCCACGCGGGCCACGCGGGACGGCCCGTGACCGGGGAGGGAGGCCAGCGGAACCTCGCTGAGTTAAAATACGGTTAAAAAAATTTGAAAAAATCAAATGCCTGGTCAAAATGGTCAAAAAATCAAAATGGTTCGATTCCTGACTGGGTCGGGTCCAGTCAGGAATCGAACCTGGGTTCCGCAATCCGGGCGGCTGCACTGACCATTATGCTACTGCTAATTATAAAGAACTAGTGGTCGATATTCGACCATAATAATTGTTTATTAAAAGATATTTACTATTTTGGCTGAAGGGTTTGTAGGTGCCAATGGGCATGACAATTTAAAAAAAAAATGTGTTAGACATTGGCAGATTAAAATCATCCGCATTTTTTAATAAACATATAATGTCCTGTCCTGACTGACTGACTCATCATCGCCGAGCCTAAACCGCTGAAGCTAATTAGATAAAATTTGGAATGTAGGTTAATTGAGTGACGTAACCAGCTACAGGGAGGAGCTCGATGGCTTAGTGGATAACGCGCCCGGTCTGCGAGTGCTGAGGTTAAGCAACTTTCGCAAAGGCCGGTCATCGGATGGGTGACCAAAAAATTATCATTTCGAGCTCATCCGTGCTTCAGAGGACACGTCTTGCCGTTGGTCCCGGCTGCATTAGCAGTCGTTAACAACCGCCAATGGCCCGCGTGGTGGTTCACGGCCCGTTCTCCCTATCCATCCATAGGGAAGGCTCACGCCCCAGCAGTGGGGCCATGAAAATGAACTGATGATGATGAAGCTATCGTGGCTCAATCCATCTTGCCGAAGTTAATCAACACTATCTACTCTCACTCTGTAAGCCAGAGGAGCCCTATTCTAGCCCTACTAAGGGCTCCGCCTGCCTAATTCTCAACTGATCTTTCAATATTTGTAAAAATATTAAGATCGGATGTTGACGACGTAGTTGTCGACATTGAATAGGGCTCGTTTGGCTTGGAGCAAGAGTAGATAGTGTTGATTAACTGCGGCGAGTTATACAGAGCCACGATAGCATACTTGGTAGTGCACCTGACCCGGCATGCCATGGGGTGCGGGCTCGAATCCCGCTCGTGGAATTTTCTCAACTGTTCAATTTTTAATTTTAATTTTGGTTCGCACCAAAATTAGCGTCAAATTGTATGTAAATAACTATATGTGTTAACACCAGTGTTAGCCAGATTACCTGGTGAAGTTCCACAGATACACATCGCCGGAGTACGCGCAGGACGCCATGCTGCAGGAAGAGTCCCCCGACTCGTCCATAGGCTCCGGCGGACACCCATCCTTCACATTTTCGATCTAAAACAACGAAGAAATGCCGTTAAAGTTTGTGGAAGGTTCTTCTCAGTACAAGGTCTCCCGCCCTGTGTAAAATAACGAACCGATGGCATAGTGACATTCACAAGAGCTATTTGTAGCCTGAACTAAATAAACGATTTTGAATTTTTAAGAATGTAAATTTTACTTTTTATTTTCAAGCTAAAATTTATAAAATACAGTAAAAAAATTAAACGCCCACCCGACCCGGCCAGGAATTGAACCCTTCCGCAATCCGGGCGGCTGCGCTATGCTACCGGGAAGGCTTTTCAAGAATGTCTTATCGCAAGCCCCCAACAGCTGCCTAAAACACCCCAACGCTGGGCTTACCTACCTACTTACCTTACCTTCCCAGAGAAATAAAATTACACCGGCCTAATCCAAGTTAAGTCCTTATAAACGCATAATACTTTTAGCTGTTCCACATTAACTGGAAATAATTAAAAAAATATTTCTTTTGAATTTACAATATTTTAATACTAATGAAAAAATTAATTACCAGGGGAAAAGCCAGAGGAAATACCAGACCATACAGCCGAGTGACCAGGGGAAAGGGAAAGTAAGGGCCAGGGGGAAGATCAAAGGAAAAAGCCATAATAAGACAACAGATGAAAAAAAACCAGGGAAATCGTTTTTTTTTTTAAATATTATTTATTATTACCGTCTGCCGGAAGTGTGCAGGTTTTTCAGCCTTGGGATGGAACACGGCCACACTAACATAGCAAGAGTAGCCTGAGTAAAACGGCCAAGGTAAAAGCCAGGGGAAAAGTTTTAAAATTTGTATTATTATCATTACCGTTTGCAGGAAGTGCGCGGGTATTTCAGCCTTGGGATGGAACACGGCCGCGCTGACGTTGCACGAGTGCCCTTTGAGCACTTGCAGCGGAACGCAGTCGGGAACCGACCACACCTTGCTCAGACCAGACCTGGGGGCAGGGTCATTATACAATCACTTACTCCTTTCTTCTCTCTCTCTCACACACACTCTCGTTATTTTTGTCCTGTAAGAAGTTAATAATAATAATAATTTATTATTATTATTATTATTATTTATTGATCGCTCTATCATTACGGACAGGACTATTGTCGCCAATAAGCCTGATATCGTGGTGGTTGACCGATCCCAGCGCCGGGCAATACTGGTTGATATCACCATACCTCATGATGAGAACCTCGTGAAAGCCGAGAAGGACAAGCTCAGTAAGTACCTTGACTTAGCTCACGAGGTGACCGCCATGTGGGATGTTGATTCAACCATTATTGTCCCGATAGTCGTTTCAGCGAACGGTCTGATAGCGAAGAGCCTCGACCAACATCTTAAGAGGCTCTCGCTTGATGGTTGGATCAAGGGTCAGATTCAGAAGGCAGTACTCCTAGACACGGCACGCATTGTCAGGAGGTTCCTCACTCTGCAGCCCTGACCACCGGTAGCTTGGGCCCTGCCCCGCTGCTGGTGGTGCTCTAGAATTAGGCTTTTATAATGTTTTGTTGTTTTTATATTAAAATATTGTAAAAATCTAGTTTTAAGAAAGAAAATAAATAAAGAGTAAGTTACCTTCAATGAGACTTTATACGTAATTGATATCATAGGATGAGAATAAGGCTTGTTTCACGCGTACCACAACCACACCACACGGTCGCGACAAAAGGTGGTCAAGCTGTGGTTACGTGTGAATAGTGTCGCTGCGGCTTGCTGCTGTTGCGTTGTTACCTACAAAATGTTTGCGATATGGCCGGCCGCTAGTTCGCGGTGTCGACGTCGCCGGTGGTTGCGTTGTGGTTGCGGCGTGGCTGCGACGTAGTCGGTATCAAACACGCGGTCAATAATGACGGCAAAATGTGGCCCGTGTGAATTCAACTATTAATTTTCATACCAATTAGCGCCCGCCCACATGTTGTCGTTTGTGGTTGTGGTGTGGTTGTGGTACGTGAGAAACATGCTTTAGTTACCACGTGTGAAAACTTTTAAAAACACACACAAAATAACTTTTGTCTAAATAATTACAGATTCACATAATATATGAGAAACACTATTGTGAAGGTGTGTGTGAGGGTGTTTGTAGATTAGGACACATTGTTATGCATGACTCACCAGCTCGAGGTGATGAGCATCTGGCTGTCGCTGCTGAACCGGCAGAAGCTGATCGGACGCGTGTCTCCTATCTGAAGCAAATGCCGTCATCATCATCACCATCTCAACCAAAAACCTTTCCCGAGGATCTCCACAGCGATCGGTTTTTCCTTTTATTTTGGCAAACAGTCATTAAAAAAATATGTTATTTTACAACAATCTCTTAAAAAATTTATCATCTCGAGCTCCTGAAAGCTCCGTGCTTCGGAAGGCACGTAAAGCCGTCGGTACCCGGCTACATTAGCAACCACCAATCCGCACAGGGCCCGCGTGGTGGTTTAAGGCTCGTTCTTCCTATCCATCCATAGGGAAGGCTCGTGCCCCAGCAGTGGGGACAAAAATGAGCTGATGATGATGATGATGATGTAATACTTACTAGCGGCCCGTCCCGGCTTCGCACGGGTGGACATTTCTTTTTGATATAGCCTATGTTACTCAGCGCTAATGTAGCATTCTAATGGTGAAAGAATTTTTTAAATCGGTTCAGTCGTTTTTGAGTTTATTCGTTACAAACAAAAATACCAAATCACAAAGCTTTCCTCTTTATAATATTAGTAAAGATTAAAAATTATTTTTTTAAATTTATATTGTGTATAATTACATAGAATACCATCAGTGTTCGACAGGAACTAATAGTCGTTTTTTTTTTAAATTAATCATTAAAAATTAGTGACATCAACTGATTTTAGTCTTTAGCAACAATAAATAAATAAATAAATAAATTCTTTATTTGCTTCAAACATGGTAAATAAGATGACAATAATATTCATTATGAGTACAAACATGTTTCACCAAGTTACAACTGGCATGCAAATATAATTAATTACCAATTAAACTTTTATAAAAAAACAAAAAAAAAAAAAAGTTAATTACATTAAATATTTATTACAAATTAATTAATTAGAAACAAAAACAATATAGTAATAAGATTAATAATAGGATAATTACAACAATATTTATTTCATGTCAAAAAACTCCTTGAGAGTATAAAATTCATGCTCAATTAACAATTTACGCAATTTTATTTTAAATAATTTTAAACAATGGAATACAGACCGCTAGCTTCTTCGTTAGACTGGTTAATTTTATTTAAAAGGAAAATTTTATTTTTATTCTATATATGCAAGTATGCAAGATAACGACCTCCGTAGCCGAGGGGCTTGCACGCCGCACTTTGGGCGGCGCTAACTCTGAGGTACCGGGTTCGATTCCCGGTCGGGTCAATGTCGCAAAAGAAACTTTTTGATATTGTGTCTGATCTGGGTGGTTGTGGTACCGTCGTCGTCGTCGTTGTTTCTGATTTCCATAATACATAGATCTAATAAAATATTATATATATATATACTAGCTGCCCCCGGCGGACTTCGTACCGCTTTGACAGTTTCCATGACAACACTACAAACAAATCATTTTGTATTGGAAAAATTTCAAAAATCAAAAAAAATTTAGTGGTGGACCACCCTTAACATTTAGGGGGATGAAAAATAGATGTTGGCCGATTCTCATAGATACCGGATAAGCACAAAAAATTTCATCAAAATCGGTCAAGCCGTTTCGGAGGATATGGCAACGAAAACTGTGACACGAGAATTTTATATATTAGATTAAGTAAACACTAGACCACTAGAGTCATTAAGATATTATATTATATTATAATAATGTTACCTGGCTGCAGTATATGGGCCATAGCCTTCCGCTGTGTCATGTTGTATATATGTATATGTTATATATATTATCACTAGCTGTGCCCGCCGACTTCGTCCGCGTGGAATAGTGACTTTCGGCAGCATTTTTTAGGCTAATTATTTTGCAAATAAAACACATAAATCAAAAGCCTAAAAAATAACGTTCAAGCTTCTAGCTTCAATAATGACGTAATGTCCATACAAACTTTCAACCCCTATTTCAAACCCTTACAGCCCTTTTTTTGCATTAAAAGTTAGCCTATGTCCTTTCTCAGGCTCTAAGTCTAGACTATCTCTGTACCAAATTTCATTTAAATCGGTTCAGTAGTTTAGGCGTGATTGCGTAACACACAGACAGACAGAGTTACTTTTTTTTTTTATTCTTAGCACGGCAAATTACTCCACACCACCTGATGCTAAGTGGAAATTGAGTCCAGACTTTCGCATTTCTAATATTAATTAAGTAAGGATTACAAAAACACAATGTTGAAAAAAATTCCACGAGCAGGATTTGAACCTGCACCCTTCTGACATACCGGGTCAGGTGCTCTTCCAATTGAGGTTCAAATCCTGCCCCCCGACCGCCTAACTGATTGATTTGGCTACGTGTATAGTTTATGACGTCATCTTGTCATTACATACCGCCTATGAAAGCAATATCTATAGCTATAGATATACGCCTATACCTATTAGCTAGATGACAAGGTGACGTCATAAACTATACACGTAGCCAAGGCAATCGGTTAGGCGGTCGGGCCCCTGCTCGTGGAAATTTTTTTTCAACATTGTGTTTTTGTAATTTGTATCGCAACAAAATTTGCGTTAAAATTTTTATATACAAAACAAAGACATATTAAGTAAGGACGTCAGGGATTGGCAGGATGTTACCTGGCTGCAGTATATGGCCATGGCGGAGGCCTTTCGCTGGGACTCCTGTTTGGCGGCGGCGCGCACGCTTCCGGCTAGCTTCAACTCTTCACGCATCTTCTTTAACCTAACCATATTGCAACAATATAGTTTAATTTTTTACTTTTTTTTTATTTTAAGTGCTAATTGCTGCACTGAAGCTAAATTAAATATTCATAAAATTTTATAAAATACAGTGAAAAAATTAAACGCCCACCCGACCCAGCCAGGAATCGAACCTGTGTCATCAAATTTGTGGTATTTCATCTGCAAAGATGAATCTGCACGGCCATCGGTTGCAACGACCGTTTGGATAGATGGCGCTAGTGCCGCTTAATAGCACTCAAAAATATTAAAATAGCAGTGACAAAATTCAGCGCTTACGTCAGCCTTCCCGGTAGCATAGCGGTCAGTGCAGCCGCCCGGATTGCGGAAGACCCAGGTTCGATTCCTGGCTGGGTCGGGTGGGCGTTTAATTTTTTCACTGTATTTTATAAAATTTTATGAATATTTAATATAGTTTAAAATAATCTACACTTTTATGCTTAATAATAAAATAAAGCTGAATGAACGCACTGATCTCTAGAACAATCTTATCTATAGGCTATTCAGCTATTTATAGAAATAGTCCAATTTCTATTAAAAAAGTAGATAATAAAATTGTGACAAAAATTGAGAAAGGCATGCTGAGATGGTTTGGCCATGTCGAGAGAATGGATGAAGAACGATTGACGAAAAAAGTGTATAAGGCGAGTGTGAATGAAAGTGTTGGTAGGGGTAAATCTAGGCGGACGTTTCGAGATCAAATCAGGGACGTCTTGAAAAAAGGCCAGGTCAAGAGTACCCTAAACCGAAGAGCATGTATGAAGGGAATAATGAAAGTGGACGAAGCGAAACAAGTATGTAAGGATCGTAGCAAGTGGATAGAAGTGGTCTCTGCCTACCCCTACGGGAGAGAGGCGTGATTATATGTATGTATGTATGTATAAAATTGTTCATACCACCAACCAAGACGAATAGAGTATATTTTATTGTTATACAAGTTATACAGTTGGCAATATTTTCATAGTTTCACACAATAATATTCTGCCATGTAGACACGCAAAAATTTTTTTAAAGTTCAATTAACTAATTTAAAAAAATTTATACAGAGTACAACAACCGAACTATCAAAATCGAACCCTACTACAGTCCTAGCCCTATACTTGGCAGAGTTTTTTTTTTGTTGTGAAATGTTATATATTTTTTGTATTTAAATGTGTTCTTTTTTCACACTACTCGAATTTTTTTGTGAGTTCAGTGTCTCAAATAATCCACTATGCCAAGAATAGGGTTAACCTCTTGACCACAGAGGCGGTATGTACTCGTATGTGTATTTTTTATTTTATGTTAACGATGGTGTAGTGTTTTCAAACTAAAACAATTCAAGAACAGAGCTGTTTTCGGATCGGATTTTACCATATTCTGGCACTTGAAAAAATATAACTAGAGACCTTATAAGTCCATGTCCCTTCGATCAATAATGTACTAGATTAGATTAGATAGATGTTCGCTCATACCGATACATTTAAATTTCAAATAACTAAATCTAAAAAAAAACAAAACATTGGATAGCATCAACAACTTCAGCTAACTGTGAACCTTAAGTCTTAACCGTAAAGATTAAATTAAGGTTGCAAAATATTTGTGCTTAATATTCGCTGTCATCGCCACAAACGTCGTTGTGGCTCCGCGGCCCCAAAGTCGCGTACCGTTGTTCAAGCGCTCATCGGGAATCCCCGCCCGATCCTCTAAATGACAGCACACATTTACAGAATACACTAAACATGCACACCAGTTTAGGCCCAAGACACCGTACTCGTAGAACAAGGGTACGAAGAACCGGTTCACAAGCGCTCTACACCAGGTACAGACATGTACCTGGGCGGTTCTCTCCTCCTCCACGGCCCGGTCAACCCGAGCCGAGGTCCGTGCCTTTAGAGGCGCCCTCGGGTTGCTCCGCTCCCCGATCCGATCCGAACCCTTCGGAGAATCTAGTAGGGCACGGGGACGCGCACTAGTGCGCGATGCCGCTCCCTCTAGATAACCTCTGAAGGTGATTCGTTTCACACGGCTTGAGGGACCCTTTACGTTCCTCGCCGCCCCCAAAAAGCCCGGTGAAGCTGAAAATGCCGCAGCGGCAATCAGCAATCTCTCTCCAAAAAAAAAAAAAAAAGCTCATCGGGAATCTAGTACATTATTGATCGAAGCCGTGTCCTCACCTCTCCTTAGCCCTGGGCAGAGAGTACCGCGCTATCCACAGCCTCGCCTCCCTGAGCTGCGGAGGGCCCTCATGGTACCAGGTGCCTTCCCTCCCTCGGTCCCTCTCTATGCGAGCCTCTTCCTCCTCCATCTTCTTGTGGATCGCATCTTCACCAAGGCTGGAAGAGTTTATTGGTTACTAAAAATTTTTTGGGACATCACTTTGGCTTTCGAAGTAAATAGTGTAACATGATAACTATCATTATGGGTTTGTTAGCAGAATTGTGCCAGGTCTTATTATACGCAGGGTAGTATTTTTTTTGTAAAAATTAACGTTATTAATTATGTTTAAATAAATAAATAAATAAATAAATAAAACTTAATTTAGAAGGAGCACGACATGTGGTCAAATACCGGACTTTGTAGCATTAATCTGGACAACATTTTTTTTTAATTAAATTTTGTTTTTTATAATTTAAACGTATTGCACTGGGTACAGTGCAATAGGCGAGCTTTGATAACGTTACCAAACTCAGACTATAAGTATTGTTAACATCTTAAACGCCATATGTCCGACAAACAATTGAATTTCTATTGTGTCTGGGCCCGGCGGCGGTCAACCTGTAGGTAATGTTATTTCTAACAAGTTTAACAATGTTTTTTTTTTTTGACAGATATTGCTGATTGCCTCTACGGCATTTTCAGCTTCACCGGGCTTGTTTGAGGGCGGCGAGGAACGTAAAGGGTCCCTCAAGCCGTGTGAAACGAATCACCTTCGGAGGTTTTCTAGAGGGAACGGCATCGCGCACTAGTGCGCGTCCCCGTGCCCTACTAGATTCTCCGAAGGGTTCGGATCGGATCGGGGAGCGGAGCAACCCGAGGGCGCCTCTAAAGGCTCGGACCTCGGCTCAGGTTGACCGGGCCGTGGAGGAGGAGAGTGGTTTAACAAGTTGAGTTTAACAGTAATAGAGTCGTTATTTTTTTCCTTATATATTGCGCTTTAGCCAATTGGCATAGAACTGATCATAGGCTGATTCTTGGCATTGCTAATGATAGGTTAGAACAATAATATCTCTTCATTGACAATATATTTGGTACTCATGTACAGTAATATCATGAGCATATCCTTATTTTATATACAAAAAAGCTAAAGACAAAATGAAAAAACACTTACTAGCTGAGCAGATCCCTCAGCCGTACTCTCCTCTCAGCCGGGCCCTCTCCAAACAGACACACGGGCTCTCCCAGCTGCCTCAAACTCCTACGCACCTAGAGACACATTACAAAACCTCATGAGGCAACTTGATATTATCATATAATAAAAGTTAATTATATATTTTTATGTAGTAGTCCATACTTTTAAAATTTAAAAACACAATTTTATCTTAAGGCTAAGTGTTGTCTTAGTTATAGTCAGTCACGACATGTAATATTATTATCATCAATAAACGGACCAGAAGCATGTAGTTATAAGGAAAATGGAAGCATAATTCAATAATTCATAATTTAATGAAGCTGTGTTTTGTAGAAATGAAAAGAAAAGATAGATAAGATTAGTTGACATAAGACAGTACTTAAGTATAATTGAAACACTGAAAAAAGACGACAACCTCAGGCGGGAATCGAACCACGCACCTTCCGCATTCCGGGCGGCTGCCTTAACCACTTGGCAGCCGCCCGGAATGCGGAAGGTGCGTGGTTCGATTCCCGCCTGAGGTTGTCGTCTTTTTTCAGTGTTTCAATTATACTTAAGTATATTTAAGCGTTAATACAACGCTAAAATATATAAAAAACACTTATAAGACAGTACGTTTTTTGTCTTACGACTATAGGGGTAACACTTTTAACTCTCAACTCTCAGTCAACGGCGCGTGTAAGGCATGTGAAGAGGAAATGGAGTCAGTGTAACACTTATCTTATCTTATCTTAGTGGGGTCTGCTGAGTTTTCCCTCTCCCAGTAGCTTTTCGACCCATTGGGATCTTTTATGCAACCCCATCCTTTCCATTTTCCTCTGTAAGGATGGCCATGAATTTGGTAACATCTTTGAGAGCAAAGAGCCTAAGTCTTCGGATTTCAGATAGGCCGGTCCCAGGAGTCCCATTCTTTTGTTCACAATTCAGCACTTACTGTGCGACTGTGACTCCCTGGCTAGGAAAAGAATGGGACTCCTGGAATCGGCTTAACCGAAACCACAACAATTTGGGTTGCTCAATGTCGTTGCCAAACTTATGACAACCATCTTTACAAAGGAAGAACAGTGAATGGGGTTGCTACTGGAAGAGGGAAACCTCAGCAGGCTCCATTAGGATAAGATAAGCACTCAAATTTGGATGTGTGATTGTACCAAATAAAGATTTTTTCTATTTCAAATGGTTGCAATAAGAGGAAAAAAGTAGAGGAGACAAATCCATAGACGGGTGAACAACAAAAGTTAGTAAGTGAGTGAGTAAGAAAACGTTTATTCCTTTCTTTAATAAAAATAAAGGTTGCAGGATCAACATGAACGACAAAGGCACGGAACAAAGCCATAGAGGCAGCAGACAAGCTATGGAAAACAAAACTGACGTAGTTATTTATCCTAGAAATAAAGGGTATTTAATCTATATCTATCGAATGGAAGGAGCAGCCGGGTATGAAACACTCCAAATCCTTCCTTGGCGAAAACGCCTTAGGACGGAGTAAGTTCATATGCGGAGGCGGTAGAAGGCAGGCCCGACTAACCATCGGTGCCTTGACAGGGCACTATGCCACAAAACAAATGCTCCACAGAATGCACCTCTCAACAAATAGTTTGTGTAGGGCGTGTGGAGAGGAAACGGAGTCGATGCAGCACCTACTGTGTGACTGCGACTCTCTGGCTAGGAAAAGAATGGGACTCCTGGGGTCGGCCTATCCGAAACCGGAGGACTTCAAGCTCTTCGCTCTTAAAGACGTTGCCAAACTTATGGCCTCTATCTTTACAGAGGAGGAAGAGTGACAGGATGGGGTTGCACAAAAGATCCTGATGGGTCGAGATGTTACTGCAAGAGGGAAACCTCGGCAGGCCCCACTAAGATAAGATAAGATAAGATCTATATCTATTGCACAAAATATACTGATGGGTCAACATGCTACTGGGAGAGGGAAACCTAAGCAGGCCTCACTAAGATAAAAAAAAAATATATTAAAAAAAAATATTAGACAACATTACATACATTGTTCTGATCCCAAGGACTTACCTTGGCTAAATCACTCATTTGATGGAAATCACAAACAGCAACCTCCACACAAACAAAAGTCTGGTGTCCAAGCCACTTGGCTACGGAGGTCGTCAGATAAGAAATTATCTTTGTATTTAATTAGTTTTTTAATGTATGATCACAAGGACAACGGAACTTACCTCATCATCGTCAGTGGAGACGTTGAGCTGCCTGGCCTTGCGTCTGCGCTCAAACTCTTCCAGCAAAGCCTTCTTGTCTTTGGACATCTCATCTTCTAGGTCCATGTATTCTGTTAAAATTTAGATACAGATAGATAAGGCTCTTACAGATAAATCAGAAAAGTTTAAATAACTCATTGCATAATAATAATAAAACAGTGTGGCAATTTAACAGACTTATACCCTATTACTACAAAACAGTGTTTAAAGTTAAACAACGGCTAAATATGTGATTTAAATAAATAATAAAATATAAGACATCACATACATTGATCTGATCCCAAGGTAAGTAGCTAAAGCACTCGTTTCATGGAAATCGGAAACAACAACGGTACCACAACCACCCAGAACCGACACAATATCAAAAAGTTCGTTTTCGACATTGACCCAACCGGGAATCGAGCCCGAATGTTGTGTCTCTGTCTAAAAACATTAGCTAAAAAGTGACTATATTACTACATTAGAACCCAATAGTTTGGCACGCGACAATGGCAAGCGACCGGACGACATGTCTTTATTTCCATGGAAGGTGGGTAGGCCTTTAGTATGGGATGCAACTTATGTCGATAATCTTGCGCCATCCCATCTTCCTAGCACAGCGTGCTGTGCTGGTGCTGCTGCTGCGGCTGCAGAAAACCTCAAGCGGCGAAAGTATAATAACCTTATCGGCAATATATTTTCGAGCCGTTTGAGGTTGAAACCCTCGGGCCATGGGGTCCGAATGCTCATGTTTTGTTTACTGACATCTCCAAATGGCTGGTTGACACTTCCCATGACCCAAGGGCTGGATTTTACCTTGGCCAGAGACTAAGCATTGCCATACTACGTGGCAATGCCGCCAGTCTCTTGGGTACATTAGCAGTTTACAACGACGCGGAGGAATTTTTTGACGCCAGATTTTAGTATCGTAATAGTTTTTCTTACTTTAGGTTGTTACTTTTTTTTCAAAGCTACAGCATCTGTTGTTTAGACGTTAGACTAAAGTTTTAGACATTGTTTTGTGGTAAAGCAGTTACATTTTTAAGATGTTCACAATTCACATCGCAAATATCCTACATTAGTAAATATTTTTCATTGTAAGTCTTAAAGTTTACAAGTTACCTACAGTTTTGTATAGTCGTACCTTTGTGATTTTGGTAGATAATGAACGATCATCATCAATTAATTAATAAAATCAATACAATTAACTGAAAAATTTGTACCATTTGAAATTTGTATGTCCCCTAGGTCCTTCCCGCCTAGATCTTCGACTCCCTCCCTGGCAGCGGCAGCCAGGGCCGCCAGCCGAGCCTTCTCCTGCTCCTCCAACGAGCCATAGTGCACCTGCTTGCTCTTCTTCACCAAAATCACATCATCATCAGACATTTTTAGGTTATGTTTTCGGCAATCGTTGTTTACTTTAATAAAAACCAAACTTGGAAACTTTATCACTTTACAGTAAATTGCAGGTAAAATCCATAATAGTCCAGAAATTAACTACTGTTTACGACTTTTTTTATTCAGGATTGATTGAGTGTAGAGAAACGTGTATACGTAAATATTTTGCTTGCATTCGCAATTTCGCGTCTATCCATCAATCAATCAAAAACACAAACAAACAAACTCAATTTACGCAACCACTGCTGTCAAAAAGGACATTATTAAATCTAATAACAAAAGTTGTACTCAAAATAAACATAAGCGTCCGTTGTTATTATTACATATAAACTTGAAGGGGTATTTTATTACTTTGAATCAAAATATTTGAAAAAATATTTATTTTTCATTTTACACTAAACTAATCTATTATGCATCAAACGGATCGTAGCAGTAGATCATAGACAATAAGTATACCAGACTCAAAAAGTAAATCACTTATGGGTAAAAAAAATCTATTGCATTTCTAAATAATTTGTTTTGAAATAAATATATGAGTATATTTGATTAAATAATTATAAAAGTAATTAAAATAGTTCCCCTTCTACTTGTGTTTTTTCCTTGTTTCTTGCTAACTTGTTCTACTTGAGATATTCCATTTAATTTTCAGGGATATTTAAAAAAAAGTCATGCATCATTCTTTGTTTATGGGTGATGTTTACGTCAGTGTACGTCAATCGCGTTTCATTGGAAAAAAATCTCATTGTTTATATTTATACTATAAATGCAAAGTAAAATGTCTTTAATCTATATCTAGTAATTGGTGATAAAGTTACCGCAACTCTTAAAGTTGTAAAGTGTTTTTTTTTTTGCTTAAACTAAGAACATAACCTACAAACTGTGCAACTGGAATCTTGCGAAAGTTTTTTTTTTGTTTATTGATGTGATAAAACCATGGCGCTTCAATTAACGCGGCGTGAGTTAGAAGATCTACGTTCCTCGCTAGACAGAGCGATATACAGGACGATAGGGAAGTCAGATAACTCTTTGTTATCCACAGTGTCGTCATGTCTCTCCAATGGGTAAGTCATTTGAATATTTTTATTATTTTAATTGCTTTAAATTAATACAAATATTAATTTAAGAGCACCTTAAGCGCCATTATGTTTGACAAACCTGTCAACCTGTTAAATAGTGCTTAACAGGCAGCAGACTGACTGTGTCCGTGTGTAAAAATACTCTTATCCCATTCGATTAATTCAAATAATTCAATTCAATTCAATTAGAAATAGTAGAGATACTATCTTAAGATGTTGATTTAGTTTCTTAAATCCTTCTAAGAGATCTATATTCCCCATAAAGAATTTACCTGCCTAATTCCAAGCGTTGTTTGTGATTTATCACAATTACTTAATAACTGAATAATATTTTGCTTTTGTATTCATAGATTAATTATCTAAACCTAATATCTTGTTTGAACAATAATAGTATTGGTTTATTAAGTTGTATCAAAAAATTTAATTGAAGTTTAGTGTAGTTGGAAATATTACCGATCCGATCCGAACCCTTCGGAGAATCTAGTAGGGCACGGGGACGCGCACTTGTGCGCGATGCCGTTCCCTCTAGATAACCTCCGAAGGTGATTCGTTTCACACGGCTCGAGGGACCCTTTACGTTCCTCGCCGCCCCCAAACAAGCCCGGTGAAGCTGAAAATGCCGCAGCGGCAATCAGCAATCTCTCTCCAAAAAAAAAATGGAAATATTGTCTAATTAGAATAGAATCATCATCAACATATTCAGAATTAGGGTGTAGCAAAGGGGGTGCAGGATTTTGTTTAAAAGATGTTGTAAGTAAGCGCAGGGCTTATTGTCTAACTTGAATACATTACATACCCTAATGTTTTACTTATCATTTACAGTTACGAACGTCGCAAGATCATAGACAGGCTGTCTTCCCACATAGACTCGAAGAAAGCAAGCAAACTAGCGGACAAAGTCTTAGCTCTCGCACAAGAACTGATTACAACTTCCAAATCGCAGAAACGGAAACATGAAGGCGATAGGGAGAAAGATGTTAAGAAGTCCCGGCATGAGGAGAAAGAGAGTCGCCATGAGGAGAAGGAGCCTCGTAAAGAAGAGAAGCCACAACCAATTGAGAAAGAGAAAGAAAAGAGTTTTGGGAATGGGATAGAAATGCTGCCGTTACCACCAATGCAGGAGGGGGAGACCGTGGGGTCCAAGATTGCTGTGCTGAGTGCTGACAGGATTAAGGTATACTAGATAGGTTATTATTATACTCTTTATTTATTTTCTTTCTTAAAACTAGATTTTTACAATATTTTAATATAAAAACAATAAAACATTATAAAAACCTAATTCTAGAGTACCACCAGCAGCGGGACAGGGCCCAAGCTACCGGTGGTCAGGGCTGCAGAGTGAGGAACCTCCTGACAATACGTGCCGTGTCAAGGAGTACTGCTTTCTGAATCTGACCCTTGATCCAACCATCAAGCGAGAGCCTCTTAAGATGTTGGTCGAGACTCTTCGCTATCAGACCGTTCACTGAAACGACTATCGGGACAATAATGGTTGAATCAACATCCCACACGGCGGTCACCTCGTGAGCTAAGTCAAGGTACTTACTGAGCTTGTCCTCGGCTTTCACGAGGTTCTCATCATGAGGTATGGTGATATCAACCAGTATTGCCCAGCGCTGGGATTGGTCAACCACTTATCAGGCTTATTGGCAACAATAGTCCTGTCCATAATGATAGAGCAATCCCAGTAGAGCGTTGCATGACCATTTTCGAGTACTGGCAGTTTATTATTATTATTATTACTTGTAGATTTCCTTCTATAATAAAAAGGCATTTTCCAATATATTGTTTTCTAAAGTTTACGCGAACACTACACATTGAAATGAAACAACTTTTACGGATCTAGTCGCGTTTATTTTACACATTAGTTTTAATTAATGTTTATCCTGACGTTTCGAACCCTTTGCAGGGTCCGTGGTCACAGGGAGACTGAGGTGTTGGTCGTCTCATAATTAGTTAGTAGCTTGTATACCCTCATTTAAATTAATCAGGTGTTTTACGCAGAAAGAGCTTACAGTATGAAATGAAACAACTTTTACGGATCTACTCGCGTTTATTTTACACATTAGTTTTAATTAATGTTTATCCTGACGTTTCGAACCCTTTGCAGGGTCCGTGGTCACAGGGAGACTGAGGTGTTGGTCGTCTCATAATTAGTTAGTAGCTTGTATACCCTCATTTAAATTAATCAGGTGCATTCCGTTTTACGCAGAAAGAGCTTACAGTATCTTTTGGTCTGGCAGTATGGTGTTGGGGCTGGGATTTAATATTCTGTATGATGGGATCCCAGGCTGGTGGTAGATTCCAACCATCTTCTCTATTAAAATTAGGATGTTTTTTAATTTCAATAGCCTCGCGTATCATCCTAGGGATGAATCGTTGTTCTCTGGCGAGTATTTGTGGTTTATCAAATCTGATGTAATGGTTGGGCCCCTCAAGTGAATGTTCGCATACCGCAGACTTATTTTCGCGCCTATGCTTGACGTCGGCTATATGTTCTTTAACCCGGGTTCCTACACTTCTCTTTGTTTGCCCGATGTACGAGAGCCCACAGTCGCAGTCCAGTTTGTACACGCCTGCATCTTGAAGGGGTATGTTGCACTTGACAGGTCGTAAAAATTGGTTGATCTTCTTCGGCGGCTTGAAGTAAGTATTGATTGAAGCTCGCTTTAAGATATGCCCAATCTTGTCAGTGACACCTTTCATATATGGAAGTACAGCAGGTTGGCGCTCGACTGTGGTTGGTTTATTGCGTTTTCTGTGACGAAGCCGTGGTACTTTCAGATTATTATCCTGTAGTACATGCTTGACATGCTGAAGCTCAGCAGCCAGGTGTTGGGTGTCACAGATACCGCGTGCTCTCTGAAACAAAGATTTCCCTACAGTAGCCAACTGTCTAGGATGGTGGTGAGAATCACCATTGAGGTACCTATCTGTATGGGTAACTTTACGATACACAGTGTGACTCAAACTATGATCCGGATTCCTGATGATTAAAGTGTCCAAGAAAGCTAGCTTACAGTCTGCCTCTAACTCCATTGTAAATTGTATTTTTGGATGTATGGAGTTAAGATGATCTAGAAAAGCAGATACTTTATCAGTTGGTAAGATAGTGAAGGTATCATCTACATACCGCTTGTAGAACCTAGGGGTTACCGGTGCTGTGCTCAAGGCCCTCTCCTCGAAGTCTTCCATAAAGATATCGGCGACGACGGGTGAAACAGGGGACCCCATGGCGACACCCTCTACTTGCAGGTAGTAAATGTCATTCCACAAAAGGTAGCCAGATGTTAGACAATGCTCTAATAGTACTGCATATTCATAAGACATATCTTGTTCTGCTAGTCGTTTTTTGGTAATTTCAATGCAATCCTGTACTGGTAGGCATGTAAATAAGGACTGCACATCAAAACTAACCATAGTTTCATTGTCAGCGAGATGTAGGTTTTTGATATCGTTGACAAATTGGTAGGAATCCTTCACATAAGCTGTTGTGTTACCTCTAAGTGGTGAAAGAATTTTAGCTACATGCCGGGCCAGTCGGTAAGTTGGTGAATCGATCTGGCTTACAATAGGGCGTAGCGGAGCCTCAGGTTTGTGAATTTTCGGTAACCCATACAGTTTTGGTGGTTTAGGGCAGGAAGGAATTAAATAGTTAGCGTCTAGATTTAACGTTTCAGAGTGTTGTTTGACAAGATCACTAGTTTTCTTAAGTATTTTGTTGGTTTGGTCGCACTTAACGCGTTTGTACGTCTTGTCATCCGATAAAAGTATTGTTATTTTTTCGTTATAATCAGACGTATCCATTACTACCGTAGCATTACCTTTATCAGCACGAAGGATAGTTAATTCGGGCTTAGCTCGCAGGTTCTTTAAAGCGAAATACTGATCACGAGGAAGGTTGGATTTCGGCAATTTACTCCGGCGCAAGACAGACGATATGTCTTGACGTATTGCCTCAGCATCAGCCTTCCTAATGTTATTTTATACAAGCTACTAACTAATTATGAGACGACCAACACCTCAGTCTCCCTGTGACCACGGACCCTGCAAAGGGTTCGAAACGTCAGGATAAACATTAATTAAAACTAATGTGTAAAATAAACGCGAGTAGATCCGTTGTTTCATTTCAATGTGTAGTGTTCGCGTAAACTTTAGAAAACAGCTTACAGTATCTTTTGGTCTGGCAGTATGGTGTTGGGGCTGGGATTTAATATTCTGTATGATGGGATCCCAGGCTGGTGGTAGATTCCAACCATCTTCTCTATTAAAATTAGGATGTTTTTTAATTTCAATAGCCTCGCGTATCATCCTAGGGATGAATCGTTGTTCTCTGGCGAGTATTTGTGGTTTATCAAATCTGATGTAATGGTTGGGCCCCTCAAGTGAATGTTCGCATACCGCAGACTTATTTTCGCGCCTATGCTTGACGTCGGCTATATGTTCTTTAACCCGGGTTCCTACACTTCTCTTTGTTTGCCCGATGTATGAGAGCCCACAGTCGCAGTCCAGTTTGTACACGCCTGCATCTTGAAGGGGTATGTTGCACTTGACAGGTCGTAAAAATTGGTTGATCTTCTTCGGCGGCTTGAAGTAAGTATTGATTGAAGCTCGCTTTAAGATATGCCCAAT
This sequence comes from Eudonia truncicolella, assembly GCA_949315975.1. Classification (NCBI taxonomy): domain Eukaryota; kingdom Metazoa; phylum Arthropoda; class Insecta; order Lepidoptera; family Crambidae; genus Eudonia; species Eudonia truncicolella. The sequence goes on from OX438854.1 coordinate 7,343,852, forward strand.
CTTGTCAGTGACACCTTTCATATATGGAAGTACAGCAGGTTGGCGCTCGACTGTGGTTGGTTTATTGCGTTTTCTGTGACGAAGCCGTGGTACTTTCAGATTATTATCCTGTAGTACATGCTTGACATGCTGAAGCTCAGCAGCCAGGTGTTGGGTGTCACAGATACCGCGTGCTCTCTGAAACAAAGATTTCCCTACTGTTGCGTCGTGGGAGCGGAGAAATAATAGGCTTCGTTGTCGGTGCAGAAAGAGGATTTATTTGGTCTTACATTGGTTTATAAGCTGTGGCTCAGCGCCTCTATAGTAGACAGAATGTACTAACCTACAAGATATTGCTATTTCGATCTATGCTATTTATGATATGTTGCTTATAGCATACCATTTGGTTATTAGTGTGCCTCCCTGGCGGCAGAGGGCGCCGCTTGTGAAATCCGTGATGCAACATGCTGCCACCTCAGCCTCGGGTGTGCGTTTACATAATCGGTAGGCCGGTAGGCGTATACGGTTGGTAGGCGTATACGGTTGGCAGGCCTATCCGAGGTGATTCATACCTATTTCAACGTAGTTAGTGTTGAAATAAATATGACTCGAATCGTTAGGTAACGAATTTGGTAATATGAATTTAGATTAAATTAGTTTGACCTTTCCCTTGTTAAGTGGTGGGATTAAATAGGTAAGATTACTAATTTAAATGAATTTGATTTCTACTTAATTAAATAGCCACTCCCACGACGCAACATTGGGATAAGTCAAATAGTTATGTACTAGACAATCTGCTAGGTTACAGGAAAACACAAACAATAAAAACGTTTATTTTACATTTTAAAGAAGTAGACTTAGGTATTTAGGTATGTGAAATTAGCTAACTTATATCTGTCTTATATCTATTGTATTTTACATCGTAGACTTAGGTATTTAGGTTAAGTTATACATCTATTGCGTTTGTTGGTAACGGGCAAATGTTGTTGAAGGCTCGCTTGATGATCCCGCTTGACGTGAAGATCTCCGCCACTCTCGCTATGCCGTCGCGACCGGGAAGACAGGCGACGATCCGTCCCATCTTCCACAGGCACGGGGGTAGGTGTCCATCGCGTACCAGCACGACGTCGCCCACTTGCAGACTTCGCCCCTTCGGACTTCGCCACTTTGTACGCTCCTGCAACAGGCCTATGTAATCTCTTGACCATCGGTTCCAAAAATTTTGTTGTAGTTGCTGTAATTGTTGGTACACAGTGAGTCGGTTTATAGGTATATCTTTATAGTCGTAATCGGGTAATGAGTGAGGCGTTCTACTAAGCAAGAAGTGGGCTGGCGTTAAACATGAGATTTCATCAGTATTTGAATTTGGAATTGGGCATAATGGACGTGAATTTAAAATTCCTTCAACTTGTACAAGTATAGTCATAAACTCCTCATAGGTTAATAGTGCTTGACCCAAAACACGTTTAAGATGAAATTTACATTGTTTGATGGCTGATTCATGGAGCCCTCCCATGTGGGGGGTATATGGTACAAGAAATCTCCATTGGATTCTCTCATTTGCACAAAAAGTTTCCAGCTCATTGGAATTGTTGGTTAAAAATTTGTAAAGTTCTACTAGGTTATTATAAGCACCACGGAAGGTAGTACCATTATCGGTCAGCATTTCCTTTGGTCTCCCTCGCCTCGCAATGAAGCGTCTGAAAGCCGAAAGAAATGCATCAGATTGCAGCCCTGAAATTAATTCTATGTGAACTGCCTTAGTTGTCATACATACAAATATTGCAATGTAACATTTATAGGTTTTGTAACCGCGGCCCCTCCTGTCTCTGACCAAATATGGCCCACCATAGTCCAAGCTTGTAAATAGGAAAGGTGCCGTGGGGGTAACCCTAGCCAGTGGTAAGTTCCCCATTATTGGAGTGTGGGACTTCGGTTTGGCTCTGAAGCAGGTCACACATTCTCGTACTATTTGGTTAGCCAGACTCTTACCGTTAATCGGCCAGAACCTTTCTCGAACACTCGACAGCAGCAGCTGCGGCCCCGCATGCAGCTGTCTGGTGTGTACATCACGCATGATGAGCTGGGTTATTGTGTGTTTGTGTGGTAGAATTACAGGGTGTTTTTTATTATAGGTATAAAGCGATAAGGCTAAACGGCCTCCTAATCGTATTAGTCCATTTTCCATAAATGGATTCAATGGCAATAAATTGGATGATTTTGGTAATAGTTTTTTGTTTTTAAGTAAATTATATTCTATTGGAAACCTTTCGACTTGGGAAATTTCGATTAATTTATTTAACGCGCATTTTAATTCGTTAACCGAAAATGGACCTGTAAGTTTGTTATTGTGATTTAAACAATTGTGACTGAATCTAAATATAAACGCAACACTACGTGTTAGCTTGTTTATATCGGACCATCTTTGAATTAGGTCATTCAAACATGAGGTGACTGTACGTTAGTAATAACATTACATTGTGTCTCGGTTTCGGTATTTTCTGACAAGGGTGTGGGTTGATTTCTAGGCCACACGTCACTTGGTTTACTCAGCCATGAGGGACCCTGCCACCAAAGTGTGCAGGTAGCCAACTTGTCAGCCGGCAATCCTTTTGTTAACAAATCGGAAGGATTATCACTAGAAGGTACCCAATGCCAATCGTTTGTATTGGTTAATGTTTGAATTTTTATCACTCTATGCTTCACGAAACAATCGAGATTATTTGGTTGTTGTGATTTAAGCCATGCTAATGCCACCTGTGAATCCGACCAAAAATACTTTTCCGTGAAGTTACACTTCAAGGCATTGTTTACCTTAGTGTACAACTGCGCGAGTAACAATGCAGCGCATGTTTCAAGTTTTGGTATCGTTTTATTACAAGCTAATTTGGACTTAGAACACAGTAAGCGAGTTGCGATATTCCCTTTCGCATCTGACGCTCGTAGGTATATCGCGCAGCCAAGTGCTACAAGCGAACTATCGGCAAACCCATGCAGCTGCAAGTTGACGTAATTATCTATAAACACATATCTAGGTATTACAATTGAATTAAACTCGATCAGTTTGGAATAAAAGTTATTCCATTCTTTTATTATATCGGCTGGTAACGGTTGATCCCAGTCGATTTTGTTTCTCCATAATCGCTGGATAATAAGTTTGGCAATGACTAAAGTGGGGCTAAGATGGCCCAATGGATCGAATGTGGCTGAGGCTAATGATAACATTTTTCGTTTAGTTAAACGGTTTGGCATTGTGTCACCTTTAAATTGGTAAATTAAAGTATCGCTAGTACTACACCATGCAAGGCCCAGTACCTTTTCAGGGGAGTCGTGTGTCAATGAGGTCGGCAGTGTATTAGGAATGTTTTTATGTTCGGTATTACTTACAGTTTTTAGTACGTTGGCGGAATTAGACCTCCACTTGCGCAGGTTAAAGTTTGCCTTACGCAAGGTTGACTTCACCCGGACTACTGTCTCTGCTAGCCGCTCCTCATCCTGGTCTCCAAGGAGCATGTCATCCATGAAAAAATTGTGTAATATCGCGTCCGCGGCTAGCGGGTATTGCCCTTGAATTGACTCCGCTAAGTGTTGTAGGCACCTAGTTGCTATGTGTGGCGCGCTCCTTAACCCAAAACTCAGAGTGCGTAAAGCGTACGTAAGTAAAGGGTCCGTTGGATTTTCTCGCCACATAATGCATTGTAATAATTGTTGGCTACTATTAATAATTATCCTTGTATACATACGTTCTATATCTGCGCAGATTACGTATTTATGTATTCGGAATCTAAGTAAAATATCTATTAACTCATCTTGGTTTATTGTACCTTTAAATTGGATATCGTTAATTGACTTTCCGTTACTTGTCTTAAATGCACAGTCCATGACTACCCGTAAAGGTGTGGTCACCTTATGCGGTGTCAACACTGCGTGAATTGGTATGTAATTGCAGTGGCCAGTGTCTTGGACCTGTACCATGTGCCCTGCACCTTTGAAATCGTTCATAAATTGAACAAATTTTTGTTTAAATTCGGTATCTCGCGCAAACTTTGATTCTAATGCTTTGAACCTTTTATAAGTTACGGATCGTGATTGGCCCAGACATGTCACCGGTTCTTTTAGTGGTAATTTTACCACAAAGTTTCCATCAGAATTTCTATAGTGCTCACTGAATACTTTCTCGCACTGTAAGTGTTCATCATTTGGTATCGAAGATCTAGAATGGCATTTGTCCGAATTCCAGTCTTGGGTGAGGACTTTTGTTTGTACAAAGTTACATCTCACCTTAGTTGACATGTCTGTCGAGAATGGCCCCGCTATTATCCATCCTAATCGCGTTCTTTGTAAAATAGGTAATCCATTTCCTAGTCTGTATTGACCAATACACAGTAAGTTATAAAATTGTTCCGCGCCCAAAATTGGGTCAACTTCTCCCCCTTCGTGAAACAATTCATCTGCTAATTTAAATCGTTTCGGTATATTGAATTGTTGCACCTTTATCGCGTAGGTGGGTAAGTTGCATATGTTAGGTACAATGAAACAAGATAATTTGGTTGAAAAGGAGTCATCTTTTGACTGAATTGTGATATTGCATAACTGATTTATTTTGGTTACATTTTCGTTAAACCCTAAAACTTCTAAATTTATTGGTTGAGTCGGTAATTTTAATTTTTGGTAAGCATTTTCGGTAATAAAATTCGAGGTCGCGCCTGAATCCAATAGTATTCGTAAAATAATAGACTTATTATTCAAATCGTGCACCTTAACGCGTGCAGTGGACAAAAGGACACCTTTTTGAATTTTATTTGGTGTCAATGTCTTGGTTTTGCCATTTAGGCCCGAATTTGAAAATCGTTGGTTAACAATTAGATTGACTGGCTGTGATTCTACAGGCAAAGTCTGATTGGTATCGCCGTAAAGCGTCGATGAACGTGGACGCGATTCATCACTTTCGGTAGGTGAAACGTGTAATAATGTATGGTGCTTACCTTTGCAGTTTCTGCACGTGCTCGAGCGACAGTTTGGTAAAAGGTGTCCGGAACCCAGACAGTTCAGACACAAGCCTAGCTTCCTTATGACCCTTATGCGTGTTGCTGCATTCAGAGCCAAGAACCTCGGGCATTGGTTAATGAAATGCGCTTCCTTACAATTTGGACAGTGGTTACGACCGGTAACAATATGTTTAGGTATTACCTTACTGTTGGTTTGAGACGGAGGGCACGTGGTTACCATTGACCTTCTCGGATGAAGGTCGCGCCGTCCGAGCGTCTGTGGCTCGGCCGCCACGTGAGTCACCGCCTCCCTCATCTCTGCCTGAGACCGCAGGAAGGACTTGAAATCCTGTAATGTAGGTAGTTCACGAGAATTATTCCGTTCCTCCCATTTATGTTGTAAGGGTTTCTCGAGTTTCGAACTAAGGAAAAATATTATTAGCAGATCCCAACCATCCGTAGGTATCTGTATTGATCTAAGAATTCGCAAATGTTTGGAAATATTATCATGTAATAATCTAAGGGCTGTGGCTGTGCTAGGTACAGTGTCTACGTTAAATAGCGCTCTTAGATGGGTATAAACCAGGATTTTCGGGCTATTGTACCGTTCGCACAACAACTTCCATGCTATGGCGTGGCTTTCCTCAGCATACTCCAATGAGCTGAGAACTTCAAGTGCGCTATCGGTTAGACAAGTCTTCAAATATTTGAATTTTTGTATCGGTTTCAAACTTGTTTGGTTAATTAATGCATCAAATGTATCTCTAAAGCTAATCCAATCGGCCACGTTGCCATTAAATGATGGTAAAGCTAATTCTGGGTACCTAATGTGGTCCTGGTCGCGTGTCCCGTGACACGTGGTCACCTCGTGGCCTTTGGCCCCCGAAGACACTGCTCCCGAACCGCCGTCTCGCGCTAGGTAATTTTTGCTTTCAGAAATACACTTATAAAAGGAGTTTTCAAAGGTTTCTCGTTCTAACAAATGCTCATCTACAACTTCGCAAATTGTTTCAATACGATCCTGAATTTTTTCGAATTCTTTGAAAACTCCGTCTATGCGGGCCGTACGCAGCTCCAAATCTATCAATTGCTCAGCAGTTAAAGGCGGCTTAAGTGTAACTAAATGTTTTTTAAATAGCGTTAACTTCCCTTTAACCACACCTCGTTTTTTAACTAATTGCTTTAGCTTTTTATCACCTATGACTGTCGCGTCACTGCCGCTATCTGAAGACGACATGGTGATTTTTATGTACTTTATTATTTTTTATTAAAAAAATCAAAATATTAAGTAAAATTGGGAAAAATTGATAGATTTAGTACCGTTACGCACGCTTACACAAGGAAACAATGACACTTAATCACTTATACAGGATAGGTCATGTGACTATTGAAAATTGAAGGAATTTAAAAAAAAAAGTACCCTAAGAATAAAAAAAAAATATGCTATTTCTACGTTTTGCCAGCCACTTACTTGGTAATATAGCCTACTCAGTCTCTTTTGTTGTCCCACGACTCTTATTGCCTCTTCTTTCCGGATTCCGGTTCGCCTCACCGCGCCACGCGGTCTGTGCGCCGCCTCGTGATGACCAAATGATGCGTCAAACCAAATGATGCGTCGCTTCGCTCGGCTCGGACCTGAAGATGGCTTGGAAAATCTGCTCCTTGTCTGCGTCTTCGGTATGTCGAGAGAATCTTCTCGACCGGCGTCCTCGATGTGGTCGCCGTCGTCGGGGTCACCAAATGTTGCGTCGTGGGAGCGGAGAAATAATAGGCTTCGTTGTCGGTGCAGAAAGAGGATTTATTTGGTCTTACATTGGTTTATAAGCTGTGGCTCAGCGCCTCTATAGTAGACAGAATGTACTAACCTACAAGATATTGCTATTTCGATCTATGCTATTTATGATATGTTGCTTATAGCATACCATTTGGTTATTAGTGTGCCTCCCTGGCGGCAGAGGGCGCCGCTTGTGAAATCCGTGATGCAACACCTACAGTAGCCAACTGTCTAGGATGGTGGTGAGAATCACCATTGAGGTACCTATCTGTATGGGTTACTTTACGATACACAGTGTGACTCAAACTATGGTCCGGATTCCTGATGATTAAAGTGTCCAAGAAATGAGGGTATACAAGCTACTAACTAATTATGAGACGACCAACACCTCAGTCTCCCTGTATTTTCCAATATTTTAACACTATAAGTGTGAGAGAAAGAAATGGCCTTGCTGAGTCTATTGCCTGTAAAGTCTCCTTTACCTCGCCTTGTAGACTTGTGAACAGGAAGTCTAGTGACATTTGGAAAAGCAAATTCTTGTAGTCTAAACTGATTGAAACATATTTCATATATGCGGAGGCAGTAGAAGGCAGGCCCGACTAACCATCGACTCTCTGGATAGGAAAAGAATGGGACTCCTGGGGTCGGCCTATCCGAAACCGGAGGACTTCAGGCTCTTCGCCCCTAAGGATGTTGCCAAACTTATGGCATCTATCTTTACAGAGGAAGAATAGTGAAAGGATGGGGTTGCACAAATGATCCCGATGGGTTGAAGTGTTACTGTGAGAGGGAAACGGCAGGCCCCACAAGATAAGATAATATTATAGGTACATAATTGGTACATAGGCAGACTACCAGGTCATTTCATAATAAATCTTAAGACAGTAATCCTTTAATAATACAATTATGTACACAACTTACTAGATACGAACCTAATCAAGATAATATATAATCCCTTTCAAAATACATAAATTTTATTGCATACTCTGAATATTGAAAAAGTATTGCTTGTTTCATTGTAGGGATTTAATAGGGTTAATCCAAAACGCGCTTTGTCTGTCCAAGAAGTGGAACCCAGGGCCTCGGGTTATCACACCAAGCGTTTATTCAATCGGCCACCAAAGCCTTATTATTTATCAACAAAAAGTCATCATCATCATCATAAGCTTATTTCAAGTTCCCACTGTTGGGGCACAAGCCTCTATGGGTGGATAGGAAGAACTGGCCATTCACCTCTACACGGGCCCAGTGCGGTGTGGTGGTTGTTAACGGATTGCTAATGCAGCCGGGACCAACGGCTTTACGTGCCTTCTGATAGGAGAGGATATGAGAGGAGGCTCGATACGATACATTTTTGGTCTCCTATCTGATGACCGCATTGCAGACCGGGCCGATCCGAACCCGAAGATGATTCGTTTCACACGGCTTGAGGAACCCATTAAGTTTCTCGCCGCCACCAAACAAGCCCGGTGAAGCTGAAAATGCCGTTTGAGGCTATCAGCAAACGCTCGCCATCGAGCTCCTATTTATCAAAAAAAAAAAGTATTTCATATCAATCTTCCTTTCCAGTTAATGATGGCAAACGCCCAGAAAGAGATTGAGGAGCGCAAACGCGCTTTAGTAGGCATGAGGGAACATAAGCCTGGAGTGAACGCCGCCGCCGCCGCCGCTCAGCAGCTCAAGGTCCACCTGCAGAACAGCGCCATGCCGCCGCCCAGTGTCATCAAACCCACCCTCTACTCCAAACCTGGTGAGTTCTTACAAATTCTCATATCAGATGCCATGCACCACCGTCAATGCGTTAATAGGGCACTAAGTCACAAAATGCGGCTTAACAAACAGCTTACAGAGAACGGAGTCAATGCAGCGACTGTAACTCTCTGGCTCGGAAAAGAATAGGACTGATGTTAGTATGAAAATGGTTTCAACAACTAAGTCGCTAGGATATCGTTACGGTTTTTGTTTGGGGAATCGGGGGGGGGGCCGCTTCTGCTTAACGTGAATGCGTTCATAGATTCACGACGCTACACACTTCAATTCACACTAAGGTAACTCCTGTGTCTCGAAGCTGTGGAGAAGATGGGTGCAAGAAACTGCTCAGCTTTATATAGAAGTGACGAACCAACCAACGGTAAGTAGAACCATGGCAGAATCATCTCAATAACAACAATAACTTCAGACAATCGTTTTGTCTTCTATGTAATCAGACAATTTTTTTATAAAGCTGTAAATTATTTATTTATTTTATTTAATAAAATAAATAAATAAATTACAAAAACACAAATGTTGAAAAAATTTCCACTAGCAAGATTTGAACCTGCGCTTTTCTGACATACCGGGTCAGGTGCTCTTCCAATTGAGCTATCGTGGTTCTAACCAGCCCGTCGAAATTATTCAACAATATTTACTTTTTACCCGGGACCTCGCAGATGGCAACACCAGATACCGGCGTGCAAATTAAATAATTAATTTAATTACATTGCTTTTGTTATTGCTTCAGTGGCAGGTCCAGTGTCGGCTGAGGAGTTGGAGAAGCAAAGGAAGATAGCGGAGCTGCAGGCCAGGATACAGAGGAAGCTAGCTGGTGAGTGCTTTGTGATCCAACTGTCGACGCCACACTGCTGGGTACGAACTGTAAATTCATCATTATCATCACCAGAATCAGCCCATTTTATGTCCCCACTGCTGGGGCACGAGCCTTCCCTATGGATGGAAACACCACACGGAGAATGGGGCCGTAAACTACCACTCGGTCCCAGTGCGGATTGGTGGTTGTTAACGACTGCTAATGCGGTCGGGACCAACGGCTTTACGTGCCTTCCGAAGCGGGGAGGAGCTCGAAATGATAAATTTTTTGTCACCCATCCGATGACCGACCTTTGCGGAAGTTGCTTAATTTTAACAAGCTTAAGCGTAAGCTTCTCCATAAATATTAAGATTATTTTATACAGGTTTTTTGGTAATAACAGTTTAATCCCGTGTTGCAAATAAACAGGCATTTATTTTTGTTGGAAGTAAAACTTTGATTTGTATTATGGACGGATCGATTCGGGAATCGATTATCGATCTTCAATTTGTTTAGTGGCATAATGGCCCCATCACTAGTTGCTTTTTTTTCTACCTACTTGTTTCGGGAAAACATTTATGGCGGGTTGATATTGTATCGTGTGTGAATAATTAAATAGATTTGAAGTAGTAATAAGGGCATTTGGAGCCGCGTTAGTCCAATTAAGTGTATTGTGCTATCTGGGTTTTGTGTGTGTGTAACGAATCGCATCTGGAGCGAAATTCGACATTCCATAGTCGAATGTTGGCGTCTTCGCTGCTGGAGAAAACAGGTATTTCTTCGGGGGAAAGTGCACTTCGGGATAGGTTGGGTGTGATTAGGGAGCTCAGGAGGACCCGGCCTTGGATTCAGGCCCATACGGACATTTGGAGCCCGTAGAACCGGACGGGGATAGCATAGAATGTAAGTGAATTTTTAGTCATAACCTAATTTTAAGTGGTAGCAGATGTATTAGTAATTACTGCTCAAGCCTGAGTAGTAATACGAAACATTTTTGGTAGCAGAGCGTGGTTAATACCGAACCTCTAGGTTAATCGGTGTAATTTTGTGTATTTTGTTAGTTCGTAATTAGGTTAAGTTCATTTCGTGTAAAATCGCACTTCCGGTACAGGTGCGGTTAAGTTGTAAGGTTGGTAGTACCGTTGTATTTGGGCTGGGACATTTCTCGGTACGTTAATTGATATTCAATTAAAAGTATCGATTAAAATAATCGATTCCGGGTTTTTTATTTATTCGATTTTTTAATTTTGTGTTTAGGTTTGTTTTAGTTCTAAATATATTTGATATTAACATGACATCGTCACGACAGGAGTTGGCTCAGCAGCTCCGGTGGTTCACCGGGCTGCTTGGGTTAATCGATCGGCCTAACCGGGAGGACGCTTTGGAGGCGCGTTCTAAGGAAATGCAGGCTCGTTTTTTGTTGGCCGAGCGGTCGGTAACCGCCTTGTTGTCAACGGACCCGGTCGGGGAGAAGGAGGTAGAACTCCATACGCAGTATGTCAAGGATCTGGAGCACATCCAAGACATATACGATGAGGTCCTTCAGCGGGTTAAGGACTTCGAGCGATTGCGGGAGGGGAAGCCTATCGCGCGCCCCGCTTCGCTCCACACCCCTGGACCCAGCGCCATGGGAAGATTGGGTGCCCTGGAGGTCCCGCATTTCACCGGATGTATGCGGGACTGGGCTGGATTCCGGAACATGTTTGTGGCCTTGGTAGATACTCGGAAGGATTTCACCAAGGCCGAAAAGCTGGCATATCTCCGTTCCTTCCTAGACGGAGAACCCAGACAGCTCGTACAGCATCTGGAGCTGCAGGATGCGAGCTATGATACCGCAATGCAGCTGCTGGAGAGGCGGTACCAAAAACCGCGTCTACAGGCGGACGCGCACGTGACGCACCTGCTGGGCCTGCCGAAGGTCAACCACAGGGCACATCTGAGGGCGCAGCTAATCACCCCCCTCACAGTATCCTTAAACGGGTTACGGACGCTCGGACTGCCCGTGGGCCAGTGGTCCTTTCTGCTTCTGCACATCGTCCTGGCAAAGTTGTCGCAGGAGATGAGGGACGAGTTCGAGCGGCAGCGACTGGTCAACAAGGAGCTCAGCAACGTCCTGCCTACTCTGGAAGAACTTCTGGAGTTCCTGGAAGAAGAGGCTGGCCTGCTGGAAAACCAGCAAGCCACCCGGGAGGCTCCGAGAAGTACGCCGGCCCGCACTTCCGGAGTCTACGGCGCCCAGCCACCACGCACCCCGGGGAAGGGTCGCGGCCGGCTGGTGGCTGCGGCCGCCATCAACCCCGGTTCTGGATGCCGGGTTTGCGGACAGCAGCACCTGGAGCAGCAATGTCCAGGAATTATCGGCATCCCGATAAAGGACCGCCGAAACCTCGTTCGGACACGAGGGTTGTGTTACGCCTGCCTTGGAGGACATCGGTACAACGACTGTCCCCAAGCGAGGCCATGCGATGCGTGCGGCGGACCGCATCATCGATTACTGTGCACCCGTTATGGTGAGGGGTCAGCACCGGCTCGGGAGAGGAGATCTCCCACGGGTGGCGGATTGGGTCCTGGGACAACTCCGCCTCTGGAAAGACGGAGTCCGCCACGACCGCCACACCACACCGCACCATACACCCCGGCTCAGGTAAGTTGGGGACCGCCGGAACGGAGTCAGGTTCTGGCTACAACCGGGCACTCGGCGCGACCAGCACCAGGAGTTGGTGCCACCAGGGGCCACTGGGCACAGGGAGCCCCACCTCCGGACCCAACACCCGGATACTCGTACGCGTATCCTCCGCCGCCGTTACCGGAACAACGACGACCTGAGAACCGTCAACAGTTCTCACCGGTACTGCACGAGTACCCGAGGTTGGAATACCACCCACCCTATCACCGGTATGGTAGGGCAGCTGGATACGCACCACCCCGGATGGTGGCCTGCACGCGTCCGACTTACTGGCCGAGTCATCATGGTTCGACAGGGTCGGCTGCTGGCTCTGACGCGTGACTAGCCTGTGGTCGGGCTACGTCGGAACCGAGGACGGTTCTTTTGCCCATCGCGCAGGTACGCGTTTGGGGACCTAGGGGGGACTTCGTCCGGATACGAGCCCTCCTGGACACTGGGGCACAGGGCTGCTTAATTACTACGAGGGTAGCGAGGCGCCTACGTCTGGAGTGCGCGCCTCCCTCAGCTCCGATTCGGGGAGTCGGAGATACAGAAGTGGGGGGTCTGTCCGGTCAGACCCATATTCTCTTCTCTCCTGTGCATTCCGCTTCGATACAGATTGCGGCGGTCGCGACCGTACTCGACAATCTGCTGGGTTGGCATCCACCGACAGACATTCCGCGGGACGCAATGTCTGACACATCAGGTCTCATGCTGGCAGATCCTCATTTCAAGGAGCCGGCTCCGGTGGACCTCATATTGGGAGCGGATGTACTGGGCTGGATCCTTTTAGGGCCTCAGCGGATTCTGGGCCGCTCTTCGTTGGTAGCTATACCTACCATCTTTGGACACGTTTTAATGGGACCGGTTTTCGACCAGGAGACGCGGGATGTCTCACCTGTCGTCGCTACTACCTCCATCGCTAGGACGATGCAAAAATTCTGGGAACTGGAAGAGCCTCCCATGGTCTCCCGTCTGGATCCGGAGCATGTGGAGTGCGAAACCTTTTATAAGGATCACACACGTCGGATGGCGTCGGGTAGGATCGAAACTCGACTGCCCTTCATCGACTGTCCCCCTCTCTTGGGAAAATCGAGGGCGTTGGCAGAGAAACGACTCTTGTCCATGGAGCGTCGTATGTCTCGCGATCCGGTACTTCGGGAAAAGTATATCGAGTTCATGCGAGAATACGAGGCCTTGGGACATATGTCGCGGGCGACTGTCGACTGGACAACGACAGATCATTTTTTCTTGCCTCACCACGCGGTGTTGAAGGCCTCATCTGGAAAACTGCGGACAGTTTTCGACGGATCGGCACCGTCGTCGACTGGAGTTTCATTGAACCAATGTCTCCATTCTGGTCCGAAGTTACATCGGGACATTGTCGACATCATTTTAAATTTCCGAAGACACCAGGTGGTGATCGGTGCGGACATCCGGATGATGTTCCGCCAAACAGTAATACATCCTGCGGACAGGAGGTTTCAATTAATACTCTGGAGGGAACATACGGAGGATCCCATCACCGTCTACGAGCTCAACACCAACACGTACGGCCTGAAGTCGAGTCCCTTCATTGCCATCCGTTCCCTGCTGGAACTGGCGGAGCAGGAACGGGCTCGCTTTCCCCGGGCAGCCGCTGTACTGACACGGGACGTGTTCGTAGATGATATCTGCACAGGGGCAGCCTCTCTGGAGGAGGCGCTCATCATCAGGAATGAGCTGATCGGACTCCTCGCGGCTGGTGGTTATGAGTTGAGAAAATGGTTATCCAACGAGCCAATGCTTCTGGTTGGGATTCCGGAAGATCACCAACAGAATCCTCAGCTATTCGAGGACGCAGGGGACCCGAACTCTATCGCCGTCTTGGGAATTAAATATCAGCCGGTTCAAGATATTTTCACATTCCAACTGGGCCTGGAAACGTCAAGAGTTTGGTCGAAAAGGACGGTCCTTTCCACCATCGCTCGAATGTTTGATCCAAGTGGATGGATCAGCCCGTGCATTTTTTTGGCAAAGTGTTTATTACAAACGCTGTGGACACTCGGGGTCTCGTGGGATGAGCCACTGGTAGGGCCTCCCCTCGACACTTGGCTCGCTTTGATATCTACGATCGAGGCGATCAGTCAGGTTGCGTTACCGCGGCGGATCTTGCCGCGGGGCAAATACAGGGCAAGCCTACATGGCTTCTGTGATGCGTCAGAACGAGGGTATGCCGCAGTAGTGTATCTGCGAACGGTGGATTCGAAGGGTCGAGTCACCATCTCCTTGCTTCTGGCTAAAAGCAAGGTGGCACCCCTCAAAACTCGGCTGACAGTCCCGAAGCTGGAACTTTGTGGGGCGCATCTACTGGCCAAACTGTTGTGCCACGTACACAAAGAACTGTCGTTTACGGTGGACATCCGGACTGTCTACGCCTGGTCCGACAGTCAGGTAGCTCTGGCATGGCTACGCGCGGCACCTCACGTACTGGAAACATTTGTGGCCAATCGGGTATCTCAGGTACAGAACTCGGGTATCGAAATTTGTTGGAGGCACGTTCCCGGCACCTGGAATCCTGCCGATTGTGCCTCTCGGGGCTGCACCGCGCCGGAATTGGTGCAGCATGCCCTCTGGTGGGGTCCAGAGTGGTTAAAGGAGGGTGAGTCATCATGGCCGGTCACCATGATCGATGGCTCTCTAGGGCTGCTCCCTGGAATAAAAGTTTTGGCGACAACAAACGAATTAAAGCCAGATCCAAATTGGTTGACGGCTCGATACAGCAAACTGGATAAGCTGCTAGGTGTAACTTGCTGGATCCGGAGATTTATACATAACTGCCGCCATCCAGACAAGAGGCAGTTAGCACCCGTGGCGGGTGCTGAGGAACGCAGGAGTTCACTATTGGCCCTGATACGGCTGGTTCAAGCTGACCGGTTCGAGGACGAACTTAAGATTTTGCGCGTCGGTCGCGCAAAGCTCAAGGGAGCGATCTCCCGGCTCAACCCATTTCTGAATACGGATGGACTGTTACGCGTTGGAGGTCGCCTCAAAAATGCCGACCTGCCCTTCGGTAGCCGTCATCCTCTGTTACTACCCAAAGGAGGACCCTTGGTAGAGCTAGTGGTCTCGGATAGACACCTGAAAAACGCTCACGCGGGTTGTAATGCGTTACTGGCGATACTGCAACGGGAATTTTGGATTTTGTCCTCCCGGAGAGTGGTTCGCAGCATTCTATTTAAGTGTGTGGCTTGTTATCGGGTGAAGGCCTCCACTATGCAGCCGCAGATGGGGGATCTCCCTTCTGACCGGGTTTGTCAGACTACTAGGCCGTTCGACGGGGTCGGTACGGATTTTGCTGGACCCTTTTTGGTTAAAACCACAGCCTATCGTAACACTAGGGTCACGAAGGCGTACTTGTGTGTTTTTGTCTGTCTGGCTACTAAGGCCGTCCACCTGGAAGTGGTTTCGGCTCTCTCTACGGAAGCCTTTGTCGCCGCGCTGGATCGTTTTGTTTCGCGACGAGGTTTACCTTCTCTCATTCGGTCCGACAATGGTACCAACTACAGGGGCACTGCCAACTACTTGAAAGATGTGAACGATTTTCTGGATAAAAATTGTAATAGCATAAGCCAAGCTCTCGCACAGCGGGGAATCACATGGCGATTTAGTGTGCCAGCCTGTCCCCACTGGGGCGGGATATTTGAAGCCGCGGTAAAATCGGCAAAAACCCACTTGCGCCGGGTAGTCGGGGAAACTACCCTCACTTATGAGGAACTTACAACTGTTTTTTGTAAGGTTGAGGCGGTGCTCAACTCGCGTCCGCTTTGTCCACTCTCCTCTGACGCAAATGACATGGAAGTCCTGACCCCTGGTCATTTTTTGGTCGGTCAGCCACTCACTGCCCTGCCTGAGTATCCTTGGAAGGATGAACGCAGACACCGGATGTCTCGTTTTCAAATGATACAACAAATGAGTCAGGACTTGTGGCGTCGTTGGTCACTGGAGTATCTGCATTTGTTGCAGCAGCGTGTAAAGTGGAAAGACCGGACGTCGCCCCCTTCGGAGGGGGATCTGGTTTTATTAAAGGAGGCTAATTTGCCATCGTTAGTTTGGAGGCGAGGTCGCATTTTAAAGTTAATCTGGGGCGCGGACGGGACTCCGCGCGTGGCGCAAGTGTTGGTTGATGGATCGGTGCTAAATCGCGCAGTCGCGACCTTAGCTCGATTACCGGTTGACTAGTTTAAGATTTCAGGCTAGAAAGCGGTACGTCTGCTTTGGGTGGCGGGATGTTGCAAATAAACAGGCATTTATTTTTGTTGGAAGTAAAACTTTGATTTGTATTATGGACGGATCGATTCGGGAATCGATTATCGATCTTCAATTTGTTTAGTGGCATAATGGCCCCATCACTAGTTGCTTTTTTTTCTACCTACTTGTTTCGGGAAAACATTTATGGCGGGTTGATATTGTATCGTGTGTGAATAATTAAATAGATTTGAAGTAGTAATAAGGGCATTTGGAGCCGCGTTAGTCCAATTAAGTGTATTGTGCTATCTGGGTTTTGTGTGTGTGTAACGAATCGCATCTGGAGCGAAATTCGACATTCCATAGTCGAATGTTGGCGTCTTCGCTGCTGGAGAAAACAGGTATTTCTTCGGGGGAAAGTGCACTTCGGGATAGGTTGGGTGTGATTAGGGAGCTCAGGAGGACCCGGCCTTGGATTCAGGCCCATACGGACATTTGGAGCCCGTAGAACCGGACGGGGATAGCATAGAATGTAAGTGAATTTTTAGTCATAACCTAATTTTAAGTGGTAGCAGATGTATTAGTAATTACTGCTCAAGCCTGAGTAGTAATACGAAACATCCCGAATATGGCAGATAGGTTACCTCGCATAGAACCCCGGAAAATCATGAACATACCTGAGTAGCACTATTTGGCCGAGATTTTAAGGATAATCCAAAATAAAAAGGTACTTCTTGAAAGAACGTTCAAGGTTCAAAAAGATGGAATAGTCTACCAGCACATGTTTTCCCTCGTTCCTATGATATGGGGTCCTTCAAACGAGGCGTGAAGAAGCACCTTGTGGGCCGGCAGAGTGAGGTTGACTGATGCTGCGTTGTTTTCACGCTGCACCAGTTGTCTTCGCGTCTGGACTCCATTTCCACTTAACATCAGGTGGTGTGGAGTCATTTGCCGTGCTAAGTATAAAAAAAAAAAAAAAAAACTTAAAGGCTTCCTCAGGCAGTGTTATCGAAACACCGTCATAGGGTTTCTATTGGGAATGGGAATGGAATAGGGATGGGATCCCTTCTAGATGCTCCGAGGGGTTCGGATCGAAACGGGAGCGGAACAACCCGTGGGCAACTATAAAGAAATTTCTATAACTATTCAAGGGCTAATGTAGACGATATAGGTCTGCATACCTAGGGCCTGTTTAATAAAAGTGAAAAGAAGACCATGTACTTATAATCTTTGATTCATAACTACCGGTATTAACCATGTACTAATAAAATAAAACTATTGGATGTACTGTTGAGTTCGTTTGTTAAAAACATTGGGCTGCTTATATAGTGTTCGCCAACAAACTTCAATAGCGCGATTCAGAGAATACTTTTCTTTTCGTCCTTACAGCTACACTACGTGGTTATCTATAAGGCCTTGTATAATCATATCGTGTATCGTCTAGGTGGCGCACTGAACGCGGGCTCGTCTGGCCCCGCCCCCCTCATCCTGGACCGAGAGGGGCGAACCATAGACACGAGCGGCAAACGGGTGCAGTTGACACACGTAGCTCCCACGCTCAAGGTAAGATTAATAAAGAATCATCACCATCATCTCAGCCAAAAGACGTCCACTGCTGGAGAAAGGCCTCCCCAAGGATCTCCACAACGACCGGTTTTGTGCTGTCACTTAATACGAATTTAATAAAATCATCGTATAGAATAGAACATAATTTTAATAACCTTGTAATTGTCGTCACGGCTAGTCATCTTTTTTAGTAGGTACTATTTTCTGTCTCGGTATATACTTTAACTAGCGACCCGCCCCGGCTTCGCAGGGTGCAATGCTGGTACACGCAACCGCTATGTCCCTGCATTTTAAATCTGTAATATATTAATTTAAATTACATGCCGTAAAGGGCCCTATTGATCTATATTAAATGAACAATGTTCGCATCCAGCGGGTTTCCGGCATCTTCGAGTACCATTAACTTCAAAGATTTTACGTTTTATTTGTTTTAGTGCTAATCGCTAAACGTGAGTTGAATTAAGAATGTTAAAATTACTAAATAATTCTTTCTAAAACATGTTTTATTTTTGTTTTGGTATAATATTTCAGGAGCTTGTTTCTTGTAGTTGTAAATTAAACGCTAATTAGTTTTCTACTTGACCCATGATGGCAGAGGGGCCAAACAGTAATGCATCGCCGTGCCCTGTACGCCAACTATTTAGTTCAGAATAAAAACTTGTTACATAGGATGGATAGGGATTATTAAATATATAAATATCGTTATTTTGTGTTTTTATAAACTACCGTCGTTGGCGTACAGGGCACGCTATCGTTGGTCGGTTATAGCCGACTACGACTGTCAAAAGGTTAATATCGTTGTCTATATGAAAATAAAATATTGAAATGAAACAACTTTTACGGATCTACTCGCGTTTATTTCACACACTACTAACGTACGTTTCGAACCCTTTGTTAATTAAAAGTAATGTGTAAAATAAACGCGAGTAGATTCGTTAAAGTTGTTTCATTTCAATGTGTAGTGTATTAAAATATGTTAAAATGATGTCATTTTCGTATGCCTCAGTAGTTGAGGATTCCGGGTGAAGTGCGCTTCCACCTTCGGCCTTATCATCACTTTACATCAGGTGAGATGAAGGCCAAGCGCTTACCAGAATAATATTTAAAAAAAATCGCTTTCATAAATGGTGGTTAAGGCGCTGCGTAGACACTTTTGTGTCTTGCGTGGGATACAAGCTACCAGTGAATATGAAATGAAAATAAGCAACGAATTGTTACCGCAACCGGCAACTGTGTCCAATCGCTGCTACCGGACACAGCAACTCGGTTTCCTGTGATGGTGTGCTGTGTCGGTAACAGAGTGTCCGATCGCCGTTACCGGATACAGCAACTCGGTTTCCTTGCATGGTGTGCAGTGTCTGTAACAAAAAGTGTTTACGTTTGCGCAGCGCCTAACTGAATGAATTTTATGATGTTGCAATAATAATAATAATTATAAACTCTTTATTGACATTAAAGTTATTTTCTATGAAGACTCTGACACCCAAACTAGGTTAAAATGCTAGTATCTCAGGAGTTCGGCTTCTCCCAATTTTTTGGCAACAAGAGTGTCAAGAAAAGTTGTCAATAATAATGATGATGCAGCGAGGCTTTAGGAGGATTTGGGAAGGTTGGATTCTTATTGCCACCTTAACAAACTCGACCTAAATGTTTCCAAATGTTTTTCTATTAGTTTTACACGTAAAAAGAATCCATTTTGTATTAGCTATAAATTAAAAAATGAGAGGTTGTCGATTCTACATGAAGCTAAGTATTTGGGAGTTATTTTGGACTCTAAACTTTTATTCGATAAACATATTATAACCTGTATCAATAAGGCATCCCGTGCCTTGGGGTTTGTTATGCGCTCGTCTAAGTCATTTAAACCAGGAGCCATCTGGAGTTCAAATTGAACTAGCGTATAGTTCAATTTGGAACCCTCGCTATGATTCTTATATAATTAACATTGAAAAAATTCAGAAAAAATTTACACGTTATTTGAATTGTAAATTCAGAATTCCTAAAATGTCTTATGATCAGCGCTGCGCTAAGTTTCATTTTTTACCACTGTCTGTTAGAAGGAATATTGCAGACGTTGTATTCCTGCGTCCTGCTTAAGATTATCAGAAGTACACTAGATTGTCCTGATTTGTTAAGCAAAATTACTTTTAAAATACCTACGCGAGCACCCCGAATCAATTCATATAAGCCATTTAGCATCCCCTCCACTCACACCAACTATAGACAGAGCAGTTTTCTCGTAAGAACTTGTATGTATGTTAATAATACTGATGCTAATATAGACGTATTTTTTGACAGCATCAATAGCATAAAAAAGGCGCTTACCGTTGTTGACGACTTGTCATCGATTCAAAATTATTTTTAATATGTAAAGTTTAGTTTTGCTATTACTGTAAGTAGACATCTTAGATGTGGTAGATTGTCAATAGCTTATAGTTATCATTTTTGTTGTTATCTTTTTTCAATTGCAAGCTGTTAGCTATCCAAAAATAAATAAATAAAAAATAAAAAAATAAAACAATAAAAAAAATGTACCATCAATCTACAATTCCCCTACACAGGCGAACATCCGCGCGAAACGTCGCGAAGAGTTCCGAGCGCAACTGTCCGCGCCCCCCGACCCTGCTCAGGAGCAGAGCGGGCCGTGGCTGGACCCGCGCGTGCCCACCAAGCCGGCCGCGCGCGCGCGACGGGCGCTGCGGTTCCACGCGCCCGGCAAGTTCCGGCAGCTGGCGGAGCGGCTGAGGATGAAGGTCGGTTTGTCTCATTTGTTACCGGTGTCCTTTTATTTAATTTCTAGGTTACGACCTTGTATGTGTCATTTTTAGGTTAAATAGTACGTCATCTATGTAGATAGCTGAGTAACGCCTGCCGCACTGGATGCTGTGAGCTATATTTTAGGTAGATACATTAAGATTCAAGACATATGGTTTCCAGCCTACATTTCTGCGGCCCCTTTCCAAGTTACTGGTTTCGTATGTCATATCGAAGTATCACGTCATCTATATAGACAGCGCTTGACGCCGCATAGCTGGACACACCAAGATTCAAGAAACTAAAAGTTCCTAGTATAAGGGTTACTGACTCCTTCCATAATATCGTCTCCAGGTACTGCACCATCGATATAGGCAGCGTTCCTTGCCGTATAGGTGGATACACCACGACTTCAGACACTTGGAAGTTTCCAGTATGAGGGTCTAGTGTGTTTTCGAGGTAGCAAGTCATCTATTATAGAGCCTATATAAGCTATATTACAGATGTACAGCAAGATTTAGGACACTTGAAGTTCATAGCGTAGTTATTCGTATTTGCGCCCCTCGACCCCTTCCAAGGTGATTTGTTTCATACTGAGTAATGCAACACATGCAACATAACTTTGTAAATCAAAATGATGTGTCAGTCACATATTAGAACTCTACTCAATATCTGTTGTTTCATTATGTTTGTGTGTTCTGCGAGTGTTTGAATAATAATAAATAAATAAATAGATAGCGCTTGACGCTCCGATCATTATAGCTGCATACTCAAGATTCAAAACACTTAATATTTCGACTTCTTTAAGACGTAGACAAGAGATAAGTATTGTTTTTTTTTTTTTACTGTACGTTCGTTTAGATATCTATTTTCTCCATCCCTAGGTGACCAGGAAGATATTGCGTTAAGTGAAAGGCCGCCCTTAGTGCAGCTTCTAGTAACTGTCCCATGTTTTATGTACTGTATTTCAGATGGTCCAAAACAGCCACATTTCTTTAATAAATGTTCAAACACGTAGTTTTTTTTTTGTTTTTAGATAGTTTGCTGATTGCCTCAGACGGCATTTTCAGCATCACCGGGCTTTTTTGGGGGCGGCGTCTAGTAACTTAAAGGGTTCCTCAAGCCGTGTGAAACGAATCACCTGAGTTTTTCTAAAGGGAACGACATCACGCACTAGTGCGTGTCCCCGTGCCCTACTAGATTATCCGAAGGGTTCGGATTGGATATTGAAGAAAATTTACAGTTTCTTGTAGTCTGATGTGCAGCCGTGTGTGTTTACAATAAAATACTCGATTCTTATTTCCTATGTTAAACAGGCTCAACTGGAGAAGCTTCAAAGCGAGATCTCCCAGATTGCGAGGAAAACCGGCATATCTTCGGCGACCAAATTAGCATTACTGGCTTCCGACGCGCCGGACTCTGACCGTGTGCCCGACATAGAATGGTGAGATTATTTAATTATTTACAAAATAAGTAAAGTAAAGTGAATAGCCTATAACTATCCCACTGATGGGCGAAGGCCTCCATCATTGAAATCAAGTCATCGCTACAATTGATGGGTAATGATCGAGCGATTTGCCACGCGGCCACCAAGGCGTTAACCCTAACTACTACCAACTAAATATCCTTCGCAGGGAATCAGGGAATCCAAGTGTAAATACACCCTAGCAAAGTGACAACCCAAGGTCCAGCTGTAACATTGTTATTGGTCGTCATCCTCATCCCAAACGAAACAAGTCAAAACATGTTTTAAAAATTACATCAATTTCTTATAACTGTCACAAGCGGGCTTGTCGTTCGCTTTCTGATTGACGTTGTATTTTTAGAAAAGCGGGATTCGAACCCGCATTTTCTGTCTGTCAATCTGACTGAGGACTATTGAGTGCTATGCACGCTAGCTTACCTGCCATATTCGGGATTATACAGGTTAAGCAACTTTCGTTAACACCGGTCATCGGAAGGGCGACCAAAAATTAATCACATCGAACTCCATCGTGCTTCGGAAGGCACGGAATGCAGGTCCCGGCTGCATCCGCAGTCATTAACAACCGCCGCCCCGCACTGGGCCCGCGTGGTGGTTGACGGCCCGTTCTCCCTGTGGTGTTTTCATTCATGGGGAAGGCTCCTGCCCCAGAGTGGGGACATTATCTGATGTGGTGATGACGTGGTATTTTAAGTACTATTTCCCTACAGGTGGGACAGTGTAATCCTAATGACCGCCGAGGAGCGCGAGTCCGCACGCACGCAAACGCAAACGCAAACGCAAACGCAAACGTCCACCGCCGATACGCGTACGTACTCGCAACGCGTATCGGCGTGCAACGTCGGCACCGACGACATAGTTGACAACCTCAACCTGGCCGCGGTCACCAATCTCGTGGAGCACCCGCAGCAGCTGCGCCCGCCCAGTGAGTATTACACACGTTTATACACAATTATACGCATTGAAGTTTCAGCGTTCTAGGTCCAACGGGTTCGGCTGTGCGAAGATGAAGCCGCTAATGCACTGACTTGCATTAACATGCTGTTCTAGGACGTGACAATATTGTATCAAAAAACATAAGCATCAAGCACTGAAAAATTTCGACGGGTGAAAGCCAGACCTCGGTAGCCAAGTGGTTAAGGCAGCCGCCCGGAATGCGGAAGGTGCGTGGTTCGATTCCCGCCTGAGGTTGTCGTCTTTTTTCAGTGTTTAAATTTTACTTAAGTATATTTAAGCGTTAATAAAACGCTAAAATATATAAAAAACACTTATCTATAACGCAGCTTCATCTTAACCGAATGTTCAAATATTTGTAAAAATATTTCTTTCGGATCTCAGAGGTGAAAACTTCTAAGATTGATGAAGCAATGTTGACTAAAAAACATAAGCATCAAGCACTGAAAAATTTCGACGGGTGAAAGCCAGACCTCGGTAGCCAAGTGGTTAAGGCAGCCGCCCGGAATGCGGAAGGTGCGTGGTTCGATTCCCGCCTGAGGTTGTCGTCTTTTTTCAGTGTTTAAATTTTACTTAAATATTGTATCAGCTGGCTAACTCCCCGTGCATGCCGTAAGAGCCGTCTAAGGGACAAGGGTTCCAGGATACTCGCACATCAAGCGACTGGCTGCAACCCATCACTGATGTGATCTATTCCAACTCGGAGCCCTGCTTTGATTATGCTAAATGTCACTAACGGTGAAAATTTCAAAATTGGTGATTTCGATCATTCATAATTTTGTAATTAATTACTTTTTATTACGGTATAAAAAGTTAGTACAAAATAATTAGTGTAATAAAACCATGTTAGCCAAATCTAATAGATGCCAATTTGATTTGGCTAATAATTTTGCAAATATAACACAATCTGAAAATATTGCAGAAAATTACTATATAATACGAAAAACTCGGAAATTGTAAAATGTGTGATGGTTGAGCCATTTAAAGTAAACTTTTCTAAATTTTATAATATTCAGTTCTCATAAATAGCTCTCTTGCTGTAAATCTTACACACACATAGTCAAGCAACTTTTCCTATATTGCATAGTCTTATCGATTTCATTTAATACCAGCCTTTTAGGATTTCGTCTATTTCTAGGATAGAACAGCTTGCTATGTCGCTTAACATATATACAGGCATGACAAAATTAAAAGACCAAGTCTTGGAAACAAGGGCCGGCAAGTGATAAGTGGAGGGACACCCCATATTGCCCCTAATACATATTTTTTTAACAACAAAAACTGTATTAACATCAGTATAGGTCGCGCCAAACTTTTAGTCGCCTCTGAAGTTGGCGCGATTCGCGTCGCAGTACTAAAAAATAGGCGACAGCGAGACGAAGGCGGGGACGAGCGGCAGGGCCCGACACCCCTCCCCCGCCGTCGCACTACACTCGCTAGTGTGCGTTCACTGTTCATACAACTCGCGTTTGTATTCGTAGCGAAGTACAGTCGCGTTGCGTAAATTAAGTGTTGTTCTATTTTTGTTAAGATTTCTTTTTTTTTCTGTTATCCACATTATTTCGTTGTTGTTGTCTGTTGCTTTGTTCAGAAAGACATCATTATCAGACTTTGTTGAAGGTGTAAAACTATTATTAATGTTTAAAATATTAAAATTCTTTTCTAATAACAAATTGTATTTTTACTATAATGACGATAGTCTTCTGATTCATTTTAAGGATATTGATAATAAGTGATAATAATTATACATACCAAATCACTGATATATTTTTATTACGTTAAATATTAGTTGGCTTAAATAGTTTGGGCCTGACTGTACAGCTGCGCGAAGCAACTTCAGAGGGGACTAGAAGTTTGGCGCGACCTATACTGTTGCTCTTTCTCCCCCTTTTTGGGAAAAAGACGTGAAAGTGTATGCATGTATTTATTACTAGCTGACCCGACAGAAGACGTCCTGTCTAAGTTTTA
Organism: Eudonia truncicolella; assembly: GCA_949315975.1. Classification (NCBI taxonomy): domain Eukaryota; kingdom Metazoa; phylum Arthropoda; class Insecta; order Lepidoptera; family Crambidae; genus Eudonia; species Eudonia truncicolella. The sequence continues at coordinate 7,368,776 of OX438854.1, forward strand.
ATAAATATGCGCCACGAACGCCATCGATTAAGAGTAATCCAAAGTGGCGTGTCCTATACAAAATTAATAAATTCTTATGGATCAGACGTGGAGTTGATTTTTTAAAAATAACAACCGTTGGAACAAAATAATTATTTAATGAATAATTATTAACACAAATTGTAAGGAATCAATGAACTAAATAATAAATCCTCTAAGCAAATAAAACTGAAAATGAGTCGCAACCCCTGAGTTGAGAGAACGTCCGTCACAGCCAAGCGCTCGAGCAAAAGTGCCAAGCGTGCCGGCGGCCGTTCTCACGAGGCCTCCCTGCCACCACTCGGCTCGGTAACAGCCGGTCGCGGTCGGGCGATCTGACGTCACCATGACGTAGCGGGTGGCATTTCTAAGACGGCCGTTCCTGATGGTGAGGCGTCCTCGCCCACAGTCTGGTCCACACGATGCATGTCCCCAGAGCTTCCATCTGCCGAAGGTAGATCCATGTAGCTCGGGCCTGCTAGAGGCTGGTCCTCACAGCCCTGGGTCGAAGGGTGCTGATGATTGGAGTCTTGGGGCTCCGGAAGCTGATCCTCACAGGGTTGATCTCTTCCATCGTTTACTTCACCGTTATCTGAAACTTGAGTGGCGTAAGTCCACCTACTTCCAAAGAACATGACACCCTGTGACATTTAAATCTAGCAACTTCAATAGTAAAAAAAAAAGAATGGGGAAAATTCGTTCTTTCTACTACAATCCCATGCGTGCACTCATGTTATTGCAGTAGAAAGACTACCATCAAACACAAATCAAGACGTTAAGTGTAAGAAACATAAAGTTAATAACTTTATGGTAAGAAACAAATACAAAAATAAGAAAGTACAAGAAAAATTAATAATAAAAGTTAGAAAATTCTATAAATAGTAGCTCCGGATTGCTAACATTCATAGAACATTTAAAACAGTAAACACAAAAAGGCCCAAAGTTTGCATAATGTGTTTACTAGCCGTCGCCGTTGGCAGAGGCCGTATTTGCTTGCCAACACTACGCATACGGTACCAAAAACCGTAGCGTCTGGTCAACGCCAGAAAATGACAGAGGCCGTATTTGCATGTCATGTCATGACAGAGGCCGTATTTGCATGTCAAGCTTGGACTCACCACCCTCGAAGAAGGCCTCGCAAGTCTCCGGAGTCCACTCGCCGCGCCACAGAACCATGTGCTCGGCGGCTGCCTGGGTCTTTTTACCGTACGACCCGGCTAGCAGCTCCAGCTCGTAGCGGTGGTGTGCCAGAGCTCGCAGGATTTTATATGGACCCCGCATACCGGGATCCAGTTTTCCGGTGCTCTGTGATGTCTTGCTTACAAAGACAAAGTCTCCGACGGCGTATTTATGAGGCTGTCGTCGACGCTCGTTGACGTAAGCGTCTTGGCGCTGCTGATTAGCTGTAAGCAACCCGGATGCCCTCTGCCTTCGCAAACTCAGAAGGGCTTCTCGATTCGGACTTGAGTTCTCTAATGCGACGTCCCTAATTAATGACCTAATTACAGGCGTAGCCGCCTCTATACCTATTAGAAGTTGGAGTGCTGATGTTTGGGTGGTAGCATGTTTCGTTATATTTAGTATGAGCTGGACTTTCCACAAAACATCCGACCATTGTGAGCCCTTACTTCTCACTTCTACCCGTAACATGTTTAGAACGGTACGGCAATATCTTTCAGCCTGTCCATTCTCGCAATGCATTTCAGGTGTAATAAAATGCACCGAGGAACCTAAGTCTCGAACCCAACTTTGGAAAGCTACACTCTCAAACATCCTGCCCCTATCACATACTACCGTGGCAGGAGTGCCAAACAAGGAGACTACATTTGAAAAAACGCGTTTTAATTCTTCAGCATCTTGCCGATATAAAGAGTACAATAAACAGTACTTCGAAAAGGAATCTACTACGATCAAAATATATTTGAACCCGTTGGACTCAGGAAGAGGTCCCAATACATCCATGTGAACAACACTAAACGGCAAATCCGGCTTTGTCCACGACTCAATAGGTTGAGGTGACGTTCTAGGAACCTTTTTATGCGCCAAACAAATCAAACAATGTGTAACATACTTCCTAACGAATTGTCTCAAGCTGGGAAACCAAAAATGATGTAGAATCAATTCTGTGGTTTTATCAATGCCAATGTGGTCGTGGTCATCGTGGAACACTCTTAATAAACTAAGCCTGTGGCCCTTGGGGATAAAACAAAGTAGACGCGGTTCCTCTCCAGTAGTAATAAATTTATAAAACAAAATCTCATTTCTTATTACATAGCGAGTGCTATCTAATTGCCCATCCCTTAATTTTGCAATCAAATCCTGAGTCTCACTATCAGCCGTTTGTGCAGTTTTCGCCCAATTGTTAGGATTACGAATGTGAGAGACGGCAATTGGGTGTCGACTTAAGTAATCGGCATGCTGCATGAGTGAGCCCTTTCTGTATTCTAAGGTAAAGCGAAAATCTTGCATGTAGACCCACCAGCGCGCGACTCGCGGTAACAAATCTTTTTTGCGTTCTGTTAGTTTAAGAGAGTTGCAATCCGTCACTATTTTAAAATCAATACCGATTAAATAATGACGGAAATGCTGTAGCGCACGAACGATCGCAAGAGTCTCAAGTTCGTAACTATGGTATCGCGATTCCGCGCCCTGGGTGGACTTGCTAAAATAGCCAACGACTCGCTTCCGTCTGTCATCATGCTGTTGCAAAAGAATCGCCCCGTATCCAATCGAACTGGCGTCAGTATGCAGTTCGGTGAGCAATGTTGGATTAAAAATGGCTAACACGGGTTCATCGGTCAGACAGCGAATAATGAAATCACGACTTGCATCCTGTTCACTACCCCATACAAAAGGTTCGCTTTTCTTTAGTAATTTTGAAACACACGCAGTTTTGGATGCATAACCCGCAATATACCTTCTAAAGTAACCGGCAAGTCCTAAAAATTGTCTGACTTCCTTGACATTAGTAGGTTTGGGTGATTTGACTAATGCCTCTATTTTTCCCGGACTCGGCCGTACCTGACCATGCCCAATTAATCGACCTAGGTATTCCACCTGTGTGTCTAGAAAAGTGCATTTTTTTAAATTAATAGAAAAACCAGCTGATGTAAGCACCTTCAACACTTCATGCAATGTATCTATACCTTCCTTGATCGTATTGGACAGGATCAGGACGTCATCGATATATGTAAGGACCTTCCCTTTATCTATAAGAGGTTTTAGGGTCTTTGTAATCACTCTTTGGTAAACGATAGGCGCATTAGCCAAACCGTAGGGCATTTTCAGGTACTCGTAGTGCCCTTCAGGCGTAACGAAGGCGGTTTTTGCTATGGAACCCTCATCCTTAAGTGGCAGTTGATGGAACCCAGTAGCCATGTCAAGGCTACTAAAATATCGAAAACTACCAAGCTTGTCAATATGGTCATCAATTAACGGCAACGGGAATCGCTCTTTTATTGTTATAGCGTTCAGTGCGCGATAGTCCACGCACATCCTATCACTACCGTCCTTCTTCTTGACGAGAATGATAGGACTAGCGTATTGTGACTCTGACTCGCGAATTATTCCCTTCGCCATCAAATCGCTGACAATATTTCTAACTCGGTTTTTCTCATCAACCGAAAGTTTATAAGGACGATAGCAGACTGGGGTTTCAGATGTCAATTTTATTTCCATGCTACCAGTGTTCACCGTGGAAGTGGCAGTACCAGTAACAAAGGAACTCGAAAACTGTTCAATTACGGACATCAATCGGTCTCTGTCCCTGCCCACTAGAGGCGTCTTAATTTTGTCAAATTCCACAGTGGACACGTGAAGCACCTTAGCACAATCTACCCTAGTGAGCCTTTGCCTGTCATTATTTCGAATATAAACTACTCCGTCTCTATTCAAAACGTCCGTGCCTAACAGGACAGGTGCGTTAATACATTCCGACGAAACGACGTACAAATCCACCTCCAATGAGACCTCAGGAAATTCTACAATAGTGGTAACATAGGAAGTAGACTCCACCTCTTGACTCCCGATTCCCCGCATGAGGCGATATGTAGGAATTCTATTAAACCTAAAATGTTTTAACGCACATTCGGAGATTAAAGAAATGTCAGAACCACTGTCCACCAACACGTCCACTGCTATGCCTTGGATTACGGCTGGTATTACGTTGTTTGCTCGGAGGTCGTCCCTGAACAAAAATTTACAGTTGAAGAATTATTATTTTGTTCAGTTCGTTGTTTTGTAAAGCAAGTATCCACTAAGTGACCGCTTCTTTTACAGAACGTGCAGAATTTATTAGATTTAGCTATTGATGTACCAACAGCAGAAGACGTGGCGGCTGAAGAGGGTTTCGACACAACACCATCATTCTTAAATCTCTTGGGACAGTTCCACTTCCTATGATCAGCTCCACCACAAATGTAACAGGTGCCTTGTGCTTTAGACATTTCCCGCTTTCTTAAATTAGAAGGCCCTGACGAGCGAACAGTATTGGGATTATGTGAAATTCTGTGATCTAATTTAGGTTTTACATATGCTGATAAAAATTCGACTAAGTCTTTTGACTGCAGTTTGGCGTTGATAGCCGCAGCCTTAACTTGGGGATCGCCAATGCCTCGCACTACTATGGCTGTTCTCAGCTCATCTGAAAGCCCCGTTACTATATTGAGACGTAAAAGAGACTTACGGGCATACTCCGCAAACGTTGCAAACTTATGCGAATTGGTACACATAACTTCAAATAATATATTAGCTACATCTATGTTACGTGGACACAAAGAACGAAATTCAAACTTAAAATTACTCCACGTACGTTCGGTAGTAACCCAATCATTTAGCCACGTTTTAGCGTCGCCTCGCAAGCAACCGCCAATACGTCCAAGGCATTCGCGATCATCCCATTTATTTATAGCACGCGCACGGTCTACCTCGGCACACCACAAATCAAAATCATGGAAACTGGGGTCAAAAGAGGAAATATAAAAATTACTGGACCTTGTTTGTATCAACGCGGATAGAGCACCCACAATTCTGTCCGCTGCGTCGTCCTTGGAAGCGCTGTCATTGCTCGATGTTCCCTGGTGCGCAGGAACATGATTCTCAGCAGTCGAAAGGGGCGGCGTACGACACTCAGTTTCAGGGTGCGACAAAAGAGTTGACGGTGGCACTACTGACGATGATAACCTATCCTCCATTTCATTTAGCCGCACCAAGATTTTACCTAAAGCCTTATCTCGCGAACGATTACCAGAACCACAAGAACTATCGCGTCTTCTCCGAGATCTTATAGAATTATCACGATCACGACGCCTAGGTGACCTAGCCTCGCGACATCTCTTCAAACTATCACGTAGACGCGGTGTTACTTCACGACTATTGTGATGGTCACGTGTTCTACTCCTATCGTAACGCCTACGTGACCGATCTCGCCTAGTTGACCTTGACGAACGGCCTGACATTTTTTTTCTTTCAAAATTAAATTAATTCACGTCTTACAGAAAAACCGACGCACGATTAAACGTTAAACACTTATACAAAAGTTGACTACTTGTGAAACACTGAAAGCAATTTTAAGATGGCTAACTTGAGCAAAACGCGTGGCTATCCCACTTCTGATCTTATGGATCAGACGTGGAGTTGATTTTTTAAAAATAACAACCGTTGGAACAAAATAATTATTTAATGAATAATTATTAACACAAATTGTAAGGAATCAATGAACTAAATAATAAATCCTCTAAGCAAATAAAACTGAAAATGAGTCGCAACCCCTGAGTTGAGAGAACGTCCGTCACAGCCAAGCGCTCGAGCAAAAGTGCCAAGCGTGCCGGCGGCCGTTCTCACGAGGCCTCCCTGCCACCACTCGGCTCGGTAACAGCCGGTCGCGGTCGGGCGATCTGACGTCACCATGACGTAGCGGGTGGCATTTCTAAGAAAATATATATTTTAGATAAAAATGTTTTTGTTTTGTTTATATAATTTTAACGCAAATTTTGTTGCGAAACAAATTACAAAAACACAAATGTTGAAAAAATTTCCACGAGCAGGATTTGAACCTGCACCCTTCTGATATACAGGGTCAGGTGCTCTTCCAATTGAGCTGTCGTGGTTAATGACGGTAGTTGTTGACATTGAATTGGCGCCTTTGGCTTTTAAAGTAAAAAAGTAAATAGTGTTGAATAATTTCAGCGGGCTGGTTAGAACCACGATAGCTCAATTGGAAGAGCACTTGACCCGGTATGTCGGAAGGGTGCAGGTTCATATCCTGCTCGTGGAATTTTTTTCAACATTTGTTTTTGTTTTTTTATGATAAGACTGTATACTGTATGGATGTCATCTCTTTGGTATCACGATCTATGGTTTAGTTGCTATAGTTACTGTTTTAGTTATTCAGTGGCTGTCAATATATTTCCTTTAATGCTAATTTTGTAATTCTTAAAACTATAATAAAACAACGGTTTATTTGCTTTAACCAAGCCGTTTACTATTCTTATCGTCTTAGAACTTTTCAACAATTAGAACTAAAAAAAACTATTCAAATCGGTTTAGCTGTTTTAGGGGTTTAGCGAGAATAACGAACAGCAATTGATCTTTACTTAAATAGATGTAATAATAAGCAAGACAACAATAAGCAGTCTGTTATACTCAATGTTATCTTCTTTATTATCTGTAGGAGACTACTATTAAGGTTATCAGGTTAACAACTTTAAACTAAATTAAGAATTTTAAGCAAATCAAAACTTGAATTGGTGATATTTTTATCAAACCCAACCTTGTTTTGTTGTGATATACGTAAATATACAAAAAGTCTTGGACTCATTTACACGGACAATCCGGATCGGTTACCACACCATTTAATATTTATTCAAAACGTTTACTAAACGTACAATATATAAAACATATAGACTCAATACAGTCGTGATTATTACATAAAAAAAAAATAATAAAGTAAAAATTTTATAATTTAAATGTTTTATCACAAATAAAGTAAAGTGAATAGCCCTTAACTGTCCCACTGCTGGGAAAACGCCTCCATCATTGAAATCAAGTCATAATTACAATTGTTGGGTAATGGCTTAATCACGCTTTCCAAACCCGGGCTGTGCATCGAAAAATCCAACACACACTTTGCCCGACCTGGGAGTTGAACCCGGGACCGATCCAGGGCCGAGCGCTTTGCCACTCGGCCACCAAGGCTTTATTATTTAAAAAAAAATGTTTTATCAGTCCCAGAATTTGTTGCTTAATGTATTTACGATTTATTTTTTTCGAATAGGCAGATGACAAATTTTAGAGTCCCGTTTTATATCGTAGGTATACATACGTCCACTAATTTCGAAAAAAATATTACTTCAGCAATAAACTAAGTTTTAGTGCAGGTTATTGCGTTCTTTACTATCTACCTTGAATCTTGCCCGACAACTCTAGCAGGTGTCATGGCGTCCGCTTCACTGAGGCGTGACGTTACACGCCTCATTAAACATCTATGCTCAACGAAAGAAGTTTAACAGAATATTGACACAGCACAGTGACGTTTACTGAGGCGTGACGTCATTCGATCAGATTGGTGTTTCAGTTAACATGGCAAATAATAAAATATTTTATTGAAAATCTTATTATTCACATTAAAACTGATAATTTTTTTTAAATCCTTTCAACATATCTAATATTTTCTGCAAAATCATTTTTATTTTGATCTTTCAATACTGTCATCATGCCTATTGTCAAGCGAATGGTGATACATTATATGATAGGAAATAGGAAATACAAACTTTCTCTTTCCGTAATTTTGTGTGTCTGTAACAGATTCAAGCTTAGGCTATGACTTGTTGGCGGGAATGTGAAGAGCCATGTATACGGATATGTATATATACGGCACATCACTAGCTATTCATAATCATATTCGACCACATCTACGCATTGGAAGCCAACTCGTTTCATCTTGTCCGGACAGCTAAAAGTAGCACACAGCACACAGCTTTCTGCTATATTAATTTTTTCCGTTGTCGTTGTTCTAACATTGTTGCGATAACTGTTTTCGTTATTACTATAATTTCCGTTTGGATTTGGTATGTCCGGATGTGAAAAAGTATTGTTATGTTTTTCGTTAGACGGTGTGACTGGTATATTGAATACGTTATTATTATTTCCGGTAAACGGTGTAGGGTTATTATAATTTCCGTTGTAGGGTGTTACTTGATGGTTAAATCCATTGTTATTTCCGTTATAAGATGGTTTATTATTAAAATTATATAAGCTATTTGAATTATAATTTCCGTTATTAAATCCATTATTATTGCTGTTATAAGGTGGATTTGGATTATTGGCATTATAAAAGTTATTTGGATTATAATTTCTGTTATTTAATCCATTAGTATTTCCATTATAAGGTGGAACTTGGTAATAACTTGCATTGTAAACATTGTTTGGATAGTAATTAACGTTATTGAATCCATTATTAATGCTGTTATAAGATGGAAGTGGGTTATAATTTGCATTATAGTAATTGTTTGGATTGTAATTAACGTTATTGAATCCATTATAAGGATACAGTGGGGTATTACTTCCGTTGTAGAAGTTATTTGGATTATATTCGTTATATTGAGATGTTTGATTGTAAATACCGTTATTATATGGAAACGCAGTATTGCCGTTTCTGTTATATGGAGATACTGTATAATTTCTCGAAATCGAGGGATATAACATAGCATTATTATTATACGCGGGCGCGTTAAAATTAGAATAAGTGGTATTGAATAATCTCTGATTCGGATATTGATGACTTCCGTTGTATAGAGGGTTTGTATAAGGTTGATTGTGCGCAGTTGTTGTGATATAGGACCTATTATACGGGTAATTAACGAACGAAGTTGTACCGTTATAATTCACAATTAAACCACTTGTATTGTACGGTCTATAGAAGTTATTGTTATAGTTGATTTCACGATTTGGATACCCGTTATTCAGGTTGCCAAATCCGTTGTCGTTATTTAGATTGTTAAAGTTGTTTTGGGGGGGACTACGCTTTCTCGTTGGTCCCAAAACGCTGTCGTGGAGTAGTTTGTAAGCGTCTGCAAAGTAGTTACGGCGTTTCGTCTTTGTCTGATGGTACTGATTTGAATTATCAATACCGTTACCGTTATTTTGGTTAGCGTTATCGTTGTGTTGGTAAGGTGAACCGAATTGTGTGAACGCCTCACGTTTAACGATAACTTTTTTCTCTTTATTGTCAATTGGTTTTTTCAATATATCTATTATGTTTTTATTTGAATTCCATTTGTTTGCTTCTATTGGTGTCAATATATTAATTAAGGTACTTTCTGTATTTAAAATATTATCTTCTAGCGGTGTTATGATTTCTCGGTCTATCTCTTCTTTACTGTTTATAGATCTTGTCAATATTTTAACAATTGTGTCTTCTGTATCTATTTCATTGTCTTCTATCGGCATGTCCGTTTTTTTGTCCATTTTTTCTTTATTGTTATTAGGTCTTAGCAAAATTGTTTTTGTATTTAAGTAATTTTCTTCTAGCGGTGACATTGGTTCTTTATCCATTTGCTTTTCAATGTTTATAGATCTTCTCAGTATGTTAGTAATTCTGCTTTTTGTGTATACATCATTACCTTCTATCGGTATGTTAGTTTCTATATCCATTCGGTTTTTATTCTTAATCGGGCTTGCTAATATATCAATTAAACTTGTTTTTGTATTTGATTTATCGTCTTCGATTGGTATATCACTGTTGGCTTGTAGGTTTCCAACTGTTGGTGACAACTGTTTTACGAAAAGATCTCTCCTCACTCTGATGTCCATATCGGGATTTTTGTTCGGCACAATGTTGTAATTCACGCTTTGCGCTACTAAATTGACTATGCCGGCCACAACAAACACTGGCAGTATCATTTTGATGTTTTGGTTACACTTTTTTCGGTATCAAAATGGTTTGTTAAAGTCTGTGCACTCAGTTCGATTTTTGTTTTCTTTTTTTATACAGGCAATCTAAAAATAGTTTGTATATTATGTCTATTCACTTGGTATTAAACACTTTCTGTTATTTCAAGTCTTTTTTTTTCAAAACTCGTTATTTGTTCTTGACATGTTTTTGTTAAGAGTCCTTTAAGAGCACTGTGGAGATTTTTTCTTTAGTAGTTAATTGAGTTTTAACGTGTATTATTTCGATAACAACTGATTGTGCTAAATGTTATTGTTCTTATTCGTATTTCATTATGTGGCGTTACGTCGTTGCGTCTATAGAATGTAGGTTTGTTGGTACGTTTGTACGTGTGCGTTTTTATATGCTAGTGAAAAATACCATAAATTCATGTACACGTTTGTGTACTCGGTTTGGTTGGTGGTAGGGCTTGTTTGTCCGCCTGGCTAGCTACCACCATCTTATCTAAACACGAGCACTTTTTTCGCGACTTCGTCTACGTGGATTAAAGATTGAAAAAGGAATTCTTTTTTAAATATATAGCCTATGTTACCCGCAAGGGATGCAGCATTCTATCAGTGAAATATTTTTAGTAATTGGACCAGTAGTACCAGAGATTAGCCCCGACATACAAACAAACAAACAAAGTTTACCTCTTTGTTAATAGTATACAGGGTGTAATCGTTGAGTGTGCACAGGCGATTATTCCGAAACTATGAGAGATATCAAAAAACTTAAAAACTGATAACGAAAGTACGTTATCTAATGAGTAAAATGGCATCAATAACTTTTTAAAAATCAAACGAGAAGTATCCAAAATTTTGACATTAAACACTCCCATACATTTAGTATGAGATTAGTAGAAAGGTTTTAGTTTCCTTGTTTTATTTAAGTGGTCTAGTATTCATTTTACCTCAATCATACACAGAATAAACAGTCTGAAAGAGTTGCAGAATCGTATACGTCGTGCAATTGCTTTAATTACTCCGCAAATGTTTCAAAGCTTCTCTCCTCCACCACGGCCTGGTCAATCCGAGCCGAGGTCCGAGCCCTTAGAGGCGCCCTCGGTTTGTTCCGCTCCCCGATCCGATCCGAACCCTTCGGGGAATCTAGTAGGGCACGGGGACGCGCACTAGTGCGCGACGCCGTTCCCTCTAGAAAACCTAAGAAGGTGATTCGTTTCGCTCGGCTTGAGGGACCCTTTACGTTCCTCGCCGCCCCCAAACAAACCCGGTGTAGCTGAAAATGCCGTCTGAGGCAATCGGCAATCTCTATAAAAAATTTAAAAAAAGAACATCACCTGCAACGCTGATATTCTGCGGAGCCCTATTGTTTGTGTGTGTGTGGACCAGGCCTTTTACCCTTTTAAATAATTAGTAGAAAATAAACTTAAACTTAGAGGCCTATGTCCTGATAATGATAATACCCACTCATATTATAAAATTTAATGACATTCGAAGTAACAAATAAAACTGGTTGTTATAAATATATTTTTTTATCTTAAACTAGAACACAGGCGTCTTTCACAGATTTATTTGTTCATGTAGAAAATACTTTTTACAATTACGTTTAAATGAACAAGCTGTTTTTACTGGTGGCGGAATATTATTCCGGCAGCCCGCAGCCAGCGCAAAGAAAACTTGGCACATGGCACAGTTGTGTCTAAAGGCAGTGTAAGTTTAGTAGAGCATCGACTGTTAATGAAGCAAAACATAATGAATTACAAAAACACAAATGTTGAAAAAATTTCCACGAGCAGGATTTGAACCTGCACCCTTCTGACGTACCGGGTCAGGTGCTCTTCCAATTGAGCTGTCGTGGTTCTAACCAGCCCGCCGAAATTATTCAACACTATTTACTTTTTTACTTTGAAAGCCAAAGGCGCCAATTCAATGTCATCAACTACAGTCATTAACATTGATCATAATATTTTTACAAATACTAAAGATCAGTTAAGAAGTAGGCAAGCTATTTATAAAGTGTTTTTGTTTTATTTATATAATTTTAACGCAAATTTTGTTGCGAAACAAATTACAAAAACACAAATGTTGAAAAAATTTCCACGAGCAGAATTTGAACCTGCACCCTTCTGACATACCGGGTCGGGTGCTCTTCCAATTGAGCTATCGTGGTTCTAACCAGCCCGCCGAAATTATTCAACACTATTTACTTTATTACTTTGAAAGCCAAAAGCGCCTATTCAATGTCAACAACTACCGTCATTAACATCTGATCATAATATTTCATATCTTTATCATAATATTTATCTGAGCATAATGAAGCAAACCCGGGCGCATGCGCAGTTTACCAATTACGCGCAGTTTTCAGAAGGTTATCAACTCCTACTTGGAATTGTGTATAAATAATAAGCGGTATTGGTGATAATGTAATGTAAAGGTCTCTGTCTACTGGATATTGATTATGTTTAGGACATTTCAACGAACAAGTGTACGTACCCGTGTACTATTCAACACTATTTACTTTTCTGTACTGTTGTATTTCGGCGGGCTGGTTAGAACCACGATAGCGCAATTGGAAGAGCATCTGACCCGGCATGTCAGAAGGGTGCCGGTTCAAATCCTGCTCGTGGAAATTTTTTCAACATTTGTGTTTTTGTAATTTGTTTCGCAACAAAATTTGCGTTAAAATTATATAAACAAAACAAAAACATTTTATAAATAGCTTGCCTACTTCTTAACTGTTCTTTAGTACTTGTAAAAATATTATGATCAGATGTTAATGACGGTAGTTGTTGACATTGAAAGGGGGCCTTTGGCTTTCAAAGTAATAAAGTAAATAGTGTTGAATAATTTCGGCGGGCTGGTTAGAACCACGGTAGCTCAATTGGGAGAGCACCTGACCCGGTATGTCAGAAGGGTGCAGGTTCAAATCCTGCTCGTTGAAATTTTTTTAACATTTGTGTTTTTGTAATTTGTTTCCCAACAAAATTTGCGTTAAAATTATATAAACAAAACAAAAACATTTTATGTATGTATTGTTATGTATATCTTAGCCATGTCGTGACATCATAACATCAATGTTTGTAGCATTGTTGTGTTCCGGCAGCTAGAGATAAGATAGCCAGTGCCCCAGTAGTCGAGGATTCCGGGTGAAGTGAGCTTCCACCTTCGGCCTTATCGTCACTTAACATCAGGTTTTATTGTCGCACCTCCAAAAGATGGAATAGTCTACCAGCACACGTTTTCCCTCTTTCCTATGATATGGTGTCCTTCAAACGAGGCGTGAAGAAGCACCTTGTGGGCCGGCAGAGTGAATTTGACTGATGCTGCGTTGTTTTCACGCTGCACCAGTTGTCTTCGCGTCTGGACTCCATTTCCACCTAACATCAGGTGATGTGGAGTCATTTGCCGTGCTAAGTATAGAAAAAAAAGGTGATATGAAGGATAAGCACTTTTCCATTGTGGAAGAATGTACACACGCGTGCACATCCACCTACCAGAAACTGTCAAATTTCCTTAATAGACTTTGAGCTTTATTTTTTAATGATATGGTTGAAAATGTATTGGCTTACAACTGGAAGCGAATTCCAGAGACGAGCAGCTTGGACGGTAAAACGATAATACTATAGCCTCAAATAACTCTAGCGCATAGACAATATACCTTACTAAAACTATGAATAGTGTTGTATGAATCATCTTGGTGGTTTCTATGCAAGTATGCGTCACTTACAGAACTAGATATAAACATTATTAGTTAATAAGTTAAGTAAATAGCCTATAACCGTCCCACTGCTGGGCAAAGGCTGCAATCGTTGAAATCAAGTCATCACTACAATGGATGGGTATTGGCTCAATCACCACGCTTGCCGAATGCGGCGGAGTAAACTGAGACCTCACGCGGACTTGTTGAGTCAATTTGAAAAGTGACATTGCACCGTTTCGTTTCATTTGCCAACACTCATGCACGCTCGCGAACACTTGACGGTTAATAATCCACCATTATATCACATTAATATTCGACTTGACACAAATTTTAGGAAATAAAACAAAACCGCAGACGTGACTCTTTAACTTTCCCGCTCAGAAATCTTTAAGATCACTTAGCAATTAATATAATATTTAAATAAAACAACTTTTACGAATCCATTCGCGTTTGTTTTATAGTTGGTAGCTTGTATACCCTCATTTTAATTTAATCACGTGCGTTCGTACGTAGTTTTACGCAAAAAGAGCTTACTTTGGCCTGGCAGTATAGTGTTGGCAACAAATATAATATATTTTTTTTTTGCTTTTTTCTACCATCAGCGGAGCCTCTGAAACCGACTTACATGCCAGTGTTCCTGACGAAGAAGGAGCGCAAGAAGCTTCGTCGCCAGAGCCGTCGGGAGGCTTGGAAAGAGGAGCAGGAGAAAGTCCGCTTGGGGCTGGAGGCTCCACCAGAGCCCAAGCTACGGTAAGGAGGCATTATACATTTAGGTATGCTAAACAAACCTCCCATCCCATGCTGCTCTGTCGCATGCTGGTCTAGGACGTAAAAGATGCTCGCACATCAGGCGACCGGCTGCAACCCATCACTGATGTGATGTATTCCACCTCGGAGCCCTACTTTGATGATGCTAAATGTGGCGTCGAGGTCACTAACGGCGAGTTTACTCAAAATTAGTGATATAACCCCCTTTTTGGGAGTCTTCTTCCTAACATACATACATACATACACTTGTGAGTATACATTCATCACAATCATAGTGTATGTGTGTATGTATGTATGTATGTATGTATGTATGTATGTATGTATGTATGTATGTATGTATGTATGTATGTATGTATGTATGTATGTATGTATGTATGTATGTATGTATGTATGTATGTATGTATGTATGTATGTATGTATGTATTAATACAAACTTCAAGGTACAGACGCCTGCACTTGGACCTATCCAAACCTGTCTAATTTATTCAATACATTTTCAACCATAACCGTAAGGCATAAAGTTCAAAGTCTATTGAAGAAATTTTTACAGTTTGCGGTAGGTTGATGTGCAGGCGTGTGTACCATAGATAGACCAACAATTTAAAGTTCACTATGGATAATTTTAAACCGTATAAATTCAGTTGTAAAATTCTGAAATAAATTAATAATAAGTAAAACGCGATAGTCTTTGACCAGTGTGTGTTGCCAGTGATGACATACGGGACTGAGACGTGGTCGCTCACTATGGGCCTCATAAAAAGGCTCAAGGTCACTCAAAGAGCAATGGAGAGGGCTATGCTCGGGGTTTCTCTGCGTGATCGAATCAGAAATGAGGAGATCCGCAGAAGAACAAAGGTAACCGACATAGCCCGAAGAGTTGCTAAGCTCAAGTGGCAGTGTGCAGGGCACATTGCCCGCAGGACTGACGGCCGCTGGGGCGGGACAGTCCTCGAGTGGCGACCGCGTACCGGAATGCGCAGTGTGGGCAGGCCTCCAACAAGGTGGACCGACGATCTGGTGAAGGTCGCGGGAAGCCGCTGGATGCAAGCAGCACAAAACCGGTCGTTGTGGAGATCCTTGGGGGAGGCAGACGTCCAGCAGTGGACGTCTTTTGGATGAGATGATGTTATGGAGTAGTAGCAACTCTATCGGCCTCCTGTTTTCACACTATCTTTCGGTCATACGCCAACCCTAATCTATAACGATTCATCATCGACATCAGCTCATTTATGTCCCCACTGCTGGGGCACGAGCACTCCCTATGGATGGATAGGGAAAACGGGCCGTAAACCACCACGCGGGCCCAGTGGGGTGCGGTGATTGTTAACGACTGCTGATGCAGCCGGGACCAACGGCTTTACGTGCCTTCCGAAGCGCGGAAGAGCTCGAGATGATAAATTGGTCACCCATCCGCCACTGCGCCATCGATACAAACATTTAGAAAATAGCTTTTTAAAACTGTTAGCATCTCTGTATTTCTCTTACGCATAGAAACAAGAAATTGTGTCATTAAAATCTGCTTCTTGGTTTGTTAGAATTAATTTCAGTTTTAATGTTATTATGGGATTAAAATTTGAATGGCTCCTAACGATTCTCGTTAGAATCAAAATCGAATAATCGAATAGAAAGAACTAGAAGAATAGTTACAAATTACAAATTTACTAAATTCATTTATTTTGTTCTGTATTTATCCAATCACCGCGTTTTCTACCGCTTATACCACGGCGAGTGCTCTGAAGAGCTCATTTGACCTCACCCCACCTTCTCCCTTCCTCCATAGGAGTACGCGTGCTGCTCTCCGGAGTCACCGCTGTACTGTCTCGAACATGCCATCGCGCACAAAGAAATTTGGTGACTCGTTTTTTGTCGCACTTCCAAAAGATGGAACAGTCTACCGGCACACGTTTTCCCACCTTCCTATGACATGGGGTCCTTCAAGCGAGGCGTGAAGAGGCGCCTTGTGGGCCGGCAGGGTGAGGGTGACTGAAGCTGCGTTGTTTTCACGCTGCACCAGTTGTCTTCGCGTCTGGACTCCATTTCCACTTAACATCAGGTGGAGTGGAGTCATTTGTCGAGCTACGTATAAAAAAATATATATAAAATTAAATAAATATTTATTTATTTATTAATTTGGCGCCATTCTGATCTATAACAATTGCCCCCCAGGATATCGAACCTGATGCGCGCTCTAGGCACCGAGGCCGTGCAAGACCCCACTGCCATCGAGGCCAAGGTGCGCGAGCAGATCGCCAAGCGGCAGAAGACACATCTCGAGGCCAACAAGGCCCGGGCACTCACCAAGGACCAGAAGAGGGAGAAGGTACTTAAACCATCCACTAACTATAGCGTTGTTGCAATGTTTAAACTTTGTTTTTAGGGTTCCGTACCTTTTGGTAAAACGGGAAAAATGGGCAAAAAATATTACCACCCCATTACTAAGTCTCGCTGTCCGTCCGTCCGTCTGTCTGTCCGTCTGTCACCAGGCTGTATCTCATGAACCCGTGATAGTTAGACAGTTGAAATTTTCACAGATGATGTATTTCTGTTGCCGCTATAACAACAAATACTAAAAAACACAATAAAATAAATATTTAAGGGGGCTCCCATACACCAGACATGATTTTATTGCCGTTTTTATAGATAATGGTACGGAACCCTTCGTGCGCGAGTCCGACTCGCACTTGGCCGGTTTTGTTTTAAAATGTTACGGGTAAGCACTTGGCTTGCATCTCACCTGATGTTAAGTGATGATAAGGCCAATAGTGGAAGCGCACTTCACCCGAAATCCTCATCTACTGAGGCACTGGCTATCTTATCTCTAGCTGCCGGAACAAACATTGATATAAATAATAAAAAAATTTATTAAATATATAATATTATGCATGAGTTATACATGCAAACCTACAATTTATACTATTATTTGTTAATATTTTCTACTTACTTTTATAGTATGTAACTATTTTTTATATTTTTCTATATATAATGGTATTTGTATCGACTGTGATTTGTGGTTCACAGATTTCAGATTTCATCTTAGTTTTATGAATAATGTAATAATTGTTAGTTTCGTTAAAGTATTTCAATTCATTCGCCTCGGTGGCCGAGTGGCAAGCGCTCGGGCCGGTACCCGGTTCGATTACCAGGTGGGGCAAAGTATGTTTCGGATTTGTTCGGCGCATAGCCCGGGTTTGTGATCACCAACCCGCATTTGGCAAGCGTGGCGATCAAGCCATTACCCATCGGTTGTAGTGATGACTTGGTTTCAATGATGGAGTCATTTGCCCAGCAGTGGGACAGTTGTAGGCTATTTACTTACTATACTTTGTTTTAACAGGTCGATCGAAAAATACGAGAGGACACGACAATGGGCGTTCACGTCTCCGTGTACAGGTATTATAATCGTTATTTTTCTAAACACTTTTACAATAGCAATACAGGTTGAATTTTTTATCACCGTCCAAACCTTCCGAGATGACTCCCGTGATAAAAACGAACAACTCTTACTATCGGACCAACTCCCTAACTCGAAAATAAAGTTCAGCTGTTCCATACATTGTGGTCGAATGAATATTGATGTTTTGTATGGAACAGCTGAATTTTATTTTCGAGTTAGCGAGTTGGTCCGATAGTAAGAGTTGTTCGTTTGTATCACGGGAGTCATCTCGGAAGGTTTGGACGGTGATAAAAAAGTCGACCTGCTGTATACACTATCTCCTATCTTCCACACTAAGCTACGCCTGGCCTGTGAAAAAAACTGACAAATTTCATCAAAACATTTTCAACCATATTACTGAGGTATAAAGTTCAAAGTCTATTGAGGAAATTTGACAATTTGTGGTAGTCCGATGTGCAGACGTGTGCGATCATCATCAGCTCATTTGATGTTCCCACTGCTGGGGCACGAGCCTTCCCTATGGATGGATAGGGAGAAAGAGCCATAAACCACCACGCGGGCCCAGTGCGGATTGGTGGTTGTTAACGACTGCTAATGCAGCCGGGACCGACGGCTTTACGTGCCTTCCGAAGCTCAGCACTTGCAGGCCGGGCGCGTTAACCACTGCGCTCCTCAGGCGTGTGTACATATAATTTTAATATTTTTGTAAAACCTGTGATGTATAAATTAGTGTCCGACCGAAAGTTCGGTTTCGGTTTCGGTCGAGTTTCGGCAAAAAACGGGGTTCGGTTTAGTTTCGGTTTCGACGGCAAACCTTCCGAATCTACGGCCGAAACCGAAACTGCATTCGGGAGCACTCGCGTTGTGCTCGGTCATGTTCGGCATGGTGAATTCCATCCAAGCGACGAAGACATACAATCTAATATTATTATCACAATACCTATTGTGATAATAGGTAACAACTTAAATAAGTAATTTTATGTTTAATATTTAAAAAAAGAACATGAATTATATTAAAAAGAAGAATCTATCTACTCAAATAAACACCTCACCTATTTTAAGTATTTTTAAGGCGCAATTAATATTCTTTTTCTTAAATGCGGGGTTGTTATGTTGATTTATAAATAAGTGGAAACGTTATAATTTTGTTTTCTTTATTTTTTCCCTCAAAACATGATCCTTGTAAGGAAGTTTCGGTTTCGGTTCCGGCTGAAACTGAGACCGTTGCCGAAATTCGGTTTCGGTTTCGGTTTCGGTTCCGGTCGTAAAAACCAGTTTCGGTCGGACACTAGTATAAATAAACATTTAATTTCGTTTCTCCACAGGATCCAAGACCTGTTCGAGTGTGCCTCAGCCAAATTCAAAGTGGAAGTGAACGCGCAACAGCTCCACATGACCGGTGTGGTGGTGCTGCATAGGGGCTGCTGCGTGGTGGTGGTGGAGGGAGGGCCGAAGCAGCAGGCCAAGTACAAGAGGTAAGAGGTTTTGGTCACATATACCATGACAGGTCTTTACGAGAGATCTTGACGCGACAATCGTAAATTTTAATGAGCTACTGCCACCGAAGTCGGAGAAATGATGGGTGACCAAAAATGGCGTGATTTTGGTAAGGTTTGCGAGTTGGAAGGAGTGACGCGACTAACGTAAATGTTAAGCTGCTGTTACCGAGGACGGGGAAAAGATAGGTGACCAAGACAAGACTCACATGGAATACACAGAATGGATGACCACTTTTTGGTATAGTAGACCATGCAGCAGGGTCAGACTTAGAGATCCTGAGTGCGGGTCACAGTATATCATCAACAGCTCCACATGACCGGTGTGGTGGACGTGGATGTGGTTTGATGGGTGACCAAAAATTACCTGGATTTTAATAATGCTGGTGACTGTGTGGTCTTGTAGTTGAACTAACGAGGTAAGACTCAAGCAGCAGGCCTAGTACAAGAGGTGAGTGAAGTAGATGATGCAAGACGATAGTAAATGTTAAGCTACTGTCAGCGAGGTAAAGAAAAGGATGGGTGACAGATAATGACCTGGTTTTTGGCTCATATTAGTCTATAGGTAAGCGGCCGCCTCTTTAGTGTTGGAGTTAGACTAACGGGGTCAGACTTAGCGGGTTCGATTCGCAGCATATGTGTATTATTGTGATTTGAGCTTAATTCCTTCGTGATAGATACCATATTTCAAGACTTTTGCCATAACAACCACCGTTCTCAAACTTATAGATCCCGGGTTTGGTTCACAGCATTTATTTGTTACCACCATTTGATCACGTTAACAAAAACGCGAATGCACGCAGGAATCATATTACTTTAACTTAATTTAATGCTTTTAATAATATTGTCTATGTGGTCTTGTGGTTAAGACCACCGATCTCCGACCCAGGGGTCCCGGGTTCGATTCCTAGAGAGGGTACATGCTTGTACTCGGTTTATTTTATTTATTTAATCAATCTTTATTGCACAATAAAATGAAATAAAGTACAAAAGGCGGACTTAATGCCAATTGGCATTCTCTACCAGTCGACCGAAGGGCTAGTCAGAAAAATTGGTAAGCGGTGCGAGAAAGAACGTAGTTGAAACTACATAAAATTATAAGAACTAAAATATACATATTTAGTGATAATAATATAATATGCATACTATAAAAAAACTTAAATAAAAATAGACTCTAGTTTAGTTGGTGGAAGGTTTTTGTTTGTCTGCAGCAGCTAGAGACAACCAGCGCCTCGGCAGTTGAGGCACCCTCGGGTGGAGTGAGCTTCCACTTTCGGCCCTATCATCACTTAACTTCAAGTGAGATGGCGGCCCAACGCTAACTCGTTACCAATTTTTAAGAAGCCGACGAATATAACCCTTGTTCCAGACTGATGCTGCACCGCATCAAGTGGGATGAGGACATGGTGAAAGACGCTGAAGGTGTGGAGGTTCCCAACACCTGCCGCCTCGTGTGGGAGGGCGCCACCAAGCAGCGGTCCTTCGGGGACATCAAGTTTAAGGTGGGATCATCTCATCATACAGACACGGTTGTCATGATCATCATCATCAGATACCACCACGCGGGCCCTGGTGCGGATTGGTGGTTGTTAACGACTGCTAATGCAGCCGGGACCGACGGCTTTGCGTGCCTTCCGAAGCATGGAGGAGCGAGAGATGATACATTTTGGTCACCCATCCGATGACCGGCCTATGCGAAAGTTGCTCAACCTCAGACCGGGCGCGTTAACCACTGCGCCATCGAGATCCTCGTCAAAAGGAAAATTGCAAAGTGACAACCCTACGTCCAACTAATAAATTTAGGCGCCTATAAAAAAAAAAATTTTTTACAGGTGATGCCGACAGAAAAGCAGGCCCGCGAGTTATTCCAGAAGCACAGCGTCGAACACTATTGGGACTTGGCTTACAGTGGTGCCGTGCTCGGGGCGTCGGAGGAGCCCTAGGGCTTCGTTATAAGAGGAGAGAGAGTAGTGGAGAAATTCGAAGAGGTTCTAAGCGAAAATGTGTCAAAAGATGGCGCCACTTTGGCTCAACGTTCAATTTTAATGTCTAAAGTCAAAAACGAAATGTCTTTATTTTTATTTGGTTCACATAGTATTTACAAAGTGAATTGAAATAGGTACATCTAACTTAACTCTTAAAACTATCTAATACAATTTATAAATAACAAAATTGCCCCAGATCATCAGGCAGATAATAAATAAACTTATTTCTGAAGTTTTTTTTTTAATCTTTCAAAAATCGCGAAACAGTCTGCAGCAATTAAAATGGCATCATAGTGACACCAGTTTCAACTCAGTTACCAATCAAAACTATTTTTCTTCGCCAAAAAATAATATACGGGACAACAGTTAGGAAACAGGTGGTATATGTATTTAATTGTTGCTAACTTCGATCAATAACGTATAGTACATATTATACTATACTAGTACTATAGCCAAATTCGATAAAGAATGTTTACCAACAATGCGTTGCCAAGCAACCAGTGACAGGCATGTATTGACAACCTTTTCCAGTTGGTGAACAGGACAGGAAAGTTCTTACGTAAAAGATTTATTTATATTAAATATTGTATGAAAAATTTAAAAACCGGCCACGCGCAGTTTAGGGTTCCGTAGCCCATCTCAATAACGCGGACTCTGAGAAGAGATTTTTAACGATGGCTCATATACTTAAATTTAGATATTGCCCTGGTTTCACACACCTGACAACGTTATTTAAGTAGTTCCCAGTGAGGAATTTGTACTGCGCATAGTACATTTTATATGTTGGTCGACTGTTACTCGTAAACTTGTAAAGCCTACTTTGCCGTGATAGTTTTCCTTTTAACTTCGTCATATATACAACTACCGTGAATTTTTTCACGTATCCAAAAACAACCATTTGGCTGGCAAGGGGGGGACACTTGACTCTAACTTTTTTTTACTTTAAAGCTTAATAGTTCACAAACGGATGACTTAATCAAAAAACTGTTTTTAGAAACCCGCAATATTTTTGAAATTGCTAGTACTAAGAGTCAATGAGCTAGACTAGGGACAGACAGACAGACGAACATGGCGAAACTAAAAGGGT
The DNA here is from genome assembly GCA_949315975.1 of Eudonia truncicolella. Taxonomy (NCBI): domain Eukaryota; kingdom Metazoa; phylum Arthropoda; class Insecta; order Lepidoptera; family Crambidae; genus Eudonia; species Eudonia truncicolella. Next base: position 7,391,115 of record OX438854.1, read on the forward strand.
TACTTGTTGACTACGACACCCTAAAAAACAAAAACCATAGTATAACCATAGCTTAGTTTAAACCTGAGATGTGAGTGAAATGTTTTTGTTTAGTTTATATAATTTTAACGCAAATTTAGTTGCAAAACAAATTACAAAAACACAATGTTAAAAAAATTTCCACAAGCAGGATTTGAACCTGCACCCTTCTGACATACCGGGTCAGGTGCTCTTCCAATTGAGCTATCGTGGTTCTAATTTGTTTCGCAACAAAATTTGCGTTAAAATTATATAAACAAAACAAAAACATTTTATAAATAGCTAGCCTACTTCTTAACTGATCTTTAGTATTTGTAAAAATATTATGATCAGATGTTAATGACGGTAGTTGTTGACATTGAATTGGCGCCTTTGGCTTTCAAAGTTAAAAAGTAAATAGTGTTGAATAATTTCGGCGGGCTGGTTAGAACCACGATAGCTCAATTGGAAGAGCACCTGACCCGGTATGTCAGAAGGGTGCAGGTTCAAATCCTGCTCGTGGAAAATTTTTCAGCATTTGTGTTTCTATGTGAGTGAATAAATTATCTACCTTGAAATAATAAAAAAACTGCACTTGAAGATTCAATAATTTATTCATTAGGTACCTAAATTAATCACTGTTACAATCCAATTTTCATTAACCTCAATACAATTTGTTCATGAATGTTTGTTTTGAGTTGCAAAGACACCGTTTACGCTGCAGATTTCAGAGGTAGATTAGATAATCGACCCCAAATGGATATTAGTGTCATCTTCATTTGGAATGCTAGTTTATAATAACGGAAATGTTTAGAATACCTCAATTTTAGTAATGACATTTGTTTAATAGGGTTACAAGTGAAAGTAGTTAACGTTTTTTTACGTTCTTCGTATATATAACGTTTGATGTGGTGTGAGAATAATAGGTATTACAATATATTTTATGTAAAAATAAAGTAATAATACGAAAAGCGCAAAAACGTTTTTAGCCCAGATTTGTGATGACCCTAATTTGGTTTGTTCGCACTAATTATTCTTTATCGAATTCGGCTAGAGTATAGAAATTGCATCTCGAAAGTATTACAATTAAATTTCGAATAACAAAATGTGAAAAAGCATTTGGATAGCATCAACGACCTCAGCTTACTGTGAACCTTAAATCCTAAGCATAAAGGTTCAATTAAGGTTGCAAAATATTTGTGCTTAACATTCGCTGTCATCGCCACAAACGTCGTTGCGGCTCCGCGGCCCCAAAGTCGCGTGCCGTTGTTCAAGCGCTCATCGGGAATCTAGTACATTATTGATCGAAGGTTGCCAAAGTTAGAAATCCGTTTAATGTTGAAAGGAAAACATGTCGATCACTAGTTCCTGCCGAGCTCTGGGGTCACTACCCTAATTGGTATATTTTTTTCTTTCTTTTAGTTGATGGCTTCGTGCGATTAGCACATTTAGCCAGTGTCAAAGTAATTTTTCTTACAAGTAATACATAAATATACAATATTTCCTTCCAGTCAGTATGATGATGAATGATAATAAAAATGAGAAATGAGAAATGATATACCCTCCAACCCCTCGAGTATCTCAGTAAAGATGTGGGGCTTTACTAATTCCTCGGCGGACTTCTTGAGAGAATTTGAAAAGTAGTAGTTGCACTGTTTTGTTTCAATTCCCAACAGTCATGCACTCTTACGAACACTTTCAAATTAATAATCCACCATTATTTCACATTAATATTCGACATAACACAAATTTTTGAAAATAAAACAAAACCGCAGATATGACTCTTCACTTTCCCGCCAAGAAGTCCTATTGGTAAGGCGTAGCGCCTGTGCCGCCATCTAGTGATGGGAAAACAAGTTGTATGAACTTAAAGAGTGAATAAATATATTAATGAATTATTGAGTTCCTTTTTTTATATTATAATTATATTTATGTATGTATTAGTAACTCCTCAGTGCAGAAATGGGAAGCGTTTGGCTTGAGCGGAGGGGTGCTGGATTCAATTCCTAGGGGTAGCCAAGTGTGGATATTTCGATGCATAGCCCCGCTCAGCAGGCTTGAACCGATCCTTATGTGACAGTCGCTATCGCAACAATTTACAATTTATCGCTACCGTCGATAGCGCCACAAGTAAACGATTGACGAACTAAAAGTACATGACGGCGGCGCTCTCAAAAAAACCGACCCGATTGTAGCAACCACAACTAGTAGCAGTCGCGTTGCCATTGTGGTTGTCAACTGGTGGTTTAATAACTCGTAGTCATCTGTGGTCATGTCCTGTCGGCAACTTTAGGTAAATTATAATTGTAATATAATATTTTTTAATTATTTATAAGAGGGTCAACCGCATTTGGCAGAGGTGGTGATTATACCATTAGGTATCCATCAAATGGATGGAGGCTTTTGCCCAGCTGTGGGATAGGTAATCTGTTTAGTGTCATCATAACTTCATAGGTAGGTAGGTACTTGCTTCGAAACGAAAAAATCACAATAACTTTTACCCATCACTGCTGCGAACGACTAAGGATGTGTAAAAGAAAAAAGTTATTGAAAACAAATCGATTTGCTTTTTATTACTTTTATTATTATTTTTATGATTAATTATAATCATTTGACAGTTTGTGGTAGATTGATGTGCAGGCGTGTGTACATCACACTGTCTGATTTTAATATCGGGCATTGAGTGGCCACAATGAAGAATTGTAGGTGGCTGTGCATTGCAAAGAAGGCCAAGTATATCTGGGATCCTGGTGGGCTGGTTCACCAGTTGGTCAGTTTTAGAGGAACTTAACCACAACTCGTGGTGAGCATTGAAGTCCCTCAAAAACACCAATTCCACCGATAGAAACCGCTCCTGCGCTTCATCTGCCACCCGACTAAGATGTTCCATAAGTCGAGTTGTCTCCATGTTGCCATTATGGGATCGGTAGACGCAGACGTAGACACGGCTATGAGAGCCCAATTCGACGTGTATCACAAGGAGAGAAAAGGAAGGGTCTTCCAGATAGCGCAGACGGCGACAGCAAACATCCGTCCGAACGAATAAACAAACTCCGGCTTTGGGTTTGAAGGATTCTTCAAGCACAAAGCCCGGATAGTGCAGGTAGGTGGTATCAGCCGGATAGATTATTTGCGTCTCCGTTAAGAATAACATTGCTGGTCGTGCCGTCTCAAGATGGTGGAAGACGGCATTGATGTTTGCATGGAGTACGCGGATGTTAGCGAACTTGACCTCAAACGGTAAGGTTGTGGTGGGGGTGTGCACCGCTGAAGTACCAGTTCTAATGTTATGCGCTGTCATGGTGTAAGAAAGAAGGGAGGCGTGATTCGAGGAAATGCTGCTGCGATGCGATTGGTCAAAGTGTGGTGGCATAATTCATCAGGGAAGTAACTGCCTACAAAAGAGCCCCTGTACTGTGCCACGGGCGGCCAGCGGGACAGCCGTTTCTACGGGTCTCCCTGGTCAGCGGGTTAACGAAATCCTGCTGGCACAGGTTTGACGTAAGCCTCCACAGACCAACATCCACTCAAGCTCTGGTATAATTACTTTGTAGTCTAAGCGGGCAGGTAATTGACTTCATCACACCACCAACAGCTCATTTTTATGTCCCCACTGCTGGGGTACGAGCCTTCCCAATGAATGGGTAGGAAGAACGAGCCATAAACTACTACGCGGGCCCATTGCGCAAAGTGCTAGTTAACGACTGCTAATGCAGCTGGAACCAACAGCTTTACGTTGTTTCCGAAGCACGGAAGAGCACGAGATGATAAATTCGTCACCCATCTGATGACTGGCTTTTGCGAAAGTAACTTAACCTTAGCCATCGCAGACCGAAAGAAACCACTGCGCCATGAAGTACTTCTAAATTGACTTTAATAAGTTTATTAAAATTAAAATATTAGTTATTTAGTTACTAAACATCTAAAAATTGCAAGAATGGGTCAATTATATTTTTATTTCCTAATGAAATGGTATGGATTTATTTATACCCGTATCTTTTTTCGTTTGTTTGTGTAACATTTATCATTATCTATCATTAATTACAAAAACACAATAGTAAAAAGACAGAAAACATGTAATTTTTCTTTAAAGTATTTTCTTGAAATACGATGCAGTAGAAAATACAGTTTGTAAATGATTTTACATGATTATTCTATTCAATTGAATTTACTTTAAAAAAATAAATTACAATCGATTGTTTCTTCACATCCCTATCTGTCAGTGCATGCTACCCAACACAAACAAGCCTGTTTGCATTTCGTTAAATGTCAGTCTAGTCAGTTTCAGTTCATCAGTCAGTGTTGTGTGTGTGTGTAGGCAGCGGCGGCTGTTGGCAGCTGATTGAGTCGTGAATACAAAAAACCACAATAGCTTAGCTTACAACACAAAGTACTTTTATATATATGGCTTACAATTAAATAGCAGAAGGTTAGCCAAGCTGCACGCTCAACTTTTAACAATACATTACCGTACTGTTAATTAAAACCTCGATACCGAGAATCTTTTTAGTGTAAAACAGTTTTTATTCTGTGTTTCTAAAAAGTTATAACTTCAAAAATGGTGATAGCCAAGATCTGCTGCCTTGGCGCGGGTTACGTTGGCGGGCCGACGTGCAGTGTAATCGCGTTAAAATGTCCGCATATTAAAGTGACTGTGTGTGACAAAAGTGCTGACCGTATCGGCCAGTGGAATTCCGAGAAATTGCCGATATACGAGCCGGGGTTGGACGAAGTAGTGCGACAATGCCGAGGTAAAAACCTATTTTTCTCGACAGACATCGCTAAAGGAATTAGAGAGGCTGATTTAATATTTATTTCCGTGAATACGCCGACTAAAACGTTTGGCAACGGCAAAGGGAGGGCTGCCGACTTAAAATACATCGAGGGCGCGGCGAGAATGATCGCGGATTTGGCTACAAGCAACAAAATTGTGGTCGAGAAAAGCACTGTGCCTGTAAAAGCTGCTGAAATCATTATGAAAATACTCAGAGCTAACACGAAACCTGGTGTAGAGTACCAGATATTGTCCAACCCCGAATTCTTAGCTGAAGGCACAGCTATTGTGGACTTGGTAGAGGCTGAGAGAGTGCTTATAGGTGGAGAAGATACAGTCGAAGGTCAAAAAGCTATTCAACAACTCTGTTGGGTATATGAACACTGGATTCCCGCTAAAAACATTATAAAAACAAACACATGGAGTTCAGAACTGTCTAAGCTTGCTGCAAACGCTTTTCTGGCACAGAGGATATCCAGCATAAACTCTCTATCAGCTGTGTGTGAGGCTACAGGGGCAGACGTGTCAGAAGTAGCCCGTGCTATTGGCCGTGACTCGCGTATCGGACCCAAGTTCCTCGAAGCTTCAATAGGTTTTGGTGGTAGTTGCTTCCAAAAAGATATTCTAAACTTAATATATCTGTGTGAATGTCTTAATTTACCGGAAGTGGCAGCTTACTGGCAGCAAGTGGTTGATTTAAATGATTATCAGAAGACTCGGTTTACAAGGAAAGTTATTGAGTCACTATTCAACACTGTGACAGATAAAAACATTGCGATACTCGGTTTTTCATTTAAAAAGAATACGGGAGACACTAGGGAATCTCCGGCTATTTATGTGTCAACTACTTTGTTAGATGAAGGGGCAAAACTTCACATCTATGACCCAAAAGTAGAGGAGGAACAAATTTTATTTGATTTAACACACCCCTATGTTACGTCTGACCCCGAGAAAATAAGAAAAAACCTTACTATTCACAATTCAGCGTACTCTGCTGTCACCGGTGCTCACTCGATCGTATTGTGCACTGAATGGGACGAATTCAAAGAGTTAGACTTCAAAAAGATATATGAAGTCATGATGAAGCCAGCTTACATTTTTGATGGACGCAAATTGTTGGATCATGAAATGCTATTGAACATCGGTTTCCATGTGCAGACAATTGGCAAGAGGTTGTCGCGGACAAGCAGTATCAGAGCGCAGGGGAGTCAAACATTGCCGTGAATAAATTTAAGAGTAAGTGTTTTATTTTTATTTTATTCATTACTAGTGGGTTCTTAGACTTTGTCTGTATTAGAATAATTATTTTGAGTAACCTATGTCTTTCTTTAATGTCTAATCTATGTCTATTCCGATATACAGCAAAATTGGTTCATTGGTTTAGGTGTAAAAACGTAACAGACAAACCAAAGTTACTTTCGTATTTATCTATCATAGTGGGGGCCTAGCGCCTCGTAGGCCGAGTGGTAGAGCGCTCGGTCCGATACCCGAAGGTCCTGGGTTAAATTTCCAGGTTGGGCAAAATGTATTACGAATTTTTCGACGCATAGCCCGGGTTTGTGATCACCATTCAACCCGCATTTGGCCAGCGTGGTGATTAAGCCATTACCCATCAATTGTAGTGATGACTTGATTTCAATGATGTAGGCCTTTGCCAGTGGGACAGTTATAGGCTATTTACTTACTTACGAGTGGAGACCAGCAGAGGTTTCCCTCTCGCAGTAACACTTCGACCCAAGGATCTTTTGTGCTTTTGTTTCGTAATTATAGTATTGATCAGGATACAAGCAGGAAACATCCATATCTTTCCCGCCACTCATACTAGGTTCTCTGACCTCAGAACTGGAGGTCTGCCAACCGTTTGACCATTACCTGGCCACCACTCTGTCAACGACCGGATCCATCTGCCGTCTCCCCAAGCCATGTGTCCTGCCCACCCCCCACTTAGTCATGTGATCCGTTTACCGATATACTGTTTCGGACGAGTTGCTAAACTAAAGTATCCACCGTCGCTTATCACCAGTTCACCACCGTCACCACCAGCTCAGTATATGTCCCCACTGCTGGGGCACGCGCCTTCCCTATAGATGGATAGGAACGGGCCACAAACCACCACGCGGCCCAGTGCGGTGCGGTGGTTATTACCGACTGCTAATACAGCCGGGACCAACGGCTTTACGTGTCTTCCGAAGCACGGAGGTGCTCGAGATGATAAATGTCGCCTTTGCGAGAGTGGTTTAACCCTCAGCACTCGCAGACCGGGCGCATTAACCACTGCGCCATCAATCGAGCTCTTCCAAAGAGAGGCCAACATGATTTTCGGAGTGATGGAGTGGAGTGTCCGTGAATGTATGCACTTAAGGTCATACGAAGCCAATCCCTTTCCAAACAAAACCATAATTAGACATGCGGATGTGTTATCGGTATTTGTTAACAATGCCGAGATGATTACGTGAGTCAGTCTCATTGAATGTAATAGAATGTAGCAAACGTTTCACTCAATCACAAGTGAGTGAGAAGGCGTAGTTCATACAAACGCGCTCGAGGAACGCACACATGGACAACCTCTCGCGGACACGGAATCTCGGACCATCTTAAACCAGGCCGAGCTCAGCTGTTGCGAGATTCCACCTGGTGGTCTAGTGTTTAAGACCACCGGTTTAGACCCAGAGGTCGCGGGTTCGATTTCCAGCGGGGGTACATGTTTGTGTACTCGGTTTGGTTGGTGGCAGTCAGGCTTGTTCGTCCGCCTGGCTAGCTACCACCATCTTATCCAAATATATCGCCATAAAATCAATGTTTGTAGCATTGTTGTGTTCCGGAAGCTAGAGAGAGAGAGCTATAAGATCAGCCAGTGCCTCACTAGTTGAGGATCCCGGGTGAAGTGCGCTCCCATAATTTGCCTTATCATCACTTAACATCAGATGAGATCAAGGCACTGTGCTTAGCCGTAAAAAAAAACCTTTCCTTCAGGAGTCCCCATTTTTTGTGGTTTTGTGTGGTGAGAGTTGTCTGTGTGCGTTGAGATCTTAAGGAATCTTAAGCTCCGGGGATGGCCGAAGCCGACCCGGTAAAACCCCTGGGAGTTGCCTATAGCCTTGGAAGGGCTTCATAGGCCGACGGAACGGTCGCCACCTGGGATGAGAGGCGACGTTGGCGTTACTCAATCAGAATGCACGCTATGGTGAAGCCGGGCCGCGCTCAATCTGCAGTGATGCTGCCTATGTCGGTTGACTTAACTAAGCGACGACGGACGGTGTGTCCTGCCCTGTGCCGCAAGTAGGCAATCCACGTCACGGTCACGTGTTAATTGATTGCGGGGATCCGATAAAGCGTGTTTGGGCCTACGGGAATGGGGGATGGATATTAGGGGATGCAGTACCGGTTCCCTTTCAAGAACCGGGACTGGATTTTCGGTACTGTACTCGGAACCGGGATTTACCGGGAAATTCGGCACTTTCGGTACTTGTTTAAATGTTGCTCGCTATTAATTTATCGTGTAAAGGGCACGAGTGCATGCAGTGAGCATACAGTTAAAGTAAACTGTAGAAAATGGGCTCATTACAAATATGGGTTGGTGTCGTTAATAAATGGGCGCATTACAAATATGGGTTGGTGTCGTTAATAAATGGGCGCATTACAAATATGGGTTGGTGTCGTTAATAAAACTATGTTTTATATTGACATTAATCATTAGAACACAATCAGTATAATTAAAGATATTTTTTTTTTGAGATCAAAATAGTAACAAATAATCAAGTAGAAATAAATTCGAGGTACATTTTGAATTTGAAAAGTCTTTGTTCTTTCCTCTATAAATCACTAAACAAATTGAGCAAAGCAAAACTGGAACGCTTCTTAGAGATCAAAATAAAATGAAAATATTAAAAATAATACTAACTTTTGAGCTTATGTTTTAATTAATGTTTGTGTGTTACAAGTGAAATTGTGCGAATATTCTCAGTATTTATTTGTATGAATTGATGATTACATAAAAAAATTGTTTATTTAGGTATATGATTTTATCGTATATTGAAAGACAGATAGTGTGAAAATTTATATGCACGTATAAAGTACCGAAAGTATCGAAAGAACCGGGTTTCCTTCGCTGAAGACCCGGTGTCGGGTTGTTTAAAAATTCCCGGAATTTTCCGGTATTTTCGATATAGGGATTTCCCGGGAGCATGCTCTAACTAATGGATATGCAATGTTCGAGCGCGTGATTCAATATTATTGTATTGAACTGTTTAAGTTAACGATTGTTTTCGTTTGAGGCAATTGTAATTATAATCATTACCATTCTAGTTATTGTATAATATAGGATATGATGCGTCAACCGCCAGACGATATTGATAATTAATTATACAAATTTAGTCACGAACTGTACAATACAATTCTCATAATTATCAGCTCAGCTCATGTTTATGTCGACAGTGGTATGGTAAGCATGGTAGCTTAATATGTAGTTTTGTTGAGCCGGACTAGAGTTTGAAAGTCCGGACATGTACGGACTAATCCGGACGGATGGTAACTCTAGGCCTTCCCTATGGATGGAATCACCACAGGGAGAACGCCGTAAACCACCACACGGGCCCAGTGCGGTGCGGTGCGGTGGTTGTTAACGATTGCTAATGCAGCCGGGACCAAGCAACGGCAAGACGTGCTTTCTTAATAACGGTAATTGAAAAAAATTAAGAGATATTAAATCATTTTCTGCATATTCTTCGAAGTTCAAAATTTTTATATTTTATTTCTAGATTTTTTTTATTAAATCGTTTATTTTATATTAGATAGGATAATACTTTAATTGCAAGATCATAGCCAATTTACCGGTGAAAATGCCACCCTGGTAACGTTACATTTGTTTTTAACGGTATCTTCGTTTCGTTTGACAGAAATATCGTAGATATTCAAAAGATTTGTTAGATGGATTTTTTAAAGACGTCATGAATGGGTAGATCAGGGTTTCTTAAACTTTTTGCCGTCACGGACCACTTTCACAATTGAAACATAGGAATAAATATAAGGAAAAGAAAACAAGTCTTATTTATATTAAACACCACATTTATTGGTAGTTTCATTACCCTTCCTACTAATATAATGAGACCATACTGCGGACCCCTGATACCATTGCTACGGACCCCTAAGGGATCCGTGGACCCCACTTTAAGAAACCCTATATAATATATATTTTGTAGACTATTTAAAAACGCTTACTTGGTAAGTTGACTTGAATAAAGTTTCATTTTATTCATCATCATCAGATCATTTTATGTCCCCACTGTTAGGGCACGAGCCTTCCCTATGTATGGATAAGGAGAACAGGCCATAAACCACCACGCGGGCCCAGTGCGGATTGGTGGTTGTTAACGACTGCTAATGCTGCCGGGACCTGCTACCGGCCTTTGCTAAAGTTCTTAATTACAAAAACACAATGTTGAAAAAATTTCCACGAGCAGGATTTGAACCTGCACCCTTCTGACATACCGGGTCAGGTGCTCTTCCAATTGAGCTATCGTGGTTCTAACCAGCCCGCCGAAATTATTCAACACTATTTACTTTTTTACTTTGAAAGCCAAAGGCGCCAATTCAATGTCAACAACTACCGTCATTAACCACGTTAGCAATTGAGCTATCGTGGTTAGAACCACGATAGCTCAATTGGAAGAGCACCTGACCCGGTATGTCAGAAGGGTGCAGGTTCAAATCATGCTCGTGGAAATTTTTTCAACATTTGTGTTTTTGTAATTTGTTTCGCAACAAAATTTGCGTTAAAATTTTATAAACAAAACGTTTTATAAAGTTCTTAAGCTCAGCACTCGCAGACCGGGCGCGTTGACCACTGCTATCGAGCTCCTGCACCATCGAGCTCCTCGTTACCGTTGCCAAATGCTTAATGGTATTCAAACCGCTAGTTTAAAGGGTCAGTCATTTGATGTGTGAGAATTGTTGACACCCATTCCAACATCAAGAGAGGTCGACTCTCTAGTATTAGAATCCTTGAAATCAATCAATTTGTTGCATGCATTGTTTCGTCAATTTAGCGATGGCCTCTGTGCAATAGGCGCACTCTACACAGCGAAGGTCAAGAAGGTCCGGCTAGATTCATTTAAAGATGTTTTGTGCAATGTTTTTGTTTTGTTTATATAATTTTAACGCAAATTTTTGTTGCGAAACAAATTACAAAAACACAATGTTGAAAAAATTTTGAAAAAATCCTGCTCGTGGAAATTTTTTCAACATTGTGTTTTTGTAATATGTTTTGTGCACTTAGAAAAAGTCTTATAACGTTATAATTATTAATATTGTTATATTTTACTACTTTGCATGTATGGTATTTCCAACATAAATTATTTTGTTTAGGAATAAATGAATTGATGATAGGTATCTTTGTTTTTATTTTTTACGACGCTGCAATCTGTCTAAGGCATCGAGAAGGTACTTTGGGGAACCGTCCCAGATGTGCGAGCAATACTCCAACGCAAGACCGTACCTGTGTCTTGTACAAAAGACACAACTGGGGGCCTACCGCCTAACTCTATCGCTATCGATCTCGCTATCGCGCTCTATAGTTTATGGCGTCATCTTGTCATTTCGAAAGCGATATAAAAGCAATATTGAAAGCTATAGGCTATAGCTTTCGATATTGCTTTCATATTGCTTTCATATCGCTTTCGAAATGACAAAATTACGCCATAAACTATAGAGCGCGATAGCGAGAGTGATGGCGATAGAGTTAGGCGGTTGGGGGGCAGGACAGGCGTAAAGAATCGCCGCACTCTGTTCAGGACACCGAGTTTTCGTGAGGCTGTTTTGATCACGGCTTCGATGTAGTCCTTTTGGTTCAGATCGCAGCGAATCGTCATACCGAGCATGTTGATATTGTTCTGCAGGCTTAGAGACGTGCCCTGAAGAGTTTTGGCCGTAAACTCACATACTTGTGTTTTCTTGGCATTGAACTCAACTAGATTATTGGAGCCCCAATTAGATATGAGGTCCAATACTCTATTGAGCTCAATGACAAGGTTCACTCGTTTCTCTTCAGTCTCGACTCACCCAGCCGCAGGGTGACCGTTATACCCACCGTGCACTGTACTATCATCATCTGCATAGCAATGAATATTTCCAAGTATAATCATACCATTATAACATTTTATAATTTGTTGTCTCGTAAAAAAAAAATCAAAATTCAAAATTCAAAATCATTTATTCAGTTTAGGCTACAAGTAGCTCTTGTGAATGTCACTATGCCATCGGTTCGTAAGTCTACTCTGGGCGGGAGATCTTGTACTGAGAAGAACCGGCAAGAAACTCAGCAAGTGTCCAGCTCTTTTCTCCCTTACAGCGTCAAAAATATTGGAAAATGCCCTATCATAGCAGGACACTTTCCATTAGAAATAAACACAAAATTATAGAAGACAACCACAACATGTAAATAAAAAAAATATCACAAAATAAAAAAAAAACTAAGTTAACAAATTTACATCAGGTAAAAGTTTCAATTTCCACAATGTCATACAGTACCACTACAGTACTTTAAAAAAAAATTTGGTTAAGAAAAACCAAGTCAAACTACAGTAAATAATATTAAAAATAAGATAAGTATGCAAGAGCAGACCATCAGCCTCCGCAGGCGGCACCCGTTCACGAGTATGACATATGAATCAGCCATCGCTTCGCTCAACCATATTTTATATATCGTGATATTTGAAACACGTGTTGTGATCACGTTACTACCTACTATAAACAGAAAAAAACCACTAATCTCTCGAAATCGCGATAAACGCAAAGTACCTATATGAAATTAATCTCTTTTAGCTGCCGATTAATAGAACTGCGTATTAGGTACATACTATCACGTCACGTCTTCCAAAAAAGGGTTCATCGTCATCATCATCAGCTAATTTTATGTCCCCACTGCTGGGGCACGAGCATTCCCTAAGGATGTATAAGGAGAACGGGCCATTAACCACCACGCGGGCCCAGTGCGGATTGGTGGTTGTTAACGACTGCTAATGCAGCCGGGCCCAACGGCTTTATGTGCCTTCCGAAGCACGGAGGAGCGATAGATGATACATTTTTGGTCACCCATCCTTTGCGAAAGTAGCTTAAATTGAGCAATCGCGGACCGGGCGCGTTAACCACTGCGCCATCGAGCTCCTTAAAAAGGGTTACAGCATCGAAATCACCAATTTTGAAATTTTTACCGTTAGTGACATTTAGCAAAATCAAAGCAGGGCTCCGAGTTGGAATGGATAACATCAGTGATGGGTTGCAGCCGATCGCCTGATGTGCGAGCATCCTGGAACCCTTGTCCCTTAGTCGGCTCTTACGATATGAACGGGGAGTTAAGTAGCTGGGATAAATAATTTTTTAGCAACTGTCAAAACGATTTGCTGTTACAGAAATTGTATTGGAACTGCAAACTATGACATCACTATTGCGTTCCGACAAAATTGAGTGTTTATTAAAAACCTAATTCATGCGCAGGTCAAATAAAAATGGGTTAATGTTTTACAGACGACCTCCTTGGTCGAGTGGTTTGTACACCGGTTTTCATGGTGTCGCCATCTCTGAGGTCCCGGGTTCGATCCCCGGTCGGGTCAATTTAGAAATTATTGTTTTTCTAAATTGTCCCGGGTCTGGGTGTTTTCTATGTATAATAAGTATGTATTTGAGTATTTTAAGTATGTTTATCTGTTGTCTAGTAACCGTTTAACGAGTTTCATAGCGAAGCTCCTCTTGGGCTAGATAATTGGTGTGTGTAGAGAAATAAAAATATAGAGCTGTAACGTACTGTTATTAATTAAAAGTTTAATATTCTGGAATTATTTTTTGTTGTTTTAAACTCTCGGAATGGTTAATAAAACTCGCACCTCGCTCTAGGCACTCTTATGTTTCCACGGTTAATCGCCAAAACAATAAAATGTAATTTTAGCGGTATCCTTCCTTATCTATAACAATCTAGTTATTGAATAAGATACCTAGTTTGAAAGATGCGTCACTCACTCGACAATACTCATTCATATACTTAGCTTTGAATGGTAAAGAGAAAAAACATTTTTTCTCGTTTTTCTCGTTGATACAGCAGGATTAAGGCCATTCTGAATATGTATTGCGTTAGTTTTATTAACGTGCTGGTTGTTGCCCGCGACTCAGTTCGCGAAGACTACAGTAAAAAAAGAAAAAAAAAGTATCCTATATGCTGGTCTGGGTCATGGTCTGTATATGAGGAAAGTTTCGTTAAAATCCATTCAGTAGTTTTTACGTGAAAGAGTAACAAACATCCATCCATGCTTACAAACTTTCGCGTTAATAATATTAGTAGGATGTATGTACAAATTGTATGAGAACACATTTCAACAAGCTTGACTAACATCTGTTGCTCTGATTTTTTTCTTCCGATACTACAAGGCAATGATTCTGACGTGGCATAGAGTCGATCCGCACATATTTTTTTTATCAATTTGACCCATTTTTAAGTAACAACTCGCACTTGACCAAAAAAATTGCTATGCCAAAATTTCTTTTACAATAATACGCTTGTTATTGGTTCCTATCTGGCATTTAAAAAAAAAACAATTTGACCTATTTTCATGTAGTACAACTCACACTTGATCAAAAAATTTGCTATGCCAACATTTTTTTCACTATAATACACTTATGGTACTTACCCTGTGTGGTGCCGGGGAAAAAGAATTGCACCCACCCCATCTCTTCCCGTGGGTGTCGTAAAAGCCGACTAAGGGACCATTCCAGAGGATGGGCAGCAGCGTCTCTCTGAGGTCACCCTCAACCTACTGCGATCGCCAACCCGCCTGCCAAGCGTGACGATTACGGCAAATACCCCCATAATGATTTGGGGGAGGCCTTTGTCCAGCTGTGGACGTCTTTTGGCTGAGATGATGATGACAGTTTCTCTGTATCTCTTATAGTTTCGGACTTCATTATACTGTCCCAATAAAAACACTGACATGCAAACGTTATATTATTGAGCACGGGCTCAAGAAGAACGGTCTTCTGCACAGCTATAAGACCTGAATGGGTGGTAGGTAAAATATTTTGAGGCGATTCGAAAGTGCTTACCTATCTACGATTAATTTCATTTCATTATAATTATGGTAATTCAATTATTAGTAAGTACTAAAAACCGAAGAACCGAGGAGCTCGACGCCGCAGTGGTTAACGCGCCCGGTCTGCGAGTGCTGAGGTTAAGCAGCTTTCGCAAAGGCCGGCCATCGGATGGGTGACCAAAAAGTTATCAGGGAGTTCGATTCATTCGTGCTTCGGAAGGCACGTTAAGCCGTTGGTCCCGGCAACATCAGCAGTCGTTAACAACCACCAATCCTTACTGGGGCTGCGGTGGTTTATGGCCCGTTCTCCATATCGATCCGTAGGGAAGGCTCGTGCCCCAGCAGTGGGGACGTAAAATGAGCTGATGATGATGACAGTTTCTCTGTATCTCTTTGGTAACGATCTTCCAATTAAAAAAACACTGACAAGCAGACGTTGCATTTATAAATTAGTTTAAATAAATATGTCAGTAGGTACTAAATAACCAAAAGAGAGAAAAAAATAATAGCCCAGTTTTTCATGAGCTGATGATAAAGATTGGGCACACAAAGACTACAGCAGTTTGCAGTTTGTATAATTATATTTGTAATAACAAATTGTTTTCCAAAGTTTACGCGAACACTACACATTGAAATGAAACAACTTTTACGGATCTACTCGCGTTTATTTTACACATTAGTTTTAATGAATGTTTATCCTGACGTTTCGAACCCTTTGCAGGGTCCGTGGTCACAGGATAACAGAGGTGTTGGTTGTCTGGTGCGTAAAACGGAACGCACCTGATTAAATTTAAATGTGGGTATACAAGCTACTAACTAATTATGAGACAACCAACATCTCAGTCTCCCTGTGACCACGGACCCTACAAAGGGTTCGAAACGTCATTTAAACCGCCTCTGTGGTCTAGTGGCTAAAACCACCGGTTTAGACCCAGTGGTCCCGGGTTCGATTCCCAGCGGGGGTATATGTTTGAGTACTCGGTTTGGTACCACCATCTTATCTAAATATGTCGCCATAACACCAATGTTTGTAGAATTGTTGTGTTCCGGCAGCTAGAGATAGGATAGCCAGTACCTCACTAGTTGAGGATCCCGGGTGAAGTGCGCTTCCATCATTGGCCTTATCATCACTTAACATCAGGCGAGATCAAGGCAATGTGCTTAACCGTTAATATAAAAATAAAAAAATTAAAACTAAAATGTGTAAAATAAACGCGAGTAGATCCGTAAAAGTTGTTTCATTTCTATTTGTAATATAATATGTAGATAGTTGATAATGATTGATACTGTACCGAATGTGGAGCCACTATCAATGCGAGTAACAACGCTTCCGCTTAAGATAATTGGGACATAAAACTGTATAATAATATAATTAACGATTTTGTACTAATTGGTCGCCCGTATCACAACCATTTCTGTTGGCAATCGTTGTGATTAAGGGTATATAAAAAATATGCATTTTTCAAAGTACCTACCCGGATTATCATAAAGAATTTATTTGAAAAACCAGTGGTAAAGATTTTTCACGAGCAGGATTCGAACCTGCACCTAATGGCATTGTCGCGAGTTGTTTCGAGATCCGTGTCCGTGAAAATCCATGTGTGCGTTGTTCGAGTGCGTTTGTATGCAGCTTACGATCCGCTTAAATCTGTGTGTGTAGTGTTGTACCTGAACCTTGACACTATAGTCGTGTCTTTTGACTACCTACTATTTAGGGAAGAGGAAAGATGTGTTGAGAAGGTCCTCACGACTCACCTTCATATCGTAATCACGATTAATTCCGATCGTTAATTACGCGGATCACAGCTAAGTAACGATTAGCTGAGCCGTTCAATACTTTTTAATTTATCTTTGACGCAATCGTCACCATCAGCTCATTTACCAAGCTCTGTACCGGGACGTTTTTGAATTTGAAACTCTGTACCGGGGCGGGACGAATAAATGTTTTCCTTTCTCGATCTATAAAAATACTACTTAACAAACTTCATCACTTTACAGGAGTTATATGCAAAATCCTTGCAGTTAAGAAGATAGTTGTTTGATTCGACACGAGACTATGATATCGATATTTTTGAAATATCGACATATCGAGCAACCCTAACTCAGGTGAAGGAAGGCCAATCACTTTTCCTTCCTTGCATGAAAACATTAAAAATAGTCTCGGCATGTCTATATTTTTTTGTGACGCTTATACATAGTGGTCAAAAAGCCGTTAATTTGGTTTAGTATCGCAAACTAGGTACTTGACATTGCTGCGTACGTTTTTGCTATGTCCATAGACTTAAGCGGAAGTAGATAAGGCCGAGGTTTTATACCTACCTCGACAACTTCATTGGCCTATTTTCTTTATTTATTTAATCCTTTTGCAACATAAAATTAAGACATAGGGCTTAAATCCCGAGGCATTCTCTAACTGTCAACAAAAAGTCGTGCAGAAACGACATATTAAATGCAATTCTGAGCGATAACAAAAGTGAGAAAGCTGAAAAGTGGAGAACAGTTTAACAAATAAAAATAGAAAACGTTACCTGGAGCATTTACCTTTATAGAAATAACTTTTTATTTATTTAACAAAAATAACAGTTTACTAAACATTAAAAACACCAAAAATCACTAAGATTTATCTGGTGTGCTAGGGGAGATAATTTCACTGCATACTTAACATAACTCTATTTAAAATGTTTTTGTTTTGACAACATTTTTTCAACATTTGTGTTTTTGTAATTTGTTTCGCAACAAAATTTGCGTTAAAATTATATAAACAAAACAAAAACATTTTATAAATAGCTTACCTACTTCTTAACTGATCTTTAGTATTTGTAAAAATATTATGATCGGGTGTTAATGACAGTAGTTGTTGACATTGAATGGGCGCCTTTGGCTTTCAAAGTAAAAAAGTAAATAGTGTTGAATAATTTCGGCGGGCTGGTTAGAACCACGATAGCTCAATTGGAAGAGCACCTGACCCGGTATGTCAGAAGAGTGCAGGTTCAAATCCTGCTCGTGGAAAAAAAATTTCAACATTTGTGTTTTTGTAATAACTATATATAAATATTATACCGCACACACACACACACACACTAATTGAAATAACAGTTACTATCAGACAAGTTACGAAAATTTACAATAATAATAAAATTTAATCGTCTACCTTATATCAACAGTATTCATTGCGATGGCACTGAACTGTTGATGTAGTAAGCATTGATGTATGCTATGATCCACCCAATAATAAGTAAATTACGTCTCCTCAAGTTGTCCCTCGCTCAAATGCTATTTCACTGCGTAATTGGGAGGAGAGATAACCGGATTACAACAGCCTCCCCTTAACGATACTTTTTGTTTTGGTAATTGTAATTTGGTAACGGTGTATCAAGCAAACCCTCTTTCTAATAGCAGTAAAGTTTAAATAAGGCACTCTGGCACTTTACTAAGTCTATGGCGGCAGCTGGGTGCGCTGTGCTCATGACGTGGAGTTCGCTGACCGGTGCGGCCGCTCACACGCGCGTTCAAACAGTTTTTCTTAATAATACCTGCATGCAACAAATGTTCCGTCAGTCCGGCAAGCATGCAGACGATTTTTTATATGTCACAATAAATAATACAACCTTTACAGATCTACTTGCGTTTATTTTGCATTGATCCATCCGTGTTTTTTTTATACCTTGCGGGTAAGCACTGTGTGCTTTCATCTCACTCACCTGATGTTAAGTGAGGATAAAAGCCAATGATGGAAGCGCACTTCACCCGGGATCCTCAACTACTGGGGCACTGGCTATCCGATCTCTAGCTGCCGGAACACAACAGTGCTACAAACATTGATGTTACGGCGACATATTTAGATAAGATGGTGGTAGCTAGCCAGGCGGACCAACAGGCCCTACCACCAACCAAGCCGAGTACGAGTAGGTACACAAACATGTACCTCCAGCTGGTAATCGAACCCGGGACCTCTGGCTCTAAGCCGGTGGTCTTAACCACTAGACCACGGAGAAGGTTAAATGTTTTATTTTAATGCGTCGTGTTCGCTTAGGTAAACTTACAATAACTAGGAAGCGATCGGCCTTCATATCATATTACATATAAATATGTTGACACCACAGTGTTTCTAGGCAACACATTAAATGCCAATCTCCAGTGTGGTCCACATTAAGTTGTTGAAAAGGCTGAGCTCTAAATGGTCTAAATCCTTTGACGACCTCCGTAGCCGAGTGGCTTGCACGCCGTATTTTGGGCGGCGCTAACTCCTGTGGTCCCGGGTTCCATTCCCGGTCGGGTCAATGTCGAAAACGAACTTTTCGATATTGTGTCGGGTCTGGGTGGTTGTGGTACCGTCGTTGTTTCCGATTTCCATGAAACGAGTGCTTTAGCTACTTACCTTGGGATCAGAACAATGTATGTGATGTTGTCTCATATTAAATGCCTAATTTGTATGGCAAAAAATTTAAGACGTCTCGTCGCCAGGAGGCGCTGCTTCAATGCCATACTAATTATCGTTTTCGTTAACGTGATCGAATGTCAAATGAATTGAAACTCACACTAAGCACCATGAGCTCAGGCTTTTTCCCGCCCGATCCTCTAAATGACAGCACACATTTACAGAATACACTAAACATGCACACCAGTTTAGGCCCAAGACACCGTACTCGTAGAACAAGGGTACGAAGAACCGGTTCACACTCGCTCTACACCAGGTACAGACATGTACCTGGGCGCTACTCTCCTCCTCCACGGCCCGGTCAACCCGAGCCGAGGTCCGTGCCTTTAGAGGCGCCCTCGGGTTGCTCCGCTCCCCGATCCGATCCGAACCCTTCGGAGAATCTAGTAGGGCACGGGGACGCGCACTAGTGCGCGATGCCGTTCCCTCTAGATAACCTCTGAAGGTGATTCGTTTCACACGGCTTGAGGGACCCTTTACGTTCCTCGCCGCCCCCAAAAAAGCCCGGTGAAGCTGAAAATGCCGTAGAGGCAATCAGCAATCTCTCTCAAAAAAAAAATCAGGCTTTTTTTACCATGTAATATGTCATGCTGAAAAATGGTGTACCTTTGTACTGAAGAGAATACTATTAGGGTTGAAAATGAAACCGCTAGTAGATTCTTTGTTCTAAATAAGTAACTTTATTGTTTTTTTTTTTTACCCAGGGGAAAATCTGCTCGCAGATTTTCCCCTGGAAGAAGAAGTTTCTTCACTAAATGTTCATAGATATTTTGTTTTAATAAATACTTTTTCTTTTACAGGTAATCGAGTGGAGTCCCAACATATGTCACAACAAATAAGTTAAGAATATTTTAAGATGAAATGTTATTTTAAAAACGTTTAGTAAACTCATTTTAGCTCTTAATTGTTTGATCGGCTCTTCTTATCGCGGCGAGTATATTATTAATAGGTTACTTTAAAAAAAATAAGAGATATTGAATCGACACAGCAGCCGCCCCTTTAAAAAGTGAAAGGATTTTTATTTAAGTTCAAATAATCAAAAATTCAAAATTAACTTTTACAAGTGTTTTTTGAACGTCAATTCAAAGGCCATGACTTCGTAAACCCTACGGTGGAGACCTTGTACCGAGAAGAAGCCGCAAGAAACTCGGCAAGGGCTGTTTCTTTCTCCTGTAATGTTACAATACAAGTTTATTACAAAAAAAAGCCAATAATTATATCACATCAAAAATCAATGTTTTTTTTCCTTCCACCCAATGAAGCGTCTATCATTAAGCTGCAATTGCATAGCTTTTATAGAAATAACAGCTTGTGTAGGGCATGTGGAGAGGAGACGGAGTCATCGCAGCACCTCTATGCGATTATAACTCTATGGCTAATATTAGTAAAGACAATACAAAGCGTCAATTTCAGTTTGTGTTAAATTTAATATTGTATGGACAGATTACGTAATATACTAATCGATTGATAGATCTTGATAGTTGTTTTCCGTATTAGCACGCAACTAGCGAAGTAAATCTTAATCCCAAATTACCAACTAGAATAATCGTAATACTATTTTAATCCGTCCGATAATTAATCGTCACCATAGCATGATTACGAAAAAAAATTCCACGAGCGGTATTCAAACCCGCACCCCATGATACGCCGGGTCAGGTGCACTACCAACCATGCTGTCGTGGCTCAATCCGACTCGCCGAAATTTATCAACACTACTTTTACTCTGTAAGCCAAAGGAGAATGAAATGCTTCACAGAATGCAACTCTCAACAAATAGTTTGTGTAGGGCTTCCATTTATGGCAAACAATGAGCATAAATGAATTAAAATAGTTACAATTTGGCGGTCTTATAGCTTCAAAGCGATCTCTTCCAGACAACGAGACGGGTGGAGAGAACATACACTTTAAAATCGGGACTGAACAAATACTCAATTTAAACTTAAGTACTAGAATATAGTGTTAATGACGGTAGTTATTGACATTGTATTGGCACCTTTGGCTTAAAAAAGTAAATAGTGTTGAACAATTTCGGCGGGCTGGTTAGACACGACAGCTCAATTGGAAGAGCACCTGACCCGGTATGTCAGAAGGGTGCAGGTTCAAATCCTGCTCGTGGAAATTTTATCAACATTGTGTTTTTGTAATTTGTATCGCAACAAAATTTGCGTTACAATTATATAAACAAAACAAAAACATTTTACTAGAATACCATTAAGGGCAGTATATTTTCGCTAGCTCCATAAAATATAGCACCAATAAAAGGCGTACAATACATTACGACAAAAAATATATAACATATTCACTGTTATTTATTACATTCACACATAATATAGGTACATATAGAATGGTTGAACTGAACATATTACATCACACTATAATATTATAAATGCGAAAGTTTGTGTGTATGTGTGTATATTTGTTGCTTCTCCACGCTGCAACGGATGGATGGATTTGGATGGAATTCGGCATACAGATAGTTTATAGCCTGGCTTAACACATATGATAGTTTTTATCCCGGTAACAGGTCCCTGTGGGATAGTGTAGTCCTCGCGAACGAAGTCGCTTATAAATTATTATAAAATTGTAGGTTTTTTCTTGTTATTATCGCACTTCAACAACGATAAATCAATAATGCTATAATAAATAAATAAAAACATGATAAATATTATACTATCCAGATCTAATCGCGTTTATAGCTTATAATAAATAGTAAAATTGATATAAATAATATATTATTGAAATAAAACCACTTTCACGGATCAACTTGCGTTTATTTTATACATTAATTCAATTTTGTTGTTTATCTTGACGTTTAGAAACCTTTATGGGTGCATTTTTTTTTACATTATTTAAATTCACAATTTTCCCGATCCGATACGAACCCCTCGAAGAACCTAGTAGGGCACGGGAACACGCACTAGTGCGTGATGCTTTTCCGTCTAGGAAACATCTGACGCTTCGTTTCACACGGCTTGAGGAACCCTTTAGGTTTCTCGCCGCCCCCAAACAAAGCCCGGTGAAGCTGAAAATGCCTAGTTGCAAACAGCACAAAAAAAAATACAATTTTATGTATGTTCTTCTTTGCAAAGGATTTTACTAAAAATGTTTTCCAGGAAATGGTTTAACATTATAATCCCTATCTCTTACAATATCAGCCTTCCCATCTCTTTGTAGTTTCGTAATTCCCCTTACTGGATCATTTTAACCGCCTCTGTGGTATAGTGGTTAAGACAACCCCGGTTTAAACCCAGAGGTCCCGGGTCCCCGTAAATGTTTGTGTACTCGGTTCGGTTGGTGGTAGGGCTTGTTTGTCCGCCTGGCTAGCTACCACCGTCTTATCTAAATATCTCTATAGCATCAATGTTTGTAGCATTGTTGTGTTCCGGCAGCTAGAGATAAGATAGCCAGTGCCTCAGTAGTTGAGGATCCCGGGTGACGTGCGCTTCCACCATTGACCTTATCGTCACTTAACATCATTTGAGATGAAGCCACTGTGCTCACCCGAAAGATATATAAAAAAGTCGGATTTTGTATTTGCCCAACCTCTCAATATCTGGGCTATCATCCTTATCTGACCGTGGCAAACGTTGCTCGTACAAGGAATTGTACACGCTCGAGGTGAAGCATTTATTATGTAAAAACCTACACTAAAACAAACCGATTTTGTATTTGCCCAACCTCTCAATATCTGGGCTATCCATCCTTATCTGACCGTGGCAAACGTTGCTCGTACGAACGATTGTACACGCTCGAGGTGAAGCATTTATTATGTAAAAACCTACACTAAAACAAACCGATTACGAACACTATAGGTTGTTGCAAATTATTTTTTGCATAGCCAATTATATTTGTTGTAATTGCTAAAGCTGTATTGTTTATTGTAAACTTAACAAGTAATTTAGCGATTGCTGAGGTTAAGCAACTTTCGCAAAGGCCGGTCATCGGATGTGTGACCAAAAATGTATCGTCTCTCGCTCCTCCGTGCTTCGGAAGGCACGTTAAGCCGTTGGTCCCGGCTGCATTAGCAGTCGTTAGCAACCACCAATCCGCACTGGGCCCGCGTAGTTCCCCCTACCCATCCATAGGGAAGGCTTGTGCCCCAGCAGTGGGGACATGACAATGAGCTTATTATTTATAGTGATGATGACAATTAAACAGTAATTAAATGTATGATTGAGTATTATACAGTGCATCAATTTACATAAAGTATTACGGCAAAAATAGTTTTATTTAAAATGTCGGATTTCTATCATTCCTTTTACTTATTATTTAATTTATTTTAGAATAAGGGGAAATACTATTATGTCACTCGTAATTGATTTGCGATTAAAGTTCACACGAAAAATCTAATCAAATCGACAATAAAGTACGTTGTTATTAACTATAAATTATTATACACTAGTTGTCGCCTGCGAGAAGACTACACTATCCCACAGGAGCAGCCGCGGGTATGAAACACTCCAAATCCTTCCTTGGCGAAAACGCCTTAGGACGGAGTAAGTTCATATGCGGAGGCGGTAGAAGGCAGGCCCGACTAACCATCGGTGCCTTGACAGGGCACTATGCCACAAAACAAATGCTCCACAGAATGCACCTCTCAACAAATATCTTGTGTAGGGCGTGTGGAGAGGAAACGGAGTCGATGCAGCACCTACTGTGTGGCTGCGACTCTCTGGCTAGGAAAAGAATGGGACTCCTGGGGTCGGCCTATCCGAAACCGGAGGACTTCAGGCTCTTCGCCCTTAAGGACGTTGCCAAACTTATGGCATCTATCTTTACAGAGGAGGAAGAGTGAAAGGATGGGGTTGCACAAAAGATCCCGATGGGTCGAAGTGTTACTGAGAGAAGGAAACCTGAGCAGGCCCCACTAAGATAAGATAAGATAAGATCCAACAAGAACCTGTTACCGGGATGAAAAGTATCCTAAGTATCGGGTCATGGTCTGTCTATGTTCATCCAAATCCGTTCAGCCATTTTCACGTGATGCGCGGTCAAACAAACATACAAAAATTCCAAAAACTGTTGTTGGAACGTGTTCTGATATCGATTCTAAGTACAGACTTACGACCCTCTTTAGATTTGTATAGTGTATAGATGACAAATCTAATCCTAGCTAATATTATAAATGCGAAAGTGAGAATGTTTCTTTGTTGTTTGTGACGCTTTCGCGCGTAAACTAACCGATCATCACGAAATTTTGTCCCGATCCGATCCGAACCCTTCGGAGAATCTAGTAGGGCACGGGGACGCGCACTAGTGCGCGATGCCGTTCCCTCTAGATAACCTCCGAAGGTGATTCGTTTCACACTTTCAATGCCGTAGAGGCAATCAGCAATCTCTCTCAAAAAAAACAACGAAATTTTGTACACATATTCTCAAGAGTATAATCAAAATCATAGGATACTTATTATTAAAAAAAATGAGTTTGTTTGTTTGTTTGTTTATTTATTTATTTATTTCTATAGGTACACAAACAGATTACAATCAATGCATGAGTACAGTAACATATTTGGTTAACCTTACTAGCTAGACGGTAATCCAAAAGGAGTGTACACACCATGACATTTTGGGTATAATTTGAAACGCAACAATGATACGCTTTCTCGCGTAAACTATTTAATTCTAACGATTTGTTTGTTTTGTTGTCAAAGAAACTGTCTAAAAGTGGTTATACGAAGTCCGCCGGATCAACTAGTAATTAATGAACGTAGAAATTAATATTTGGCTACATTCGGAAATGCGATGATTATAGAGATATTAAGAAAATAGAAGCACTGTACATTTTTATCCAGTCTGTTTTTTTTCAGGGCATGATAACGTTTAGCGCCTTAACACAAATTTTTGCCTCTTTTGAGACAAAGAATCGTTCGAAATTCGCAATTTGAAAAGAAAATATCAAACACAATAATAGCTAAAGTAAGTTGATTTTAACGTAAGCAATGGCAGATATTTTTTATTTATAAATATTCGATATCACTTTAGTTCATAGAAAAAAAGGTGTTTTTTTAAGTGTTTTTTATATATTTTAGCGTTTTATTAACGCTTAAATATACTTAAGTAAAATTTAAACACTGAAAAAAGACGACAACCTCAGGCGGGAATCGAACCAGCCAAGGTAGCCAAGTGGTTAAGGCAGCCGCCCGGAATGCGGAAGGTGCGTGGTTCGATTCCCGCCTGAGGTTGTCGTCTTTTTTTCAGTGTTTAAAAATTTTACTTAAGTGTTTTTTTAAATTTAGTTTACTTACTAGATGGTGTAGAAATCGAGATATCAAATGGCTTACTATAAAACTTTGCACAAAAACCATTTTTTGGGTTATTGTACATTTGCCACAAAGTAAATTCGTCGCAGAAAAAAGTATGTGTAAATGTTGCCACACTGCTATTTTTATGAAGTAAATTTGTCATATTTTAATTTAGACCTGTGACGAACTTGCCCATATTTTTTAATACATGTGACAAATTTACTTTCAATGTATGGAGTGTACAAAATTGTGACGAACTTCAGTAAGTTACCGTTGCAAGTTGTTGTTGCTGTTGCCACACAGTTGTGGCAACAGTACAAAAACCCAATTTTTTGTGTAAATATCTTTGTTTTAGTGAAATTGTGTGTTTTGATGAATTTTAATGTGAAATAATGGTAGATTATTAACCGTTAAAGTGTTCGTGAACGTTCACGAGTGTTGGTAAATAAAACAAAACAGTGCAACGTCACTTTTCATATTCTCTCAAGTAGGAAGTTGAAAAAGCGTAAAAACGCGTTAAAAAAAAGTGACGATAGTACGATGTCAAATTTAAACGATGCCATCTTTTAAGATATTTTCATACTAATATTTGCAAAAATCAAAACGGATTTTAGTTTTTTTTTTGTATTTAATTTAGAAACGCCTTATTAAAATTAAGTAATAATAGTATTCATAATAACTAATTAGTTAAGATTATTGTGAATATCTAAGTGTATATTTTATATTATGTCGCAAATAGTTTCCTATTTTTTTATAGCTTGACCGGCTTTTTATGGTAGCTAACCTGTGAAAGTTATTTTTTTATTTCCTTAGGGTGTTTTGAAGTGATTTTTAAAAATACGGTTTTTAGAAAATATTTAAAATTAGATTTTTTCAGATTAGGTATCTGTGTAAAAAATCTTCAGTAAAAAAATATTAATATTTTTTATTAAGGATTTTTTAGAATCTTTTTGTAGCTGTCAAATAAAAGTTGGTCGACCACTGCCCTACTTTTAAAATATGTTTCTTTACAAACATGTATTTTAAAATTTAAAAAAAAAATATTCTAAATGTTATTTATTAATTATTGGCATGTATTTAAATTATATTTAATGCGTTTTAAATAAAACAGGTTATAAATATATGGTTTATTTATAACTCATTAATTGAACGTGGTTATATGTGAATATTTTAAAATTATTTTTCTGAGATTTTAATAAATTATCAATAAATGAACAAATATTGTTTGTACTTTTTTTTATTACAACGATGTTAAATAGTTCCGTTGAATATTGTCGTCGTCATATTTTTATAGATCGAAAAACCCTCTAAGCAATGTGAAATTTATGTTTTTTTAAATGAATTTATTTTTTAAATGCTTGTTATAAATACTCTTGGATCAATTTTATATTTATTTTAAGTAAATTTTTGCTTATTTTTTCTATTATAATAAATAAGTTCATTCTGTGAACACTAATATGTTACGTTCCTAAAAATACTATATTTTACTTAAAAGTATTACTAATTACTACGAATTATGTCGCAACTTGGCTATTGCACTGCCGTGCGCTTATGGTTTATTTAGTGAATTGTATTCCCAATGTTTAGTTTAAGTGAAATAAAATGTATTTATCCAATTTTTTCTTTATTTTGCCTTCGTCTTCAGCCTTTATTTTTTTTACATTAGGTACTTAGACATAAGCCTCCGCCAATGAACACCACAAAGCTCTATTGTCAGCAGTTCAGCACTCAGCATGGGCGTATATGTATAGGGGGAGGGGGTAGAGGTGTGGACCCCCTCCCTTAGCATACTCAGAAAAAAACTCAAAACAATACAAACAGGGTGATACCGTTACCAAATTTCCACTTTATGTACCGGTAAGTAACGTTATTTCTGTAAAGGTAAATTGGTACCGACAATGCAGGTAACGTTATCTAGAAAAGTATCGCTACTTTTTAACCGATTTCAATAAAAAGAGGAGGTTCTCAATTCGACTATATTTTTCTTTAAATGTTGGTTACGTCAGAACTTTCGACTGGGTGAGCCGATTTTGATGAGTCTTTCTTTATTTGAAACCGTGTGGTCCCATTTTAATTTGGTCCAGTTCTTATAATGGAATTCTTAATGGAATTGAGAGAACTCCTCAAATATTGTAGTCATACCTATAGCGATTTTGGTATTTTCAGCAATAAGTCAAGTATTTGCATTCAGAAAGTATCATTTGATGAAGTGTAACTGATGAAAATGGCCACAGATTGCCTCCGGAACTCCTCAATGATAAGTATTTCACGGATTCCGATAAGATTTTTCGATTAAGACAGTTAAGCGACTATGACGAAGCAAAAGAAAGCAGGCACCGGAACTCGGTTTTTGATTTCCTACTTTGAGATAGGCGTTTCTCGTTTTCTTCGCTTGTCTCATTCAAACGGCGCTGTCTCAGACGAGCAGAGCGTTTAGTAGGTCTACCCATATTCGCTTTCGATAAATAGATCGAAACGAATGACTAAAAAGCGAGAAAAAAATAAAAATTTTAACAAAAAAAACCGACTCCAAAAAATTTTACTGATAAAATTGCACTAAAATTAAAAAATAATTTCGTAGTTTAGTTTGTTTCATTTACTTACAATTAACCTTTATTATTCTCAATCTTATATTCTTAAAAACTATGCGACTGCCATATACTTAAATTCACATCTAACAGAACACATCATTATGACAAACAAGCAAATACCAAATATTTACGTGCACTCCACTTAAAGAAACAAATAAAAAAAAAATTGAAATGAAACCACTTTTACGGATCTACTCGAGTTTATTTTACACATTAGTTTTAATTAATGGTTATCCTGACGTTTCGAACCCTTTGCAGTCTCCCTGTGTCAACAACTTTTACGGATCTACTCTCGTTTATTTTACACATTGGTTTTAATTAATGTTTATCCTGACGTTTCGAACCCTTTACAGTCTCCCTGTGACCACGGACCCTGCAAAGGGTTCGAAACGTCAGGATAAACATTAATTAAAACTAATGTGTAAAATAAACGCGAGTAGATCCGTAAAAGTTGTTTCATTTTAATGTTTAGTGTTCGCGTAAACATCAAAAAAAAAAATTTTAGACTGCTTAGACAATTATTTTATTAGGAAAATATATAGGTACAATTATTGTTATATTTGGAGTCGGTGCCAACCATGGTAACTTTAACATAAACATTTAACGACATACTTTATATAATCATAATGGTACATTCAATCTTATGAATGAAATTTTGACTACCAACGCGGACTGGCACCGGCTCCAAAAACTTCGTTGGCTGGCGTCGGCTCCAAAAATAACAATAATTGTACCCTATATATTTTCCTAATAAAATAATTAACCTGGATCGTAATTTTTTATTTGTTCCGTTTGCGGCGGAAACAATGGGTCCATGGGGGCCGGAGGCAAGGCAGCTTGTTAAAGAGCTGAGTGCTCGCCTTATTGAGGCCTCCGGTGACAAGAAGGCTGGCAGCTACCTCTGGCAGCGTACTAGCTTGGCAATTCAGAGGGGCAATGTTGCCAGCGTTCTTGGGACCGTTCCCATGAGCCCACAGTTGGAAGACATCTTTTATTTATAGGTATTTAGTTTTTAATTTCCTATCTTATATTAAATAAACAATAAGTTAAACATTCATAAATTTTAGAAGAGTAGTTTTGAATGTAATAAAAATATTGATTATGAAAAAAAAATAAAAAAAAATAATTGTCTATACTTATAAGCAGTCAAAAAATATATTTTTTATTTGTTTCTTTATGTGGATTGCAAGTAAATATTTGGTATTTGCTTGCTTGTCATAATGATGCGTTCTGTTAGCTGTGAAGTTAAGTATATGGCAGTCGCATAGTTTTTAAGAATATAAGATTGAGAATAATAAAGGCTAATTGCAAGTAAATTGAACAAACTAAACAACGCAATTATTTTGTAAGTTTTAGTGCAATTTTATCAGTCCAATTTTTGTTTCGTTAAATATTGCGCTTTAGCCAATCCGCGTACAGCGGTTAGTTAACTTACCGGTAAAAATACCACTCAGTTAACGATACCAAGCATACCATAATTTTTTTAACTGTATTCAAAGCACTGATAAAAAAATAACCGATGAGATAGGTGAACGAGTTTTTGAGTGGAGATCGCGTATCGGCAAACGTGTACGCCCTCAGACTAGGTTGAGCGACCACCTCCGCAAGGTGGCTGGCAAGAGCTGGGTGAGAGTAGCCGCGGATCGTGTTCAGCGGCGTGCACTTGGAGAGGCGTATGTCCAGCAGTGGGCGTGTAAAAATAAGAATAAAATTTATTACGTTAAAAAGTTTCATGTTACAATAGCTAGTGGCTAGGATCTCTCTTTAGGCTTAACACCCGTATACCAGGAGACTGCTCTTCCAAAAAATACTATGTTTTATGTGTACAGTTTACAGTCTCTTTACAATATTAATTTAACTTATCACTAAAATAAACTGAAAATACTAAACAATGAGCGTTTAGATGTGACGGTCCTTTATGATCTAAATGTCTAAATTTCAATTCGTTTACGAAGCAAAATGACTAAAAGGTACTACGTATAGTCTATAGGCTGATGATGATGACGCATCACAATATAACATTGGTAAAACGTCCATTTCGCAAAACGTACCTTGCGTAAAATGCCAGTGTGTCTTCTTTATTTATTTAAGATAGTAGGTACCTACACAGACAGATTACAGTCAATACACAGCCATAGCCATATGAATTTAACAATAAACTTAGCAAGACTAGACAGTAATCTACAAATAGCGTTCACATCATGAGTTATGAACTTTGAAAAATTGAGTTTATTTTATATGAAAATGTTTTTTTTAATTTTAAATTTAATTAAATTTTTATTTTTTATTATTATTATTCCAAATGTATAGAATCAGTTTTTTTATTTTATTTTTCAAATTTTCGGATTTAAATGTTTTTTTTTTTTATATTTTTATTGGTAAATGATGTTATTGTAGATAATTTATATTATGTTAAGGAAAATTTATTGTAAATGTTTGACTTACCTAGGTTGCGTTATGTAACAAAGGGTGAATAAATAAATAAATAAAAAAAAAAAAACTACCATATATATATATCGACGCTTGAAAGGAAATATTGAAATTATAAAATGGGGGGGTGTTGGTTCCGACACTCATGTACGGAAGTGAAAGTTGGGTATGGCAGAAGAAACATGAAAGCAGAATAAATGCAGTAGAGATGAGAGCGTTAAGAAGTATGATAGGAGTTAAACTGAGTGACAGGATAAGAAATAGTGAGATAAGGAAACGTTGTGGTCTGAAAGAAGATGTAGTGACAAACATTGAGAAAGGCATGCTGAGATGGTTTGGCCATGTCGAGAGAATGGATGAAGAACGATTGACGAAAAAAGTGTATAAGGCGAGTGTGAATGAAAGTGTTGGTAGGGGTAGACCTAGGCGGACGTTTCGAGATCAAATCAGGGACGTCTTGAAAAAAGGCCAGGTCAAGAGTACCCTAAACCGAAGAGCATGTATGAAGGGAATAATGAAAGTGGACGAAGCGAAACAAGTATGTAAGGATCGTAGCAAGTGGAAAGAAGTGGTCTCTGCCTACCCCTACGGGAGAGAGGCGTGATTATATGTATGTATGTATGTTATTTTATCTTAATCCAAACTATAAACTACTCTCTCGTAAAGTCGTTTAATGTCGCTTAGTCAATATTACCTTTCAAGCGTCGATATATATTCATTATTGCACAAAATAACATACAAACATAAAACAGTGTACAAACAATGGTGAGCCAAGGTGGACTTATCTCTAAAAGAGATATCTTCCAGCCAACCTAAGATGGAATCGGAGCTATAAGTGTAGGTGAAAGCATCAAAAGTGCAAACAAGCATAAAAATTCAAAAAATTCAAAATTCAAAATCATTTATTCAGTTTAGGCTACAAGTAGCTCTTGTGAATGTCACTATGCCATCGGTTCGTAAGTCTACTCTGGGCTACTACTAATACATACATACATACTAATCTATACCTACTTATATTATTATTTTATAAAATGCTAACAAATAAATAAAACATATAAAAATGAATCGCTAAATGTGTTGCTAATCGCAAAACTCGAGAACGGCTGAACCGGTTTGGCTGATTTCTTTTTTGTTGTGTTGGATGAAGTCTGAGGAAGGTTCTTATGGAGAGAAAAAACGTAAACAATACGAGGAAAATAGTAAAAACAACAATTTTCTTTTCCCATACAAACCACTCTCTACTGGACCGATTTAAAAAAATATTTCACCATTAGAATGCTGCATTAGCGCTAAGTAACATAGGCTATATAAAAAAATGTCCACCCGTGCGAAGCCGGGACGGGCCGCTAGTATTATATAAAATAAATGAAAATCATTCTGAAAATAGTAGGGTACTATGAATCTGATGAGATGATTGAATGAAAGTGGGCGTTGACTTTTCTTTTAAAAGATTTAATGGACGTACTATCTTGGGTGTCCGTTGGAAGCCCGTTCCAGAGCTGCGCAGCTTTGACTGAAAATGAATTAATAAAGAATATCATAGGAAATAGGGAAAACGTGTGCTGGTAGACTATTACATCTTTTGGAGGTGCGACAAAGAAACGAGTCACCAAATTTCTTTGTGCGCGATGGGATATGTGTGACAGTGAAGCGATGACACCGGAGAGCAGCACGTGTACTCCTATGGAGGAAGGGAGAAGGTGGGATAAGGTCAAAGAGTTCTTCAGAGCACTCGCCGTGATATAAGCGATAGAAGACGCTGAGTGACGCTATATCTCTACTATGGGAACGCTGTCATAAAAAATCGCAGGAATAGAGCTCCAATCCAGCTTGCCTCTCAACCTACCGCTGCCAACAATCATGGCTTGTGATTTAGCAGGGTTAACAATTAGAGCAAAAGTTTTAGCCCATGCTTGGACAGCAGATAGGTCTTGATTCAGGGCCTGAAACGTCTCCGCGATCTCCAAAAGCGTAAAGTGCCTGTAAATTTGAAGGTCATCGGCGTAAAGATGGAGTGGAGAAGAAATTACAGATGAGATTTTATTAATAAAAACAGAAAAGAAGTGGTGACAGCACACCACCCTGAGGCACACCAGCGGACAAGCTAATCTAGGCGAGGACGCATCATGAAGCTTCACACACTGCATAAGTACGGTCATAAAGGTATGAACGAAACCACTCTAACACCGGTTCAGAAATGTTGACAGAGCGCCAAGGAGAAGATCGAAGTCAACAGAGTTGAATGCACTGCTGAAGTCCAACAAGACCATTGGCCTGAGTTTGGTGTTATACATAGCCCACCGAATGTCCTCCGTTATATTCAACAGTGCTCCAACAGTGCTATGGGAAGGTCGAAAGCCGGACTGGAAAGGACATAAGAGGGAGTTGGATGCAAGAATGGAGTATAATTGCGTGTATGTGATGGATTCTAACATCTTAGACAGGATGGGAAGTATGGATATAGGACGATATTGGGAAAAAGCAGAAGGGTTTGGATTTTTAGGGAGGGGAATGACATATGCTTTCTTCCACGAAACTGGAAAGACATTGCGGATGAGTGAAAAGTTTATTATGAATGTGACTACTGGCGCAATGTCCTACAGTACAGGAAGAATCATGTCCATACTGAGACCATCACTTCCCACGGCCTTTGGTGATGGAGCAAATACTCCTCTCGATGTCGTCCTCAGTGACTGTGCTGAATGAAAAGGAGAGGCCATCAGGTGGAACGAGACTTCTAAGGAAAGCAAGAGACGCAGACTAAGTAGCTCTATCTAAAATTTAGAGAAGAGTTGAAAAATAGCTGTTTAGAGCATCAACTTTTAACCGCCTCTGTGGTCTAGTGACTAAGACCACCGGTTTAGACCCAGAGGTCCCGGGTTCGATTCCCAGCGGGGGGTACATGTTTGTGTACTCGGTTTGGTTGGTGGTAGGGCTTGTTTGTCCGCCTGGTTAGCTACCACCATCATATCTAAATATGTCGCCATAACATCAATGTTTGTAGCATTCTTGTGTTCCGGCAGCTAGAGATAAGATAGCCAGTACCTCACTAGTTGAGGATCCCGGGTGAAGTGCGCTTCCATCATTGGCCTTATCAACACTTAACATCAGGTGAGATCAAGGCCGTTAATATATAAAAATAAATCAAGATCCACTGAGTTCTGACAAGAGACAGTAGGTTTGCATACCATAAGCTAAGTTAAAAATAGGACACAAAATGAATATGCTTAATTAAAATTATATAAAACCAAAAAATAATGAATATTAATCCACTAAGCGAAGTCAATATGAAGGCGTTGAGTAATTGCGAAACATCTCTTCTGGAAACATCGCTTGCGTAAAATGTCACTGTCGCAAAATGTCACTCAGCCGCGGAACATAGTTTGCGTAAAATGTCAAACTGTCGCAAAGACATCCCTTTAAAATAAGAAGAAAAAAACAGCAATTCCCCCGTTCGCCGTTAATTGTTGATGACCACGCAAGCCGCAACTAATTACGGTCTACCAAGAATCAATCTGTTGAGGAGATACACACCATTTTTTGTTCAAGTTTCTCCGAAAAACCAATTATATCGAGTATCCGTTCGCGCACACAAAAAAGTTTGACGTCCGGTCCTCTACGTCGCACAAAACAAAGGAGGCTACACCAGAAGGTAAGCCTCGCTCGAGCAACGCAGACATGACCTTCTCACGGACACGGAATCTCAAACAGCTCTGAACGTTCCGAGCGCAGTATTTTCTTTACGTTGTACGGGTAAGCACAGTGCCTTCATCTCACCTGATGTTAATGATGATAAGGTTTATGACGGAAGCTCACTTTACCCGGGATCCTCAACTGGCGAGGCACTGGCTATCTTATCTTTTAGCTGCCGGAACACAACAATGCTACAAACATTGATGTTATAGCGACATATTTAGATAAGATGGTGGTAGCTAGCCAGGCGGACAAACAAGCAAGCCCTACCACCAACCAAACCGAGTACACAAACATGTACTGCTCGCTGGGAATCGAACCCGGGAACTGGGTGGACCGGTGGTCTTTTCCATTAGACCACAGAGGCGGTCAGTATTTGTGACAGTGGACGAGCGAGAGGCTAAGCGACAGCTTTGTAAGAAAACAGCGGTTGGAAAGTTTTTAGGTTAAACGACGGATCACTGTCCTTGTATATTCGCTAACGACATCCCACACAAAAACTTCAAATTAGTAGTTATTTGAATCAATCGGCCATCCAAAACCATCTATTTTAAAGTGTTGAAAAAATTTCACAATCGGGCTTCGAACCCGCACTCCATGACATACCACAGGTGCACTACATTAATGCTATAGTGGTTCAGTGGACAGAAGTCGTACTCGCCGAAAATAAACATATTCGATGTCGACAGCTACGTCATCAACATCGGATCCTAATATTTTTACAAATATTAAAGACTAGTTGTTGCCCGCGACTTCGTTCGCGAAGACTACAGTAAAAAAAAAATGTTTCGTATTATGCTGGTCTGGGTCATGGTCTGTATATGAGGAAAGTTTCATTAAAATCCATTCAGTAGTTTTTACGTGAAAGAGTAACAAACACCCATCCATACTTACAAACTTTCGCGTTTATAATATTAGTAGGAAAAAAGAATCGCGCAATTAATTTATTTTTACGTCGTGATGTAAAAACACAAAATCACAATGTGTTGATTTTGTGTTTTTTTTTTTACATATTAATTAATTTGTTACATTTATTGTTATTGTGTTGGTTTTGTGGTAGTCAAACAAAATAGTCTAGTTCCGTATATTTGGAACGGAAATTAAAGTTGGCTCAGTGAGTAAACAATATTTTTTACTACTTCAATTAGGCATAGTACGATAGAGCATAGTCACGAGAAACAATACTTGACTTATTTTTCATTTGTATTGCTAGTAAGGCAAGTAAAATTTATGTTCTAGTATAAACCTAAGTAAAACAAAACAAAAAAACAATTAAAAGTGTGTTCTAAAAGGTTTGGCTTCCACCTTCGGCCTAATCATTACTTACCATCAGAAACGATAAAGCGATTTCATGCGAAATAAAATAAGAAAAAAAAAACATTTTTTTTTACAAAATTCTATTCGTTTATTAAAAATTACATATACATATGTCAAACATCATCTACATACTGAAGTTATATCCGAAAATAATAAAATAGCATCAATGTACAATACATTAAACAAATCAAAAGAAACGCATTTAGCCGATGACGCTATCAGTTTTATTGCTAACATTCATGTCGACATTTTTCAATTCACTTATTAGATACATATTTATTATAGGCAGTAAATAACAATAATAAAATGTCTAGTATTTATGACTTGTTTACGTGCGCGTAATTCCAGCAGCTATTCTTGTATTTGAAAATTGACTATTGACCTATTTATAACATAGACAATAAATAATCATCAGATCATTTTGTCCCCACTGCTGGGGCACGAGCCTTCCCTATGGATGGAAACACCACAGGGAGGACGGGCCACAAACCACCACGCGGGCCATAACCCAAGTGCGGGGCGGTGGTTATTAATGACTGCTAATGTAGCCAGGAGTCCGGGACCAACGGTTTTATATGACTTCCGAAGCACGAAAGAGCGATATGAAACATTATTGGGCACCCATCCGATGGCCGGCTTTGCGAAATGGCAAACCGAGCGTTTTTACCACTGAGCCATCCTGACCTCCTCAACGATCTCTCCTAATCATCTCCGAAAAAAATCTTGGCAATTTGTAACGAATTGACAAATTGATGACTGATTTAGGTCAATAATTCATTTTAAAATCCAAGAGTGTGGCGTTGCGAGAATTATAGACACTATACCTCCCTACTGCTAGATACAGGATTTCCCACAAAAAATATAGCTTATGAAGAGATAAGGCCATGAGCCACCACGCTGGCTTACCTGGGTCCTGGTTGATAGGTCTTAACGACGTATAAGAACCGGGACCAACGGCTCAACGTGCTTAAGCATGGAGGAACACATCATCATCATCTCAGCTAAACGACGTCCACTGCTGGACGTCTGCCTCCTCCAAGGATCTCCACAACGACCGGTTTTGCGCTGCTCGCATCCAGCGGTTACCCGCGACCTTTCGTTGATCCACCTTGTCGAAGGAGCACGAGATATTTGATAGCGGTCACCCATCCGATGACCAGCCATTGCTATAGTCGCTTAACTTTAAATATTGCAAACCAATAGCGTCACAAACCCGCCTATAAAACAAAATTACTTTAGGCAATGCAAATAAAAAAAAAACTAGTAGTAACGAAGTAAAAAAAATGTCGACATAAAAGTTACAATAATTAAACAATAAATGCTTACAATTTGTGACCATCAGTACATATATCACTGAGTATTATTTTGTTAATTAATATATTTACAATACATTATCGTTACAAAATTAAATATAATATAGCACAAGTTGAACAAAATCACTACATCGAGAAATGGAGTAAGTGGCATCATTAATTAGCACTATAAGCGGACAGGCCATAATGCGTTCGTGACGAAAAGACAACTTGAAAATTGTTTGGGTATTCTTACCAAGAGATGGCGCACTGTAGAAGTGTTTTGGTGCGTACTATATAAGCAGCCCAATATTTTCATTGTATAAATCCGATCCGATCCGATCCGAACCCTTCGGAGAATCTAGTAGGGCACGGGGACGCGCACTAGTGCGTTTTAGATTCGTTTCACACGGCTTGAGGGACCCTTTACGTTCCTCGCCGCCGGCCCAAAAAAGCCCGGTGAAGCTGAAAATGCCGTCTGAGGCAATCGGCAATCTCTCAAAAAAAAAATCTATAAACCCCCCGCCCGATCCTCTAAATGCCACTACACATTTACAGAATACACTAAACATGCACACTAGTTTAGGCCCAAGACACCGCACTCGTAGAACAAGGGTACGAAGAACCGGTTCACACGCGCTCTACACCAGGTACAGGCATGTACCTGGGCGCTTCTCGCCTCCACCACGGCCCGGTCGACCCGAGCCGAGGTCCGAGCCTTTAGAGGCGCTAACGGTTTGTTCCGCTCCCCGATCCGATCCGAACCCTTCGGAGAATCTAGTAGGGCACGGGGACGCGCACTAGTGCGCGATGCCGTTCCCTCTAGAAAACCTCCGAAGGTGATTCGTCTCACACGGCTTGAGGGACCCTTTACGTTCCTCGCCGCCCCCAAACAAGCCCGGTGAAGCTAAAAATGCCGTCTGAGGCGATCAGCAATCTCTCTCCAAAAAAAAAATAATACAAGCTCAACAGTACATCCAATAGTTTTATTTTAACACATTTTAGTCTTTAGCAATATTTAAATACTCAAGCTCAACTTGTCACCTCGTAAAATTTCAATTCTATTTTATTTCGAACTCTGTGGTGCTTGGTGTTACTATGACCCAATATCTGAAAGTCCTGGGTTCAATTCCCATGTCGGGTAAAGTGTGTTTCGTATTTTTCAATAAATAGCCATAGTTTACGATCACCAACCCGCATTTGGTGGTGATTAAGCTATCCCCATCGATTGTAGCGATGACTTGAATTTCAATGATGCGAGGCCTTTGTCCGGCAGTGGGACAGTATTATAGTCTATTAACAGGCACGGCATCGAAAGAGCAGCCGGGTATGAAACATTCCAAATCCTTCCTTAGCGAAAACGCCTTAGGACGGAGTAAGTTCATATGCGGAGGCGGTAGACGGCAGGCCCGACTAACCATCGGTGCTTTGACAGGGCACTATGCCACAAAACAAATGCTTCACACAATGCACCTCTCAACAAATAGTTTGTGTAGGGCGTGTGGAGAGGAAACGGAGTCGATGCAGCACCTACTGGGTGACTGCGACTCTCTGGCTAGGAAAAGAATGGGACTCCTGGGGTCGGCCCATCCGAAACCGGAGGACTTCAGGCTCTTCGCGCTTAAGGACGTTGTCAAACTTATGGCATCTATCTTTACAGGGGAGGAAGAGTGAAAGGATGGGGTTGCACAAAAGATCCCGATGGGTCGAGGTGTTACTGGGAGAAGGAAACCTGAGCAGGCCCCACTAAGATAAGATAAGATAAGATTATAAGTCTATTAATTTTACTTTTAAATGTGAAAATTGTATTTTATATTTAAATTGCTTTCTTAATTAATGTTATATTCTTCAACCAATTCTCAAATATAGTGATCTTGCGCCAATCATAACATTTCTGGGGTTCGTAAAACAATATATTATCCCCTATTTCCAACGTTATTGATACAAACTAATAATTATTACATGTCTCGCATTTGGATTGTTTAATGGGGTTTGTACACAGATGGCGCCACAAGCAACTATTGCGTCCATGGAATCGGAGATTGCGTATTATGAAATAATTGCCGAATTAAATACATATCTACCCGGGTGTCTTAGTGATAGAAAAATGCGACTATGCGACTGGTAATTATTTGACGAAGACATAATACAGTTCAAAATATGGCACCAATAAAAAAATATTTTTTGTTTTATGCGCTGCTTTTTCAAGAAATTTGTATGTTTGAAAACGGATAAATGATCTCATGTAAAATTGATCACAGCCCTGTTAATTTATTTATAAAATATTTTATTTCAAATTTCCAAATTGTTCATAAATAAAATATTTTATTTTCAGACCCTTTATTTTCTTCTCGCAATCCGGAAAAAGAAGCCAATTTCCGTACGTGTACGGAATTTGACCCATTTCGGCAGTAACCTCACATTGCGGACAAAAAAATCTTAACTTCCGAACATGTACGGCATCTTCCGGACATGTGCGGCATCTTCCGGACACCCGTTGTACCAACTAATCAAGGTTAACAGCTGTGATCAAAGTAATACATGATTCGAAAATAAAACCGTTTCATAATACGTTTAACGCAAACTGAATTCGGTGAACCTTTAATGAAAGCAGTCTGCATATCGGACTACCACAAACTGTCAAATTTGCTCAATAGACTTTGAGCTTTATATCTTAGGCATATGATTGAATATTTATAGAAGAAATTTGACAGTTTAGGATAGGTTGATGTGCTGCCGTCTATCTGTACGTTATCTATAATACAAAATGGCTATAACATCTTTCATTTGCAATAAGTTATTTTACAATTCAGCAATCCATACAAGATTCAAAGTGTTAATTCTTTCAAACCAATAAGATAAAGATAAGATAAGATCAATTAAAATAAATAACTTTTGACCAAAAAAACTACATAAACACACTCTTATCACTAAGAGTGATTTCTTCCAAACAACCTTTGGATGGACAAGAAAGACAAAACTTTCTATGCTAATGGGAAACACAGAGATTACTGACAAAATAAACCCTTTTTTTAACTGAATTTATGTGATTTGAAATCACAAAAAATCAGATGTCAAAAGCTATTGCTATAGCTAAGCTATCAAGTGTATAAAGTTTCATTAAAATCGACAAATAAATTCGAAAAAATAAGGACTTAAAAGCTTGCATCGGATACCGAAAATTAAAATGAATCAACCATTTACATACAACAACCAATCCATACGTTAAGTAATATTAAATTACCTTTACAAACAATCAATAAATATTTTGGCGTTTAGCACGTCTGAAGCCATGATATGTCCAACTAGGGCAATGGCACCACTTTTCAACAGGTACCAGGAACGTATCGACACTTTTTTAAGTCTAAAAAAACCGGGGTCAGCATTGACTTTTAACTTTTGAATACGAACTTTGAAAAAATTGAAAGCTCCCTTGCTCTCATCCAGTAACATTCTATGTTAATATTTGGTCGAGAAGTGTCGATAATTGGTTCCTGTGTCGAACACTGTTGCCACTTAGTTAATATACTATTGAAGCGAACATAAATATTATAACATTACATGCGTAACAATATACAATTTTACACCGCCTTTAAACTACGAAAAGAAAAAAAAATTGTTCGCGCCTTTTTTGGAAGCATAGACGTGGCCAGCCAGAGACAATCATAAGAGTTTTGTGGAAAGTAAAACTCCTTTTATAAATGCTCGATTGTTCAGAGGCCGATAATAGAACAAAAGTTTAAAAAAAAAAACACTTTTTAGCAATTTCGCCTTTGAGGTAAGATTAAATACAACACTCTTAATGTATTGCTACGTTTATTTCCAATCATACATACATTATACCCTCATACAATTCACATTTTTTTTTAATAGACAATTTCTACGTATACATTCCTTTTTAGATGTGCCCTAATTTTTTATAGTTACCATCGGTTTTGAAAATTTCGTAATTTTTTGCTTAGTTTTTTTTTTACAACAAAAATGCTTTCACAGCAATCGCAAAGCTTTACGTTCTAGCGACAAATAAGTTTTGAATAAAAAATATACCTACCTACCTATTTACAAATAATTTAATAGCGAAATTAATGTGTAATACTTACGTTGTGTCCGTTATCGTTACCTGGGTGGCATTTTTACCGGTACGCCTGCCACAAACTGTCGAATTTCCTCAATAGACTTTGAACTTAATGGTATATGGCATATGGTTGAAAAATTATTGAAGAGATTTGACAGTATTGGATAGGTCGAAGTACTGGCGTCTGTACATTGACTAACCGCTCTACGCAGATAGGCTAAAGAAACGAAGGCAAATAAAAAGTAACGATACTTTTCTAAATAATTTTACCAATTTCACTTTTCACAACTTCATAGCAATAGTTAACTGTGTAAGTTTATTTTCGGTTGAATTATATATTTTAAGGTTGTTTTTCAAAAACATGCTTTAATCACATAGCAGTACGGTTTTATAAATACTAATATTTATAACAATTTATATTTGATTTGGTTTTGAATGTTGACAATTTTATTTTATTAGATTTGTTTTTAAAAGATCTACTGCTCGGGATTCAAATCTTGTTCATATTAAGGTCATCGTTAAGCTAGCCTATATAATGAGTCAAAGTATTTTCAAATTGTAATTAAAATTGTTTGAAAATTAACAAATAAAATTATAGTGATATCCATTCTTGGGTCGCTAATAATAAAA
Organism: Eudonia truncicolella; assembly: GCA_949315975.1. Classification (NCBI taxonomy): domain Eukaryota; kingdom Metazoa; phylum Arthropoda; class Insecta; order Lepidoptera; family Crambidae; genus Eudonia; species Eudonia truncicolella. Next base: position 7,432,667 of record OX438854.1, read on the forward strand.
AAAAAATTATATAATGGCACATACACGATTAACAACATACAGAATAGAAATCAATTCCATTTAATTTACAAATAAACGAAAAAAAAAAAAGAAACATTTGGTAAAAGTATTTTTCTTTTTTTTTTTATCAAAAAAATAATTAAAAACCACAAAAGTGCTAAACCGATTATGATGCAGTTCTGGTTCGTTGGTCAATCACTAAAAATATATCTTAAAAGTTATATTTACGCTGTTAAGAAATAATACACGATATTTTTTTATAAATATGTTAGTTGCGTTCCAGTATATAATATACTTACGATTATTAGCTACAATATATTTACAAAACCTGTAATCTCCTTAATACCATTATTCTGATTACTTTTTGGAGAAATTATATTTGTTTTAGATATCAAAATGTACCAAAGAACTTAAATAATAAATATTCATAAAAACAACGCAAAATTGAAAAAAATAATGTTTACAGTATAAAAAAATTGTTTTATTTATTAAAAAGTAAATAAGAAATCAGAATTAAACATAGAGGCTGATCAAATTAAATACATATAATATATTTAATAAGTTTTAAAATACTTTTCTATGGTACATTTTTATATCTATAATGTAAAAAAAAAACCTATTATTTGTATGTTATTTCACAATCATTTATACTTGATAAGGTATATTGGCCAGGTTTGCACTGCTATAGATATATTTCTGATGGAAAAAATTTGATAAAAATTAAAATATTAGAAGATTTCGTTGTATATTATATACGAATTATCTAAGAATGATTATTGACAATAATAACATGTAATTAATAACTCAAATTGACATGGAAAACAAAAAATAAATCTACATAATAAATTGTTCAAATAGATATAATAATATAATTATTACTAATCTCACAAAGCCTCATTTTATATAAAGTTAATAATGAAACAAAACGCGAAACATATCTATAGCTTCGCTTATCCACTGGACGATTGGCCTTACAACCTTAGTCTTACAAAATGGCGTTTATTTACTTACAATCTATATGTATACGGTTCTAACAATATATAGTGTATACAATATACACGGTCGTATCAAGTCAGATGTACAAAATACAAATTTGAAGGAAAAACATATAATTTTTAATATTAAATATTTTTGAGGTGGAAAGAAATTTTAGAATTTAAATTAACACATTATTAATTTTACATTAATTAATATCTATTTGAAAAAAAAACATGTTTTGTGGAAATCCTTCACGACCTACTTTGCCGAGGCTCGCACGCCGACTTTGGGCGTCGCTAACTCTGAGGTACCCGGGTTCGATACCCGGTCGGGTCAATGTCGAAACCGAACTTTTCTATATTGTGTCGGGTCTGTAACTGATTTCCATGAAACGAGTGCTTTAGCTACTTACCTTGGGATCAGAACAATGTATGTGATGTTGTCTCATATTTAGTTATAATATTATATAATTATTATATTGAATAAATTAAAAATAGATAGATTTTGTCTAAATTTAATAACTTAGAATATTTTTCAAACGAGCTACAAGCTGATCAAAGACATTTTCGGTTTTCATGAAAGCGCAAATCCAAACATATACTGGTTAGTGAAGCGATAAACTTTTTAGCTGTCAAAACGATTATTTTTTAATAGAAATTGTGTGGAAATTTTAAACTATGACGTCACTATTGTGTTCCGTCTATTGAGTGTTTATTAAAAACTTTATAGGCTACAGAAAATCATGCGCAGGTCAAACAAAAAATTGGTAAAAAGACGTTTTAACGCTGTAAAGTGACGTCATTTATACGTTTAATGTTTTGGAATAAATTATTTTTGTAGATGTCACACTCGTGAACGGGTGCCGCCTGTGGAGGCTGGTATGCTCTTGCATACTTATCTTATTTTTAGTGTTATTCACTATAGTTTGACTCTGTTTTGCTTAAACAATTTTTGACTTTTACTAGAGTACTGTACATCGTGGAAATTGAAACTTTTACCTGGTGTAAAATTGTAAGATTTTTTAATTTGTTTTTTTTTACACATTGTGGTTGTCTTTTATATTTTATGTGGTTATTTGTAATGGACAATGTCGCCCTTTCTCAGTTCGTTGCCGGCTCTTCTCAGTATAAGATCTCCCGCCCTGCGTAGACTTACGAACGGATGGCATAGTGACATTCACAATAGCTACTTGTAGCCTAAACTGAATGATTTTAAATTTTTTTAATTCTATTTAGACAGTTCTATTGTAATATAGCTCTTAACACAAAGCGGTAAGGTACATCTGACTTGACACAACCGAGTAAATACCTAATTGTATTTGGCAGTTACTTAGTCGGCTCGCGCTTCGGACCTGCGGAGAGAAAGAGAGATAGAATATCATGACATCCCTAACATTACGTCACTCTAACAAAGAATTAGTTGTTAGCGAAGGTTGAACATTCGCTGGAGCCCTGGAGCGTTATTGGAAACGGCTAATTCAGCCGTTGGTCTCTTACACATTATAGATATACCCTAAAGAGGTACAAGCTGCTAGGGATGACTTGCGATTATCCGTTGAAATTTTTGCATACGGCTGGTTCAGCCTTCGATCTCTAACACATAACTCTGTACTAATGAGAACGGCTTGTTCAGCCGTCGGTCTTTTAACACATTACAGAGTCATCCTATAAGATGTTAGCTAGCCGCTAGCGATAAATCGCTCACCAACAAACCATCACCCGTTAACATTTTAACAACGGTAGATTCAGCCGTCGGCTAAAACCACGGCACACTCACCTAACCTGATAGTCTGTCGCTGCCGACGCTATTAAATAGTATTTACGACAACGGCCGGCTCAGCCGTTCGGCCTTCCAACTCACCCTACAGGAACAGTACGGGCCGTTCGCCGGCGCGCGACGAGCCGCTGGAGTGCGAGTGGGAACGTCTGGTTCCGCCGTCGGCCGCCACCGACGTCCCAGAGCCGCTGGAGGCAGACTTAGCCTCGCCTTCTCTTGTACCCGCTAAGGGAATAAAAAAATATATATTTATTATTATTCTTATTCTTTATTTATTTATTTTAATAATTATACAGACCACATCACGTCATCAGCTCATTTTATTTCCCCACTGCTGGGGCACGAGCCTTCCCTATGGATGGGTAGGGAGAACGGACCATAAACCACCACGCGGGCCATTGGCGGTTGTTAACGACTGCTAATGCAGCCGGGACCGACGGCAACACGTGCCTTCCGAAGCACGGAGGATTCTTCTGATACAGGATTATTCCCAATTACATAATAATAATTAAAAATCTAAATTAAAATATTCAAAGTCATACAGGTGCTCTCCCAATTGAGCTATCGTGGTTCTAACCAGCCCGCCGAAATTATTCAACACTATTTACTTTTTACTTTGAAAGCTTTCTTTATTGTTATTAATTTAATATTTTGACCAAATACTTCTTCTCAAACAAAACAAATATACAATTTTTTATTATTTTATTACTTTTGATTATAATCATATAATAATTATTATTACCTATTATTTTTATTGCTTTCGTGTCACATCTGTAATTATGATTGCATTTGGAATTATCAACTATTATATATAATGTTTACTCATCAATGATTTAATGTTAATAAATAAATCCTACTAATATTATAAACGCGAAAGTTTGTAAGTACGGATGGATGTTTGTTACTCTTTCACGTAAAAACTACTGAATGGATTTTAATGAAACTTCCCTCATATACAGACCATGACCCAGACCAGCATATAGGATACTTTTTTTTTTACTGTGTTCTTCGCGAACGAAGTCGCGGGCAACAACTAGTAAATTATAATTGGACATTTTATAATTGTGATTGCAAATTTTATTTTCTTACATTACTTGTAATGTAATTACATAAATATACCTACAATATTTCCTTCCTGTATGATGATGAATGTTAATAAAAATGAGAAGTGAGAAATGATACCTACCAACCCCTCGAGTATCTCAGTAAAGATGTGGGGCTTCACTAAGTCCTCACGCGGACTTCTTGAGAGAATTTGAAAAGTGACGTTGCACTGTTTCGTTTCATATGCCAACACTCATGCGCACTCACGAACACTTAACGGTTAATAATCCACCATTATTTCACATTAATATTCGACATAACACACATTTTAGAAAATAAAACAAAACAGCAGTAATGACACTTCACTTTCCACGATAGCATAGTTGGCAGTGCACCTGACCCGGCGTGTCATGGGGTGCGGGTTCTCATCCCGCTCGTGGAGTGTTTTCAACACTTTGTCTTTTTTCAATGAGATTTGAAAGATTTTTTATTATTTTTAGGTTTACACAGCACTCGTTAAAAAAACGTAACAAAGAAACGGAAACCAATTTGGTATACGCATAATTTATGTTCGTGTCTTTTAAATTTTAAGTGTGATGTACTTTAGGGCGTGTGAAGTGCGGGCGCACAGCAGCCTACCACAAACTGTAAAATTTCCTCAATAGACTTTGAACTTTATGCCCTAAATTTATGGTTGAAAATGTATTGAAGAAATTTGACAGTTTCGGGTAGGTTGATGTGCTGGCGTCTGTACCTAATAAAAATGACTTCTTTTTAAAAATACAACAAAAATAGGTAAATATATAATACTATAACATATCGTCGGCTAAAGTGTTTAAAAAATTTTTACTTTTTATTTTCAAGCGCTAATTGCTGCACTGAATTTAAATTCAATATTTATAAAATTTTATAAAATACAGTGAAAAGTGAGGCGTTTAATTTTTTCACTGTATTTAATAAGTGTTTAAAAAACTATTTTTTTTTCAAATGCCATTTTTATTACTAATTTCTGAACGCATCGAATAGCTCTCAAAGCTCTCAAGTCCTTTAAAGTTTCGTTGTTTCAGTTTAAAATGCTAAATAGTAAACCACGTAACGCCATTTTGTTGAAAGCAAACCACGCATTTGCCCCCGCTCAGTGCTCACGATACGGCGTAGTGACCGCATCTCAACAGAGAAGGATTTAAGACGGATTTAAAAAAAAAAAAAAGTTTTTTTTGTGCCTCCTGTAAAAATTAGATCTAATGGAGTTCCGACACTTGTATACGCGCGACGATATTTACGTACGCGCGTGCTCCTTCGCCGTGAGATGGTCCGAGCCCGCGCTGGAGCCGCCGCTGCCCGATAGGACGCTTTCCTCGCGATTGTACCTGCAATCGACCGACACAAACATTCATTCAAATTCGAATTCAAATCATTTGTTGCCTAACACATTGCAATGGTAAAATATTTAATAAGGTATTCATGTGACACCCTGCAAGGGCACAGCAACCGCATCAGGGGGGCTAATTACAAAATGTACTTACCTACTTATAATTATTATACAATATTATATAAAACTTGTATTAATAATTATTCTCTGTTTCATATAAAGGTTACTTGTTAACAATTTCAAACCATTTAAACAACTTAATAGAACAAATAAAAGAGAAAAGAAATATAATTAGGTATATTTTTGATAATTCAATTGATTTATAAATATTAATGTTATAATAATAATTGTGACATTGTTTTATGCAACTATTAATATAAATAATTTTTTTTTGTTTTGTTTATATAATTTTAACGCAAATTTTGTTGCGAAACAAATTACAAAAACATAAATGTTGAAAAAATTTCCACGAGCTGGATTTGAACCTGCACCCTTCTGACATACCGGGTCAGGTGCTCTTCCAATTGAGCTGTCGTGGTTCTAACCAGCCCGCCGAAATTATTCAACACTATTTACTTTTTACTTTGAAAGCCAAAGGCACCCATTCAATGTCAACAACTACCGTCATTAACACCCGTTCATAATATTTTTACAAATACTAAAGATCAGTTAAGAAGTAGGCGAGCTATTTATAAAATGTTTTTGTTTTTTTTTATATAATATTAACGCAAATTTTGTTGCGAAACAAATTACAAAAATTAATTATTATAGATTATTGTAAATGTCAACTAATGTTTAATAACAATATGCCCCAATATGACCAACCAATTTTAACACCAGCTATATTCTTAGCAAATATTACATATACAACGTGTAACGATGTTTGAAGCATCCTGGATCCTGCATATATATATAAATACAGTAATGACGACCTCGGTAGCCGAGTGGCTTGCACGCCGGACTTTGGGCGGCGCTAACTCTGAGGTCCCGGGTTCGATTCCCGGTCGGGTCAATGTCGAAAACGAACTTTTCGAGATTGTGTCTGGGTCTGGGTGGTTGTGGTACCGCCGTCGTTACTGATTTCCATGAAACGAGTGCTTTAGCCACTTACCTTGGGATCAGAACAATGTATGTGATGTTGTCTCATATTTATTATTATTATTATTATTATATTTCTATTCTAAAAAAAATAAACTTTTATTATGTCGGCGACATGCCGCTAGCATCGCTTAGAAACGACAAGTATAGTGTATACTTAGCGTGGTCTGCGCAGCCTATGCTCTATGGTGCGCGAAACGTCAACGGCAGTTGGCTCGGCGCGACATTTGAACGGGAGCGGTCGGACTCGCTTCGTTTCTAAAATCCATTTGCATCGGACAACTGTTTCTAAATAATGTAATTGTTTTAAATTTGTTTATATAATTTTAACGCAAATTTTGTTGCGAAACAAATTATAAATAGCTCGCCTACTTCTTAACTGATCTTTAGTATTTGTAAAAATATTATGAACGGGTGTTAATGACGGTAGTTGTTGACATTGAATGGGTGCCTTTGGCTTTCAAAGTAAAAAGTAAATAGTGTTGAATAATTTCGGCGGGCTGGTTAGAACCACGATAGCTCAATTGGAAGAGCACCTGACCCGGTATGTCAGAAGGGTGCAGGTTCAAATCCTGCTCGTGGAAATTTTTTCAACATTGTGTTTTTGTAATGTAATTGTGATATTAAAATAACATTAAAGTGACTGTAAGGTATACGAGTGCGTCTTTATTTTGAAGATCCAAGATGAACGGTGTTATCGGCGAATCCGAGTTTGCTCGACCGTCCTACCTACACAAACAAACCAACCCCGCTGCCGACATATATATATATCGATATATTTTCAGAGCATTCTGTACATATGTAAAGAGCACCCTGAATGTCCACTCACCCGTATACAGTCTGTTCGCTGGTGACGCAGGAGGTGTACTTGAACGGGATGGGTTGGTAGCCGTACGACCCCGCGTAGGGCATGTAGCCGGCCGCCAGGATGCTGGGAATAAACATTTTAATTACAAATAAAAAAATAAATAAACAAATAAACATACCAATCTAATCTAATATATAAAATTCTCGTGTCACGGTGTACGTTATTGAACTCCTCTGAAACGGCTCGATCGATTTTCGTGAATCTTAGCGTGCATATCGGCTAGGTTGGGGAATCGGACAACATCTATTTTTCATCCCCCTAAATGTTAAGGGTGGTCCATCCCTAAATTTTTTTTAGATTTTTGAAATTTTTCCAATACAAAATGATTTGTTTGTAGTGTTGTCATGGAAACTGTCAAAGCGGTACGAAGTCCGCCGGTCAGCTAGTCATTTTATAATTGTGGATGAAACTATTTTTATGGATCTGCTCGCGTTTATTTTACACATTAATTTGATATGTATTAAATACTAGTTGTCGTCCGCGACTTCGTTCGCGAGGACTACACTATCCCACAGGCACCTGTTACCGGGATAAAAAGTATCCTACGTCCTAGTCCGGGACATGGTCTGTCTATGTTCATCCGAATCCGTTCAGCCATTTTCACGTGATGCGCGGTCAAATAAACAAGACAAAAATTCTAAAACCGGTTGGCACGTGTTCCGTTATCGATTCTAAGTATCCCCCAGCCAACTTTTTTCGAATATCTTCCATGTACAGACTTTCGACCCTTATAGCTTTATTATATGTGAAAAAATGTAATGTTAATATTTGGTTCAATTCAGCAATTAGCACTTAAAAATACAAAAAGGGGCAAATTTGTGGTATTTCATCTGTAAAGATGAATCTGCACAGCCATCGGTTGCAATAACCGTTGGACAGATGGCACTGCTGCCGCTAAAAACCAGTCAAAGTCAAAGCAGTGACAACATTCAGTGCTTACGTCAGTGCTTACGTCAGCCTTCCCGGTAGCATAACCGCCAGTGCAGCCGCCAGGATTGCGGAAGACCTTTTTTTTTTGAGAGAGAGATTGCTGATTACCTCAGACAGCATTTTCAGCTTCACCGGGCTTGTTTGGGGGCGGCGAGGAACGTAAAGGGCCCCTCAAGCCGTGTGAAACGAATCACCTTCAGAGGTTATCTAGAGGGAACGGCATCGCGCACAAGTGCGCGTCCCCGTGCCCTACTAGATTCTCCGAAGGGTTCGGATCGGATCGGGGAGCGGAGCAACCCGAGGGCGCCTCTAAAGGCACGGACCTCGGCTCGGGTTGGCCGGGCCGTGGAGGAGGAGAGAACCGCCCAGGTACATGTCTGTACCCGGTGTAGAGCGAGTGTGAACCGGTTCCTCGTACCCTTGTTCTACGAGTACGGTGTCTTGGGCCTAAACTGGTGTGCATGTTTAGTGTATTCTGTAAATGTGTGGTGTCATTTAGAGGATCGGGCGGGGCGGAAGACCCAGGTTCGATTCCTGGCCGGGTCGTGTGGGCATTTAATTCTCTCACTATATTTTATAAATATTAATTTCAGTTTCAGTGCAGCAATTAGGACTTCAAAATGAAGAATAAAACAATAATTTGATTTTGATTAATGTTTAACCTGACAGGGAGACAATAAACGCGAGTAGATCCGTAAAAGTTGTTTCATTTCGATGTGCAGTGTTCGCGTAAACATTAGAAAACAATTTCAGATGTTTCACGCAAATTTTGTTGCAAGCAATTAATTATAATTTGTTAAAATTGTTGAATAGAATAGAATTTAAAAAAATGTTCACTAGCTTGCCTAATTATTAACTGATCTATACTAGCTTATACTAGTATTATAAAGAGGAAAGCTTCGTATTTTTGTTTGTAACGAATAAACTCAAAAATGACTGGACCGATTTAAAAAATTCTTTCACCATTAGAATGCTACATTAGCGCTGAGTAACATAGGCTATATCAAAAAACAAAAGTCCACCCGTGCGAAGCCGGGACGGGCTGCTAGTCTTTAATATTTTTATTATTTTACTAGCTGACCGGCGGACTTCGTACCGCTTTGACAGTTTCAATCATTCGTTATCCGCTTAAGAACACGCGTACCCCATGATGGACCCTATAGCAGCGCCACCTACCGGGCCCAATTGTAAATCTAAAACATTCTCGGATCCACTTGAACACACACAGAAAATTTCATCCAAATCGGTCCAGCCGTTTAGAAGGAGTTCAGTGACATACACACGCACAGACGATTTATCCTACTAATATTATAAACGCGAAAGTTTGTAAGTATGGATGGATGTTTGTTACTCTTTCACGTAAAAACTACTGAATGGATTTTAATGAAACTTTCCTCAAATACAGACCATGACCCAGACCAGCATATAGGATACTTTTTTTTTTTGCTGTCTTTGCGAACGAAGTCGCGGGCAACAACTAATATATATATGTAAAGATAAAGATTACGACATTATCGATTGTTCAGTAACGTCAAAGTGACGTAACACCGCTGGCTTGCAGCGTAAACCACAAACTACTAGAAAAATTCAACGAGTCTTCTGGGGCCTCGGTAGCTCAGCGGTCTGGTAATTGGATCGGTAATCTAAGGGTTGTGGATTCGATTCCCACTCGAGGTTCCATGTTATCCCTAGTTTTAAGTTAGTTTCATAAATAACTAATATACAAATTGTATAAGAAAAAAATTTAAATTAGACTGACGGAGCAATGATTTAAAAAAAAACACACTGTTACAAAAACAACATCTGATCATAATAGTTAATGACGGTAGTTGTTGACATTGAATTAATTGGCGCCTTTGGCTTTCAAAGTAAAAAAAGTAAATAGTGTTGAATAATATCGGCGGGCTGGTTAGAACCACGATAGCTCAATTGGAAGAGCACCTGACCCGGTATGTCAGAAGGGTGCAGGTTCAAATCCTGCTTGTGGAAATTTTTTCAACATTTGTGTTTTCGTAATTTATTTCGCGACAAAATTTGCGTTAAAAATTATATAAACAAAACAAAAACATTTTAAAACACACTGTGTGTACATATGTACAATTGTTACACTCACTTGGGGTTAGGCAGTGGCGCCAGCGTGTCGGAAACCATACTGTCGGTCTCGCCGCTGCGCAGGCGCATCGCCGCCAGTTCCGCGCACAACTCGCCGGCCACGTAGTAACATTGCTCGGAGAAGGTGATCTTGTTCACCGTGTGGCGGATGAAGCCGGCCTGAGGGGGAAAAGAGATATTCGTCATCATCATCATCACCAGCTCATTTCATGTCCCCACTGCTGGGGCACGAGCCTTCCCTATGGATGGATAGGGAGAACGGGCCATAAACTACCACGCGGGCCCAGTGCGGTGCGGTGGTCGTTAACGACTGCTAACGCAGCCAGGACCGACGACAAGACGTGCCTTCCGAAGCACGGAGGAGCGAGATGATAAGTTTTTGGTCACCCATCCGATGACCGGCTTTGGCGAAAGTTGCTTAACCTCAGCACTCGCAGACGGGGCGCGTTAACCACGTTATTAAATCCTTTTACACTAATATGATAAAGTTGAAGCTGTTTTTTTGTTTGAACGCGCTAATCTCTTAAACTACCGGTCGGATTTGAATAGTAGATTATTAACCAAGGGGATAAAGCAGTGTCTTCTGCCGCGGGTGACGATTTAAATCGCGAGCGTAACGAAGGACTCGAGGTTCACTCCCGAGCGTAGCGGGTTCGCTCGTGATTTAAGACGAGTCCTGAGTGCAGCGAGGGATTTAAGTTCACCCAAGACTAAGACACCTTTATCACCGAGGAAAATACTCTACTTTTCGTACCATTTGCGAAAAAATGAACACAATAATAATATGAGATAAGCCTTTATTAAATAAATATAATGACAATTAAAAGTAAAAGTTAACATTCGAAACATTGGTCCAATTATTGATAGAGAGAGTTACATTTTTGTTTGGTACATTTATTGTTGATGAGTTGATTTGAGTATTTTCGTACCACTTGCTCAAAAAAGTGACATTCTATGCCACAAAAAGCGAACATAACAATAGTCATTTTTAATCTGTTAAAAACGGAAAGAAAATTGTACTGAATTTCATTCACCTCTAGGGGGAGAATGTGATTTAAATTTGGAATACTTACCGAAATTTATACTGAACTACATCTGTGCTTACACCATTGAGTTTGTATATAAATACTCAAATCAACTCGTCAACAATAAATGTACCAAACAAAAATGTAACTCTCTCTATCAATAATTGGACCAATGTTTCGAATGTTAACTTTTACTTTTAATTGTCATTATATTTAATAAAGGCTCATCTCATATTATTATTGTGTTCATTTTTTCGCAAATGGTACGAAAAGTAGAGTATTTTCCTCGGTGATAAAGGTGTCTTAGTCTTGGGTGAACTTAAATCCCTCGCTACACTCAGGACTCGTCTTAAATCACGAGCGAACCCGCTACGCTCGGGAGTGAACCTCGAGTCCTTCGTTACGCTCGCGATTTAAATCGTCACCCGCGGCAGAAGACACTGCTTTATCCCCTTGGTTAATAATCTACTATTTTGCATTTGATAGCCCAATTTTAGTGGAAGGCTATAGGCTGTTTAACATCACGCTATGACCCTTATAACACAAGACATATGCAGAGCTGAGCTTATCTCTCGAAGAGTTCTCTTCCAACTGTGGCGTGGATAAGAAGTTTGGGGGACCCTACATATACTTTTAGGGCTACCGTTTACCTTACAGTACCATACAGACCAACACATCCCATTCTTCGCCTAACTACGACCACACTATTAGCGACAAAATCAGTCACTTTCTTATAGTTTCATAGGTTGAAGAATCAAAATAAAAAAACCGGCCAAGTGCGAGTCGGACTCGCGCACGAAGGGTTCCGTACCATTATCTATAAAAGACGGCAACAAAAATCATGTCTGTCGTATGGGAGCCCCCTTAAATATTTATTTTATTCTGTTTTTTTAGTATTTGTTGTTATACCGGCAACAGAAATATATTATCTGTGAAAATTTCAACTGTCTAACTATCACGGTTCATGAGATACAGCCTGGTGACAGACGAACAGCGGAGTCTTAGTAATAGGGTTCCCGTTTTACCCTTTGGGTACGGAACCCTAAAAATAGGTTACCAATCGAAAAACTAAATCACAGCGACAGACGCTTAACAATCACAATCACTCCACCAAACGCATATGTCGTACATTATCCTAGCATACACCCTACCAGCGACGACATAACAAAAAAAAAAAAGACGGTCACCCATCCCAAACCCGACCTCACCAACCGACGCTTAACATTCACGATTAACCCACCTTGAGCATATGCGACGCGTATTTCCTCGCGTCGCGTCGATCCGCGATCCCCGCCACCTGCTGCAGGATCCAGTCCACCACATCGGCTCCAATGAAGGCGTTGGGTATAGTGATTTTCAACCACATACGATCGCGGATCTCCAGACCTTGGGGGAGAGAAAAAAACACTATTTAATAAATAATACTTACAATCGGGGCTTTGAATACTGTAAAAAAATTATCGTATCGTATCGATACTTCTGTCAAACGGAAGATACCGGTACAAAAAAAAGTATCGGTAAGCTTGGTATCGTTACGTTACCTGGCAATTTTACCGGTAAATTAATAAGCTAACCGCTCTACGCGGATTGGCTAAAACGCAATATTTAACGAAAAATGTACGATACTTTTCTAGATAACGTTACCTGCATTACCGGCACCAAATTACCTCTATAGAAATAACGTTACATACCGGTACTTATAGTGGGAATTTGGTAATGGTATCTGTATCGGTATAGCCCTGCTTACAATACAATATGTTAAAACAAACTGTGTCCGACTGGAAAGGGGCATATAGAATAGAATAGAATACTTTATTGTACACACAAAAAATTAATATAACATATGAATATAATATAATAAGATTTCGGCGGGCTGGTTAGAACCACGATAGCTCAATTGGAAGAGCACCTGACCCGGTATGTCAGAAGGGTGCAGGTTCAAATCCTGCTCGTGGAAATTTTTTCAACATTGTGTTTTTGTAATTTATATCGCAACAAAATTTGCGTTAAAATTATATAAACAAAACAAAAACATTTTATAAATAGCTTGCCTATTTCTTAACTGATCTTTAGTATTTGTAAAAATATTATGATCGGGTGTTAATGACGGTAGTTGTTGACATTGAATTGGCGCCTTTGGCTTTCAAAGTAAAAAAGTAAATAGTGTTGAAAATTTCGGCGGGCTGGTTAGAACCACGATAGCTCAATTGGAAGAGCACCTGACCCGGTATGTCAGAAGGGTGCAGGTTCAAATCCTGCTTGTGGAAATTTTTTCAACATTGTGTTTTTGTAATAATAAGATTTGTTTTGGAGAGTCATATGAATCAGATTCGAACCCCTCTTAGAATGGACACCTAGAATGGACTCTTAGAATGGACACGCACTAGTGCGTCCCCATAAAAGCTCGGTGAAGCTGAAAATGTCCAGTGGCAATAAGCAACTCTCAAAAAGAAATAATCTATGATTGATTGAATTGAATTTTGAATTTTATAATAAATAAACAAATAAAATCTCCAACAGCACTCACCCGAGTCCGGCCTCAGCATAGCTCTCACCACTACAGCCATGTCCATATGCGTGGATAACGTCTCCCCGGCGGGCACGGTGCTCGCGTCCGATACAGAGGAGACGGGCAACGCGGACAGGGAAGGGGGCGGCGGGGGGTAGGCCTCCCTTAAGGCTTGCGTGTGGGCAACCCATGCGCCTGGTAACGAAGATACGAAAAAAATTATAACTAGTGGCGTGGTCAATGATCGAAATTCAAGCATAAATATATACCATTACAATAGTATTTCAATCTATTAAATAATAATAATAACGCCTCAGTGGTCTAATAGTATAATTATTGGCTTTTTTTATAATAAACTTGTATTTTTATTTTATAGATAGCTCGACAAATGACTCCATCCCACCTGATGTTAAGTGGAAATGGAGTCCAGACGCGAAGATAACTGGTGCAGCGTGAAAACAAACGTAGCATCAGTCAACCTCACTTTGCCGGCCCACAAGGTGCTTCTTCACGCCTTGTTTGAAGGACCCCATATCATAGGAAGGAGGGAAAACGTGTGCCGGTAGACTATTCCATCTTTTGGAGGTGCGACAAAGAAACGAGTCACCAAATTTCTTTGTGCGCGATGGGATAGGGACAGTGAAGCGGTGACTTCGGAGAGCATCACGTGTACTCCTATGAAGGAAGGGAGAAGGTGGGGTGAGGTCAAAGAGCTCTTCAGAGCACTCGCCATGGTATAAGCGGTAATGTTACAATACAGGAGAAAGAAACTGCCCTTGCCGAGTTTCTTGTGGGTTCTTCTTGGTACTAGGTCTCCACCAAAAAGCACTTATAAAAGTTCATTTTGAATTAAAAAAAAATAATTTTGAATTAAATTTTGGTAAAGCACTCGGCCCGATACCCGAAGGTCACTTCAGGTTCAATTCCCAGGTCAGGTTCAAAATGTGTTTCGGATTTTTCACCAACCCGCATGTGGCAAGAAAGGTGATTAAGCCACTAAGCATTAATAGTAGTGATGACTCTTTCAATGATGAAGGTATTTGCCCAGCACTGGGACAGTTATAGATTATTTACTTACTTTACTTTTACAATAGACAAAACAATCAATAACTATTTCAAGCTTCACCATTCATGTTATGTCCCCACTGTTGAGGCACGAGCCTTCCCTACGGATGGTAACACCACAGTCAGAACGGGCCATAAACCACCACGCACAGATCAGAAATCAAAACATTTCACGACCTCCGTAGCCGACTGGCTTGTCCCGGGTTCGATTCCCGGTCGGGTCAATGTCGAAGCGATCTTTTCGATATTGTGTCGGATGGTTGTGGTCGTCGTTGATTCTGATTTTCATAAAACAAGTGCTTTAGCTACTTATCTTGGGATCAGAACAATGTATGTGGTGTTGTCTTATATATATACTAGTGGTCACCCGCCCGTTTCGATGTGCAAATATAATGGATCAATGAATGCTAATCAAAATAATTATTAGGTTTTTTTGTAGATAATCATTTGCACAATCTCATTTTCATACTACATACAAATTTTCATCAAGAACCATCACCGGCCCGCTTAAACTTGTGAATAAAATTTAGATATAGATATAGTATATATATATTTAATGTGTTTACCACTGTGCCATTAAACTCCTAACTTTCCTTACCAGGGTCTATAGGCCTGACGGGCTCCGTCCTGGGTATCGTGAAGTATCCTTTTGGGTTGGGGTCCCAACACTTGGCCACAACCAGCTTTATGGGCCCCGGTTTCTGCACAACCTCTCTTAGTACTCTCACTGCTTCATCATTTGTCATGTCTTCAAAGTTTACATCGTTCACCTGGAAATGTTAAAATAGCATTTTAACAATACAATTTATAGAGTTACCGAAAAACACAAATAGTACAGGATAGAAAGTTTATTATTATTACTAGTGGTTGCCCAGTGGTTGAAGATAGACTGTAATCCATAAGTTTCTTTAGGCAAAAATGTACCTCAATTATAGTCTATACTAATTACTAATATTGTATTTTTTTTGTAACAAATAAACTCAAAAACTATTGGACCCATTTAAAAAATATCACCAAGAGAGTAATCAGCCACAGTATCACAGCAGAAACCAACCGAAGATGGAAGGTCTTGACTGGCATGAGACAGTCGTAGATTTTCATCAAGGGAATGGACAAGAAAAAGACTAGCAAACTGATGGGACTCTCCAGAGAGAACATGAGGCTAGTCATAGAGATCATAACAGGACACTGTCCAGACATAACAGACATCTGACAGTGATAGGAGTGAAAACCGACCCCAAATGCCCGGAGTGCACGGAAACAGAGGTGACCAGCCTCCACCTACTAGCTGAGTGCCCTATGTAGTCACTGATAAGATGGGAGCTCTGGGGGTCGGACACGCTAGACATAGAAGACCTGAAGAATCTGAAGGTGGAACAGATAGCAAGATTTACCAGAGAGACCAAAAGATTCAATGGAGCGCTGTGAAAGCTGGATTAACCTTAGTTCCCTCAAAGGGGAGAACGGGAAAAGGACGAAGTGGCCCACGGATAGCGCGGGTGGATCGTTCGTTCGGCTGGCGACGTCCCTACAAGAAATATATATATAAATTCTTAAAAAGAAAGGGCCGCTAGTGTTTAATATTTAGGCTCAAGCGCTTGCACTCTTGGCCATGAAAAATAACAAAAGAACTTTTATATTATATGTCCTTGTTTTATGGACCCTAATGGGCTTTTGCATAATTCTGCAAAAATCACATCTTTAGAAGATTCCATCTATTCCAGTATGTTTATTTTTGATGATGTAGTCTCATTGTTAATATCATAAGAGACAGACTAATACGTGTTTGTCATTGACATATTTCAATCATTCACATTTTATTATTGATTTTGTTTATTTACTTTAATGTATTTGTCTCCGCATTAAATCTTACTATGCCAAATCTCACACTACTCTGTGTGATAGGGTACAGAGTTTTCTCTTCATGTATATTAATACATAGATAATTGAGAGAGAGAGAGAGAGAGAGAGTACATCATTTGACAAGGTTGTTATTTCATTTATCAATTGGAGCCATGGTCCTCACCCATTGGTAGTAGATTGTCCATCCTTATTAATTAAGAATGACAAGACCACTATACTTGATTGATCTTGCACAGTCAAAATAGAAGGATAGTCTTATTGCATACACTACAGAATTGAAAATTGCATGACAGACATTATTATGTCACTCACTCACTTAAAACTTTTTGGATGTGTTTAATGCAAGCAGAGATTCATATTTGTAGTACAATATGTATGAAGTTATTATGATCAATAGATGAAATTAATGTTAGTTGTTCTGTGTTGTTATTAATAACTGACATCAAGCCTACATCAAGTTATATCAAGTGGAAGTCTAGTTCAGTGGTTCATCAACTTTTAGAGTTCAGAACACTCACAAAATCCCATTTATTTTAAAGAACTCCACATCAAATGGCAACAAATAAAAGACATTGCAATTTAAAATGAATAACAGTTTTGTGGAACCCTTAACATGAAATGGAAAGTACTTTACAAATTGAATGTTGAGTGATTGTTTTTTTGCTGCAATTATTTTGACTTTTTCAGACATGAAAATGTGAGGTTTAGAGATAAAAGATCTCATAAATATTTGTACAGTAATCCAGACTAAACATAACTTATTGTTTGAGACGACACTCAGACCAAGTTACCTGTAATATCATGTCACCCGGTTCTATCCGTCCATCCAAAGCCACAGCACCACCTTTCATGATACTCCCAACATAGATACCACCGTCCCCTCCCTTATTTGACTGTCCAACTATAGAGATGCCAAGAAAATTGACAGTGTCCATATTCAAAGTCACTGTAATAATGTGCATAGACATTGTAGAGTCAGTTATTGAGGAGTACGAAGATGTGCGCGACATGATCTGTGGTCGTTTGCGTCTTCGTTGAGGTCGCTTTCGCGAGCTGACTTGTAAATGTGATACGCTGCTGCATTCTGTGAGCGCTCTGTCCACAGACGCGTTGGTATGCCTGCCAGTCGTCGTCGTGATCTCAGACTGGCTGTCGAAAAGACTAGTAGAGTCTAAATCTGAGCTGAGAACCGAAGCAGTCTCATATTCGAGACCATGGTTGCCGTATTTGGAATGTCCGTTTATTCTAAGCCCTCTGTACTTGTATTTGTCACAAGACGCTCTGTGGCCCGGCCTAGAGCTAATAGTACTGTCTGTGTCCGTGCAAGTGTCTCTTGTAAGAGGAACAGTGGGCGCTCCGTGATGGTTCTGCTTGCCTTTCCCTGCATTGCTGTCTGTACACTGAGAAGCTCCGTCTGAGGGGTTAGAACCCTCGGCAGACACTAACCACGACACAACACGACCGTTGAAACAAGGAAGGTGCGCGTTATCATCAACAATTTCTTCCTTCACCACACCGAAATCATCGTCCATAGATTTAAAGAAAAACTTGTAGTTCGGCCTATTCAATTGGTTCTTGAAGTCCAGCAATGTAACTTTCTCGGGCGATATTGGGATTTTAACTAAATACGGTGTTTCCTCGTCGTCTATGTAATATATTACTTTTGTTTCCTCCATTTTCAATGCATTTATTTATTCTGGAATAACAACACCCTACGATCTATAAATATCAGCGGCCATCACAAATATGGCGATAAACAGGTTCCTCGATTTGACAATACGTGGCGCCACAAGCGCGTGTTGTTTTTATTTACGTTTGGATACACATATAAAAAGTACACAAGAAAAATAATTAACTTTTCATACATGATTGATTTTTGCATTAATTCATTTTTATTTCATTATAATAATTTTCATAAATTTTGAATTTTTAACTCTAATCGAAACAATTGCAATTGAATGCCATTGCCATTGAAAGATATGTGTCAGCATACTGCCTTAAAATTACATTCTCTTTGTTTGTTTGACGTATGTCCACTGACCTCTATTAAAATAGAGGTCAGTGCGTATGTCTGTCTGTGCCAGACATTTTTGAGATGACTTCTTGGCGGGAAAGTGAAGAGTCATGTTAGCGGTTTTGTTTTATTTTCTAAAAGTGTTATGTCAAATATTAATGTTAAATAATGGTGGATTATTAACCGTTAAGTGTACGAACACGTGAGTGTGCATGAGTGTTGGCAAATGAAACAAAACAGTGCATCGTCTTTTTTTAAATTCTCTCAAGAAGTCCTCACGCGGACTTCGTAAAGCCCCACATCTTTACTGAGATACCTACTCGAGGGGTTGGGGGGTCTACCATTCCTCACTTCTCATTTCTATTATCAATCATCATCATCATCAGGAAGGAAATATTGTTTATAACTTATGACATGGCAGCATGGTCTATGACGTAGCCGGTTCAAAGAGACTAACTACACTTAAAAAATAAAAGTAGACATTTTTGAATTTGAGCCCGTTGTAAACAAAAACGATCCGTTGAAGTTTATAACAAATTTTGTTCTAAAACATTGCTAAAATGGGATTAGAAATGAAAGAGCCTTGGCTTTCCCCTGTTTCTGAACAGTTGGAAGCATTTTGCAAACGCGTGGATGGTAAGAATAAGGAAAATCAGTAAGTAACATATACCGTCTTGTCGAACAAAAGTTTTTACAATTTGTTTTGCAAATTACAGAGAAAATAGAGAAGGAACAGCAACAGATGAAGGCTTGTAAGAAAAAGACAGAACTAGAGATTAAATTGGCACATGAAATTAAATTAAACGTAAGTTTTATAGCTAATATTGTCATGGTTGAACACTTCTCTTTTAAACGCACATTCTGAGCACTCATTCGGACCAGAATTATGTTCTTATCTTTAACTTTAGCCTCAATAATTTTTTCGACATATTTCGTGTTGTTGCATCCAGAATGAGTTGAACGAGCGTCTATCCGAGCTATCTCGGCGCGGCAACGAGCTAGATAGAGTGTGCGCTTCCTTCGAGTCACGACTCACCATCGCGGATAGCGATAGGAACAGACTAGACAATGCCAAGTGAGTTCTGAGCCAAACTGCTAATTTTTAAAGCGCTTGCTTCATTGAATCATTCTGGCGGCACAGAGGGATAGTGTAGCTACATACTTCTCCCACATAGCCATATGTCTCTGGGCATGGTGCTATGTAGTTGTGGGATAAAATTTTACTAGAATGTCGACCAGCATCAGGAAGCTCGAGTGGGAGGGTAACTTTACAGTGACGTAATACTGCTGGCTTGCAGCGGTAATCACAAAGTACTAGAAACATCAACGAGTCTGCTGAAGTCTTGGTAGCTCAGCGGTCAGCATTGGACTAATAATCAAGGGCCCTGGGTTTGATTCCCGCTCAAGCTTCCTGAGATTGGTGGATTTTTTCTAGTAAAATTTTATCTTGTGATGTCATGATTCCTGGTACCTTTGCTCTTTGTAACATTTCTATATTCACATTGTTTGCTCAATACCTGTAAATTCAAATTTTGTTAGTTGTGGAGCGTTTTTATTTTTTTGTAGCCTCCCCACAGGAGGAGTAGAAGCTACATCAACATATATTGCTATTACTATTAATAGCCAAGCAATCCAGAGAGGTAATGTTGCCAGCTTTCTAAGGTTTACATGAGCCCACACTTGGAAAATATCTTATAACCGCTCAACTGTTAATAACATATAACAATGGTTAAATCAATTGTTAGCGACTGGTGTCCTATTCGACAATGGAGGGGATAATTACTGCTATGTATTTCATTTAAATTTTTGTTTTTTGTGTTAAGTTTTGTTTTTTGTAGTATTTCTGCCTATATATATAAGTGCTTACCATGTTTTAACATGTACAATATATTGAATATAACAATTTGATTTTCTAGGGAGACATATCAGCTAGCTAAAGAGTTGACTGGCATCAGACTGGACTTTAGTGCACCGCCAAACGTTGCCAAGGGCTGTATCCTTTTACCATAGATATATTAAAAGAAAATCTTTAAGAAGGACTATGTCAAAAGAGAAACTGTTGTTTATGAGACAGTTAAAAATTTTCACTTATAATTTTGTTACTGCAAATAGCTCAGAAATAAAAAAATATTTTGTGATTGTAAGACACCTTACTTGGTTTGTCTTTAAGTGTGGGTACAATTCCCATTTCAAGAAAGAAACAACGGAAAGCACTTAACAATATAACAGGGAAACCAATGGTTTTGTTTTAAAGCTTTAGTTAGAAGAGCTATCACCCGGAGAGGTTCGAGATCCAACTAAGCCATCATCATCATCATCATCATCATCAGCCTTCCCTTTTGAAGTATATGGAATGGAGAACAGGCAATTAACTACCGGGCCCAGTGCGGTGCGGTGGTTGTTAACGACTGCTAATGCAGCCGGGACCGACGGCTTTACGCACGTAAAGCACCAACTTGGAAACCCGTACTTGGGAAGGCACCTTCCCAAGTGCGGAGAAGCTCCAGATGATACATTTGTGGTCACCCATCCGATGACTAGCCTTTGCGAAACTTGCTTAACCTTAGCAATAACTGAGCAGTCGCGTTGACCACTGCGCCATCGAGCTTCTAAATCAACCAATTAAAAGATCCGAGATCAAACTAAACATTCTTTTTTAAGTGTTTTTTGTCATAATCCATAATCTTCCTTAGCCCCTCCCCTATTAAAGATATTAAAAGCGAACGTCTGAAGCAACTCCACCCGTTCGAGTTCGCTGCGAGCTCCGATGGTAGCGCGCTCTGGACGTTGCTGCAAGCCGTCGTCATGCCAGAGGGAGACGAGAATAAAGCGCGCAACGTTTAGCCTAGCCAGTTTACGAGTTGCCTAGAAACAAAGCTTGAACGTGTCGTTTAAGAACTATCTAAGAACTAGGTTTTAACGTTCGGCCTAGCAAGTTTATTAACCGACTGAAATTGTTTTTTAAATTGTCGACTCTTAAGGGGGTGCCGTGAGAAATTTCGAAAATTTACGTGTTTTTTAGTGACTGGTGCTAGGCGCTGAATAGGTCATATACATTAAAAGGACTATTGTATTTTAGCTTGATCCCTTCACAAGGTCTTGGAATTTGAAACGAATACCCAGAAGCTGCATGAACAATACGTAAAAGCAATGATGTCTAAAAACTTATTTTTTCAAACTTTGTAAATATAGCAAATGAAACAATAATCCGACATGTTTGTATTGATATTCCGCAGGCCAATGTTGTCTAATTTTTCATTTAAAAAATATGAATATGAAAATATTGAGACTTTTATTATTTTTTACCCAAACGCCTATGATTTTACGAAAGTAAACATTGCTCCAATTAAATCACCAGCCTACTTTGTACAGCTGTTATAAGTGTGCGTGCGTTCAATTTATCATCAATCAATCGATCAAATTCATCCACGCGTCGATCGCTAGCTATATGCCCTAAACTCGCAGTTTTGCGTCCGCGCGGCACCCTCTTAATACCGATAATCTTGTAAGCCTAGATTATTTAACTTAGCCGTTTTATATAAATAATGTGTAATTTTATATGAACAAATATTGTAATTGTAATGACTTTTTTCTAATTGTAAATAAAAAAATATTATTACATAATCTTGTTTCATTTTAAATTACTCATCATTTTCGTAACGAGATATCTTTAGAACTATTAAAAACATTCTTAAGACTATTTCACTCGTAAAAAGCGGGAAGTATGCTTTATAGACTAGTATCAGACAGTTCTAAAAAACTGCAAAAGAATTTTTTTTTTTTATTTGACATACATGTACATGGCAGGGATTCGTGTCCATATGCCGAAATCTTACATAGTTTCTTAATTTCATTGTAATACATAAATAAACAATATTGATGATGATGAATGATAATAGAAATGAGAAATGATATTACCCCCCCAACCCCTCGAGTATCTCAGTAAAGATGTGGGGCTTTACTAAGTCCTCACGCAGACTTCTTGTGAGAATTTGAAAAGTAACGTTGCACTGTTTTGTTTCATTTGCCAACACTCATGCACACTCACGAACACTTAACGGTTAATAATCCACCATTATTGCACATTAATATTCGACATAACATAATTTTAGAAAATAAAACAAAACCGCAAACATGACTCTTCACTTTCCCGCCAAGAAGTCTGCAAAAGAATAGTCGTTCATGAATTGCCTAGTCAAATTAAAAACCAAAAATCTTATATAAAATTTATTTCAAGCATTATGGAAGACACTCTTAGCCTTCTTCTGCCGTATCTTCTTCTCCCGCTTCTTCTTCTGTTTCTCGGTGCTTCGCAGCAGCTGGAAGATGGCTTCTTCCTCATTCGCTTCGGATTCGGGCGCGGTGCTGCCCTCTACGGACGGTTTCAGACGTTTGCTTGGTGTAGGTTCTGTAGGTAGTTTGGTCTTTTTCGATTTCTCGCTGAAAATTGAATTTTTTTTTTTACAAAATGCAAAATTCTGACTTCAAAAGGCTGACGTAAGCACTGAATGTTTTCACTGCTTTGATTTTGACTGCTATTTAGCGGCACAGTGCCATCTATCCAACGGTCGTTGCAACCGATGGCCATGCAGATTCACCTTTGCAGATGAAATACCACAAATTTGATAACACAACGCTATAGTAAATTTTTACTTTTTATTTTTTAAGTGCTTTGTCCACTGAAGCTAAATTAAATATACTTATATAAAATTTATAAAATACAATGAAAAAACAGTTTTATATTTTATTTTTTTTAGTTTTTCTTAACAAAAGTACCATGATCCGGTATACCAACCTAACTGTCTCCATGGTATCGAAGAGCTGGTCCATCTCGTCAGCTATGACCTCGGGCTCCTCTTCCTCCTTCAGGTCTGGTTGGGCTACCTGACTGCGAAGGGGCGTAGCACCCTCGGTCTGCGCGAGCACGCAAGTCAGCTTGGAGGTTAGGTATTGCTGGGAAATTGAAAACAATTAAGTACTAGAAATAGATAATAACAATATACTTTGCCTAATTTTAGTATTGACCGACGTTTTTGGAACTTTTTATTTGATACATTTTCATAAAATTAATTATTTAATTATGTATACATAATTTGTATGTATTGTATAATTTGTATTTGTTTTTATTTGTTTTTATGGCATAGCCTATTTTGCTATAATATAGTAATTAGGAGCCTCGTAGTCATGCACGCGTATATGCCGGTCTAGGCTCGTGATTACTATGTCGCAGACACTTCAAACTCGCTGTTGAAAATCCCTGCATTCACTTCATCCATAAGCCATCTCCTCGCTCTCATAGTCATACTCGCGTAACTGTGCTGACTATAAGGAGGTCATATTTGGTGACTATGTACACTCAAGTTAAAATCCCTGCAATTCCCTAAAAATAACACCATCTCCTTGCTTTTATAGTCATGAACGCGGAACTGCAAGTTGAGATTCGTGCTGACTATGTGCCCACTATGTTGGTGACAATGTTAGACTGACTGTGATAGAGTCAACCTATTTACACCATCTCCTTGCTCTCATAGTCTTGGATTGGAACCCTTGTCCCTTAGTCTAATAGGTTAGCCTCACCATATACACCAGATGGTGCAAGCAGATCCTTGCAGTCATGCACGCGTATCTGCCGATTGAGGCTCGTGCTGACTATGGTGACTATACCAGTAGACACTTGACTTTACATTCGATATAAAAGAAGGCTATACTCACTCTATACACCATTTCCTTGCTCTCATAATCATGCACGCGTATCTGCCGGTCCAGACTCGTGCTGATGATAGACTCACCCTATACACCATCTCCTTGGTCTCATAGTCATGCACGCGTATCTGCCGGTCGAGACTGGTGCTGACTATGAGCCGACTATGAGGCACGGTGATTATGTCGGTAACGGCGCCAGTGCAACCCTTGAACCCTTTGTCGGGGCGCGAGTTGCGTAGGTCTACTTGATGGAGCTGGCCGCGGCCGAAGCCAACTAGGACTTGTCTGGCGATGGAAAGGGTTAATTTAAGTGGTTTAAGTGTTTGTTTTTAGGAAGATCAACATTTATTATAAATTTTTGACTTAACGGTTAAAACGATAAAAAAAATAAAAACAATTATTAAAAAAAATATAAGCTATTGAAAAGCCATCATATTAAAAAAACGGATACCCTGATAGAAGTAAAAAAAAATAATAAGTAGAATTACAGTCTAGTCTGCTTAAATATAGTAATATAACTTTTGTTTTAAATAATTCATAAATATATTATTGGAACCTAAATAGTTTCAAACGATAACCATGAAATCTAGACACGCGAAGTCAAGCCAAGTTTAAGCTAACAGAATTGGCGAGCCGCACCGTGTGTAATATTACGCGAACCATTTGGAGCCACTTTTGACCCCCTCATAACTCAAAAACTATTTCACATAAACATGTCAAGTTTGGCTCATATATTGAGACTTGCGAAATACATATGTGCTCCAAATTTCACAAACACAACTCAAACGGTTATTTAAATATTAACGTCCAAAAATCGTAATTTTTATCACTGACTGACTGATCAATAGATAGATCAAAACTCTAACTCGATCCAGATGACCTAGTAAGTTCAAATTTGGCATCCAGATAGGTAGTTGGGCGAATACAAAAGAATAAATCAGAAACTAGTACTTTTTTATCAATTTATTATATTTTTCAATGGGTGTTATTTAAACGGTTAGCAAAGTATTCGTATTTTTGTTAGCAAAAAAATGCTAGTTGGGCAGCAACTTATGGTCAGCAAATCTAATATATAAAATTCTCGTGTCACGGTGTACGTTATTGAACTCCTCTGAAACGGCTCGACCGATTTTCGTGAATCTTAGCGTACATATCGGCTAGGGTGGAGAATCGGACATCTATTTTTCATCCCCCTAAATGTTAAGGGTGGTCCACCCCTAAATTTTTCCAATACAAAATGATTTGTTTGTAGTGTTGTCATGGAAACTGTCAAAGCGGTACGAAGTCCGCCGGTCAGCTAGTCTATATATATTAATACGTGAAGCAAAAACTTTGTACCCCTTTTAACGAAAATTGCGTGGACGGAGGAGTATGAAATTTCGCACACTTATAGTTTATATAGAGAAGGAGTGCAGAATGTTAATATTTTTTTTTAATTATGCATAAAAAATACATTGAATCAATACAATTTTTTTTACCGTGCTGTCAGAGAGATACTGTCTGAAGTTTTATAAATCTTTCTGTTGTCAAAATGTTCTGTTTTACTGTAACGTTTCTGGAATCCAATTTAATTTAATTTAATTAATTCATTGTAAATTTATTTAATTCTTTGTAGTTTAATTTATTGTAATTTGATTAATTTATAGTTTTTTTTTTTTAATAGTCATTTTTTATTAATTTTTAATTTTGTCGTGGTGGCAAGTACGTATGTTTGCGCCAAAATTTTTATGTAATGCTGTGTGTACACGTTTTTTGGGTCTCGATCTAGTTTTAATCTATGTCATTTCTGTTGTCTACACTTATTTGATTGTTACCTGTTGTGTATGCCATTATAATAAATAAATAAATAAAACAAACATTACACACACTACCATGTATTTGACACGCACGCATATATTATTTTTTTTTAAGTTTAGTTTGTTCCTTAAGGAACCGGCTAAGGTCATCGACCATGCTGCCATGTCATTAGTTTCTTAATTTCATTGTAATACATAAATAAACAATATTATATTAATGATGATGAATGATAATAGAAATGGGAAGTGAGAAGTGATATTACCCCCCAAGCCCTCGAGTATCTCAGTAAAAATGTGGGGCTTTACTAAGTCCTCACGCAGACTTCTTGTGAGAATTTGAAAACTAAAGTTACACTGTTTTGTTTCATTTGCCAACACTCATGCACACTCACGAACACTTAACGGTTAATAATCCACCATTATTTCACATTAATATTCGACATAACACAAATTTTAGAAAATAAAACAAAACCGCAGACATGACTCTTCACTTTCCCACCAAGAAGTCCGCATATATTTATATTCTTTTCATAAATTTCAAAAATGGAAGAGGAGCGGCCGAAATCTGTCAATGCCAATCCAAACTCCCATTCTACCTTTTTTAATTTTTCATTGCTTACGATACCTACAATCCGTGCAGCCTTAATAAAATTACGGTCGAATTTCGACCACTGGGCGACCACTAGTATTTCTAAATCAGTCTGCAACTTATATCATTCTGCACAGCAGTGTTATGCCGCTCCCCCCTTCCGTGACTGGCCCCCGGTAAGCTGCGGTTCGCTCGGGGAAAAAAAATAACTTAACCTAACCAACGGTATGGATTTCTTATGCTGACCGATTGTATAATTCTGCTGACCAAATAATTATTTTGTAATACAAATAATGATGACAGCCGGTCTTTTAAGGTCTTCACGTGAATATACACTTATATCATATGAGAACTAGCCAAGTCAGACTTTGAACTTGGCACCCATTTAGATCTTACTTTTGTCGTTGAAGTCAACAACCAAGGCGTATATCATAATATTGAACCTGGCTCTCATTTCACAATTTTATTTTTGATGGGATAACAATAAGAACCGAAAAACCGGTTTTTATAATATTATGTGGACCCGTTCCACAAAACCGGTTTTTGGAACCGGAAAAACCCGGTAGATTACACACGCATACCTCTCGTCGAAGCTAGGAGTAATACAAGTGGCTGCCATTGCAAACTCGACGTTGACGACGGGCCTCCTTTGCGCGCGTGTGTCGTATAACCTGGATTTAAAACAAGAATCGGAATTATTTATTGGCCATAATATAAGAAAACGTCACATTAAGCAAGTCACTGCACATACTAATTTGTTTCTGATTTCCATGAAACGAGTGCTTTTGCTACTTACCTTGGGATCAGAACAATGTATGTGATGTTGTCTTATATACGTATACAATTATATTTCATTCAAAAAATACAGTTTATTACCCATACTGTGTACAAATTGTGCAGAGATGATTTTTTTTTTATATTAACGGGTAAGCACAGTGCCTTGATCTCACCTGATGTTAAGTGATGATAAGGCCAATGATGGAAGCGCACTTCACCCGGGGTCCTCAACTAGTGAGATACTGGCTATTTTATCTCTAGCTGGCGGAACACAACAAAGCTACAAACGTTGATGTTATGGCGACATATTTAGATAATATTGTGGTAGCTAGCCAGGCGGACAAACAAGCCCTACCACCAACCAAACCGAGTACACAAACATGTACCCCGTACAAACATGTACATGTTCCCCGCTGGGAATCGA
Organism: Eudonia truncicolella; assembly: GCA_949315975.1. Taxonomy (NCBI): domain Eukaryota; kingdom Metazoa; phylum Arthropoda; class Insecta; order Lepidoptera; family Crambidae; genus Eudonia; species Eudonia truncicolella. Next base: position 7,460,610 of record OX438854.1, read on the forward strand.
ACCGGGACCTCTGGGTCTAAACCGGTGGTCTTAGCCACTAGACCACAGAGGCGGCATGATAATAATGGATAAAAAACATTTAAAAAAAACAATATTCCCATACTTAACGGATATGCAACTCAAAAAATAGAGATATATATGTAAAATGTTTTTGTTTTGTTTATATAATTTTAACGCAAATTTTGTTGCGAAACAAATTACAAAAACACAAATGTTGAAAAAATTTCCACGAGCAGGATTTGAACCTGCACCCTTCTGACATACCGGGTCAGGTGCTCTTCCAATTGAGCTATCGTGGTTCTAACCAGCCCGCCGAAATTATTCAACACTATTACTTTTTTACTTTGAAAGCCTAAGGTTAACGACGGTAGTTGTTGACATTGAATTGGCGCCTTTGGCTGACCCACCTGACATATCCATGCCGTGAGCAAGCAGCGACCAGCCTCCCCCCCTCCCCCCTTAGGAAGGCCGCATCCCCCACCCACACGGGGCGCCGCAGCTGCAGCCAGTCGTGGGCGAGGTTCTTGGCGCTGAAGGTGGGTTCCACCTCCCCTATCCGCCATATTTTGAGGTCGTTTTCTTCACCACCTTTCAATATATAATAAACAAAGAGCTTAGTTTTAGAAGAGATTAAGTTTTATATAAGTATTTTTTAAGTTTATTTAAATAAAAAAAATATGTTTTTTGGATTTTTATTTTAGCTTTGTTTTAAGTAGGTATGTATTTAACAAAGTACTTATATCTATACTATTAATAAAGAGTTAACGTTTGTGACTATATTTGTATGTATGTCGGGGCTAATCTCTGCAACTACTGGTCCAATTCCAAAAATTCTTTCACTGGTAGAATGGTATATACCTGGTGGGTAGCATACGCAATCATTTTTCATAACTCGTTTTTAGCTTTTCGGAATTAAATATTTATAAAATACAGTGAAAAAATTAAATGCCTACCCGACCCAGCCAGGAATACCTACCGGGGACCGGGAACCGGGAACCGCTACCGGGAAAGCTGACGTAAGCACTGAATTTTTATTTTTGTTTTTTTATTTTTGACTGCTTTCTCACTGTATTTTATAAATATTTAATTCAGCTTCAGTGCAGCAATTAGCAATTAAAAATAAAATGTAAATTTTTCGGAATTATTTAAAGTAAATTGTTTACAAAAATTGTACATAATTTGTTAATTATTATAAAATTACTCAACTTAATATAACTGTAAAATCAAGAATGATGTGTCACTCTTAATCATAATGGAGCACATATCAGAATTTAACCAAATATTTTTTGTATCATATTCATTGTGTACCTATTTCAATAAATAAATAAATAAATTAATTAATAAATACAAACATATTTTTAAGATGATTTTTGTAAAAAAAAAATTGGTTGCCTGTAAAGTCGATATACGGGCGAAAGTTTTACGTGACAACGACTTTGAGTGGTAAAATAATTTTAATGTGAATATTCATTCGTATAGTAGGAAGAAGGATGAAATAATAGTAACAAATTAAAACATTTATTTATACAAAGAATTATATTTAAAACATTAATTTATACAAAGAATCTCGCACTGAATTTCATATTAACAAAATTTTATTTTTACCTTTACACATACATACGTATTTACCTTTCACTTTTTATGTCTGTCTCTCTCGCTCTTAGGCGGGCTAACCATGCCCGAGTGGAAGGGACGCGTGCCTCTCACTCGCTCTCATTGTGAGCGCATAACGTGAGCGGAGCGTAACGCAGTTTCTTGAAGTGTCACCCGGCAAACCAATTTATAAGACGTTGTCACGTCAAAAACGAAATTGACGTAGTCAAAGACGCAGGCAAACTGCTAGTTAATTGTAAGCGGAAACTGTTATGGCAAGTGAGAATCTTAGATCAATTTATTACATATAACCTCTGTACTATAAAATGCTGTTTGGTTCCCAATAAATAAAAACCTAAATTGGTATGAAATGAAGTCATAAACCATTTATATTTTTTTCTGGAAAGTTCTTTGTTTGTAAACTGTTCTCTGTTTGTGTGTTTTTTGTACAATCCTACTAATATTATAAACGCGAAATTTTTTGAGTATGGATGGATGTTTGTTACTCTTTCACCTTAAAACTACTGAATGGATTTTAATGAAACTTTCCTCATATACAGACCATGACCCGGACCAGCATATAGGATACTTCTTTTTTTTACTGCAGTCTTCGCGAACGAAGTCGCGGGCAACAACTAGTAAAGAATATATAATATATAAAGTGATTGCTGTTACGTATGGTTGCATATGGCCCTTACAGCATAAATGGACTTTTGATTAAAGTGTCCTTCTATGATATCAGGGCATTTTCCAATGTAGCGAAGCTGTAAAAGAAAGGGAGAAAATAACTACTATTTCTCAGTTTGCGACTGTTTCTTCTTAATACAACAATAATTGTTTCGTTTCACTAATAATTAAAATAATATTATGCTTATTTTGTAATGACTGTTGGTGCCATCATAAAGAGAAAAAAAAATACATGGTCTTTTAAAGTCAAGCCCTGTCCTATAAACTAGCATGGCCATAGGGACAGTTATGAGCAATAATTCTTTGTAGCTTGGAAATTGAATGGTCAGATGCTTTGCCATCGGTCACCAAAACGACACTACGAATTAAAAAGAACAAAAATTAAATTCTATACTAATTATATTTTAAACTGTCATCACCTGTAGCAAAAAGAGTTCCATCGTCAGCACACAACCTCATCCGGTCCAGTTTGCCGACTTCCATCACCTCCTCATGCTTCTTGCTCCAGATCTTGACCACACCGCTGGACAAGGCTGCTATCAGCTTTCTCTTGTACCTGCCAAGGCCCACCACATGGCCGGTCCCGAAATCTGCTATGTAAGTCTTAGTGAAGCCTTGGAGAGTGTCGTAGGCTTGGATCTGTTGGGAGATTCATTATTTAAGAAGCTCTCTCTCTTATATATATATATTTTTTAGTAAGTATGCACAGATTTAAATGTTAGAATCCTACTAATATTATAAACGCGAAAGTTTGTAAGTATGGATGGATGTTTGTTACTCTTTCACATAAAAACTACTGAATGGATTTTAATGAAACTTTTCACATATACAGACCATGACCTAGACCAGTATATAGGATACTTTTTATAGGAAGTAAAAAGTAAAAAGTAAATAGTGTTGAATAATTTCGGTGGGCTGGTTAGAACCACGATAGCTCAATTGGAAGAGCACCTGACCCGGCATGTCAGAACGGTGCAGGTTCAAATTCTGCTTGTGAAAATTTTTTTTCAACATTGTGTTTTTGTAATCAAAATTGTATTTTGATTTGTTTTAATTTGTTTGTTTTAAATTTGTAATTATTTCTATGTTGCCTAAATAAATGAATTTATTATATAAAAAGGTGTATTGTCGTTTACCTGTTGATTTTTTTTAGCTAACAAGATTTCCGTCTGCTGCGGGTTTCCCCACACCATGCAAGTGACACTGTCCTCTTTCTGCAGCGTCTTGATGTCAACCAAGTTCTCTATACATTTCTTATTATTCTTTGTTGGATCTGTGTGGTATTTTATGTCTGAAAATCGTATAATAAGAGTTTAAAGCACCGATATCGAAATAAAACGTAATGTATGTCAATATACAGAAAAAGTGTGTGCAATAGTGATTGTTAAACAAAATTATGAAATTATATTGTTAAATGAGTGATTAGAGTTATTATAAGGTGTAAATATTAAACCAATGAGTAGTTTTCGTATTTGCGTCACTAAAATATCAAGAAATTTGCTATTAAAATGTTTTAAATCAACATTATTTTTGATAGTCGTGCGGTCGAGTTATCAATACAATCATAACTTACGTTTGAAAGATCCTATTTTGGTAGCCACAAATAAATCGACTTGCTTGTATTCTGTGAGCGTCATTTTGTTAAGATTTAATTACTAATGTGTTTAAATATGAAATAACACATTTCGCCAAAGGCACACCGCACGTGAATGAAATGAAACTGTCACTGTCTACTGTCACAAACTCACAAGCAAGACGCCGTCAAATGTCATGTCAACATTTAAAAAATATTGGGCATGCATGGTTATTAAAATCGTCAGCCTGAACTATTTTCTAAATTAACTGTTAATACAAAACTGATTGGTCTGTAAGATCTACGTAGATCCCTCTGCTGTATTAAATAAGAAAATTTAAAAATACCTGCAGCCACACTCGCACACAGTCACAATTTTATGATACTAGATTTCCACATGCGTACTCGCGACTCGTTTCGCCATTAGACTATATGTTCGACGAGAGATTCGTCTTCCTTAAACTGAGACGAGTGACTGCTTATACACATTCGCGTGTATTCTTTTCTCCTTCAACTTGCAAGAATGGAGACGTCTACGTTTTAGCAGCATCCGCGTTGCATTTGCTAAGTTTATATGATTAAAATATTAGAACTCTGTCTCCAATCCATTTTCGATAAACATCACGTGTTGCTTGATCAACAATTCCAATACAATGAGCGAGAGAGCGAATGTGTAAACACTAAGTTCGCCTCGTCACTCGTGAGCGTGCGTTCACAATTTCACACAATCATGCACGCAATCATCACGCCTCGCTTCGCCATTCGATTCGCGACTCGCGTGAATGTAGAAATGCGACTTTATTACAGATATATGGTGGTCTTCTTGGCGGGAAAGTGAAGAGACAAGTCTGCGGTTTAGTTTCATTTTCTAAAATTTTTGATAAGTCAAATATTAATGTGAAATAATGGTGGATTAAGCGTTATGTGTTCGTGAGTGTGTATGAGTGTGGCTAATGAAACAAAACAGTGCAACGTCACTTTTCAAATTCTCTCAAGAAGTCTGCGTGAGGACTTAGTAAAGCCCAACATCTTCACTGAGATACTCGAGAGGTTGGGGGTAATATCATTTCTTACTTCCCATTTCTATTATGCGAACGAATAGACTTGATGGATTTCATCCGGAGCCGTAAAACAATACACAAAAAAAATTACAGACAGACAGACAGATTATAAAGTACCTACTCAGTTCTTGGCGGGAAAGTGAAGAGTCATGTCTGCAGTTTTGTTTTATTTTCTAAAAATTGTGTTATGTCGAATATTAATGTGAAATAATGGTGGATTATTAACCGTTAAGTGTTCGTGAGTATGCATGAGTGTTGGCAAATGAAACAAAACAGTGCAACGTTACTTTTCAAATGCTCTCAAGAAGTCTGCTTGGGGACTTAGTAAAGCCCCACATCTTTACTGAGATACTCGAGGGGTTGGGGTTGGGGGTCTTAATTTCTCACTTCTCATTTCTATTATCATTCATCATCATCATCATACAGGAAACAAGAAACGAGAAGTAACAAAGAAGTAACTAATGAAATTAAGAAACTAATGACATGGCAGCATGGTTTATGACCTTAGCTGGTTCCTCAGGGAACGAACTACACTTAAAAAAAAACAAAGTATCTACTTTTCAGAGTTTTCATTTCACTCACCTATCTCTACCTACCTAGTTTGTGCAGTCACAGTCGTATTTGTTTACGATTTATTTGTTTGAAAGTTGGCATCTTTGCATCATCAAAACGTGTTTATAATTACAATTTAATGATAAGTTATATTTAATAGTTGTATAATACTCCCATATGGTGTTGTGGTAAAATTAATAAAATAACATGGATTTCTCCGTCGTTTGCCGAACCTGTCTCGGTAGCGCCAATGTTAGCCCCATATTCCAAGAACCCAATGAATTTAAGCATTACTCAAGCGCTCTTTTTATAATAGCTGGTGTGAAGGTAATTTGCTAAACTATTTATAGGACTTTAGTTACTTTAACAACGTTTGTTGCAAACACTTCGTTTATCCATTCATAGACGATGATTTTTACATAAAAAATAATAATAAGTAAGCCCGTGATTTACATTACTTATTAGCATAAATATAAATATAAATGGTCACTACAAATTAAAGATACAGCATGTAAAGTATTTATTTACTTATAACTTATGTACACACAAACAAACAGATGGGAGAATATAGCAAGAAGAGACAAGTACAAAAGCAATCAAATAAGTATTGTTTAAAGTACTTATAATTATTAGTAATTGTCATTTAAAAAATTTTTTCAACATTTGTGTTTTTATAATTTGTTTTGCAACAAAATTTGCATTAAAATTATATAAACAAAACAAGAACATTTTATAAATAGCTTGCCTACTTCTTAACTGATCTTTAGTGTTTGTAAAAATATTATGATCAGATGTTAATGACGGTAGTTGTTGACATTGAATGGGCTGCCTTTGGCTTCCAAAGTAAAAAAGTAAATAGTGTTGAATAATTTCGGCGGGCTGGTTAGAACCACGATAGCTCAATTGGAAGAGCACCTGACCCGGTATGTCAGAAGGGTGCAGGTTCAATCCTGCTCGTGGAAATTTTTTCAACATTTGTGTTTTTGTATTTTGTTTCACAACAAAATTTGCGTTAAAATTATATAAACAAAACAAAAACATTTTATAAATAGCTTGCCTACTTCTTAACTGATCTTTAGTAATTGTAAAAATATTATGATCAGATGTTAATGACGGTAGTTGTTGACATTGAATTGGCGCCTTTGGCTTTCAAAGTAAAAAAGTAAATAGTCTTGAATAATTTCGGCAGGCTGGTTAGAACCACGATAGCGCAATTGGAAGAGCACCTGACCCGGTATGTCAGAAGAGTGCAGGTTCAAATCCTGCTCGTGAAAATTTTTTCAACATTTGTTTTTGATTTTTTTTTTAAATAAAGTTGTCTTTCTGAATATGTTGAAACAAAATAGCAATTCAATTGTTTACCAACAAACCAATTGTTACCAATAACATAGTGCTTAACACTTTAAACGCCATTTGACCAACAAACAATTGAATTTCTATTGTGCCTGGGCCCGGCGGCGGTAAACCTGTTAAGATGCAAGTAATTAAAAACTTTCTTAATAAACATCTAAAATCTAATTCCAGATAGAAATCAACGATGGCCTCCCGCAGAGCATGTGCATGAGTTGCATTGACTTCATTAACAGCTCTATAACATTTAGGAAAATGTGTAAAGATGTGCAAACGAGGTTGTTAGAATTAAAACATAAGTTAAACCAATCATTCGATATAAATGTTACCAATGACAAATTAACAGACAAAGTGGAGGTAACAACTGACAGAAATGATATTAAAATAGAACTGGACCATATAAACAAAGTTAAAAATATAATATTAGATGACACAGATAAAATTAAAATAGAAGTTAACGAAATAAACAATATTATTGATAGTAAACCTATTGAATTGTTAAAAAATAGCAAAGAAGACAATACTACTATCAAATATGTTCAAGAATGTCTGTTTATCAATGAAATTGAAGCTTCAGACACCAAATATACCAAGCCACATACAAAGTGTAACGTAAAGAAAGACAAAACAAATAAAAAGGTTTTAACACTAGATACAGAGTTACCATACAGTGAAGTACTGAACGATAACGCCAAGAAACAACGTGTGACTTGCAAATTGTGTTATAAGAACCTGTCGATCAGGAGTATTGATGTCCACATGGCCAGGAGTCACCCCGGTGCTGATAAGCGAAAAGTTAAATGCGAATTATGCGACAATTTCGTTTTAAAAGAGAAATTGGACAGACACAAAACTATGATGCATGGAACAGAATGCTTCAAGTGTGGGGTAAGTTTCGTTTAGGACTCAGCCATAGAAGTTTAGTGTCTACTGATGATGATGACGACATTGCTTCACTGGTTTCAGTACTGCAAATCTGAGTTTGATACCAAAGAATTACTGATAGACCATGTCAGCATGTGCATTTCTAAGAAAAAGAAGAGAAAAATGGGTGAATCGGTAAGACAAACCATTTATCCTATTAATATTATAAACACAAAAGTTTGTAAGTATGAATGGATGGTTGTTACTCTTTCACGTAAAAACACCTGAATGGATTTTAATGAAACTTTCCTCATACACAGACCATGACTCAGACCAGCATATAGGATACTTTTTTGTTTTTTTTTACTGTTGTGTAGAGAACGAAGGCGTGGGCAACAACTAGTACTAATATAATAAAGTTGAAGAGTTAAGAATTAAGTTATACATAAATAACATTTTTCAAAATTTTCATTATTTAAACAATAAAAGGCCTAGCAGGCCTAGGTCCAGCAGTGGACGTCTATTGGGTGAGCTGATGATGTTAACAATAATTAAAAATCATATGTTGAAAATATTTCCACAAGCAGGATTTAAACCTGCACCCTTCTGACATACCAGGTTAGGTGCTCTCCTATAAATTTTTGTGAATACTTTATTAATTTTTTACCTTAATAATTAAAATTAAATCTGTGAAGCCTTATAAAGTTATTGAATCACGGATCTTAACTGATTTTTAGTATTTGTAAAAATATTATGATCGGGTGTTAATGACGGTAGTTGTTGACATTAAATGGGTGCCTTTGGCTTTCAAAGTAAAAAGTAAAGTGTGTTAAATAATTTCGGCGGGCTGGTTAGAACCACGATAGCTCAATTGGAAGAGCACCTGACCCGGTATGTCAGAAGGGTGCAGGTTCAAATCCTGCTTGTGGAAATTTTTTCAACATTTGTGTTTTTTTTTACTTTATTGGATCATTTAACAAAATCCTGTATAGGCATGTAAATATCTTATAAAATTCAAAATCATTTATTCAATATGTGCTACAAATAGCTGTTATGACTGTCACCATGCCATCGGTTCGTAAGTCTACACGGGGCGGGAGGCCTTGTACCGAACCGGCAACAAACTTAGCAAGGGCGTTTCTTTTCTCGTTCACTTTGAAGATAAGATGCAACACCCGTTTGCCATAGGGCCGTTCGCTGGTGGAATGCGACGTCTGCCACAAGCAGATGCAAAAGGCCAGTCTGCGGATGCACACGGCCGTCACGCACGCGGGCCTCGGCCCCGTCTGCGAGGTAACTATTTCACAAATCTATATATTAATACGTGAAGCAAAAACTTTGTACCCCTTTTTCGAAAATTGCGCGGACGGAGGAGTATGAAATTTTGCACACTTATAGTTTATATAGAGAAGGATTGCAGAATGTTAATATTTTTTTTTAAATGATGCATAAAAAATATATTAAATCAATAAAACAAACAATACACACACTGCCATGTATTTGACACACGCATATTTCTGAAATCTGTCAATGCCAATCCAAACTCACATTCTATCTTTTTTAATTTTTCATTGCTTACGATACAATCTGTGCAGCCTTAATAAAATTACGGTCTAATTTCGACCACTGGGCTACCCCTAGTATATCGTAATGACACCAGTGTCGAGGAGCTCGATGGCGCAGTGGTTAACGCGCCCGGTCTGCGAGTGCTGAGGCTAAGCAACTTTCGCAAAGGCCGGTCATTGGATGGGTGACCAAAAATGCATCTCTCGAGCTCCTTCGTGCTTCGGAAGACACGTAAAGCCGTTGGTCCCGGCTGCATTAGCAGTCGTTAACAACCACCGCACCGCACTGGGCCCGCGTGGTGGTTTATGGCCCGTTCTCTCTATCCATCCATGGGGAAGGCTCGTGCTCCAGCAGTGGGGTTGTTCGACACTTTAAACCCGGTGATTGACAAAGGTTTTTGTCGCCAAAAACTTATATACAGGATGTTTGGTAATAAGTGTATTCCCGAAACATAGCCATGCAACCAAGTATAGAGACCCCGATCCGAGGGTCCCCGATCCGATCCGAACCCCTCGGAGAGTCCAGTAGGGCACGGGGACACGCGCTAGTGCGTGACCTCTTTGCCTCAGACGGCATTTTCAGCTTCACCGGGCTTGTTTGGGGGCGGCGAGAAACGTAAAGGGTCCCTCAAGCCGTGTGAAACGAATCACCTTCGGAGGTTTTCTAGAGGGAACGGCATCGCGCACAAGTGCGCGTCCCCGTGCCCTACTAGATTCTCCGAAGGGTCCGGATCGGATCGGGGAGCGGAGCAACCCGAAGGCGCCTCTAAAGGCACGGACCTCGGCTCGGGTTGACCGGGCCGTGGAGGAGGAGAGAAGCGCCCAGGTACATGCCAGTACCTGGTGTAGAGCGCGTGTGAACCGGTTCTTCGTACCCTTGTTCTACGAGTACGTTGTTTTGGGCCTAAACTAGTGTGCATGTTTAGTGTATTCTGTAAATGTGTAGTGGTATTTTGAGGATCGGGCGGGGACTGGCAAAGGTCTCCTTCAACCTTTCCATCTTACCCTATCTCTGGCTAGTCTTTTTCAAGTCTCTCTCTCAGTATAACTCTCTCTCTCTCTCTCTCTCTCTCTCTCTCTCTACTGCCTCCTATTGTAATGTAACACCCACTTCTACCCAGCACTGCGGCAAGCGTCTCGCCAACAAGTTCCGTCTTCAGGAGCATTGCCGCTCGAAGCATGGCTACGACAAGTTCAAGTGCTCCTACTGCGACTTCCAGAGCGCCGCCGCCGTCGCCATGCGGGTAACTATTACTTCTGCAAAACAAAAATATGTCATTATATTTATTATACCTTTCTATTTGTTATATATTTATGTAAGTATATTATTTTATGTATATTTTCACACTAATATTATAAATGCGAAAGTTTGTGTGTATGTGTGTATATTTGTTGCTTCTTCACGCTGCAACGGATCGATGGATTTGGATGGAATTCGGCATACAGATAGGTTATAACCTGGATTAACACATAGGATAGTTTTTATCCCGATATTCGCACGGGAATGAAACTCATACCCTTTCTCTATATTTGGTTTCACAATTTACTAGGTTTGGGCCTTGGATTTGATGTTGGGAATAGAACCTATCTGGTAGTCTTTTATACTTTTTATTGAAGTTTTTACAGACTTTTTCTTTTGACATTTGTCAGGAAACTGTCAAAGCGGTACGAAGTCCGCCGGGGGACTTCTTGGCGGGAAAGTGAAGAGTCATGTCTGCGGTTTTGTTTTATTTTCTAAAACTTGTGTTATGTCGAATATTAATGTGAAACAATGGTGGATTATTAACCGTTAAGTGTTCCTGAGTGTACATGAGTGTTGGCAAATGAAACAAAACAGTGCAACATTACTTTTCAAATTCTCACAAGAAGTCTGCGTGTGGACTTAGTAAAGCCCCACATCTTTACTGAGATACTCGAGGGGTTGGGGGGTAACTTCATTTTTCATTTCCCATTTCTATTATCATTCATCATCATCAATATTGTTTATTTATGTATTACCTAAGAAGATCGAACGAACGAATAGGCTTGATGGATTTCATCCGGAGCCGTAACCCAATACAAAAAAAAAAGTCCGCCGGGTCAGCTAATTTACATATTATTTCACACACTATCACACTATAGTATAATTTTACTTTAGATTAATTTCGGCATGTTGGATTGAGCCACGACAGCATAGTTGACAGTGCACCTGACCCGGCATGTCATGGGGTGCTGGTTCGAATCCCGCTCGTGGAATTTTTTCAACACTTTGTGACACTTTGTATTTTTACTTAATTTATGAGTGAAACTGAGTGGCGCTTCGATTGGCTAACTGGCGCGTTGGGCTCTCGTTAGTTTGTCTTTTTATGTTCATGTCGTGCGGTCGCAGTGCTTTGCATATCACGTGACAAACAGACTGGCAATGTCGCATGTTGGTACCGTTATTTTTGAGGCACTATACCGGTACTCATTGAGGAATCGGTATCCAGGTACCGAAATGGAAAATACAGTTACTTACCGTTATGATACCTGTATCATCGGTACCGGTTGCAAGCCGTAGTAGAGTATTTATGTATGTACTCTATTGTGTTCCCTAGAATCACGAGCGTCGCCACCGTGGCGAGAAGCCGTTCGTGTGTGAGCGCTGCGGCGCCAAATTCCACGCCGCCTACCTGCTCACGCAGCACCGCCAGTCGCACCGCACTGAGAAGCTCGTCAAAGTGAGTATGCTCCTGTTACGTGTCAGAAATGATACGGCGCTGCTAGTCTAAGTGAGTACGCTCCTGTTAGTATCGGAAATGATACGGCGCTGCTAGTCTAAGTGAGTACGCTCCTGTTAGTATCGGAAATGATACGGCGCTGCTAGTCTAAGTGAGTACGCTCCTGTTAGTATCGGAAATGATACGGCGCTGCTAGTCTAAGTGAGTACGCTTCTGTTACGTATCGGAAATGATACGGCGCTGCTAGTGTGAGTACGCTTCTGTTAGTATCGGAAATGATACGGCGCTGCTAGTCTAAGTGAGTACGCTCCTGTTAGAATCGGAAATGATACGGCGCTGCTAGTCTAAGTGAGTACGCTTCTGTTACGTATCGGAAATGATACGGCGCTGCTAGTCTAAGTGAGTACGCTTCTGTTACGTATCGGAAATGATACGGCGCTGCTAGTCTAAGTGAGTACGCTCCTGTTACGTATCGGAAATGATACGGCGCTGTTAGTCTCCTGTTACGTATCAGAAGTGATACGGCGGTGCTAGTCTAAACAGGCTATAATTATAGTTAAACTACCTGACGCGGCGGACTTCGTGCCGCTTTGACAATTTCTATGACAACAAAGCAAACGAATCGTTAAATATAGTTTACGCGTGAAAGCGTTTCAAACAAACAAACAAACAAACACATTTTTTTTAATAATAAGTACCCTTTGTGTTTGATTATACTCTTGAGAATATGTGTACAAACTTTTATGATGGTCGGTTGAATTGTTTACGCATGAAACCGTCGCAAACTACAAACAAACTCACTTTCGCATTCATAATTTTACTAACGACCCGTCCGCATGTTGCTGTTGTTTCGCACGGGTGGACGATTCTTTTTTACATAGCATATGTAACTCAGCGCTAATGCAGCATTCTAATGGTGAAAGAATTTTTTAAATTGGTCCAGTAGTTTTGAGTTTATTCGTTGCAAACATACATACATACATACATACATACATACATACATACATACATACATACATACATACATACATACATACATACATACATACATACATACATACATACATACATACAAACATACAAACATACATACATACATACATACATACATACATACATACATACATACATACATACATACATACATACATACATACATACATACATACATACATACATACAAACATACTACCCACTGCGTCGCTAGCACTTCGTATTCGCTTAGCGTTTTTCTGATTTTTTTATAAGGGTCATAGCGTGATGTTAATAAGCCTATAGCCTACCACAAAAATTGGACTATCAAATACAACAATAATTTTTCAAATCCGACCGGTAGTTCTAGAGATTAGCGCGTTCACACAAAACTAACAAACTCTTCAGCATTATTATATTATATTATAGATTATTATACAGATTATCCCACTTTTCTCATCTTTTTCTTAAATAAAATTAATAAGTAATTCTTTGGTACCAAATCTCAGACTTGCAGTACTGTACTGAAACTGGTAGTTCTAGAGATTAGCGCGTTCAAACAAAATTAACAAACTCTTCAGCTTTGTTATTAGTATAGATATTTATTTTATTTTATTTTATTATCTTATCTTAGGAAAACCAAGGTTTACAAAATTGAAATAGGGTCATCAAGTGTTACAGTTGAAAACCACTAATAGGCTCTCACCGATAGAAGTTACTTTAAAACTAGAAGCACCAATCAACGCATTATTAACCTCGCTCAAACTATTAACGAGTCGGTATTACCGGTTCGAAGAACCGCTCGCTCAACATCCGCCTCGCTGATGGTACACTGGTATTTAGTGTTATTTCTCCTTGTTTTTCAGTGCGACCAATGCCCCGCCAGCTTCAAAGCCAACAACAGTCTCCACACGCACAAGCTTTCCTGTCACTCACAGCGCGCTTACCGATGCGCTTTATGCTCACGCGCATACAGTTGCAGCCATTATGCGCGGAAGCATGCGCGTCGCGCGCACAACCACGGCGAGCCCGCGCTGTTGGAACCCATAGACGAATGTGTAGCGCGCGTTAGAACCACAAGTGATGACGACATAGACAATGGTGAAATCAAGTGAAATATAAAGATGATGAAATTAATTGTGTTTTTATTTATTGCGTGAATAAATGATGGTTATTTAATTAAAAGGAATTTCAATGCATAGGAAAAATAACGTTCAAACAAAAATCTTTCCAAATTATCTACAATTACTTTACAATTTCATAAAAAAAAAAAACAACAGATGGTTGAGAGTAGCCGCGGATCGTGCTCTGTGGCGTGGACTTGGAGAGGCCTATGCCCAGCAGTGGGCTAGTATAGGCTGATGATGATGATGATGTGGAATAGGTAAGTAATGACACCAATGTTTGGCGGTGAGGCACACATTTTCTCTTCAATTACTATAAAAAAGGGTCGACAACTGAATTGTGACTGTCGATAATTGAATACAGGCCAACTCACAAATGCCTAATTGTTATCCAGTAAATTTTTAATGAGTAAAGTAAACGGCGTTTAACTGTCCCACAGCTGGGCAAAGACCTCCATCATTGAAGTCATAGCTATAATTGATGAGTGAGTAATGGCATAATCACCACGCTTGCCAGATGTGGGTTGGTGATAACAAACCCTATGCATTAAAAATCGAAATACATTTTGCCCGACCTTTGGGTTAAATTTTAATGAAACTTTATATTATTTTTTGGCGACAAAAACTATGTCGATAATTGGGCTTATAGTGGTGCTTTTCTAGGTAGTTTTCTGATAGTTTCAGGAAAAGGATTTTGTAAATTTAAATAAGTTCGTACGCTCTAATAGTGACTGTAACCCGCACCCTTTGCAAGTAAAAACATAAATTGACACATTCGATCTCAATGAACCCGGTGCCATGTCTGAAGACCGGTCTTCAACCACTAGACCACAGAGGTAAATCAAACTAATAAAATACTCATTTACATAATCGTACTGGTACTGCTATATTAATTTCCTTTTTTTTTTGTTATTGTTTTACGGCTCCGGATGAAATCCATCAAGCCTATTCGTTCGTTCTAACTTCTTATGTAATACATAAGTAAATATGATTGATGATGATGAATGATAATAGAAATGGGAAATGAAAAATGATATTACCCCCCAACCCCTCGAGTATCTCAGTAAAGATGTGGGGCTTTACTAAGTCCTCACGCAGACTTCTTGAGAGAATTTGAAAAGTGACGTTGCACTGTTTTGTTTCATTTGCCAACACTCATGCACACTCACGAACACTTAACGGTTAATAATCCACCATTATTTCACATTAATATTCGACATAACACAAATTATAGAAAATAAAACAAAACCGCAGACATGACTCTTCACTTTCCCGCCAAGAAGCGGTACTGGCATCAAATTTTTTTTTTAAGTTTAGTTTGTTCCTTAAGGAACCGGCTAAGGTCATAGACCATGCTGCCATGTCATTAGTTTCTTAATTTCATTGTAATACATAAATAAACAATATTATATTGATGATGATGAATGATAATAGAAATGGGAAGTGAGAAATGATATTACCCCCCAACCCCTCGAGTATCTCAGTAAAGATGTGGGGCTTTACTAAGTCCTCACGCAGGCTTCTTGTGAGAATTTGAAAAGTAACATTGCACTGTTTTGTTTCATTTGCCAACACTCATGCACACTCACGAACACTTAACGGTTAATAATCCACCATTATTACACATTAATATTCGACATAACACAAATTTTAGAAAATAACACAAAACCGCAGACATGACTCTTCACTTTCCCGCCAAGAACGGTACTGGCATCAAATAAAGTTTGGTAAGTCAGCTGTCAGATCACCATAGCAACGGGTCCAAACAAACAAAACCAAATTTTGCAAAGTCAATGTCATCAACAACCTACCATAGTAAAAATCATCTCGCAAAGTGTATCAACAATGTCCAACTTGAGCGGTTACGATGCAGACGCTATAGGATTCGACTCTGTTACTAAAACCAAGCGTTCGGAGACCAGCAGTTCCACTCAAACCACAGAGTTCGAGGAAGGCGGCGTCGGCTCCCAAACCAACTTCACCAAAGATTGCGGTTCCATGGCAACTCCCGAGGACTTGAACGCGCAAGACGACGTCCTCAAAGAGTACCCCCCACCAGATCTCAACGCGTTTCTGAGGAGAGTTGTACCCGGTATGTTGGAGCAACTAGATCAGAACGAGAAAGAGGTGTCATACGAAAGCTCGGATTCAGAAGTAGAGGAGACATTATCAGCTAGATTGATCCAGGAAATCAAGACTAATAAGGACACAGCTGGCTTAGGCGGAGGTGATCACCAGGCGGATTCAATTCTATCAGTGTCTTGGAGTAGCGCTGGGAATTCTTTAGCGGTCTCCGTCGGCCAATCGCAGCACGACCGCTGGTGTGAACACGAAGGTCTAATACGTGTGTATACCATCAAACGAACTGCTGGCGACAATCTCGTCCACTCCATTGACATTTCTGAGAAGAATTGTGTCACTGTGGTGAAGTACCACCCGTCTGTAGCAGCTATGTTGGCGTACGCTACCACTTCAGGCGAAGTGGTCCTCTGTAACCTACGAGACTCTGGTAACGTTAACGAAGGCATGCAGCTGACTTCTCCCAGTGGTTGTCACGGCTCCAGACCGGTGACTGCCTTGCATTGGGCTGGCGCAGAATTAGCTAACCAGTTTCTGACAATGCAGATTCAGATTACCGGCAAGAGGCGAGGTGCGTCCGATCAGATATTGATCTCTTCAGGTTCTGATGGGACTATGAACGTGTGGCAAGTCAATTCTAACCTCAAAATCTTTGAAAACGTCGTATGCTACTGCATTAATGGTTCCAGGAAGTTAGATGCGCCTGACATCAGCTGTTTCGACTTCATAAAGAGCTGTCCTCTACGGCCGTTTGATGAAAAGGTGGCAGATGATATCTTTGTGGTTGGGACGAGGTCAGGCAGCGTGTACATTTGTAAGGTGAAGACGGCCCAGCCTATGGTGGACAGTAAGATGGTGGATCCGGCGTATGACGTGCTGGACGGACATGGCACCTGCGTGCTGGATATTGCGTTCAGTTACCAGAGACCAGGGATTTTTGCTTCGGTCTCCATAGACTCGGAGTTGCGTGTCTATAATATTAACCAGGGAAGCCCACTGAAGGTATATTGCTAACAGTTAATTACTTAATATATTTTATTTAAGTAAATATTTATTTAGTAAAAAAAGAATTACTGAATGATGACTGCCCTACTACTAAATGCATGTAGGTATATATCAATTTAATTTTATTAATTTATTTTAGGATAGCTAACAGCTTGCAATTGTAAAAAGATAACAACAAACATTATAACTATAAGCTATTGACAAGCTACCACATCTAAGATGTCTCTTACAGTAATAGTAAAACTAAACTTTACATATTAAAATTAATTTTGAATCGATGACAAGTCGTCAACAACGGTAAGCGCGGTATTTTAAATCTGTACATATAATAAAGCTAAAGAGGGTCGAAAGTCTGTACACGGAAGATATTCCAAAAAAACTTGGCTGGGGATACTTAGAACACGTTCCAACAGTTTTTAGAATTTTTGTGTGTTTATTTGACCGCGTATCACGTGAAAATGGCTGAACGGATTTGGATGAACATAGACAGACCATGACCCGGATTGGGATATAGGATACTTTTATCCCGGTAACAGGTTCCTGTGGGATAGTGAGTCTTCGCGAACCAAGTAGCCATCTCTGCGGTCCCGGGTTCGATCCCCGGTCGGGTTAATTTAGAAATTATTGTTTTTCTAAATTGTCTCGGGTGTTTTCTATATATAACAAGTATGTATTTAAGTATTTTAAGTATGTTTATCTTGTCTAGTAACCATTTAACGAGTTTCATAACAAAGCTTCTGTTGGGCTAGCTAGATAATTGGTGTGAGTGTAGGAAAGTATAAAAAAAACAATATTGTTTTTGGCTGTTGGTAGCCATTATAGCATAACGGGCTTTCTGCAACCCGCCTCCTCAGCCAAGGAACCATCTCTGTGGTAAGAAATTGAATGCTTTAGGTTTGCATGACGAATTGCGAAAATGACGAGTTGCTAGAATGACGAGTTGCGAGAATGACGAGTTGCGAAAATGACGAGATGCGAAAATGACGAGTTGCACTAGCATGACGAGTTTGCGTTTATGACGAGTTGCTACTAATCCGTCTAGTTGTTAAGACCATGTCTCAGACCCAGAGGTCCCGGGTTCGAATCCCGTGTACATGTTTATATAATTTGTTTGGTTGATGGTAGGGCTTGTTTGTCCGCCTGGATAGCTACCGCCATCTTATCTAAATGTGTCGCCTTATCATCAATGCTTTTGGCATTGTGTTCCGGCAGCTAGAGATAAGGTAGCCAGTGCCTCAGTATCTGAGGATCCCGGGTGAAGTGCTTCCACCTTCGGCCTTATCGTCATTCAAGAACAGGGGAAATGAAGGCCAAGTGCTTACGCAAATTTAACCGCCTCTGTGGTCTAGTGGCTAAGACCACCGGTTTAGACCCAGAGGTCCCGGGTTCGATTCCCAGCGGGGGGTACATGTTTATGTACTCGGTTTGGTTGGTGGTAGGGCTTGTTTGCCCGCCTGGCTAGCTACCACCATC
The DNA here is from genome assembly GCA_949315975.1 of Eudonia truncicolella. Classification (NCBI taxonomy): domain Eukaryota; kingdom Metazoa; phylum Arthropoda; class Insecta; order Lepidoptera; family Crambidae; genus Eudonia; species Eudonia truncicolella. The sequence continues at coordinate 7,479,207 of OX438854.1, forward strand.
TTATCTAAATATGTCGCCATAACATCAATGTTTGTAGCATTGTTGTGTTCCGGCAGCTAGAGATAAGATAGCCAGTACCTCACTAGTTGAGGATCCCGGGTGAAGTGCGCTTCCATCATTGGCCTTATCATCACTTAACATCAGGTGAGATCAAGGCACTGCGCTTACCCGTTAATATAAAAAAAAAAAAAAACCGCTTTAGGCACCCGGGAGCTTCAATGCATAAAAAAAACGTTTTTATGACTGATCGAATGTCTCATTAACCACTCTGTGTATCATTCCTTGGAAGGCAAAAGTCAGCATGCTCAGTTAATTCTACCTTTAGGGCATCTTCCTCACCAGTAGATAAATCATGACGCTCACATATATTCCCGCGATTCGATACGAACCCCTCGGAGAATCTAGTAGGGCACGGGGACACGCACTAGTGCGTGATGCCGTTCCCTCTAGAAAACCTCCGAAGGTGACTCGTTTCACACGGCTCGAGGAACCCTTTAAAATTCTCGCCGCCCCCAAAAAAGCCCGCTGAAGCTGAAAATGCCGTCTGAGGAAACCAACGAACTCTCTCCAAAAAAAAAATCACATAATATATTCCTTGTAAGACGATAGTGTTCATGCTTCCTCCCAGGTGATCAGTCTCGACGCAATCGTATCCTGCATGTCGTGGCTGCCCAACAACCCCGGCGTGCTGGTGCTGGGGCTGGCGCGTGCTGACAAAGCCCTGGTGCGTTTGTACGTCGCTGCCACGGGGCGCGCGCTTCCCTTCGACGGACTGAACGGGTGTGGAACTATTACTGCGGTCAGCGTCGATCAAAGCGGGTGAGCGACCTTTATCACCGTCTTCGTAGCTCGGGCATTAATCATCACCATCAGCTCCTTTTATGTCCACATTGTACAAGCCTGCCCTATAAATGGAACCACTACAGGGCACGCCTTACTCTTAAAGTAGTTTTAAGTAGTCTGCAATGTTTTTATAGTTGTGTTTGTGAAACTTATGGAAAGGAAAAACTTGTAGCGCCGTTCTTTCTTTCTTTTAGTTGATGGCTTCGTGCGATTAGCACATTTAGCCAGTGTCAAAGTAATTATTCTTACAAGTAATACATAAATATAAAATATTTCCTTCCAGTCAGTATGATGATGAATGATGATGAATGATAATAAAAATGAGAAGTGAGAAATGATATACCCCCCAACCCCTCGAGTATCTCAGTGAAGATGTGGGGCTTTACTAAGCCCTCACGCAGACTTCTTGAGAGAATTTGTGAAGAGAAAGTGACGTTGCACTGTTTTGTTTCATTTGCCAACACTCATGCACACTCACGAACACTTAACGGTTAATAATCCACCATTGTTTCACATTAATATTCGACATAACACAAATTTTAGAAAATAAAACACAACCGCAGACATGACTCTTCACTTTCCCGCTAAGAAGTCCAAATAGCGCCGTTTATACCTACAGACACAAACAGTTTTTACAACTGCAACAACACTACAGGGTGTTAGGTAATACCTGTATAATCCCGAATATGGCAGATAAGGTACCGTTCATAGAACCCCGGAAAATATGAACATGACTGAAAAGAAACAACTTTTACGGATCTACTCGCGTTTATTTTACACATTAGTTTTAATTAAATTAACTTAACGCGAAAATAAGTCTGCGGTATGCGAACATTCCCTTGAGGGGCCCAACCATAACATCAGATTTGATAAACCACAAATACTCGCTAGAGAACAACGATTCATCCTTAGGATGATACGCGAGGCTATTGAAATTAAAAAACATCCTAATTTTAATAGAGAAGATGGTTAGAATCTACCACCAGCCTGGGATCCCATCATACAGAATATTAAATCCCAGCCCCAACACCATACTGCCAGACCAAAAGATACTGTAAGCTCTTTGTGAGTAAAACGGAACGCACCTGATTAAATTTAAATGAGGGTATACAACCTACTAACTAATTATGAGACTACCAACACCTCAGTCTCCCTGCTCCCTGTTACCACGGACCCTGCAAAGGGTTCGAAACGTCAGGATAAACATTAATTAAAACTAATGTGTAAAATAAACGCGAGTAGATCCGTAAAAGTTGTTTCATTTCAATGTGTAGTGTTCGCGTTAACTTTAGAAAACAATATATGACTGAAAAGCACCACATGGCCGGAGATATTGAGGTTTGTTACTAAGTAAAACTGTAAAGTGACAACCCTAGGTCAAGCTGATACGTTGTTCTTGGTCGTCCACCTCATGGTCAAACATTAACAGAAGTCAAAACATTGCAGGAACGAACAGAAAAGTTGTATTAAAATAAATTTGAGTTTTTGTTATGGAAAAGTAAAACTACTTAGATACTTAAATATGGTTTTGCATGTTACCACAATGTTCTATACCTAGTAGGTTGCATCGCTATGTTTCGGGAATATACACCTATTACCAAACGTCCTGTATAATACTGCTTATAGAGGTCATGGTAAGCCACTTGTACTCTGCTTAACATCAGGCGGATGGAGTCATGAGCCTACTCATCTAAAACGAATATTATCTTTCGCCTGTGTTCCCTAATCTACTTTGTTTGTTAATTTGTTGTTTTGACTATTATTACTAGTTTTGACTATGTTAAAAAATTGTGTAAGTATTAATAGTGATAAATAGTGACGTATAGCATATAAATAGTTATACTATGGTTCAAAAGATATTTGAGTATCTTGGTGAGGGTGCTAACTTGACGTCAAGCTAGCAGTCACTTTATGAAATATAGTTCGTATCAACGTTTTTTTTTATATTAGTAGGTGGCAAGCGAGCAGGCGGGTCACCTGATGGGAAGCAATCACCGCTGCCCACGGACACCCGCAAACCCATAGGAATCGCAGATGCGTTGCCGGCCTTGAAGGAAGGAATAGGCTCATTTCTTGAAGATCCCTGAGTCGTAATGGTCCGGAAATACCGCCGCCGAGAGCTGGTTCCACAGCACTAAAGTTCGTGGTAAAAACTGAAAATTACGTGAGAAACGCACAATAGTAGACCGCCATCCATCAAGATGGTGAGGATGGAAAGACAGTCGATTGCGTGTAGTGCGGTGCAGGAAACCAGCGGCAGCGATCAAACCGGACAATTCCTCAGAGCACTCCCCATGATAAAGGCGATAAAATATACAGAGAGACGCAACGTCTCTCCGAAGGGCCAGCGGATCGAGCCGACCAGAGGTTACCACGTCGTCGACAACTCGAGCAGCTCTGTAATGTGATTTATATGTCAAAAAACTGTGCATAAATAGTGAATCGTATACGCAAAATTTCAATAATAGTACTTCAATACAAGCCAAGATATTACGGTCACTAAGTGGGCTAGTAACTTGACGTTTCTTGCGATGGCGATTCCAGAAAAACGGGTACCAAGTTTTAAACAAATAAATACATGAAAAACTTGTGCGTGAAATTGTGAATCTTACGATATAAATAAACCAAGGAATTGTTCTTTGCTATTTTCCAAAAATCTAATGTAAACTTCTACCATACATTAGATTTTTGGTACAATCGTGCACGATTTTATTTATTGACAATATTAAACATTTGTTTAACATATGCCATACACATAAAGTTCAAATTGTGTGTGTATGTTTTAATTAAGTTGTTTTGATACTATGTTAAATACAACCTTTGTCCCCAGTTCGTGCCGCATTGCAGCGGGCGACACCGAGAGTTTGCTGCGCATATGGGAGCTGCCGTCGCGCCGCATACGCCTCACTCCAGAATGCTTGGAGTTCTAACAGATAGCTTGTACTCCTGTCATACGTACAGTACACACGCGTGCACACCAGACTACCACAAACTGTTAAATATCCTCAATTGTCTTTGAACTTTATACCAATGCATTAAAGTTGAACGTTTATTGCAGAAATTTGACAGTTTGGATAGCTTATGTGCGGGCAGTCAGGGCCACTTAAATTTTGCACCAATTAAAATTAAAATTGAACAGTATAATTATAAATTATAAAATTGAAATTACATCAAAATTTGCGACAAAATTTGCGTTAAAATTATATAAACAAAACAAAAACATTTTATAAATAGCTTGCTTACTTCTTAACTGATATTAGTATTTGTAAAAATATTATGATCGGGTGTTAATGACGGTAGTTGTTGACATTGAATGGGTGCCATTGGCTTTCAAAGTAAAAAGTAAATAGTGTTGAATAATTTCGGCGGGCTGGTTAGAACCACGATAGCTCAATTGGAAGAGCACCTGACCCGGTATGTCAGAAGGGTGCAGGTTCAAACCCTGCTCGTGGAGATTTTTTATAACATTTGTGTTTTTGTAATTTGTTTCGCAACAAAATTTGCGTTAAAATTATATAAACAAAACAAAAACATTTGAAATTACATCGATAAATAATTTAAGTTAAATTATTTGGACTCAATTTTACATTGTATAAATTATAGACACGAGAAATTCATACAATATATTAGCCATTCTCGAAAATAAATTTATAAAACTGCAAGTTTGGGACCAACGTTTTAGCGGGTCTTCCGAAGCATGGAATTGCTCGGGATATTTTAAAACATTTATGTACTTAAAATAATATTTATTATTATTATTATTATTTTTTTTTTTTTATTTATTTATTTACATATTATGTAAGATCGCAAACTCCAAATGCGCGAACCGCCATCGCCACCGAGCTTTACGAAACAAGTGACGATTTTTTAATTTTGAAACATCCAAATTCACCTATATACCGGAATTGTTATCGTACTGCCACCATACATAATGTTCGACATAGTTACCCAATGTTTAACATAGTAACCCAGCCTTCACGACAACTGGTGCAGCGTGAAACAACACAGCATCAGTTTCCCTCACATGTGCCCGCCCACAAGGTGCCTCTTCACGCCTCGTTTGAAGGACCCCATGTCATAGGAATAAGGAGATAAAACGTGTGCTGGCAAACTATTCCATGTTTTGGAGGTGTGACAAAGAAACGAGTCACCAAACAGACACCAAAACAGTGAAGCGGTGACTCCGGAGAGCAGCACGTGTACTCCTTTGGAGGAAGGGAGAAGGTTGTATGAGGTCAAAGAGCTCTTCAGAGCACTCACCATGGTATAAGCAGTAAAACACGCAATAGTGAGTGACGCAATATCTCTACGCAATTGCAGAGATTCAAGAGTATTTGCGACTTTTGCGTTGCCGATAATGCGTACAGCGCGACGCTGCAATCTGTCCAAGGCATCGAGAAGGTACCTACTTTGCGGAACGTTCCCATATGTGCGAGCAATACTTCACGCACGACCGTACCTGTGTCTTGTTTCGTGTACAAAAGGCACAACTGGTCCGGGCGTAATGAATCGCCGCACTCTGTTCAGGACACCGAGTTTTCGTGAGGCTGTTTTGATCACGGCTTCGATGTAGTCCTTTTGGTTCAGATCGCAGCGAATCGTCATACCGAGCATGTTGATACTGCTCTGCAGGCTTAGAGATGTACCCTGAAGATAACAATATCTTACGTACAAATTGAGAAGATTGTTTGTGCCTTTGGTTTATTTTTCTTTTAGTTGATGGCTTCGTGCGATTAGCACATTTAGCCAGTGTCAAAGTAATTTTTCTTTTAAGTAATACATAAATATACAATATGATGATGATGAATGAAATGAAGTGAGAAATGATATACCCCCAACCCCTCGAGTATCTCAGTAAAGATGTGGGGCTTTACTAAGTCCTCACGCAGACTTCTTGAGAGAATTTGAAAAGTGACGTTGCACTGTTTTATTTCATTTGCCAACACTCATGCACACTCACGAACAATTAACGGTTAATAATCCACCATTATTTCACATTAATATTCGACATAACACAAATTTTAGAAAATAAAACAAAACCGCAGACATGACTCTTCACTTTCCCGCCAAGAACGCCTTTGGTTTATAAGATACTAGTTGTTGACCGCGACGACGCGAAGACTACAGTAAAAAAGAAAAAAAAGTAAAAAAATAAATAAATCCTTTATGCTGGTCTAGGTCATGGTCTGTTATGTTGTTGACTATCTATGATAATATATTATTTTATTTATTCTATGAATGGCTTGCACGCCAGACTTTGGGGCGGGGTGCTAACTCTGACGCCCCGGGTTCAATTCCCGGTCGGGCTCCTTTTTTTTGAGAGAGATTGCTGATTGCCTCTACGGCATTTTCAGCTTCACCGACCGGGCTTTAAACCCGGTCGGGCCAATGTCGAAACGAACTTTATACTAACACGTGATAGGGCAGCGACACGTCCCGCGTGATCGATTGTGGTCAGAGCTTAATCGATGAGTAGAGGCATTCGACATTTTGTTGGGTCTGGGTGGTCGTTGTACCGTCTTTGTACCTGATTTCTATAACAAAATTGCTTAGGCTACTTACTTACTTTGACATCAGAATAATATATGTGATAATTGATAATTGGAGGCCCTGATTTAACGTATGACGTACTTAGTGCTAATTAATTTTAGTTTTATTATTGTTTTTACTTTAGTTAGTTGATGATGATGATGTTGTTGTGATGTTATGATGCCTAGAATTATCGAAGCCCTTTTTTTGCAGCACAAAGCCAGTTGTTGTAGAGATCCTTGTGGGAGGCCTTTGTCTAGCAGTGGACGTCTTTTGGCTGAGATGATGATGTGTTTTTGTTTTAATTTGTATTATTTTTTTTTAAGGAGAGGTAAGACTGCTTCACCTAATGCTTAATAAAGTATGATCATCTAAGATTTCTATAACGGCTATTTTATTTATTGTAGTTTAGAACCCATTTTTAGTATTCAGATTAAACTTATTTATCTCTTAGAGAATTGTTATCTGTAAGTGCTTCGTTTTATTTGTGAAAAGACAAATTACAGCTAATGACTTATCAAACTTCATTTTACTACTTGCCTACTTTGATGAATGAGGAGAATGGCTGGAGTGGTGTGCTTAAACAGTAACTACAGATTGTCCGTCAGGATTTTTTTAAATTCATCTTATCAAACATATTTTTACATCACGTTCCCTGGAACTTTGTACCTACTTGTGCCTATGGTTATGCATCACAGACCATATCTTCATGTATAGCGTGCATGTCGGTGACAACCCGAATCTCGCAAAGAATTATTGTTTGAATCGAGGTTTGAATGTACAGACATTTTTTTTTTAACATATTAAAATAATGGTAATCTCCTGTTATAAAATTATCTCATAAGTATTGCTACTTTTATTAAATAAATTAACAAATTGATTCCAGAAAGATCTGTATTTATATATTAACTAAACAAAATACAATTATAGATGTTTATTTTTCAATAAATACACCATTTTTGGGGTTTATACGAGTATTGACAAATATTGGAATTAATTATTTTATGATCGATTTAACAACTATTAGAATCGATATAAATTGAGTTGCAGCAGTAGCAGCCCTATGGAAAATTGGGAAGCCACCGCGCCGCCGCCATTTTATTAGGGAAGACATTTTTGTTGTTTCCGACGAAGCGGTGTTGAAATGTGATTTTGCCAAAAACTAAAGTGTAGTGATGAGGACTTAATTATTTGTTAAGATTAATAGAAAACAGTGAAAATGGGTGACGAATATATGGATACGCAGGACTCTATCATGAGTGAAATGCAGAATCGTAGTAACGAAATGAGTGAGCCTCCAGGCGACGGTGCTCTGGAGATGATGGGTTTCGAGGAAGGTGGTTATGACGACGACGACGGCAACTTCAGAGGGAACAGAGGCCGAGGGAGTTTCAGGTTAGTCCCATAAAACCCTCAACAATAATTTGTCCTGATGGCCTTGAGGTCCTATATTGTTCGCGTTTTTTCGTTAGCGCCCAACCGGTGCGAACTGTTTCGATTAGACTTATACATTCTAGGCATTTTTACATCATAATGTCTTTCTACTGTATATTGTGAATAGAAAATTTAATGCTTATCGCTTTTTATTCAGTGTTTTTAAAGATGTTTGTTGTTACTTACTCTTTTACTGTAAAATTGTTTTTAATTATTTAGCCGCAACGTGGTTTCGTCGTAATAATAAAATGCTATCGTTGTAGTATCACTACTTAACTCCGAAAACTCAAGTCAATTCAGAATGTATTTAAAGTATTTGTTGAGTTGTAGTTTTACCCGAGTTCTAAGTAACAACATGACATGTGTTGTGAGACTCCAACATTAAATCTACCATGCCAAAGTACCCTAACTACTTATTACAAATACTATTTGAAATTGGCGTAATGCTCAATGCGAAGCCATTAATTAAGTCTTTGGGGGTCAATAACATATAACAATGGTAATATCAATTGTTAGCGACCAGTGTCGGGTCACTTGACGCTTAAGGGGTAAGATATAATAATAATTTGTTAAAGTTGACAAGATGTCTTTATGAATTTGTTATTGTGTCTTTGCTTCACTGTATTTTAAACTTATGTTAAAGTACCTAATTTTGCTTTTGTATCTTGTGAAGTTCAATGTTCCCTACAGTGCAGTCCTCAATGTAGAAAAGCATGCTGTTTGTGAATTAGAAATTATTAATTAGTTAATCGCAAATGCTCTCGGTTTAAGCCAAAAAGCTTTTGTTTTGGAGTTTTGAACTGCTTGATGTTGCTAGCGAGTTTAATTTTACACAGAACACTGTAATTCTGTTCCATTATATCTTTTTTCAACAATGGACTTGTGATTGGTCTTTATCTCATCCAGTGGAGTTTCACCCGAGTTCTTTCTGTAATGTCATGTGTTGTGAGACTCCATTTTAATTTCTATCTACCATACAAATTGTACCCTTACTACTATAATAAAAAAACACTTGAAATTGGCTAAATGCTTAATTGGAAGCCATTAATTAATCTCATCCAGGAGTTAGCACTTTTGAGGGAAGTTTACTTTGAACAGAAAGGAAAGACAGTCTTACTGTTTTGTTATACTATAATGATGCAGCGCTGGGCCTTGTGATGGTAATTTATTGTTATTATTTATTTATTGCACTTAAGAATACATATTTATTTAATCTTTATTGCACAATACAATAAAATAACTTTATTTTGTTGTATTGTCCAATAAAGATTAATTTTGTACTTACAAAAGGCGGACTTAATGCCAAATGACATTCTCTACCAGTCGACCTAAGGGCTGGCAGAAAAATTGGTAAGCGGTGCGACAAAGAATGTAAATGAAACATATACTACATTAATTTATAAGAATTAAAATATACATGTTAAGTTTATTAAATACACATATAAGGGACTACATGAACATACTTAAACATAGCAGAAGAAAAGATGATGGGAATCTCTTACGTGGGTGTTGATTCCTGCAGAAACAGTTTATACACCATTGTTTTAAAGACCGTTTTACATGGAGCTTGTCTGACTTTTTCATAATTGAATGGCCTGAACCGTGAAGGAATTTGGAATCACTTTCATACAGTAATATAGGAATATAATAGTATATGAGGGCCTGTTAGGGCATCACAAAATTATAACTATTCTTATATATTAATAGGAAATATAAACAAAAAATAGATTATAAAATTTTGCCAGAGTGTGAGCTTTCTGCGGTAATGTTTACAGACTTTTTTATTGTCATTGTCTGACAAAAACTCTAATAAAATGTTTTTGTTTTGTTTATATAATTTTAATGCAAATTTTGTTGCGCAACAAATTACAAAAACACTAATGTTGAAAAAAATTCCTCGAGCAGGATTTGAACCTGCACCCTTCTGACATACCGGGTCAGGTGTTCTTCCAATTGAGCTATCGTTCTAACCAGCCCGCCGTAATTATTCAACACTATTTACTTAAAAAAGCTTGCCTACTTCTTAACTGACCTTTAGAATTTGTAAAAACATTATGATCAGATGTAAATGACGGTAGTTGTTGACATTGAATGGGTGCCTTTGGCTTTCAAGGTAAAAAAGTAAAGAGTGTTGAACCACGGGCTGGTTAGAACCACGATAGCTCAATTGGAAGAGCACCTGAACTGGTATGTCAGAAGGGTGCGGGTTCAAATCCTGCTTGTAGAAATTTTTCAACATTTGTGTTTTTGTAATAAACTCTAATATTGCGTAGTAGCATTTATACTACTTTAATTTTTTTTTAAATAAAATTTCATTTTTTTCGTCTTGAACATTTTTTTTGTATTTAATTTGTACCCTGCTCAACAGCAATCTGTTTCAAGGTTTAGCTTATATTTAGAGGCTTATTTCAGCTGTTATTCTTAATCGAGGAACTAGCTTTCTTATATTAACTGCCAAAGCACAAGTTACTTACAACAAGCAATTGACTTAAGACGAGATGGTAGTAACTTATAAATACTTTATAATTTTCCTGGCATTGCGAAATTGTATTACCAAACCTTTCTGATTAACCCAGGTTTCTTTATTTAATTTCCATATTTAATATATAGAAATCTGGGTTAATCAGAAAGGTTTGGTAATCCAATACAACCAAGAATTTGTCAAATATAATATATTTGACCAATTCTTGGTTCACTGATAATTCATGTTTGCATTTTTCTTCTGTTGATGTAAGGCTATTTTTATTATGTATAGTTTGATTAGCTAAGACAGTTTCTTTCTTGGCTGAAGACTTCCAACTCCAGTTATTACATTGGATAAGAGAATACAAATCTTGCATTGCAGACGCGGCGGCGGTGGCGGCGGTGGCGGCGGCGGCAATCGTGGCCCTCCCCCCGTTTGGATGAACGGCCCCCCTCCCATGAGGTTCCGAGGCCGCGGCTACGGCCCCGGCGGCCCTCCCATGCGGGGACGGGGCTTCTTCCGAGGCCGGGGGGGGCCCCGCTTCGGGCCCAACAACGGCCCTAACTTTGATAACAATTGGGGACCGATGGGCCCCCCCCCGCCGGGTATGATGGGTGGGCCGCCCCCCTTTGGACCTCCGCCCGGTATGATGCCGCCGGGGGGGCCGATGGGACCGCCCCCCAATATGATGGGGCAGCCTCCGCCCTTCGGGGGCCCGCCTGGCATGCCCCCTCCCAATATGGTATGTGTCACAATTGGTTTTGCAACAAAAGTATAGCTACTCCATTGATATTTGTATACTGTATATTTTTCTACATATTGCTAGAATTGTACAAACCACATTGGGGTCTTTAGACCGAAGACAGAAGAAGTAACATTTTTTATGAAGTTCAACAATAAATATGTACATATAGGTATATATCAAATCAAAAACCTTTAATTGAAAATGAATCTAAAAAATACGACTAATCTCATGTTACTGAAATTACTAAGTTACTAGAATTACTATTTCCCGGATCGGGGATTCAACGAAAATAAATTATTGTTTTGTTCCATGCTATTCTATTCAACATTTTGGTGGTACCACACTTAGTCTTGTCTTGTCGGCAACTTTAAATAAATTAAGATAATTTCTTTTGTACCATATGTGTATAACATACAATATAATAAATGTGAACGCTTCTCTGTCCCCAATACAATTGTGCGTGTAACAGTTTTTATCAGCTGTGTTCATTTACTGTTTAAACGATTCTTGTGTAGTGCTGATTGGAACGAATCAATTCGATGCTATGTTACAAACGTTAATTTTCTTATATTTGTTTTGATATTGAATCATTTTTGAGTTAGTAGGTATGCTTTGGCAGGGGCCTTTGTTTTAACAGTGGGACTGACAGAAGCTGAATTTAATGGAGTACTTCAATGTACAGCCTCGGTGGACGAGTGGCAGAGCGCTCATAAACTTGTAAATAAATAAACAGGCAAAAACTTGAACCAATTTAAAAACAGACTCGAAAAATATATTTTCAATAAAATGCAATAAAAGATAGTACCAGTGTATAGTACCAGAATACAGGCACTTATCAGTTGTTTCAACTGCCCGCCTGATAATTTATAATAATAATAATAATAGAGTAAATAGCCTATAACTGTCCCACTGCTGGGCAAAGGACTCCATCATTGAAATCAAGTCATCACTACAATTGATAGGTAATGGCTTAATCGCCACGCTTGCCAAATGCGAGTTTGGTGATCACAAACCCGGGCTATGCATCGAAAAATCCGAAACAGATTTGCCCGACCTGGGAATTGAACCGGGAACCTTCGGGTATCGGGCCGAGCGCTCTGCCACTCGTCCACCGAGGCGTTATAGCAATAATATATATATTAATAGCGTAAGCTGATTTTTGTCCCAGTGCCTATGGGACGAAAGCTGCACATAAAAAATTGGTTATGGTCTCATTTTGAAGAACTCCAGCCGTAGATGTGCAGAAAAATAAAGAAACCTGCCATAGGTTTCGAAATTCCTAAAAAATCTGTTGAATTTGCCCCACAGCCTGTCCCCGAACTGTGGGTGGAGACGTTGGCGGAGGACGGCAAGTCGTACTACTATCACTCGCGCACCCGCGAGACCACGTGGACTAGGCCCCAGGAGAGCCCCACCGTGAAGGTGGTCACGCAGGCCGAGATCGAGGCCATGGTCAACAGCGGTCAGTATAACTATGGCTTTGAATTAATTTATTTTTAGATTTATTTATTTATTTCTTTAGGTACACAAACATATTATAATCAATGCATGAGTACAGTAACATATTTGGTTAACCTTACTAGCTAGAATCTAGCTGCTAGACGGTTATCTAAAAGGAGTGTACACAACATGACAACATTTTTAGTTGTTTTTTTTTCTTTTAGTTGATGGCTTCGTGCGATTAGCACATTTAGACAGTGTCAAAGTAATTTTTCTTACAAGTAATACATAACCATACGAACAGCATTCAATCTAGTTACTGGCAGTTGATTGATGAGTCCCTTTTACTTTTTAGCATTTACCTACATGCTGACAAATAAAAGCTATGAATTACACGTATGCATGATCGTCTGTCATGTCATGCACGTTGACGTAAATGTATGTGATGCAGCATTACCGTTTAAGGCCGTATCTACATGTATCATGTACGACCCTAAGGCCGCTTGTTAACGGCTGTTTTTTACTGGACACCGTGCCGGTGCGATATGTTTATCTTTTTCTGAACCCCTCGATAGTAAAGACAGCCGTATGGTACCGGCCCGGTATCCGTTAAAAAAAAAAACGGGTAACAAGAGGTCTAAACTTGTATGGTAGACTTTCGAGTCCGTACGTAACATACATAGTTCCATGCAGATCCGACTACTTTTCGCGAGAACTGTCGCATTACAATACTGTAATGCGATTTAATATATTTTCCATATCATATTGAATTATTGACACACAAACATAAGCCAACTCGTTATTTTAATGAAATAAAAACAAGTGAATCGATTATATTTTGATAAATCAATTCGCTTGTTACAAAATGGCAACACAGAGGAGACAACGACAACTCGACATGTCAAAAAAAATCAAATTAAATTACTAAATAATATGGGGATTTCTCGTCGGAGAAGTTAAGGCAAATTATTTAACAGGGTATTATGAAAATAAAAAATTTGATTTTTGATATAAAAATCATCATTGTACAAAATCATTTGTAGCGATACTAAAGCCCATACTACGATGGGCATTCTCCTTTCATTATCCAATGTTTGTCCATCTAGGTCAGATAAGCGCTATAGGCGGTATGCCCATGACCACGCCTATGGGCAACAACATGGGCGGTAACATGGGCGTCATGCCCAACGGGATGCCGCCCACGCACCCGCCCTTCATGGGACAGCCGCCGCCCTGGAGCAAGGACCAGCCGCTCAATGGTGAGTCTTGGATATCATCATCAGCTCATTTTACGTCCCCACTGCTGGGGCACGAGTCTTCCATATGGACAGAAACACCACAGCGAGAACGGGACGTAAACCACCACGCGGGCCCAGTGCGGTGCGGTGGTTGACAGTCACCATCATAATCATCACCATCTCAGCCAAAAGATGCCTGCTGTTCCGCCCCAGCGGCCATCAGTCCTGCGAGCGATGTGCCCCGCCCACTGCCACTTGAGCTTAGCAACTCTTCACGATATGACGGTAACCTTTGTTCTTGTAAAAAAAAATGTAAATACTCTTTATTGTACACCATACAAAACACTTAGAGAGGACAATACAAGAAGAAGTACAAATGGCGGCCTTATTGCTAAAAAGCAATTTCTTCCAGGCAACCATGTGTTGAACTGGACAAAAAAGTTAAGAAACTAGCGGTAAATGGTGTATGGAATATTACACACAATATAAGTTCTTCTGCGGATCTGCTCATTTCTGATTTGTTAAATCCTGCAGAGAAACTCCAATTTTCTTTTGAGAGCTAATGGCCTTATACGGCCTTTTCAGTCTTATCATCACTTAACTTTCGACGACCTCCTTGGTCGAGTGGTATGTACACTGGTTTTCATGGTGTCGCCATCTCTGAGGTCCCGGGTTCGATCCCCGGTCGGGTCAATTTAGAAATTATTGTTTTTCTAAATTGTCTCGGGTCTGGGTGTTTTCTATGTACAATAAGTATGTATTTTAAGTATGTTTATCCGTTGTCTAGTAACCATTTAACGAGTTTCATAGCGAAGCTTCTCTTGGGCTAGATAATTGGTGTGAGTGTAGGAAAGTTCATTTATCAACATCAGATGAAATGAAGGCGAAGTGGTTACCCGTAAGATATACAAAAAAAAAAAATGTTTTTAATTTCGTTTGTCTCGACCTCAACAAAAGAATATACTTAACTTTTGTTTTGTAAGAAAGAAGGAAACAAGGCAATTTCAAAATAAACAAATAAGGAGTTTAATGAAAGGAGTTTTGAGACAATTAAAAACTTTCAAGAACCCGGAACTACAAACAATGCTTACTTCTGAACGTTTGCAACGTGAGTCATACTAAAATAACGTGATTGGGCGTTATGTATGTACCAACGCTTGATTCTGCTAAACTGTAGAATTTCAATTTCATACATTCTTATTTATCAAACATAATTAAACGGGTATAACCCAAAATGATTTTGTTTTGTTTATATAATTTTAACGCAAATTTTGTTGCGAAACAAATTGCAAAAACACAAATGTTGTTAAAATTTCCACAAGCAGGATTTGAACCTGCACCCTTCTGACATACCGGGTGAGGTGCTCTTCCAATTGAGCTATCGTGGTTCTAACCAGCCCGCCGAAATTATTCAACACTATTTACTTTTTACTTTGAAAGCCAAAGGCGGCCCATTCAATGTCAACAACTACCGTCATTAACATCTGATCATAATATTTTTACAAATACTAAAGATTAGTTAAGAAGTAGGTAAGCTATTTATAAAATTTTATTTATTTATTTTTATTTATTTATTGATCATAACACTTACAACTATCATTACAGGTGGGTACCTAATGTGATAGCAGAGTTAGTTTTACAAATAGAAATTACAAAAACACTTACAAAAAAAAGAATCTAAAAATATTAATTAAAAATCACATTCATAACTATATAAAATAACAAAATAACAAAATAATAATAATAACATTATAAATTGATTACAAATGATTACAATATAAAATTCTTGCATTAAAATAATATATACATTAAATTAAATTTACAAATAACATAGGGCAAACAGTGTTGCCTTTGTAAATTCGGTCAAAGTGCAACAGAATACGTCAACTGCGTTAGATATCTCGTTAAGAGTGCGCAACGTTCGGGCGAAAGGAGCCTCCTTCGAAATATTAGTTCGCGCCCGCGGAATTGCGAATAAAGGCGGCCGTCGTCGTCGCCGCCACACGAACCGATCTGGCACGCACAGCCCTATCGCCTGCAGCACGGCTTGGTTGAACACTCGCCCCCTCAATAACTTGAACACATACGTAGCTAGGCTGAGTCCTCGTACAACTTCTAATCTATTGTGTCCCACCATACCGAGTACAAATAGTGATGGATACATCATTGGATAAAAGGGGTAGGCGCCATACAGCTTGAGGTACAGAAACCTAGTAAATTTGTTCTGTATTTGCTTTACCATCAACTTGTATTTAGCTTCGTGTGGTGACCAAATACATGCATTGCATGCCAAGTGGCTTTTCACTAACGCCTCATATAAAGCTCTTACGGCACTTATTATTTTAATTGGGTATAACCCAATCACACTTATGATTGACATTATCTTTCTTTTTCTTTCCATTAGTTGATGGCTTCGTGCGATTTAGCCAGTGTCAAAGTAATTTTTCTTACAAGAAATACATAAATATACAATATTTCCTTCCAGTATGATGATGGTGAATGATAATAGAAATGACAAGTGAGAAATGATATACCCCTCGAGTATCTCAGTAAAGATGTGGGGCGCATATCAGAAATCTAGTACTATTCATTGATCGAAGTACACACGCCTGTGCACATCAGTCAGACTGTCAAATTTCCTCAATAGACTAAACTTTATGGGTCTTACAAATAAACAAAGAATAAGGTCCGAATAGTTATTCCGTGTTTTGTTTCTGTTATGTAAACGTGACTTCAAAATAGAGTAAAAGAGACAAAACACGGAATAACTATTCGGACCGTTGTTTATTTGTAAGGCACTATATCTATGGCATACGGTTGAACATTTATTGAAGAAATTGGACAGTTTTAGATAGCTTGATGTGCTGGCGTCTGTACCTAGTCCTTGAAAAGCACCTACTTTTTCCTAAATGTTGACGTATATAAATTTTGACTAGTGATCGCCCATTGGTCGAAATTCGACCGTAATTTTTATAAAAAGCTGTTTACTAAACAATATTTTATTAAGGCTGCACTGATTGTATCGTAAGCAGTGAAAAATTTAAAAAGTTAGAATGTGAGTTTGGATTGGCATTGACAGATTACGGCCGCTCCTCTTTCGTTTTTGAAATTTTTGAAAAATGTATGAAACAATGTTTATTTAATTTAATAAAAAATAATTAGCATTCTGCACTCCTTCTCTATAAAAAAAGAAAAAAGGGGTACAAAGTTTTCGCTTCACGTATCAATATATAGATTACTGATTTAAAGTGTTTTCGTACGATTTGTTTCCGCAGTGCCGCCGCAGGACAAGAGCGAAGATCCCGGCGCTTCGCCCGACGACATGCCGCCCGGGGAGGCGCCCGCGCAACAGCCCAACGGTAATATATACACTTTTATCATCATCACCATTACCAGCTCATCATGTGCCCACTGCTGGGGCACGAGCCCTCCTTATAGACGGATAGGGAGAACGGGGGGTCGACCGCCTAAATCGATCGCTTTGATGGCGAGGCGAGGAGGAGTCTTCTTGTCATTTCGAAAGCAATATGAAAGCAATATCGATAAATCGTTAATCGTAAAATATCAATAATCGTCGATTACGATTAATCGAAATCGTATTGGCATAATGATATTCATATGAGCTAATTTATGTAGTCCTAAATAAATTATTTTGAATTTTGAGTTTTTTATTGCTTTGTGGTAAGTACAAGTTATTATATTATTTTAGCATCGCATTTTCAACCAAATAATTGGTATGTCGAACTAAAGAAGAGGGATCCAGTTTATTTGAATTAAGTTCAAACATATTTATTTGCCTTCACAATTTAGAAGAATAAAAAATTCAGCAGACAGTAAACATACACTAGGGGTTGCAGTCCCGGTACTGTGGAGAAAACTGGATTCCCGGTACTGCGCTAACTCTGGTACCAGGAAAACCGGGAAATTCGGTAGTTTACAAAAAAAAATCGGTGCTTATAACGAAGCTAGCGAAGTAACGATAAAATCTTAGTTAAATGAATAACCGGCCGGCCGATATGCCACCGCTACGCTCAGCCGTCGCACGTCGTCGGTGCAATGCAACTCTGCTAACTTCGCGCGTCATTCATTCATTTTCGTTCGCATCGCAAAATGACGGCAAACGCGGTCGCGGAGCTTAATATTGGTAAGTTTAAGTTATAACAAAAGTACCGAAAGTACCGAATTTTCTGGGAAAAGAATTCTCAGTACCGGCACTGCCTAAAAAGTCAATTTCCCAGAAAATACCGGGAAAAATCGGTACCGGCAATTCCTGGGTAATAAAAAAGAAAACAAAGAAGTCAGGTACTTTGTGTTAAACAGAAATTAAACAACAATAATAATAATAAATAATGTAAGTTGTTGTTATTACATAGCTGTTGAAAAAAATAAATAATTATTAATTTTAACTGTCTGTTTGTCTTAGGCAACGTGGTGACGAACTTCCCGCCCCCCGGCATGGGCCCGGGTGGGTTCCCGGGCGGGTTCCCGGGCGGTTGGGGCGGCTGGGGGGGATGGGCCCCACCTATGGGGCAGCCTCCACCTAACATGCAGCCGGCCAGCGCGCCCGCAGGTGAGAACATACAACTTATTCATATTAATAATAATAATAAGGGTCAGATTCAGAAAGCAGTACTCCTTGACACGGCACGTATTGTCGGGAGGTTCCTCACTCTGCAGCCCTGGCCACCGGTGGCTTGGGCCCTCTTGGTAAGGTAGTTATCTTAATTATAACTGGAAACTGTTTTGGCATATGTGAAACATAGATTAAGTTATTAACTCTGTACTATAAAATGCTGTTTGCTTCCCAATAATTAAATAAATAAATAATAATCCACCATTTATAGTGTTAACGTTATGGAATGCTTGACTATCTTATTTATAGATAAGTGTTGATTAATTTCTGCGAATTCATTGAGCCACGATAGCATAGTTGGTAGTGCACTTGACCCGACATGTCATGAGATGCGGGTTCGAATCCCGCTCGTTTTGACAATTTGGTGTGTTAATTTTGTATTGTTATATGTATGTAATTAGAATAGTCATTGTTATTTATAAAATAAAAAGGGAAAAGATGTTTGCATGCTACATGGTCAGCTGAGATAGAGAAGAAAAATAGATTAAGACTAAAATATTTACCTTTCTCAAGCGCAAATTAAATATATTTCATTTAATTTCATTTCGTTGAATTTTTTCGACTGTCTTTTTCCAAAAGGAATACTTGGTAAACGTACATAATTATACAGTGTGTTTTTTTTAAATGGGAAAGTATGAGCAAGTCTGTTACCATAAAAGATAAAAACAATTTTGGCATAGTATTTTTTTGGGCAAGTGTGAGTTGTATATAAAAATGGGTCAAACTGATATTATGTGGTTTTTTTACTTAAACATAATCTACATAAATTGCTCTTTTATATGCCCACCAGTTAACTTTCTAGCGTTACTGCATGTTGCGACAATTTTGATCAAAAGTTAATACCCCGCCCGATTCTCTAAATGACAGCACACATTTACAGAATACACTAAACATGCACACCAGTTTAGGCCCAAGACACCGCACTCGTAGAACAAGGGTACGAAGAACCGGTTCACACGCGCTCTACACCAGGTACAGACATGTACCTGGTCGGTTCTCTCCTCCTCCACGGCCCGGTCAACCCGAGCCGAGGTCCGTGCCTTTAGAGGCGCCCTCGGGTTGCTCCGCTCCCCGATCCGATCCGAACCCTTCGGAGAATCTAGTAGGGCACGGGGACGCGCACTTGTGCGCGATGCCGTTCCCTCTGGATAACCTCCGAAGGTGATTCGTTTCACACGGCTTGAGGGACCCTTTACGTTCCTCGCCGCCCCCAAAAAAGCCCGGTGAAGCTGAAAATGCCGCAGCGGCAATCAGCAATCTCTCTCCAAAAAAAAAAAAAAAAAAGTTAATAAATTACGTTTCAGCAAGCTAGAGCTCTCAATTTTCAGCTTTAAATTAAAAACCTAAAAGGTAGATCCCGTAGCTTCTAATAAATTTTAAAAACTTCACAAGTCTCGTATGCTTTCAGAAAAGTAAGTTGCAACATGCAGTAATGCTAGGAAGTTAATAGCCGTGCATGTGAAAGAGCAAATTATGGAGATTATGTTTCAGTAAAAAAAAAAACACTAAAAACACACTAGTTTTTTTTTAAAGGCCTTACAAAAAATCGCGGAACATACATAGGTCGTTTTCTGGTACACCTGGGTGGGAGGAAGCAAAAAAAAAATTATTGACGTCGCCGTTTGGACCACTCTGTATGTTTGTTTACTCGGTGGTTGGATGGGCTTGTTAGTCCGCCTGGCTAGCTACCACCATCTCATCTAAATATGTCGCCATAACATCAATGTTTGTAGCATTGTTGTTGTTGGCAGCTAGAGATAAGATAGCCAAAGCCTCACTAGTTGAGGATTCGGGTGAAGTGCGCTTCCAGCAATTGGCCTAATCATCACTTAACATCAGGTGAGATCAGGGCATGTGCTTACCCATAAATATATTTAAAAAAATAATAATTTTTAAATCATTTACATACATACTCTTCCCAATAACTTAAAAATTACCTTTCACAGGGGCAATGGGCCAACTCCCGCCAGGCGCGGTAAACCAACTCCCCCCCAACGCGTTAAACCAGTTACCCCCCAACGCAGTAAACCAGCTACCACCAGTAGGCCAGATGCCCCCACTGGGCCAGTTGCCCCCCGGCGTGGTGAACAAGATGCCCCCCACCACGGTGGGCCAGTTGCCCCCAGCAGTGGGCCAAATGGCTCCAATGTCGATGTCGGCGGCGGTGCCTGAACAAAGTGTTACCGACTCGCCTGAACAACAACCAGCTAAGAAGGAACCTACGGTGAGTTTGTGGAGATTATTTTGTGTCTAGTAGCTGTTATTTGATCATTCTAATACATACACACCCACACTTTTGTGTCTTATTCTTATTTATCAAATCTTATAAAATTTTATAAAATACAGTGACAAAATTAAACGCCCACCCGACCCAGCCAGGAATTGAATCTGGGTCTTCCGCAATCCGGGCGGCTGCTCTGACCGCTATGCTACCGGGAAGGCCGACGTAAGCGCTGAATTTTGTCTATTAAAATTATTTTGATGGCGGTGCCGCTAAAAAGCACTAAAAAAAAAACATTAAAATAGTAGTGACAAAATTCAGCGCTTACGTCAGCCTTCCCGGTAGCATAGCGGACAGTGCAGCCGCCCGGATTGCGGAAGACCCAGGTTCGATTCCTGGCTGGGTCGGGTGGGCGTTTAATTTTGTCACTGTATTTTATAAAATTTTATGAATATTTAATTTAGCTTCAGTGCAGCAATTAGCACTTGAAAATAAAAAAGTAAAATTTAAGGATAAAAAAATACAATTGATTGCTTCATTACAAGCACAAAGCTACATTACAGATTAAATTAATATTTATTGTATTTATTACACTAAATATATATTTTTTTTAAATATTTTTAATTTATAATATGTTGTTTGCCAGACCATCTCCCCGTCTCTGATCGCGCGCGCAGCAGAATGGACGACTCATCGCGCTCCGGACGGGCGCGCGTACTATTACCACGCGGCGAGGCAAGAGAGCGTGTGGGAGAAACCCAAGCCCATAAAGGAGATGGACGGTAAGGATTAGGGTATCCAATCCCGCAAACGCGGGATCCCGCACCTCTTTTGCGGGATCTAATATGCGGGATTACTCATGCGAGATCCCGCTCGTTTGCGGGATTAAAAAAAATATATTTAAGAAAAACGGGCTCAGGCGACGTTTTTATTTTCCTCCAGCACAGCCTCATTAATAAGTGATTTAACAACTTGCCTATCGTGACTGGCTGACTGAACTCGTGACTTTTCTATAGAATTTGTATGGAAAATAATGTTGTTGTCAGTTTTTAACTTACGGTTAAATAAATTTTGAATTTCTATTTCGTGTTTAGTGAATTCTGTATCGGAACAAACGTAATAAATGTCAGTTTAAGCACTATGCCTAGGGATTCTCCCACGGAACGGGGATTTACCTTCGCGCGCGACCATTTGTGTCATTTGCGTCTTACTCGTGTGTTACGTACGATACAAATGTTATTAAAGTTTTCATAGCAAATTAAACAAGTGGAAATTACAAGTAATAATTAAAAGTGAGTGTCAATTTGGTATATAAATAGTTTAAAAGCTCGAGTGAAGTGCGGAAACATCTATACTACTATATAAATCTGTAGGATCTGTCTGTACACACGCCTGCACATCAACCTACCATAAACTGTCAAATTTCCTAAATAGACTTTGGACCTTATGCCTTAAAGATATGGTTGAAAATGTATTGAAGAAATTTGACAGTTTTGGATATTTTGATGTGCTGGCGTCTGTACATGCAATTTTTCTGACAAATTTTGAGATAAATATTCGTTTTATGACTAACTACATTGTTTATTTATGTATTACTTGTAAGAAAAAATACTTTGACACTGGCTAAATGTGCTAATCACACGAAGCTATCAATAAAGAATCTCGGATCTCGGAATCATGGTTGATTCTCGGATGGAAGGAAGTGTCCTTCCATCCGAGAATCAACCATCTTTGACACTATCTTTCAATGCTGCCAGTATTTAAAACCCTACATCGATTGATAATCTACTAATCAATAAATGAATTGACAAAGCCGTTATGTGAAACACGGTGTATTTCACATAACGCCCATACCCATAGCGTCGTACGACGTTGCCTCGTCTAACTATTCCATTTTAACTTGATTTCCGAGAAACTACTTGTAATATGTAATGTTTTGACACTGGCATTGCAAAAGCAGATAAGTAAAATCGAAAAACGTGGTTTTCGATGTGAAAAATACCTATAATTTGATGAACTTCATAAGTCAATTTCTCGTGATTCCGGCAAACTAGAGAATTGAGGTTTTTTTTACATAATGTCAATATAAAACTACAAGATGAGGGTAGGTTTCATAGGGGTACATAATCGTACATGGTCAAATTCAAATTCAAAAATCATTTATTCAGTTTAGGCTACAAGTAGCTATTGTGAATGTCACTATGCCATCGGTTCGTAAGTCTACGCAGGGCGGGAGATCTTGTACTGAGAAGAACCGGCAAGAAACTCAGCAAGTGTCCAGCTCTTTTCTCCCTTACAGCGTCAAAAATATTGGAAAATGCCCTATTTTAGCAGGACACTTTCCATCACAAATAAACACAAAAAATAAAAAAAATATAGAAGACAACCACGTGTAAAAAAACAAAATTAAAAACTTAAATTAACAAATTTACCTCAGGTAAAAGTTCCAATTTCCACAATGTCATACAGTACCACTACAGTACTCTAATAAAAGTCAAAAATTGTTTAAGAAAAACAAAGTCAAACTACAGTTAATAATATTAAAAATAAGATAAGTATGCAAGAGCAGACCAGCCTCCACAGGCGGCACCCGTTCACGAGTATGACATATGAATCAGCCATCGCTTCGCTCAACCATATTTTAGGGAACGTAATTGTGAAACCAAAGTCATACTTCACTGGTCAATCTCCTTTGTTTACAGAGCTGAAAGCCAAGATAGCAGTGGAGAAGGCGATCGTTCTGAAAGTTGACAAGAAAGGCGACAAACAAGATGACAACAAGATAGAAGGTGAGATTGTTTATTTAGTTTTTTTTTGCACAACGTCTCGGTGGTCGAGTGGCAACGCGCTTTAATTGTTTTTCGACAAGGTCTTAGTAAAAATAAAATAAAAAATTAATTTTAAATTCTTCATTCATATAAGTAAATAATACAACTAGCCTTAGGAAGCTCGAGTCGAAACCACGACTCTGACGATACACGACACGTCGAACCCACGACCCTATCATTACCGGTCCAAAGCTCTGACCGCAGAACTTTGACCTTTTTTTCCCCCTAGTATTTTATCTTGTAAAATTCCAATTATTTAACACAAGCTGTAGTATCAAACAACCTGCATAATCCTGAATATGGCAGACAGGGAAGGAAAATAGGGTAAACATAGGCTATATTTTATTTTGATAAAAAAAACTTATTTAAATTATTTTCTAAAAAAATCAAAATCGACGAAAACAAAGTCCCGGGCAATTGCTGTTTTTTTTACTGATGGCCTATTTTGTGTCCCACTGCTGGGCAAAGGACAGAAGTCATTAAAATCGAAGACGGGACTTGCGTATGAAATTATTTGACTATATTAAAATAACATTATTATTTATAATCCATCACTTAATATACTACAATTACTTTTGTGATTCTATTTTATACGTTAGATTAGATTTATCCCAATAAACTCCCGCATAACACACATTTATCATCATTTTAAAACATTACAATAAAATAAACGTAAACCTTTACAAGGTCATTTCATTACCAATAAATACTAGTGATGGGATAGTACACCCAAGTGAAGTTCAATTGATATTCAATAACCAATCGGTTAAATTTAACTTCATAATTTTCATCCTAGCTGTATTCATTAATTTGTTAGTCTTTATTTATTCTTCTTGAGTTTATGACGTTTTTACAGAAAACTTCTAAAAAATTAGAAAAGAAAATCAATTGGCACATTAGATAGGAACAGTTAAGTACTTCATTATGATAATGATATTCAATTGATAACTTCAATTATCATTTGATTCAATTACCTCAGTATCGTCTGAACCCTAGGCATGCCAATTTGACATCTGCCATGGGTATCAAGCTATATTGAACTGACTATAACTGCTAGTAAAGAGTAAATAAATAATTATCACCCTTCGAACCTGAACAGTGATCGACGTGGATCTACACGCGGAGGCGGTCGCGGAGGTAGAACGCGAGCGCGAACGAGCGGTGGAGCGCGAGCGCGTTCGCGAACAGGAGGCGGAGCGCGAGCGCGAGCGGCTGGAGCGGGAGAAGGCGGAGAAGGAGAAGGCGGAGAAGGAGAAAGCGGAGAAGGAGAAGGCGGATAAGGAGAAGGCGAAGCAGGATAGGAGTCGACCGATTTCCAGTACACCTATATCGGGGACGCCGTGGTGAGTTTTTTTTTGCAGAGATGGTGCAGTGGTTAACGCATCCGGTCTGCTAGTACTGGGGTTAAGCAACTTTCGCAAAGGCCGGTCATCGGATGGGTGACCAAAAATGTATCATCTATCGCTCCTCAGTGCTTCGGAAGGCACGTAAAGCTGTTGGTCCGCGTGGTGGTTTATGGCCCGTTCTCCCTATCCATCTATAGGGAAGGCTCGTGCCCCAGCAGTGGGAACAAAAATGAGCTGATGATGATGATGAAAAAAAATGTTTTTTTTTTCTATTTAAATTATGTGTGGCACCAATGTTCGACAGGTACCAATGATTGACATTTTTTTTCTTTTAATCAATACGAATATATACCTAGTTATCTTTACGCGCCCTACCAGCACTATGTAGGTTTTAGTCTTTTAATATTTATTACTAGGATTTTAGTACCAGACACTCTGTTGTCTTTATATAAATAAATCGTCTGTGCGTGTGTATGTCACTGAACTCCTAAACGGCTGGACCGATTTGGATGTAATTTTCTGTGTGTGTTCAAGTACAATTGGATCCGGTAGGTGGCGCTGCTATAGGGGTACGGGTGTTCTTAAGCGGATAACGAATGATTGAAACTGTCAAAGCGGTACGAAGTCCGCCGGTCAGCTAGTTATCAGTAATATTGTAAACGGGAGGCACGTTGTGCGTTTTCTCCACGGGTTTCGGCAGAGCGTCAGTGTTGTGACCTCGGTTGCGACAAAAAAAAACTAAGTCGGAGCCCTTCGGTTGACTCGACACATACTATAATAATGTTACATTAAGGTGGTATTTTTTTTTTTGAAGTGAAAACTTCTTTAGCGGCGTTGTACACTTTTTTTGTAATGGGTAAAAAATGGTTTTGTTTTGTTTATATAATTTTAACGCAAATTTTGTTGCAAAACAAATTACAAAAACACAAGTGTTGAAAAAATTTCCACGAGCAGGATTTGAACCTGCACCTATCTGACATACCGGGTCAGGTGCTCTCCCAATTGAGCTATCGCGGTTCTAACCAGCCCGCCGAAATTATTCAACACTATTTACTTTTTTACTTTGAAAGCCAAAGGCGCCAATTCAATGTCAACAACTACCGTCATTGGAAGAGCACCTGACCCGGTATGTCAGAAGGGTGCAGGTTCAAATCCTGCTCGTGGAAATTTTTTCAACACTTGTGTTTTTGTAATGGGTAAAAAATGTTAAATTCGCGTCAGGTCACGTGTCCTGATCGAGAATTCGTAAGACGGATGGAGAGTAGACAGCCGGCGCGGCGTAGGGGAGGAAGTTTCCCCCTCTCTTTCTACGGCGCGGCGAAAATGTATGCCTGCTGTTTCGTTTAGGCGGCGCAGGGCGCTCGCGCGAATGTTCGCGTGTGTTTATGGTACAGCGTGCCGCGCATCCATGGATGGACACCGACAGCCGATGGCTCGACCGTCTGTGTAGTGGCCATACTGCTGTGTATTCGTAAAATTCGTGTATATAAAGTGTTTACAATATGGAAATTGAACAAAGTGCATCAGTGTTGATTTTTCTGAGAGATAAACTTTTTAATGTAATATAAATTGTCATGTTTGTGTACGATAGCGCAATAAATAAATATTGTATTCTACCGCATAAATGATAGTACTTTTATACTGATAATTGAAGCGATTCGTGCAAAATTATTCCCCAACCATTCCAAAACATCAAAAATGCACAACGTTTCAAGTTTTCACTTCTGCCGGCACTCCCGGAGTGCGACCCGTCGTTTTTTTTTATGTGACTTTGTGTACTTATGTGTCGTGTATTACCAATAAATGTTGAATAATGAATGGTTTGAGCAGGTGCGTGGTGTGGACGGGCGACGGGCGCGTGTTCTTCTACAACCCCACCGCGCACTCCTCCGTGTGGGAGCGGCCGCCGCAGCTCATCGGCCGCGCCGACGTCGACAAGGCCACCGCCATGCCGCCCGCCGCGCTGCAGCAGCTGCAGGTACCTAGCCGCAGCTCATCGGCCGCGCCCACGAGACAAGGCCACCGCCATGCCGCCCGCCGCGCTGCAGCAGCTGCAGGTACCTAGCCGCAGCTCATCGGCCGCGCCCACGAGACAAGGCCACCGCCATGCCGCCCGCCGCGCTGCAGCAGCTGCAGGTACCTAGCCGCAGCTCATCGGCCGCGCCCACGAGACAAGGCCACCGCCATGCCGCCCGCCGCGCTGCAGCAGCTGCAGGTACCTAGCCGCAGCTCATCGGCCGCGCCCACGAGACAAGGCCACCGCCATGCCGCCCGCCGCGCTGCAGCAGCTGCAGGTACCTAGCCGCAGCTCATCGGCCGCGCCCACGAGACAAGGCCACCGCCATGCCGCCCGCCGCGCTGCAGCAGCTGCAGGTACCTAGCCGCAGCTCATCGGCCGCGCCCACGAGACAAGGCCACCGCCATGCCGCCCGCCGCGCTGCAGCAGCTGCAGGTACCTAGCCGCAGCTCATCGGCCGCGCCCACGAGACAAGGCCACCGCCATGCCGCCCGCCGCGCTGCAGCAGCTGCAGGTACCTAGCCACAGCGGCGGCTACAGCTCACTAGCGTGTGGCTGGGCAGCTATAGCAGCTGCAGGTGACGTAGCTACAGCTGCAGGGACGAAACACCGGCTCCAGGGGCATAGAAACGGCCGCGAGCTTCATAGCGACATCTGCAACTCACTAGCGTGTGGCTGGACGACTATAGCAGCTGCAGGTGACGTAGTTACAGGTGGAGGGACAAAGCAACGGCTCCAAGTGGCATAAGAAACGCTGTCAAGTCACTTAGGAATAACAGTTATGATTTACGAATTGAGGAGTCAATATAGAAACTTTTTAACAACTGTCATAACGATTATTTTTAATAGAGATTGTATGGGATTAGCAAACTATGACGTCACAATTTTGTTCCGTCAATCGAGTGTTTAATAATAACTTTTTAGGTTACAGAAATTCATGCTTAGGTCAAATAAAAAAATGGTTGATGTTATAAAGAACTGTTACGTGATTTCATTTATACGTTTACTGTTCTGAAATTAACTGGTGATGTTGTTAACTACCCAGTTATTTAATATTCATTGCAAAATAAAAAATAATAACAATAATGGAGGAGCTCGATGGCGCAGTGGTTAACGCGTCCGGTCTGCGAGTGCTGAGGTTAAGCAACTTTCGTAAAGGCCGGTCATCGGATGGGTGATCAAAAATTTTCCATCTATTGCTTCTCCGTGCTTCGGAAAGCACGTCTTGCCGTCGGTCCCGGCTGCATTAGCAGTCGTTAACAACCACCGCACCGCACTGGGCCCGCATGTTAGTTTACGGCCCGTTCTCCCTATCCATCCATAAGGAAGGCTCGTGCCCCAGCGGTGTGTAAATAAAAATAAAAATAATAAAATTTAAAATGTTTTTTTTTTGTTTTGTTTATATAATTTTAACGTAAAAAATAAAAAAAAATTTCAAAGTAAAAAAAGTAAATAGTGTTGAATAATTTCGGCGAGCTGGTTAGAACCACGACAGCTCAATCGGAAGAGCACCTGACCCGGTATGTCAGAAGGGTGCAGGTTCAAATCCTGCTCGTGGAAATTTTTTCAACATTAGCGTTTTTGTAATAAAATATAAAAATGTTTGTGTGTCAGCGCAAGGAGAGCGCGGCGGCGGCGGCGGCGGCCAGCAACGGCGAGCTGAAGCGGCCCGCCGACACCGACACCGACGACAGCGAGGAGCCGCCCAAGAAGAACAAGCCCGACGGTGAGCTGTTCAAATACAAATCATTTATTTTTCATAAATTTGTTACATAGTATGCACCAAAATTAAGTACAACAAAACGAAAGCTAATGTAGTGACATTGTAACAATACAGAAAGCATAACTCGTGGGTCCCACACCAGGAGAGCCCCGTATCGTGGGCACCCACTAAAGTTTATGCGACAGATAGAAATATGATCAAGAAATATAAACACGAAGGCGTGTCTGCGTATGTATGTGTGTACGTGTGTGGGGGTGTGTAGGGGTGTGTGTGGGGGTGTGCGTGCGTGTGTGAGGGGGGGTGTGTGTGTGAGGGGGGTGTGTGCGTGTGTGTATGTGTGTGTCCATGTAATTTGTAGGCTAGACTAGATTAAACTCATTTTATTTTATGTTCTTTATAAGGTTCTTCAGTCTGGTGGTAAGACATAGACAACAACAGTTCATAAATACTAGTTGCCGCCCGCGAACACTGCCTCCATCCGAATCGGTTCAGCCTGTGCCTACATGTACTAGATCTTATTATGGCATCATCCTTTATTGCATTAGGCTCATGTTTTATGTGTATCAAATATTTAGGTCAATATTAATCTCACTAATGTATTGCATCGTTATTTGCACAAAAAATTCAAAATTCAAAATTCAAAATCATTTATTCAGTTTAGGCTACAAGTAGCTCTTGTGAATGTCACTATGCCATCGGTTCGTAAGTCTACACAGGGCGGGAGACCTTGTACTGAGAAGAACCGGCAACAAACTCAGCAAGTGTCCAGTCCAGTCCAGTCTCTTTTCTCCCTTACAGCGTCAAAAATATTGGAAAATGCCCTATCATAGCAGGACACTTTCCATTACAAATAAACACAAAATTATAGAAGACAACCACAACATGTAAATAAAAAACAAAAATATCACAAAATAAAAAAAAACTAAGTTAACAAATTTACATCAGGTAAAAGTTTCAATTTCCACAATGTCATACAGTACCACTACAGTACTCTAAAAAAAAATTGGTTAAGAAAAACCAAGTCAAACTACAGTAAATAATATTAAAAATAAGATAAGTATGCAAGAGCAGACCAGCCTCCACAGGCAGCACCCGTTCACGAGTATGACATATGAATCAGCCATCGCTTCGCACCATTCCCTAATTTGTAATACTTTAATCATAATAACGCAGTTTCTTTATTTCGATATAAATCTTATGTAACACTCTCGGTACAGCTGTGAAACAAGCAACAATACACGCAGTCATAATTTTATCTGTTGTTTCTATAACCAACGTCGTCAAGTAAACCTCTCGTCGTCATACAAACACCTCAGCCAACGAGAAGCAGTTGTATAAGCCGTTCTCGAGTTTTGCGCTCGGCAACATTCATTTTTATTTATATATTTTTTACCGACAAAAGCAACCAGTTGTTCTTTTCTTTCTTTCTTTTAGTTGATGGCTTCGTGCGATTAGCACATTTAGCCAGGGTCAAAGTAATTATTCTTACAAGTAATACATAAATATACAATATTTCCTTCCAGTCAGTATTATGCTGGATGATGATGAATGATAATAAAAATGAGAAGTGAGAAATGATATACCCACAACCCCTCGAGTATCTCAGTGAAGATGTGGGGCTTTACTAATTCCTCGGCGGACTTTTTGATAGAATTTGAAAAGTAGTAGTTGCACTGTTTTGTTTCATTTCCCAACACTCATGCACAGTCACGAACACTTAACGGTTAATAATACACCATTATTTCACATTAATATTCGACACAACATAAATTTTAGAAAATAAAACAAAACCGCAGACATGAATCTTCACTTTCCCGCCAAGAAGTCCAACCAGTTGTTAATTGTACAATTGCAACGTGACCGCTCCAGTTGCGGTTGGTAAAAATCTATCTATTAAATAAATAAATAATAAACTTTAATTGCACACAAAAGAAAAACAATACAGTCAATTAAAAAAATAAAATAAAAATAAAGAGTACAAAATAGGCGGCCTTATTGCTAACAAGCAATCTCTTCCAGGCAACCTTGGGCGAAAAATAATAAAATAAATAAAATAAAAATGGGTGCAAGTAAAAATAAACTAAATAATAATAATAATAATAATAATAATAATAATAATAATTTATTTTTTGGACTCAGACCGAATTGGACGCCTTGGATAGGAGAGTCCGTCAAATGCTCACGACTTTCAGAATGCTACACCCGCGCTCATCTGTTATGAGGCTGTACATCCCGCGGAAATGTGGGGGTCGCGGCTTTTTAAATGTCAAGGACCTACATAACCGTGAGGTGTGCAGTCTCAGGGATTATTTACTTAACAGTGAGTGCGGGATGCATTTGGATGTCGTGGCAATTGATAGACACTTTACGCCGCTCTCCTTGGCAACAGAAAACTGGCGCAAACCAGTGGTGCTAAGCACTCTCGATCGCAAGGACATATGGAAGAGCAAGGTGCTACACGGGCGCTACTATCGGGCTCTAACTGGGCCTGATGTAGATTTAACTGCCTCGGTGAACTGGCTACGTTTTGGTGACCTCTTTGGGGAAACCGAAGGTTTTGTCTGTGCCATTGAAGATGAAGTTATCAAGACGAATAACTACCGGAAATATATTATGAGGGACGGTACGGTCGACATCTGTCGGGCATGCCGCCGTCCAGGAGAATCACTCCGACATATTATTTCTGGTTGTTCTCATCTTGCTAACGGAGAGTATTTGCACAGACACAACCAAGTAGCCAGAATAATTCACCAGCAACTTGCTCTTGGATATGGCCTTGTTGAATCGGAGGTGCCGTACTATAAATATGCACCTGCGCCAGTACTCGAAAATGGTCATGCAACGCTCTACTGGGATCGCTCTATCATTACGGACAGGACTATTGTCGCCAATAAGCCTGATATCGTGGTGGTTGACCGATCCCAGCGCCGGGCAATACTGGTTGATATCACCATACCTCATGATGAGAACCTCGTGAAAGCCGAGAAGGACAAGCTCAGTAAGTACCTTGACTTAGCTCACGAGGTGACCGCCATGTGGGATGTTGATTCAACCATTATTGTCCCGATAGTCGTTTCAGCGAACGGTCTGATAGCGAAGAGCCTCGACCAACATCTTAAGAGGCTCTCGCTTGATGGTTGGATCAAGGGTCAGATTCAGAAGGCAGTACTCCTTGACACGGCACGTATTGTCAGGAGGTTCCTCACTCTGCAGCCCTGATCACCGGTAGCTTGGGCCCTGCCCCGCTGCTGGTGGTACTCTAGAATTAGTTTTTTATAATGTTTTATTGTTTTTTTTTTATTAAAATATTGTAAAAATCTAGTTTTAAGAAAGAAAATAAATAAAGAGTATAATAATATCAAATAATGTAATTACATACAAAAAAGAAATAAATATAAAAAACAGAGTTTATGCAATATAAATTAAAAAAAAATAAAAACTAAAAAGAAAAAAATAAAATAAAATAAATAAATAAATAAACATAGTTAAGTAAACTATTGTAAACTATTTACATCTAAAATAATATTTCTTATCGTAAAAAATATAAAAATACTCCAAGTCAATAAAAATGCCACATCTAGTTTCGGTCACTCCTTATACGTCCATGTTTTAAGCGCGTTGTCGTATCGCCTTGTGAACAGCCGCCGGTGCGGCTGCTATTGGGTACAATTTGCTTCTACCGACTTTTATTTTTAAATTGTGTAGCTTATGTCTCATTGTACCCTGTTTTGTATTTTATTGTTTCTCAGTAAGTGAATTGTATTCAGATGAGGAATAAAGTATCTTTTCGTACCACTTGCTCTAAAAAGTGACATTCTATGCCACAAAAAGCGAACATAACAATAGTCATTTTTAATCTGTTAAAAACAGGGAAAGAAAATTGTACTGAATTTCATTCACCTCTAGGGGGAGAATGTGATTTAAATTTGGAATACTTACCGAAATTTATACTGAACTACATCTGTGCTTACGCCATTGAGTTTGTATATAAATACTCAAATCAACTTGTCAACAATAAATGTACCAAACAAAAATGTAACTCTCTCTATCAATAATTGGACCAATGTTTCGAATGTTAACTTTTACTTTTAATTGTCATTATATTTATTTAATAAAGGCTTATCTCATATTATTATTGTGTTCATTTTTTCGCAAATGGTACGAAAAGTAGAGTATTTTCCTCGGTGATAAAGGTGTCTTAGTCTTGGGTGAACTTAAATCCTTCGCTACACTCAGGACTCGTCTTAAATCCCTCGCTTTGCTCTTGATTTAAGTTTTTAACACCCTCGCTGCGCTCGGGAGTGAACCTCGAGTCCTTCGTTACGCTCGCGATTTAAATCGTCACCCGCGGCAGAAGACACTGCTTTATCCCCTTGGTTAATAATCTACTATTAACCACAAAAAGAGCGATTTGTAAGAACGGCCATGCTTGTGAAGAGACATCAATAATAATTGTTGTCACTTTTTTTATTGTTTATTTCTCAACAGCCTCGGCGCCCGCCAACAAGAAAGCCGGCATCGAAGTAGGCAAAGAAGCAGCGGTCGAAGCGGAGATGCGAGCCGCTCGCGAACGAGCCGTCGTGCCGCACGAGCAGCGGTTGCGAGCGTTCCTGCGAATGCTGCACGAGAAGGACGTGTCGGCGTTCAGCGCGTGGGAGAAGGAACTGCACAAGATTGTGTTCGATCCGCGGTACCTTATGTTGGATGCTAAGGAGAGGCGACAAGTAAGTGTTCTGATCTATTTTGTATGGTTTAAACCTATTTTTCAGCCTATTTCATGACGCGACCCTCCCTTAACATGCAAAAAAAAATTCGCGACTCCCTCCCTAACCCTCCCCTGTTTCTAACGTGTATTTTATTACGTTACAAATAACAAATTTATAACTAGGTATGCATAATGGAGTACCTGTAACGGACATATATTTAAGTACTTACATCAATTTCGTCAGCAAGCGGCTCTACGGAAAGGCGATACACTTTTTTTTTTGTTATACGAAGGCTTCGCGACCCACACGTTGGAAAACACTGTGGTTTAAACAAACCATCATTTGGGCAACTTTGAAGATTTAGGGCATTTTAGGCATTTTAAATAAACTATAACTTTGATCGTAGTGGGCAACTTACGTCGTTTTGGGTAACTTTGGGCATTTTAGCCAACTTTGATAATAATGAGCTATGTGTAACTTACATATATAGGGCACAAGAGTCTTGTGTGTCTTTATGTCTATCGTCTTACCCCACGAGCAACGGTTGCGAGCCTTCTTTGGTCACGGCAACGCCATGGCATGGGCAGAGTGGCCATTCGGTTGCATATTAATATGCAACCGAAATATTTAGCATAGCTTATTGTAAGTGTTATCTAATTACAAAAACACAAATGTTGAAAAAATTTCCACGAGCAGGATTTGAACCTGCACCCTTCTGACATACCGGATCAGGTGCTCTTCCAATTGAGCTATCGTGGTTCTAACCAGTCCGCCGAAACAAAATTCGGTTTCGCAATCTCTAAATTGCGAGAAGAGTTTCGCAATCTAAATCTTTTTGTCATCACATTAGGCAACTTTCGTCACATTGGGCCATATTGATAGTTTTGGGCAACCTTGATCGTATTGGGCAACTTAGTCAACATTGGGCAATAGTGTGCACCAGTGATCTATAATAAATTGAATAACCTAATCGTGTTGTTGCCAGGTATTCGACCAGTATGTACGCGACCGCGCCGAGGAAGAACGCAAGGAGATGAAGAACCGTCTGCAGCAGAAGAAGGCCGCCTTCCGCGCGCTCATGGAGGAGGCTAAGCTGCACTCCAAGTCAGTTTATACACTATTGTACACACTTATACGCCTACACGCCTTAGGTTGAAGACAAATCTGAATAGATTAATCGAATCGAAACAAACGAGCTTGTCTATATTTGTAGATAGTTTTTTTTATACTTAGCACGGCAAATGACTCCACACCACCTGATGTTAAGTGGAAATGGAGTCCAGACGCGAAGACAACTGGTGCAGCGTGAAAACAACGCAGCATCAGTCAACTTCACTCTGCCGGCCCACAAGGTGCTTCTTCACGCCTCGTTTGAAGGACCCCATGTCATAGGAGAGAGGGAAAACGTGTGCCGGTAGACTATTCCATCTTTTGGAGGTGCGACAAAGAAACGAGTCACCAAATTTCTTTGTGCGCGATGGGATATGTGTGTGTGTGCGAGTTAGTACGCGAATTTAGTTGCAAACTAATTGCAATTTGAAAAAAATCAAGATTCGGATTTGAATTCTCACCCCTTGACCGGATCAAGTGCACTACCAACTATGCTATCGTGACTCTGTCCAACTCGCCGAAATTTATCAACACTATCACCTTTTACTCTGTATGCCAAAGGAATTATTCGATGTCGACAACTACGTCATACGATCTTAATAATGTTACTACGATCGGATGTTGATGAACCACCTGACCCGGTATATGATGGGATGCGGGTTCGAAACCTTCTCGTGGTAACATTTTCAACTCTAATTTTTTAAATTATTCAATTTAATCACGATGAATGCACTTATTAACGTTTTAAGTGTTTATAATTAAACAATTTTGACCGCTACACCATGAATGCGTCGCCGTGTCCTGTACGCCAAGCATTCGGTTCAGTGTAGTAAAAAAGGATATGTCATACACACACACGCACACCCCCACACACACACATACCTAGCCACTAAAAAAATGGTTTTTCAAATTGTTTACATTTAATAAGAAATCATTGTTAACTAACTGATAGGGAAGTAGCGAGTCATTCCCAAAACAAGTGTCTCTGAATGGTCACTGGGAAGTCTCTGTAATCACGATTTCTTGAATAAACACATTTTTGATGTGTTACATCTTTCCTCTCGCTTTCTTGCAACTTGTGGAAGTGATTTCGTGTAATGGGACGGAAGTGTGTAACAGGAAGTTGGGGAAGCGCGCATGCACGCGCCATTTGATTTGACGAATGAGCGCGCGTTATTGCATTACTCTTAGTGTCAATTCAATAAAATACAATTTTCATTATAAAGAATTACTCTTTGTTATGAAAAATCATTTCAAATAATACCTGATACACTTTTTTTTTAAATATAATGTTAAAATTGCTTATTACTAAGGTGAGATGTCAAACGTTACACATCATATGCGACTACTGTAAGGCTCGCTCGTTTTTTAGAGTAAACACTTGCAACAGAAAAATAGACATTCCAAAATTTACAAATATCTTTATTTTGTGTTTTTTGTAAACGTTGTAGTGTCGATCATTGCCGTCGTTGGCGTACAGGGCAACGGTCATATTTAGTTTACATAGTAGATAACATTTTTACTAGAAAACATCACCAATCAAAGTGAAGGGAGTAACGTCACAGTGACGCTACACCAATCGCAAACTACCAGAAGAATCCGACGAGTCTTCTGGGGCCTCGGTAGCTCAGCGTTCAGAGCATTGGACCGGGTTATCCAAAGGTCGTGGGTTCGATTCTCACTCGGGCTTCCTGAGAGGCTGGTTGATGTTTCTAGTGAAATTTTATAAAATGTTTTTGTTTTGTTTATATAATTTTAACGCAAATTTTGTTGCGAAACAAATTACAAAAACACAAATGTTGAAAAAATTTCCACGAGCAGGATTTGAACCTGCACCCTTCTGACATACCGGGTCAGGTGCTCTTCCAATTGAGCTGTCGTGGTTCTAACCAGCCCGCCGAAATTTTATCTTCATCATCATCGTCAGCCTACACAGGTCCACTGCTGGGCATAGGCCTCTCCCAAGTTCACAAATTTTATTATTATTATTACAACAATCCTGTAAACCCGCCAGGTCTTCGTTCAACGACTTCTCCTCCAAGCACGGGCGGGACGATCGCTTCAAGGCGATCGAGAAGCCGCGCGACCGCACCACCTACTTCAACGAGTACCTCGCGGACCTGCGCAAGCGGGACAAGGACGATAAGGAGCGGAAGCGGGAGCAGGTGAGAGCAAAAGCTTTGTCTACTAACCCCCCGGACCTGGTTTTGTGCGATAAAATGTATTTTTTTTGCCCACTACGTGAATTTGAGCGAAAAAACGTTTTTTTAAGTTACTCTCTGGGTGGCTTTGAGCGCAAAAGCTTTATCAATAAACCCCCAGTATAGATTTTGAGCGAAAAGACGTCTTTTTTTTTTGCCCGCTAGGTGATTTTGAGCTAAAAAAAAACCTCTCTTACCTCTTACGTGATTCTGAACGCAAAAACCTCTTTTTTCCCCTGTTAGGTGACCTTTTTTTAGCGCAAAAATGTCTCTGACGAACCCCCCGAACCTTGCTAAACTCAATCTATACACATTACCCTAATCTATATATACCCTTAGCCATATAGACCCTTAGCCAGGCAGTAATATTAAGAAATTCTTTTTTTTGTTCTTCATTTGATCACTTGACCTATAACTAGCCAGTGATGTTATATTCAATGATACAGTGATATTCATAACAGTTAATTTTAAATAGATTTATAATACTTTCATTGTAGTAGGTATAGTGAGTTATATTTGTAATAATTTTTTGGAAGATTTTATAATTAATATGATACTTATGTTATTTGACACCTAGAACGTGACATTATTTATAAATAACATAATATTTCTTTAAGAAATATGATCATATTCTCTTATCTTGTAACCCGACGCTAAGTAAACATGTATTCCTGGAAATAAGGTTAATGAACTTTTCTTTTGTTAAACTACTATATAAATAAATAATTTATATACTATATAGATATTTATATAGTATACTCTCAACCATGGTAGTTTGAATTTCGTTCCCGAGAACACACATCGCATCATAGCAACTCTTTATCATAAAAAATAACAAAAAAAAAGGCGACATGAGAACTAATACACTCTAAATTCAAAGTCAACAGTCAATTATTTTTATTCAAATTAATTTTGAATCGTCCAAACATTTTTTTTACCTACTACCCATTTAGGAAGTCTATTTTTAACTGTGAAAAAGAATGGGCGCAAGAAACTCGTCCACTTCACTTACAATATAAAAAAAATTTGTGTCGTTACCGTGTCATACAATATTTAATTTAATGCAATTTTTACTTTTTATTTTTTGCGGAAGAACCAGGTTCGATTCCTGGCTGGGTCGGGTGGGCGTTTAATTTTTCCACTGTTTTTTATAAATTTTATAATTATTTATTTTAACACATTTAAAAGTTTTTCATCACTTTTCCATACTTGGACTCTGGTAATAAGATTGAAAATCTGTTAAGCTGCGTACGGATAGCGCGTACATTACGTACGCGTAGTCGGTTACGCGTGTCCCGGAACGCCATGTCCGTACTTGCAGCTACGCGCACACTCTTGGGGAACGCGTGCCGCGCAAGCTAGCCCGCAGGCGAGCCGCCGTCAGTCGGTTTTTGGTCGTGCGTCAAAGGGGACGCGCACGCCCGGGTACGCTGTATTTGGACGGCAAAATGGATAGACACGCGTGTTTATCGAGTTTTTATTATAAAAATATGACTGTCGGGGCTCGCGTAGCGCTGTGGATCGATTGACCTCGCGTTCAGGTTCGCGGCGGTCCGCACAGGAGCTGTACGCGTGGGCACCGTATCCCGACTACGCGTAACACAGGAACGCGTTATCCGTACGCAGCGGTAGGCCTGGCTAAGGGTTGATAATGCGATACTGGCTACCTCCTTGAGTACCAATGATAGGGTTGATGCTACTAGACAGTTGTTGCAATGCAACCGTAATGTTTACGCAGCGAAGGTTAAAACTAGAGATGCCACGAATAGTGATTTGGCCGAAACGACGAGTACTTGACGAAAGATTGCCGTCCCTGTAGCGATTCACCGTGTTGTCACATTATTAAAAACACCTGGAAAAATACCAAATTTGTTGAGAATGAGGTCTTCAGCACAAGTTGAGATTGAAAAATGGTTTAACTTAAATGAGATACACAAATATATATTTATTTAAACTGCGTGCGCCACTTTTGTAGAGTATCCGACGAGAGGATGTCTGGTTGATGATGATTGATGGTTGGTTGATATCTGGTTACAAGACGATGCTCCGAAAATTAATTGTAACGAGACTGAACTTTGTATGAAATCGGTAAAACTATTGAAATGCAACAAGCCTTACAAAAGGTTACATTTTTTTATATTTGTGGCGGCGTCACCTACCGCATACGCCGCACATAATCGACACGAAGCAAAACACCTTCTCAACCGTGTCAACAGATGGCGCCACAAACGCGTACCAACGACGTCGCCATACTACGACGATAAAATAGTATGGGAAGCCTGCATCGCGGTAGCGAAGTTTCACCATCTCCTTCGCTATATATAGCACCTCCAACTAACATCCATTGGACTTCGGTCCCCGAGCTATACCACCCAGCGCGGAGGAAGATCTTCTCTTTGGCCTTCCTCATTGTGGCGCACCATCCTACTACTACCTTCCTACAGTGGTGACCCCGACGTGATTCCCTCTACCACTACCATCCTACAGTCCACACTGGCTGGGCGTGTAACCAACCGCCATGTTCCGCTCGTTCACACAAGCGTGTCCCACCTTGGCTCGGACCTCGGATGTGCGGCGTATGCGGTAGGTGACGCCGCCACATATTTTATTTAAAGCACAATTACAGACAACATATAGAAAACTTGCAAAAAGTAAGTTCTATACAGTTGGCATGGTATATCCGTGCCCAATTACAAAAGTGCACATCGTCATCTGGGGCATGAGCCTTCCCTATACAGTTTTTACAGTAAGAAGCTTTTTTCAG
Organism: Eudonia truncicolella; assembly: GCA_949315975.1. Taxonomy (NCBI): domain Eukaryota; kingdom Metazoa; phylum Arthropoda; class Insecta; order Lepidoptera; family Crambidae; genus Eudonia; species Eudonia truncicolella. The sequence continues at coordinate 7,518,449 of OX438854.1, forward strand.
TAGCAGGTATATAACTTAACCGCCTCTGTGGTCTAGTGCCTAAGACCACCGGTTTAGACCCAGAGGTCCCGGGTTCGATTCCCAGCGGGGGGGTACATGTTTGTGTACTCGGTTTGGTTGGTGGTAGGGCTTGTTTGTCCGCCTGGCTAGCTACCGCCATCTTGTCTAAATGTCGCCATAACATCAATGTTTGTAGCATTGTTGTGTTCCGGCAGCTAGAGATAAGATAGCCGGTGCCTCACTAGTTGAGGATCCCGGGTGAAGTGCGCTTCCATCATTAGCCTTATCATCGCTTAACATCAGATGAGATCAAGGCACTGTGCTTACCCGATAATATAAAAAAAAATATAGAAAATATGTACCTAATCATTTGCTACCATCAAAAGCTGAAAAATAAAATATTTTTTCATGACAACTTACCAATGATAGATTCTAAATATTAAAATAATAATTTCAGATTAAAATAGATACATTTACGATTAATATCTGAGTATTTTTATCGTGATTATTTACATATAATTTTACGCAAATATTGTTGCGAACAAATTATAATTTGAAAAAAGAGACAAACTTTTTGAAAAAATTTTACGAGCGGGATTCGAACCCGCACCCCATGACATGCCGGGTCAGGTGCACTGCCAACTATGCTATCGTGGCTCAATCCAACTCGCCGAAATTAATCAACACTATCCATTTTTACGTTATAAGCCAAAGGAGCCCTATTCAATGTCGACAACTACATCCGACCTTAATATTTTTACAAATATTTAAAGATCAGTTAAGAATTAGGCAAGCTTTATGATTATTTACAATAAATTTTACGCAAATATTGTTGCGAACAAATTACAATTTCAAAAAAGACAAAAAACTTGTTGACTAAGTGTTGAAAAAACTTTTTTCAACACTTTGGCTTTTTTCATATTTTTATCGTATTTTGGTATATTAAAACAGAATATAAAAAAAGTGACCGAAATATTCGTTACATCTCTAGTTAAAACATGACATGAAGTACAAAATTATGCGATTGCAATTAGATACGACTAATAAGACCCCACTTGTGTATTAATCAGATTGGGATTATAGAGACATGCAATTCGATATTGTATAAACGATCGTTCATCTGTCCTGTATGTCTGTAACTTCATATCCCTTTTATTTTGTTCCACTGCGATAAATAAACATTGCATTGCATGCTCGCGGGTCTGGGGCAACCCGCGAACCCTGACAATGTTTTCGGGTTGCAGGGGAACCTTACCGGAGTGTAAATATTAGTGACATAGTGTAACTGCATGACGCTCAAGTGAAAATTTATTAAAAAATATGGCAGCTACTCTCGTTGTTGAGGCAAAGGGTTCGAATCCCATGTACCCCATGTCTCCCGTGTACACTGGGTTTTGATATTTTCATTTGTGTGATTTTCCATTTAGGTAAGGCATAAGCATCGAGCATATACAGCCCAATATTTAGTTAATACCGTTGTTGTGTGAGCAGTCAAGATAATTTTGAATGCCTGACGCAACTTCTGTATTATGTCAGAAATGTTTATATTCGGAATGTAAAATTTATTAAAAGAACGCTGTTTATAGTTAATATTTGAACAATACAATAATTAGTGCATGCATGTTCTTTTAATTGTGAATGTAATTACAACATATTTGAAATTAAGAAACAGAATAGATTTTTATATTAAAATCCAAAATTTTGTTAACAAGCACCAATATAATTCTGCTCAGGTTCGAGTCCTGTCAATGTCTGTGGTTGTCGTTCACACATATTTGTTATATTTAAATAATCTTTAATTACTTAAATGATAATGGTGCAAATATGTTATAGACTGGAATAAATTTAAATTTCAATTATTATTAATATGGTGATTTATTTTGTAAATTTAATATGAATTTTGCTTGTGCGATATGATTTGTTGTCTCTGATGTTTATCTACTTCATAAATGATTGTCCTTGCCCATAAATTTATTGAATATTTATTAAGCAAAATTGTCTTTAATACCTTTTGCCTTTGAAATATTAATCGTGTCTTATAGTTTGTCTCTTAGATCAAATCAGAGACAATGATGTTCTGTGATTTTTTTTAGCACATTGTGATGTTTATTGTTATTAATTAACATGAATTTCTCTTTTATTTTTTCAATATTTTTTTGTCTTACAATAGGTGAACTGAACGTGTCTCATGGTAGAACTTTGTTGATGTTTTTTGTTTGCAATTTCATTTATATATAATTTATTATAATTATATATATCTGTGGATAGTAATGGCTAAAGTTCGGAAACAATTATTAGGTCTGGTCTGTGGTGTTGAAGTACAAGTCAACATTGATGCCTCTGACCCCCATCATAAGGACCATAATCGTTTGATGGTACGTATTCTAAGATAAAAAGAAATTCTAGTTTCGGAAAGCTGATTTTTTTGCTTTAAACGCGATCGTATGCCGCACGTTTCTGCTACCTATATACTTTGTATGTAATAAAGCTATCTATACACTGAGTATATAGTACTGATGGCTATATATTTAGTATATATTAAAGCTACCTAGAATCCGAGTATAAACTAAAACCTAGTATATATACTATTGCTACTTAAATTCGTTTGAAATTTAGGTATTATGTTCAGTGTTTCGCGTGTAGCGTGCAGCATACGATATCAAAGCGTTTTCTCCAGAAACTGAGGAATATTAACTTTCGCTTACTTAATCAAGTTTAAATCTTTTAAATATTTTAAGTATTAAAATCCAATCATAATTTTGAGATCTCCCATACATACAAGTGACTTTAAAGCTCTTACATAACATATTTACTATAAGAGTTTTGAGACTCGGCATAGTCCTCTCACTATCTTCTCTATGGTAACCGAGTTGTATGGCGTCGTTTTGGCCAAAGTGATACCACGAGACACGTCCATAGTAGCGTGCTGAGCTGTTGTCTGTGGTTAGAGCAGCGGCGGCGGCGGCGACGGCGCAGTCTCCACCCACCAGTTACCGCCTATATGATATATAATGCCGCCATAGAGTTACTACATGTACGAACGGATAGAACACGGTGACTATATCTATTTGAAAAGTTTTGATAGCATCTCGTAACGTTGCGTTGGGACGGACTCGGGGCTCGGTGTGTCAAGTTGACCTGACTTTAGGACTTGTGAAGTTGACTCTTTATAATTGAGATTATATTTTGAATGTGTTACTTTTTTGACCTTATGTCAATGGTGTAACTTTCAAAATAGAGTGGCAATATGACTAATGATGATAACTGACAAAGTACTGTATAAATATAATTTTGTTAATGTACTTAATTGTTTTTTTTTTTCATTTATGTAGATTATGTTTTTACTTTTTACTTTGAGTGTAAGCAAAGTTAGTCAAATTAGTTTTCCTTCATAGTCTTAAAAAAAATATAAAAATGGTCCCCCAGTCAACCCTTGAATGCGGATCTGGAATGACCGGCAGATTCCGACCTCTAGAAGAAGAAAAAAACTATTATTACAAAAATTTGCTATTGTAAAATGTGCGATCGGTTCGTAAGTCTATATAGGGCTCCGACCTTGTACTGAGAAGAACCGGCAAGTAACTCGGCAAGGGCATTTTTCCCCCTTTCTTTGACACCGTTGATCAGAGGGACAAACGCCTGCAGATCAGACTACCACAAACTGTCAAATTTCCTTAATAGACTTTGGACTTTATGTGTATGGCATAGGGTTGAATATTTATTGAAGGAATTTGAAAGTCTTGGATAGGTTCATTGTGCCAGTCACTATGTCAAAGTTTTTATTGGGTTGTATATTCCCACTATATTTAAAACATTATAACATTGAAAAAAAAAGTTAAAAATCAATGTAGTCTTTAAACATATTTGTTCTTATAAAGGGTCGACAATTTCTATATATTTTTTGTATAGTTTAATTGAAGTTTTCAAGTCGGGTCGACTTACATCTAAAATGGATATCGAAATCCATTTTGCCTAAATTTAGCATTGGAATCGTCAACTGAGACCAGAGGCTGCTACGGTATAACATCAGGTTAGATGTAATATAAGTTACTATAAATATAGAATAATAATAAAAGTATAATTATCGAAAGGCCTTGTGTCTAACTTTATATATTTTTGAAATGGCCGATATATTGTTCTCTCTCTCTCTCTCTCTCTCTTTCTGACAAGAATCATGGAACTGAACCCCTAGCTTTTTGCCGATTAAAAATAAATGCAATTGTTGCATGCTTTGGAACTACTGCCTTTTGGCCACGCTTTGAAATTAATTAAATGAAACTGGTGACGGGTTTCAGTTGAAAATAAAACATTTGTAAATAAAAGACAGTTGTAGGGTTTTTTTTTTGACTAATGCGAATTCTTTTTCAGCACTTTTTATTTTATTTTTTCGTTTTTACCGTGCGCAAAGATTATTTTTTGACTGCTTTACCACCCAAAAACTATATTTAACCAATAAATAAAATGATGTGTTTTTTTATGTATTTCATTTAAAAGTAAAAAGTTATTTTGTCATACAAATTAAGCATACAAACTAATCTTTGCGAACAATTTATGAGAATAATAGTTATAGTCTACTATAATAAATTATAATGATATTAGAAAACTTTTTAAGATTTCGAATATTGAAATTAATACTATTGTTAAATAGATATATTATAGCGTAAAATAAACTTTTTGAAATGAACGAAAATAGTCGTTCTTATATTAAAATGACAATAATTGAAAGATATATAATATAATGTAAAAGAAAGTAGATTTAATTACATAAAGTACATACGTAATCAATTAAAGACAGAGTTAGGAAGGGAAATCAATGTTATGGGCAATGAATTCTTATTAATATAATTAATTTTAATACATTACAAAAACACAAATGTTGAAAAAATTTCCACGAGCAAGATTTGAAGCTGCACCTTTCTGACATACCGGGTCAGGTGCTCTCCCAATTGAGCTATCGCGGTTCTAACCAGCCCGCCGAAATTATTCACCACTATTACTTTGAAAGCCAAAGGCACCCATTCAATGTCAACAACTACCGTCATTATTAACACCCTATCATAATATTTTTACAAATACTAAAGATCAGTTAAGAAGTAGGCAAGCTATTTATAAAATGTTTTTGCTTTGTTTATAAAATTTGTGTTGTTGTAATTTGTTTCGCAACAAAATTTGCGCTAATATTATATAAACAAAACAAAAACATTTTTAATTTTAATAACTTAAAATATATATAATTATTTCGAACGTTTGACATACACTGAACTTCTAAAAGGCTGGTCCGATTGCGATGAAACTCTTTGTGTGTTTGTTTGAGTGGGCTGAATGGTTTAGATTCACAATTGAACGCGGTAGACGGCAATGTTCAATATGATTCTAGAATTATTATTATTAAATTATAATCTTGAAGCCTGATGTTTTAATGATCGGTTAAAATGCGTTTGAAAAGTCAGGATTTTTGGACAATAGTAATATTTGGTCGGTCGGTAGCTCAGTTGGAAGAACTCTCGGCCGGGTAGCAAAAGGTCGGGATTTTTGGACAATAGTAATATTTGGTCGGTCGGTAGCTCAGTTGGAAGAACTCTCGGCCGGGTAGCAAAAGGTCGTTGGCTTAAATCCGACCTACGACAATTCCTTTTTTTTTTTTTTTTTTTCAAAGTGCTAATTTCAACTTGGTTAGTTACAAAATAGCCAATTTTTATTGAAATTATGTTACAAACCCCACCGCCTCTGGTCTAGTGGTTCGATATCCAGTCTCAGACCCAAAGCTGCTAGGTTCGATTCCTAGCGGAGGCCAAAACAATGTTAGTAGCATTGCAATGTTTCGAAAGGTACAGTTGTAAGATATCTAGTGTCTCAGTTGTTGAGGATTCCGGGTGAAGTCAGTCAGCCTTGTCAGGTGTGATGATCGCTAAGTCAATGGTACCTTGAAATATTAATTCTTTATAATGTAATTGCAAAATGTATGCGTTGTGGAATCTTTCCCGTATAATAATAGTAAGAAAAATAAAGTATCATTTTTGAAAATAGATAAAGGATGTTTGAAAATGTTTTTCTTATATAAATATTTATTTTATATAAAATAAACGTAAGTCGATTCGAATGACATCTCACCAGTATGCGACCCTGTCGCTCGATTGGTAATCCTAATGTTTTCGAGAATTTTATACAAAATTTTATTTCCAAAAAACCAGTTATATGATATATCTATATGATACTCCCTTTATGCAAAATTTCGCCAGTATGGGCTTTAAAACGTAAAAAATATTTCGTCACCTTTTTTGGAAATACTAATCGTCATCATTAGCCTCTCGACACACAGCTGGGAATAGGCCTTGCTTTGCTTATGTCATTTGCCTCGAATCTGTGCTAGTCTGGGCCACATCATCATCATCATCATCATCATAGGCCTATCTCAGTCCACTGCTGGACATTAATTATTATGTTTAGCCACAAAACTATTCAGGACGTTGATTTCTACTAGTTTCTACAAGTCTGTAAGCTTTTTGATTTTTCTAACCCAATATGGTCCATGTTTAGTCAGTTGAACGCATTTTTTATATTTTTTTATTCCTAAGCCAAGAATATTGTTCATTAGCAATAGCAGTTCATTTTCAATCTACTAATGGATTAGTCACAAATTTTAAATATCATAAACTTTATTTTTTTTTATTTAATAAGTATATTATAAAGTTATAATATTATTATAAAGCAGAAAGAATAGACACCAAAAAGATCAAAATATTTTTAAACTTAAATTTTTTTAACGACAAATTTAATTCATCGACTTCGCAAACCCTACGGTGGATACAACCGATGAATCCAGGGTTTACATGCTTATAAAAAGTAAACATTGGTTACTTCAATAACCGTTATTTTATTTTAATATTTTTAACATTCTAAAACAACCTGTATTTGTTTAGATAAAAATATTTAATGTGATTAGTTTTTCTTAACTTAACAAAAAAATTCAATCGAAGTTCTATCTTAGGGTTATGAGCGCTGCTTGCCGTTTTAAGGCTTTTTTGATGATCTAAGAAACTATAGACTTTGTGAACTGCATAATATTTAATATATGAAACATACACTTGAACCTTAGCATTACTGAGACATTTGAAAATGCCCATACCATTGGTTTCTCTGAAGAGTAAATTAAGCTGAACAAGGATAGGCAAAAAAAGGACTGACGGAAGTACAGATGACGAAATAAACTTATGATTCTTTGATTTTAAAATTAGTATGATAGATATACCAAATTATCTCTTATAGACTATAACTATTCTATAAGTCTTATGGCCTCTTTCACCATCTGCAAGTATGCGCGTCCATTAGTCCCATTAGCGTTTACTTGACAGATAGTCTATACAAAACTGTCACTTTAACTGCCAAGTATCTCATAATCAGACACTGTGAAACAGGCCCTTAGTGTAGCTATTATCCTAATGATGGGTTTGGAACACAGCATTGCATATAACATCAGTGGGTGTTAACGATTGCAATGTTATAACAATCACCGGGACTTGGGTTCGATTCCCATTGAGGGGTACATGTTTGCACTCGGTTTGGTTGGTGGTACAGCCAGTTTTAAGTCCGCCTCGCTAGCTACCACCACCTTATCTAAGCCGGTTGACATAACCCCAATGTTAATAGTATTGTTGTGTTCCGGCAGCTAGGGATATGGATAACCAGTGCCTCAGTAGTTGAGGATTCAGGGTGAAGTGCGCTTCCACCTTCGGCCTTATCATCACTTAACATCAGGTGATATGAAGGCCAAGTATTTTACTGTAGTGAAAAATGACCTTGCTTATCGATTGAGCTTATCGATAAGTTAACGTTTAGATCTGAGACCGGCATAGTTGGAAAATTTCTGCAGGACTGGTCCCTTGTCTGTCTATCACCAAGATCATATCGTAGGTTAACACGTGAAAGTCGAATTGAAGATCAAAAACTGTAGTCAATGCAATCAAATGCTTAAACAATTATAATTAAACAATTAAAAAATTTACAGAGAAACGAAGCTCTCGGAAGCTTATTAAAAAAAAGCTGTCGCCCGGTTTGCAAAGTTATGGGTTCGAGTCCTACAAGGGGCAGTTTTGACGTTAAATTGAAAACACACTAGTATTGAAATTTAAAATAATATATATTAAAATTTAACTTTTTATTTTCAAGTGCTAATTGCTGCACTGAATTCCCTCTTCCGCAGTATGGTGGTTAGACCACCGAGTTCGATTCCCAGAGGAGGTACATAACTTTGTACGGTTTACTTGCCATCGCTTCGGCGGTCTCAGACCTAGAGGTCCAGGGTTCGATCCCCAGCGGTAGGTACATGTTTGTACTCTGTTTGGTAGGCTTGTTTTGAATCCGCCTGGCTAGCTACCACACCGTCTTGTCTAAAAATGTCGCCATAACATCAATGTTTGTAGCATTGTTGTGTTTCAACAGTTAGAGATAAGATAGCCTGTTCCTTAGTAGTTGAGGATTCCGGGTGAAGTGCTCTTCCACCTTCGGCCTTATTATCACTTAACATCAGGTGATATGAAGGTTTTGTTAACCCATAAAGGCGTAGAAAAGAAATCAAAGTAAACTTGGTGCTTCTATCAATTTAATGATGACCGTACTAGTATTAAATAATCATACAGGTTAATATAAAAACAAAAATATCGCGTTATTCGTTATTATTAAAATAAAATAAAATAGTATATTCAAACACCTCGGTGCCCCAGTGGCACGGCGCTCGAAAATCCTGGGTTCAATTTTTAGGTCGGGCAATGTGTGTGTTCAGATTTTCGGATGCATAAGCCCGTGTTTTAGATCACCAACCCGCATTTGGCAAGCGTGGTGTTTAAGCCAATGCCCATCAATTGGGCAGTTGACTTGCTATTGAATGTTTAAATATATTATTTTGGAAGGCGTTTGAATATATTATTTTATTTTATTTTAATAATAACGAATAACGCGATATTTTTTTTTTATATTAACCTGTATGATTATTTAATACTAGTACAATCATCATTAAATTGATAGAAGCACCAAGTTAGGGTCCTGAAATATACTATATTATGGTCCAAAATAAATAAACACACATCACAATAATTTCCTTTTAATGTACAAATATTCTTTTTGCTTCCCGAAATGGATAAATGATCACCAAATATTTACACTATTATTCAAATGATTGAGGATACTAGCTGCCCTATTCCTGTAGGTCACGTGATAGGTATATTTTTTTATTAGACAATCGAAAGTAAAACTTACCAAACTGAAACTCGAGGCATAAAATATTAGTATTATCTATTTGGTGACAATATAACATATTTGGTCTGAAATGCAGTTATAAGGTATTCATATATTTTTAAGGCATTCAATAAAAACATTTATACAGACACCTACAGACTACAGACTACAGACAACAAATATTATAAAAAGGATACACCTTTTTATAATATTTTAGGAAACACAATTTGGTGATCATTTATCCGTTTTGGTAAGAGTTTCGAATTTTATTGATAGTAAAATTGATACATTTTTGGTAGGCGTGTAAACACAAGCCATAACTTTTTAGTTTAAAGATTTACATACTTAGGCCAAATGAAAATAGGTTAATGTTTTGAAGAACTGTTACGTGATTACATTTATACGTTTAATGTTTTTGAATTAATTATTGTTGTCATCAACCCTAAATGTAGCCATTACTTGATTTTAATAATGGTGGCCTTTGCCCATTTGTGGGATAGTATTTACTACTTCTTTGATAAGTCATAAATTTAAAGAAATATGTCATCTTTGCTTCCGTCTCGTCTTAACTAATGACTCATTCCCTTTCAGGATCTAATCTCTCTTTCACTCCACAGGTTATAATGTACTGACATCTTTTTTCAGCTTCTAATCATGTGTTTCTTTCAGCTGTTTGTGTCGCAGAGTATATAATGTACTCGTTGTCTTTTAGTTAGGATGTTATTGTGTTATGTTCGGCCGTTGGCATGGAGACGGGTTTGCTATGCGAATGTTTGTTTTTTTATTATTTTTTATTTATTTACTAACCAAGTTAATGAACTTCTTGGCGGTAAAGTGAAGAGTCAAGTTTGCGGTTTTGTTTTGTTTTCTAAAATTTTGTGTTATGTCAAATATTATTAAGGTGAAATAATGGTGGATTTTAACCGTCAAGTGTTCGTGAGTGTGCATGAGTCAAATTCTCTCAAGAAGTCCACTTGAGGACTTAGTAAAGCCCCATCTTTACTGAGATACTTGGGGTTGGGGGGTTGGGGGGTCTATCAATTCTCACTTCTCATTTCTATTATCATTCGTCATCATAATACAGGAAGGAAATATTGTTTCTTTATGTATTACTTGTAAGAAAAATTACTTTGACACTGGCTAAATGTGCTAATCGCACGAAGCCATCAACTAAAGAAAAAAAAACTAAATTAACATGTCTGGGTGACTTGGGCTGCTACTTGTTGGTCACGATTGGCGTACGAGTCATATTTAAAATGTTATTCCATTTCTAAAGTAACTGACAGGAATGTAATAATATAAAATTTTGTTTATTTATTCTTGTATATAAATCTTATTTATTGTACAGTTATACCTGTATACTTACACAAGTACATAAGTAAAAACAACTTTCCTCACATCCTTATAGGAACTTTAAATACTATATTATACATATATTTTTATGTGTTTATGTTAAACGGAGGCAAACGTTTAAACTTTTATATCCCATAAGCCCAATGGCATGACTTCGTAATACATGGTATACATTGAAATTTATTATTGTTTTGTCAAAACCTGTATTTATTCCAATATAAACCTGTAGTTATTCATCTATCCGGAAGCTCTCTACGTAATTACTGGCAACGTAACTTTTGTAATTAAGTATTTTTATTAAATAGTAGTGTTATAATGTTTTTGATTTGTTTATATAATTTTAACGCAAATTTTGTTGCGAAACAAATTACAAAAACACAATGTTAAAAATTTTTCCACGAGCAGGATTTGAACCTGCACCCTTCTGACATACCGGGTCAGGTGCTCTTCCAATTGAGCTATCGTGGTTCTAACCAGCCCGCCGAAATTATTCAACACTATTTACTTTTTTACTTTGAAAGCCAAAGGCGCCAATTCAATGTCAACAACTACCGTCATTAACATATGTAGTATGTCAGAAGGGTGCAGATTCAAATTCTGCTCGTGGAAATTTTTTCAACATTGTGTTTTTGTAATAGTAGTGTTAACCAAACAACTTAAAAATATTTTCTAAGCCATATTAATCAGTTGACAATTAACTAACATATAAATATCTAACGCGTATGTAGTATGTCAGTGTTGTATGGATATTCTCAAAAGCTTTTTTAAAAGTATATTGTCTAACGAAGGGTCCAATAGTTCCCCAAAACGGCCATGATGCGTTTGCGCATTTAACGTAGTAAACGTTTTATAATAGATGGGAATAAGTGATGATTAATAACATAAAATCTCCCAAACCCCTCAAGTACCAGTAATATTCCAATGTAACATTATAAATTCATTATTAATTAATGATAAATTATAATTAAAATAATAATGATCTCTCTTCTTTTCTCCTACTAAGCAGTGCTGTGCCCGACAGGGTTCATAATTGATCCCATTGCCATCGTAAAAACCTACCATCTTATTGTGTTAACATTATGGAATGCAATAAAGTATTGAATATTGAGTAAAGATGTGAGATTTCCACTGCAATTTCACGCAGACTCCTCGAAAAGTTGACGTTGCACTGTTCTGTTTCATTTGCTAACTCATGCACGCTCACGAACACATGACGGTTAATAATGTACGAATATTCAATAAATTTTGAAAAATAAAACAAATAATTTTTCTCTTATATCGTATTAACATTTGTAAGGGCAAAAGTTACTCTTTCAAAATTAATCATTACTTGCATAATTTTTTTTTCTATAGTATTTTTCTCTTAACTGTGATACACATTTACATTCATGATCATGACGTCGAGTTTCACGCGTTTCGTATTCTTATATTTAATAACCAAACATAACATCTTTTTAACGACCATTTAAATTAATAAAGTTAATAATGAAACAACAAACCACTGTTTTGAGCTTAAATATCAATTATATAGTTAATGCTCAGCTGAGTTCATACTAGAGATATACTTTACTGGGCTTTTCTAAATTATGATTTCTCTATAACTTTAAAATGGTATATTCATGAAGTTATGATAGGAGGAGAACGTAAATAGTTTTTATAAGTACAAAAACTATTTACGTTGCTAAGACAATTATTTAAAATAAATTACTTTAGTCTGACAGTATATGGATATACAACCTCAGACATATATATCTTTACATAATAAAGAACAAACCATCTTTTAACCCACTAATACTTTCAAACAAATTATTGCAAACTTAAGCAAAAATAAAATTAAACAGTAATTAATACCTGTCTCCATGAACGACCGATCATACACGCCCAGTCCGCGCCAATCACTACCACAAATAACACCCAACTCCTTCTAGGCCAAGACTGACTTCATCGCACTCCTCAAGGAGAAGGCGGTAGACCGTCACGCTCGCTGGGCGGAGACCAAGAAGAAAGTGGACGCGGAGCCGCGGTACAAGGCGGTGGAGAGCAGCACGCTGCGGGAGGACTACTTCAGAGAGTACTGCAAGCAGCTGAAGGAGGAGCGGAAGAAGGAGAAGGACGGCAAAGAGAAGGAGAAGGAGAAAGGTGAGTGGGGGGGATGGGTTTAAGTATCTACCTACCGTAGCAACAGAAGACAGAGAGAGAAAGAAGGCGTAGGACAGGAAAGAGAGAGGTGAGTGTTGTCGCAACTCGAGGAGAAGAGAAAGAAAGATAAGTGTGAGTAGGAAAGAAGCTGTTCTTGGAGTATCTACACACTATGTGGCGGCTGAAAGGGATGAGGAATAAGGAAGGAGAGCTGTTGTGAGGTCTCTTTACATTTTGTAGTCGCTGAATGAAAAGAATAAACATAAGTGTGCAAGACAAACAAGAGAAAGGTAGGTTTTTAAAAGCAAGCAGAAAAGAGATTTTTTATAAGTTTTTATTTTTATTTTCAAGTGCTAATTGCTGCACTGAAGCTGAATTAAATATTTATAAAATACAGTGAAAAAATTAAATGCCATCCGACCCAGCCAGGATTCGAACCTGGGTCTACCGCAATCCGGGCGGCTGCACTGACCATTATGCTACCGGGAAGGCAGAGCACTGGATTTTTGTTTTGCTTCTTTTTAATTTTTGTGTGCTTTTTAGCGGCACAGTGCCATTTATTCAACGGTTATTGCAACCGATGGATAGATTGCAATCTCTTGTCATTATAAGTCTCTAAACACTATATAGCAGCTCAAGAAAGAGACAGACGTGGTAGAGAGAGATTTATTTATTTATTTATTTAAATGATCACCAACATATTTAACATCATTGATATCGTAAACAAAACATTTCAAAAATAGATTTTAGCTTAACGTCAGCACAATTATAGGTGAAGACTGCATGCAATTACGTAAATAGGATTTACAAAAAAAAAATAGTACCTCCACAATTAAGATAAAAAGTGAATTGAAGTTAATATTAAATATAAAAAATTTATATAACGCGAATGTCACTCATGAACAAGTCCAAACTCTTGGTTTTAGCTGTACCATTAAATCCCCTTATGATACGATTCAAAGGTGCATTCTGTCCAAGGTTAGACCTGCAAGGCTGGTCTACAAGGATGTTACTTCTTGATGGCCGTGGGAGCTTTAAGGGTACCTTGAATGACAGCGACTTTAGTAAACACGGGTCATCAAGGATGCCATTCGCTAGCCTTTAGAGAAACATGAGGTCGTGCATACGTCTACGATCCGATAGAGAACTGATCTTAAAATGGTCTAATCTCTCAAAATATTTTAATATACTCTTGCCCAAGTTACACGAAAACGTCAAGTGCCATAAAAAGCGCTTTTGGATGCTTTCCAGTCGTTTTACATATACGTCATAAAAAGGATTCCACACCATACTGCAGTACTCCAAGCCACCACGAACAAATGAGTTATATAAAAGGATCTTTGTCTTAGGAGACCTAAAATCCCTACAGTTTCGGAGGACAAATCCAAGATTCTTGAAGCCCTTGAAACAAATGTCATTAACATGCACATTAAACCTCAGCCTGCTGTCCAACCGAACACCGAGATCCCTTACAGTATCAACATCCGCCAAAATGTCTTTCTTAATTGTGTATTTATAGTTAGAAAGTATCTTTTTTCTTGAGAAACGCATCGAACAACACTTGGAAACATTTAAATCTATATGGTTACTTTTACACCATTCTACCAGGTTATTTATGTCTGTTTGTAACAGAATCGCGTCCAATTGAGTGTCAACAACTCTGAAAAATTTCAAGTCGTCCGCAAATAAAAAGTAATCAGAATTACCGAAGCACCCGCCAATGTCATTAATGAAAACATTGAACAGCAAGGGGCCCAAATGTGATCCCTGAGGGACACCAGAAGTAACCGGAAAAGGATCCGAAGTGAACCCATTTACCACCACTTTTGACGCTCTATCTGACAGATACGATCGGCACCAATTCAGCAAGGGTTCACCAATACCATGTATTGAGTTTGTTAAGCAAAACTTCATGGTTAACCCGGTCAAAGGCCTTGCTGAAGTCCGTGTAGATCGCATCCACCGATGAGCGGCTGTCGAGTTTCAAGGAAACAGAATCAACAAACGAAGTGAGGTTTGTTGATGTCGACCTATTCTTCATAAGGCCATGCTGACGAGAATCTATTAACTGTTGGAAATGCCAAGACAGAATGGGACATAGTAACTGCTCGAATACCTTAGCAAAGACTGGCAGAATAGCCAGATGATGATGATGAATAGCCAATAGATGGGTGAGTAAGAAGCGGTCAAGGTTCTCTATACATCATTTTGTAGCTGCAAGAGAGGGGTAGAGAGCCACGTAAGTAGCAGAATTCATATGATTATTTAAATGGTCAAACCGAGAAGGCGGTAGACCGTCACGCTCGCTGGGCGGAGATCAAGGAGGAAGTGGACGCGGAGCCGCGGTACAAGGCGGTGGAGAGCAGCACGCTGCGGGAGGACTACTTCAGAGAGTACTGGTAAGCAGCTGAAGGAGAAGGACGGCTCTGTACAGTGTAATTGCTTAGGAGTGGAAGGTAGAAAAGAACATGAAAGAAAGAGGTGAGTAAAGGACAAACTGTTTTTGAAGTCGAGGACGTTGGTGCAGCTCAAGAAGAAGAGTAAGAGAGAGTGTAGCAGCTTAACGCGAAAGAGGGAGAGGAGGGGTTAGATCTATATTTACTATGTAGGAGCTCAAGGAGATGGGTGAATGAATAAAAACTGTAAAGAGTTACACTATAGAGTGGTTGGAGGAAAACAAGTGAAAGAGAAGGGTAATCGGGAAAATAGCAAGAGAAGTGTCAGTGGGAAAGAAACTGTTCTTTCACACCTGTATTGATTTTTTTTTTTTTTTTTTAAATTTATTTAAGGCAACAAACAGTCATTTCTACAATATAGTAATATAAATTGTATTTATAGACAAGCCATTACTTAGCAATTACTTTGTTTTTAGAAATGTCACTTAGATCTAATTTCATTTTATATACAAGTAACGTTTAAATTAGAATAGAAGTTTTCTTATTCAATTAAATAAAAGTGTTATTGTTATTATCAAATTCATCAATTTATATTATTTTAGACATAACACAAACTGTCACACGAATATAACCTCAATTCTAGCTTGTCACAAACTTGTCACTATAAATTCTTTGCTTGAGTAAAGATATTGGTGACTATTGCTTGGCTAAAGACCTACGCAGACCGGGACGGCATGGCAAAGCATGACAAACATTTTACCGCTGAGGCACGTCGAAGTATGCCTCGGCAACTTCTGCTTAGGGATGTTCATGTAAAAAATATATCGATATTTTCGATATATCGTAAGTAATTTGTTTGTATGTGAATAATAAATATTAGATAGGGTTCAGGTTAATATAAATTAAAACAGCTAGGCTAAAGAAACAAATCAACTTTATTTATTTATAAATCCCAGTATTTTTTGTAACTTTATTTATCTATAAATCCAGTATTTTTTGTCTAGACCTTGCAAAAACAAAAATTTTTGCGAAAAACCTTTTGAGAAAAGTCGTTCTGATGGAACAGAGCTTGCTACTTTTCAAATACTTAAATACTACTTTGTATAACTTTGGGAACTTCTACCGAATACAGATGAGCCAAGTCTATCGAATTAAGACTAAAAGACTCGACACTACCTTCGACACGTCACAGCGTGCGCCGGCATCCTTCAGCATGCCTCTGCCTACCGCAGTACGCCACGGCATGCCGCGGCATCCCGCCGCGGGAGCCCGTGGCTTCGATGCCGCGGGATCATTTTAAAGCATGGGAATTTATGTCTTATTTATATTTCAATATGTTTGAATGTCCATTGGTAAAAATCTAAATCCTTTGCCATGCCGTCTCAGTCTGCGTTGCCCTTAAGAATTCTAACTTTTGACGTTTCTTACTTCATCGGTTTACTAAAGAATATAAAATTTTAATTAAGCAATTACTTTGCTTCAGTTCTTTTACTCGTTTTTTAAATACGAGGGTCAGTGTATATGCTATTTAGCAACTAGAAGTTCAAGAAAGAGACTGGCGAGGTGGAGAGGTGAGTGGTGTGGAGCAGTTTTTGAGGTTTTAATACTCCATGTAACAGTTCAAGAGTTGAGCTAAGTCAATTCAATCTATATAAATGAAAATGAATCGATAAATGTGTTGCTAATCGCGAAACTCAAGAACGGCTTAACCGATTTGGTTGATTTCTTTTTTGTTGTGTTTGATGAAGTCTGAGGAAGGTTCTTATGGAGAGAAAAAACATAAAAAACACGAGGAAAATAGTAAAAACAACAATTTTCTTTTCCCATATAAACCACTCTCTACTGGACCGATTTAAAAAAATCTTTCACCATTAGAATGCTACATTAGCGCTGAGTAACATAGGTGTTATAAAAAAAAAATCCACCAGTGCGAAGCAGGGACAGGCCGCTAGTTTAAAATATAAGCCACTTGTGGTATAAAAGTTATTACGACATCTTGTTTCCAGTACCTCAGTACATGAACTCTGAACTCTGCTAGGCAATTATTTTATATTATGTCTTTATAATAATTTTTATTACAATCTGATTGAATAATTGGTTGGGCGCCTGACCCAGCTTCAAATCCCGCTGGTGAAAATTATTTCTCAACATAAATGTCTGAATTATAGAAAAACTCTTTCAAAAACAAATATGTAAAGTGTACGCCGCCG
The DNA here is from genome assembly GCA_949315975.1 of Eudonia truncicolella. Lineage (NCBI taxonomy): Eukaryota > Metazoa > Arthropoda > Insecta > Lepidoptera > Crambidae > Eudonia > Eudonia truncicolella. The sequence goes on from OX438854.1 coordinate 7,535,778, forward strand.
TTGTTCCAGACCGCGAGCGCAGCAGCAAAAAGGAGAAGAAGGACAAAGAGCGGGACAGGGAGAAGGACAAAGAGCGGGACAAGGACAGCAAGAAGAAGAAGGAGAAGGGAGAGGTGAGTGTTTTCAACCACTGTCTTTAACGCGCGCTTTAAAATAGTAAAATGAAGATGCGTATTGAAATCAGAGCCGGATTAAGTCATGTATAAGCCTCAAGGCATTGCATGTATTATTATCTATCTACCCCTATCGTCTAGACTTAGCAAGAACAAAGTTTATTTAAATCATTTTTTAAATATACGATAGATAGATAGATAGATAGGTAACAAATAAAAACAAAAAACAGGTACATCAAATCTTAAAACTAGCATATAGTTACATGCAATAGTTTATCATGTTTTATTATTGAAATGGTATATGCTTTAACGGATCCACTCGCGTTTATTTTACACATTTAATCATTAATCCTTACGTCAAGATAAACATTAAATCAAATTGTATAAAAAAACGCGTAAAAGTAGTTCCATTTCAATGTGCAGTTTTCGCGTAAACTTTAGAGAAATATTTTCTATTGTCATCAAAAAAGTCTTTAATGTTTCAATATTTACTTTTCTTAGTTCTTTTTAATTGTAAATACTCGTTCGAAATCTACAAGTGGGCAAGGCGTTCACATTATTTTTGAACTGTACCTTACCTCGATTTTTTTTCTCTGACCGAGAGGCCTGTTTCATAGGTATGTCTCTTTTCGTCCTTTAAGTTAATTCGGTACTGATTGAAATGCGTATTCACAATGAAAGCGCGGGCATGACGCATTATTTGAGATAAAGGTGCAATTTTTATTGCGATAACATTTCAATACAGAAAGTGTTATTTTATTGAATACGTAGTAATAATTAGTTTTAATTTTTCCTGTATTGAAGTGGCTTTTTGCATTTTATGCTGCTTCTAACTTGAACTGTTGCGAAGTTACCTAATTATTAATTTGAAGTAAGGCCAAGTGCGACAACTATCGTACTTGTATCGTAAAGTACAATAGGATCGGTGTAAGGACAGCGATACAGCGCCACAACGTCCGTAAATGGAACTAACAGTCGACAGACAGTTCCTTTGATCAATAATGTACTAGATTTCCGATAAGCTCATCAAAACAGTCTGCGAAATTAAACAACAAATACTTTTTTGTGGTCTTATATAAAATAAGGAAGGTCGATTTCAGTATTAAGTTTAAATATTTTGACAATCTTAATTGAACTTTATGTTCGAGACACAAGGTTCATAATAAGCTGTTGATGCTATATAACCTTTTTTTACATAGGATAATTAAGATTTTTACACCTATAAAAAAGCAAACGCGGCTACACACGCCTACATATCAGACCATCACAAACTGTCAAATGATTGAACATTATTGAAGAAATTTAATATAACATAATATATATATTTAACACCTGAAACGCCATTTGGCCGACAAACAATTGAATTTCTATTGTGTCTGGGATCGACGGCGGTCAACCTGAAATATATACACACACACACATTCACACAAATTGGTTTGAAGAAGTTTTGTGTTAAAGTAAATTTAAAATTGCTTAGATATTGTCTATCTAATGTTCAGATTGAGAGTGTTATGGAAGAGCGGGGCCTCCTGAAACAGGCATTTCAGAATGCCTACCAGGACGGTCCCATTCACTTTATATATAAGTAACCTTGGGCGGTAGCCAAAGTAACATTAAGAAAACGATAGCGAAGTTCGAAAAGAACAAAATGTATGGGATTGACATAAGATTGACCACGTGATTTTGCGCGGCTTATGTCAATCCCATACATTTTAGGGCCTGTTTCACGACCTACAAGTAAGTTCCCATTAGCGTTTACTTGACAGATATTCCATACAAAACTGTCACTTTATCTGCCAAGTATCTCCTAATCAGACACTGTGAAACAGGCCCTTAGTCTTTTCGAACTTCGCTACTTGTTACTTTGGCTAAGCCTACTTGATAGATTGCAATAAACGATTTTTATTTTTTTTATTTGACAGTTTTGGATAGATCGATGTGCACGCGTCTGTCTGTACATTATTGATCGAAGGTTATTCATTTCATTGATTTTATGACAGTAGCGCGTCTCAAACTTTACGATTTCGTTAGAAGTTTATGCAAGGCCTGCCGAACGAATTGAAATGGCAATTGTCATTTTCCCCAATAAGAAAACGTTTAGCATTTAGTGCGTTTCAAATGCGCACACATTTATTGTGATTCGTGGAGTTTTACGCGGACCTGCTTCGGACTTGGGTGTGCGTTCTTTCATTGTGGGGGCTTACCTTTAAGCGCAGAGGTAACCCAACCTGGTGACACAACAACCTGTATGAAACAACAATGACAGAATTGAGAGAATCGTGTGTGTCGTTTTATTTATTACCGCCCTTATGTTTCGTAATAATTCGGCTGTGTAAAATTTGTTTTTTTTTTTTTTTTTGGAATAACATTTAAGCGGAATTTTTGTTGAAGGTACAAGTCGTACAAGTATGATGATCGATTCATGACGACTCATGACGGCTAATGGACTAATGACGCGAGCAATTGCTTTAGTTAGCTTCCTGAATGCTTTTGCTTTTGACAACGAAAATACACTTTATTGTTAATAACAAGTTGTTATTTACGTTCAAAAGCCTGGCCATGGTGACTCTTAACAGATGGCGTGTGCTGCCCATTAACCGTGGTGCGATGAGCGTTTCGACCGCGCAATGAAGGTAGTATTGACACAGTACAAGCAATTTTATTGCATACAGTATTTTCTGTTCATACAAAACGGCCGAAACGAGCTTCGAATTGAGAGTGCGCTGTAGCGACGCGCGGACGCTGTCACGTCTGTCACTTTACGACCCGAGCAGTGGTAACTGCGAGTTGTACTCTTAGTGCAACGAGAAGTGAGCGAGCTTACAGCTCCGGTAACCTATCTGGATATTAGGTAGTGGACTACGGACAACTCGCTTGAGACACTGGTCTTAAGAGTACCGGATGAAGAGTGCGCTTCGGCGCGTCCCGATCTGGCGTTACGAGCTGACGCAGATGGTCCCTTGTGCTTGCGCAAGGTTGTCTGACACCTGCTTTATAACCTAACGGTTGGTTGAGGGTGTCAGTATAAACTTTAAAGTCGTGTATAGCAGTGTTGTCTGTCTGTCTGAGCGTGATTACGGCGCGGCGCACTCGCGACTGTTGCTAACCAATGCCAACTGACAATTCGAAGCGCGGCCGTTTTGTATGAACAGAGAATACTGTATGTAATACAATTCTTTATATACTGTAGTATTGACTTGTCGCGCTCCGTGGCCAGGCTATAGATCGACTGTAGTTGAAGAAACTATCAACTTTTTAAAAGTTTTCGTCAAAGGATGCCAGTTCTCAATAAACTTTTCAAATCCATAGTCAACAGTCAGTACTTTCCAGTTGGGGAAACTTGCAACTTGACACAACTAGTACAAATTTAACAGTTGCTGGTTACAGCAACTGAAAACTGTTGTCGATCATCGAAACTCGGTAACTAGAGTTGCTGTGTCTGCGTTTCTTTAGGTTATATGGAAACAGCGAGTTTCTTGTTGCCGCAACCACAACCCAGAAGGTTGACTTAACACGTACCGAGCTCGAGCAACGCACCCACGGACACGAATCTTGAAACAGTCAGAGTGCGGCTGTTCCGTAAGAGGTTGTCAACGTCTACTTCCTGCTGTTACCTTATTAGTGCCGCAACACGGAGATTAAAGTTTCTCTGTCTGCGTAGCGGCTAAAAGAGCTCCAAAAACTTTTAAACCCCTTGCAGAGTTGCGGTCGCGTCGTCTAGAACGCGTCGACTGGAACCCTAGCGTTTGCCGACTGTCATGATCTGTGGGGGGCGACACCCCGATGTTTAAAAAAAACAATTAATAAACCACGTTTGGAACCCGATGTTAACGATGCGTTTATTAAACCGCGCGCGAAGTGTTTCAACAGTGTTGTAGTGCTGAATTGGTGATGCTGCGCGGCCGGGAAGGGGTGGAGTGAGGAATCCCGTTTGTACTCGTCAGTAGTGGTGTTCGTGTCGCTTGCATCGGACGGCAGTAGGTTACGGGCGGTGGTAGGGGCGTGTTCACTCATTCTTTTGTGTAGACTCATGACGCGAGAGATTTGTTTTTGGTGGTAGATTTTAAATTTAGAATACTCATGACGTGAGCTTAGGTCCATTTGAATTAAGTCATGACGCGAGCTATTGTTTCTAGATGACTCATGACGCGAGTGTTTTTTTTTTGGTGGTAGATTTTAAATTTAATATACTCGTGGCGCGAGCTATGGTCCATTTGAATTAACTCATGACTATATGACTCATGACGCGAGCTATAGTCGATTTTAATAGTGTTTTTACATTGATGGTAGATTTGTATTGACTCACGAGTCATGACTATAGCGATTTATCATCGCATGCTTTTAGATAACCTCCTAAATGCTAGATATGCTTTTTACCTACTTCGTAGCCTTTTAAAACTTACAGCGTGCCATTACATTTTTAAATTGTATAAGCATAGTACGACAGATTGTAAGTAACGATTCGAGTCATGAGTAAACACACTTCACTGAGTGAGTGAGCGGGCTTGTCTAACTCCTTTATCTTGCTACTTGACGGTGGACTGATCATTATAGTCAGCGTGCGTGATAACACTTGCTTTGAAAGCGTGGCCTCTTTCCATTAGGTTGGTTTCTCGTTGACCGGATTAATGATATCATAAAGAAGTAGAAAATCGTTTAGATACAAATAATAACAGTATCAAGATGTTACCGTGTAGGCTGTTTGAGTGGTACAGCTTCATATGTTTATCATTGGTTTCGATTCTATTGCAACTATTATAAAGTTCAAATTATAGTGGCATCTTTTTGCCACTAACAGTAAAAGGGGGCTCATATTTGTCCATATAGCATGCCTAAAAATGGAGATATCATAGCATATCGGTCATCTAATCCCAATCCACCGTCTAGTAGTTAGATAGGGACAAAAAATCCACGCTAGCGCTCAGCTCCTTTCACACGAATGCGCCTACGGACGCTCGCAACCCCGCAGAGAATGACATACGGCCTTAGGATGGTGTAGAACGTTCTAGATGTTAAGACGGTGGTTGTTTCCGAGAAGACGGGTAAAAGAAAAGAGGTTTTAAATCAACCCTTTCGAGTCGGTGTTGCTACTTTATAAATCGAATAAACTACAAAAAATGCAAAGTTTGGTACAATGTTTGTTTTTTAATGCTGGCAATATTGTTACATCTAATTTATAAGAATATTTTTTAGGAACGTTTTAATAATATTTTGTCTAACATTATCGGTGTTATAGAACGTTCTACACGATCTACCGCAGTTGTGAATGCATGAAATTAATTAACTTGTTATTAGCGTAGTTTGATGTGTAATTAAAAATAATTGTAATAGTAAATACATTTCAAAATTACACCTAAGGCCGTCCACGTCCGATGCAGGTTACAAACGTACGAAATTAATATTAAAATAACATATAAATATATATAATTAACAATGTATATATACTTAAGTTAGATATATAAGCGTTTTACCCAAGGTTCAGGATTGTGATATTTAATGTTTAAAAAATAATAAAGATTATTTTTTAAACAACAACAACAGTCTATAAACGAGTCATTACCCAGTCCAATTCAACATATCTTTAATCAAATATATTTCTTACCTACTACCCATGCAAGACGTTTTTAGCTGTGAAAAAAGAATGGGCGTCGCCAATTTTTTTATACATTTACTAACAAATAATTGTAGTTAACAGTTATAATAAAATCCAACAAATGCCAAATACTCGCTATAAGATGCAACCAAACGACTTGTTGTTAGCATAACCATATTAATAATAATTATGTCACTTGACTATTTTGCTGTATAAATAAATAAAATAAAACGCGAAGCTTTAAAAATTTTTAAACATTCTAATTTCAATTGAGAAGTTTCTAGAGTTTTCTACCTAGGTACTTCCTTTCCATACAGGTTAATCTTATAACTTTAAATCTAAAGACTTATTATACACATAACTAACAACAATGAATCATGGGTAAAACGCATAACTAACTCTCCCCCCTTTTTATATCACACTCACTCCGCTTCCTCCCGCAGAAAGCGGAGACGGAAGAAGAGAGGAAACAGCCCACCCCACCCCCCGACCAGTGGGCGGAGATCCTCGGCATACCGGGCGAGGAGGACAAAGATGCCGTTGCGCGACCGTCCAAAGCGAAAAAGTCACAAGACACTACCTCCGAAGTGTCAGATAAATCGGTACAATCGAAGTGTACAACGCCCGAGAAAGACCCTTCCCCCAAGCAGCTGAGATCCTCGAAGAAAGAACAGCCCACACCAGAAAAGAAATCTCCAATCAAATCGCCGCCGAAGAAGCGGAAACTGGAAGAGTTTGCGGTCCCCGAACCGGATAAGAAGAAGCGGGTGGAGAAGAAGAAGACGGAGAAGAGAAAGCGGAAGAAGAGTGAGAAGGAATAGTGTTTGCTCCACGTGTTCTTTAAGCGGTGTTGACGTTTTGACGTTATCGCGTGTGCACGTTTATATGTTTGGTTGGTCCAATTGTGGCGTGTAATGCGTTTGTCATACTGCGAGCTAAGCTAACTTAGACTATGGTTTTTTATAGCGAACACTTAATACACACTTTTTGTGTTCTGTGTTATACATACATACATACTCTCATGTCCTTTGCCTAAAAAATGGTAGACAAAGAATTAAATTCGCCAATTTTGAGTAAACTCGCCGTTAGTAACCAGATTAAGCATATTACAAAAACACAATGTTGAAAAAATTTCCACGAGCAGGATTTGAACCTGCACCCTTCTGACATACCGGGTCAGGTGCTCTTCCAATTGAGCTATCGTGGTTCTTACCAGCCCGCCGAAATTATTCAACACTATTTACTTTTTTACTTTGAATGCCAAAGGCGCCAATTCAATGTCAACAACTACCGTCATTAACATCTGATCATAATTTTTTTACAAATACTAAAGATCAGTTAAGAAGTAGGCTAGCTATTTATAAAATTATATAAACAAATTAAAAACAGATTAAGCATGATCAAAGTAGGGCTCCGAGGTGGAATGGATAACATCAGGGATGGGTTGCAGCCGATCGCCTGATGTGCGAGCATCCTGGAACCCTTGTCCCTTAGTCGACTCTTATGACATGCACGGGAAGTTAGGTAGTTGATACATTATTTTCACGTCCCAGACCAGCAAGGGATATGAGCTAAATGAATGGAACGCAAAATGACCTTAAAGTATGTGGTGTTTATGTATTGGTCTAATCTATTTATATAAAAATCAATTGTCATTCGATTGTTTCGCTAAAACTCGAGAATGGCAGGACCGATTTGGCTAACTTTAATTTTTGAAATATTTGTGCATCTATAATGACGAAAGCTAAGCTATGTTAGCTTAGCAAGCAGTGTGACTTGCGCTTTAAAGCATTATGAAATTAGGTCTTTATGATTGGTATAGTGTTATAAAAGTATATTGGGTGTCTTTGATTCGATATACCTAGCGTAGGGGCGCCAATGTTCAACACGGTGACCCAGATATTGACACCTGCTTTTCGTCGCCAAAAAATAACATTGAAATTTTATTAGACTACAGCTAGCAAGTAGTGATGCAAGGATTAGGTTTCCGAATAATCCTAATTGCCGATTATTCGGTATATTTCCGATTAATCCTAATCACCTAGATTATTACATACGATTCTTCACATGGCCTAATTCCTTTGCCTTTCCCGCAAATTGACAAAAATATATTATAACCTCGTTCGTTTGTTGTGTCGTGTTTTTGTTTGGAAATGTCGGAAAAAAAAAAAGTTTGAAGTGAGATTTGGGTGCATTTCACTAAAAAGATTCAAGATGCTAATAAGGCTGTTTAAATTAAATATATATCAATTATGTAAATAAGATGATTGTTATTAATAATATTTTATTTTTTATCACAAATTTTTACCCTAATCTTAATTGGCGTTTAATTATTTATTTATTTAATCTTTATTGCACAATACAATAAATAAAGTACAATAGGCAGACATAATGCCAACTGGTACCTACCAGTGTCTACCAGTTCGATTATCGGTGTAGATATTCCCAATCCTAATCGTAATACCAGAAATTCTTGCATCACTACTAGCAAGCAGGTAGTCTGTATTTGATTGTGTTAGTCAAACATCAGCTTCTGACCCCTATTTCTTATTAATAAAGGAAGGAAATGTCGGTTACCGGTGCCTGTTGAACACTGGGGCCACTACACCACTTAGGTCTTTGTAAATTTTAAAATTAATTTTTGAATGGTTAGGACGCGTTTACACCAAATGGTTTACAGGTTTACAATAGGTATTGGCATGTGTACAGATGTATTGGAATTGATAATTATTTGGTCTTACAAGAGATTGTAAATAAGTTTTGAAATAAAATAGCTCTTTAAAATACTCACTTTATTCTTTCTTAAATACGTTGAATCGGGAGTTAGCTCGCAATACAATTAAATGTATCTTTGTAGTCTGGTTATCTATACATATAATAGAGCTAAAGAGGGTCGAGAGTCTGTACATGGAAGATATTCCAAAAAAAGTTGGCTGGGGATACTTACAATCGATAACAGAACACGTTCCGACAGTTTTTAGAATTTTTGTCTGTTGTCTGTTTAATTGACCGCACATCACGTGAAAATGGCTGAACGGATTTGGATAAAACTTTGCACATAGACAAACCATGACCCGGACTAGGACATAGGATGCTTTTTATCCCGGTAACAGGTGCCTGTGAGATAGTGTAGTCTTCGCGAATGAAGTCGCGGGCGACAACTAGTTTATAATAATTGTCGATAACTGGTTCTAGTCGAACGCTGGTGTCACTACCCACTATTCATATGAATTTGAAGAAAGATTAGCGAGTTTTTTGAAACGGTTTTTGATGTGTCCTCAAACGGTTCTAAGGCAAGGTATTGGATAACGAGCGATGCAAGCTTCTGGAGCACCATATCGCCATAACAACAATTTTCGTTACATTGTTGTGTTCCGACGGTTAGAGATAAGATAGTCAGTTCCTCCAAGTTACTTAATCTCGAGTGCGTTGAAGGTCAACTGCATTTCTGAATGCAATAAAATAAAACTATTTGTCATAATAACCAGTATAATATATTGAAATAAATCAACTTTTACGGATTTACTCGCGTTTATTTTACACATTACTTATTTAATGTGTCTCCCTGTGACCAACGACCCTGCAAAGGGTTCGAAACGTCAGGATAAACATTAATTAAGTAATGTGTAAAATAAACCCAAGTAGATCCGTAAAAGTTGTTTCATTTCAATGTGTAGTGTTCGCGTAAACTTTAGAAAACAACAGTGTAATATAGGTAGTATATTTTTTTTGTTTTGAGGGTTTGCTGATTGCCTCAAACGGCATTTTCAGCTTCATCGGGCTTTTTTTTGGGGGCGGCGAGAAACTTAAAGGGTTCCTCAAGCCGTGTGAAACGAAACACCTTCGGAGGTTTTCTAGATGGAACGGCATCGCGCACTAGTGAGTGTCCCCGTGCCCTACTAGATTATCCGAGGGGTTCGAGTCGGATCGAGGGCTAGCATATGTTAATTTAAGATTCACGACGTGACACAATATGGTGTTGGTCAACCACTGAGTTTGATACTACAGGCTTACTGGTTAACTGAGACGGTTGCTGAGCAATTTAAATATAATAATGTTAAACAGACATAGTGGATCTACCTTGTACCATTGCTTGCCTTATAACACAGTTATCACTACATTACGCTTCGGCGTTTCCATCTTTTAAATGTTAATAGTGTATTGTTATATTAAAGATTTTTTATAGCTGCGCGGTGCGGGAGACGTTGCTCACGTTGGACCACTGACGTATTTACTTTCTGACGTCTTTTCTGACGTATTATTATTTATTCAAATAAACTAAAAAATAAGTAGGTACTTTTTACAAAAAACACAAATGTTGAAAACATTTCCACTAGCAGGATTTGAACCTGCAACCTTCTGACATACCGGGTCAGGTGCTCTCCCAATTCAGCTATCGTGGTTCTAACCAGCCCGCCGAAATTATTCAACACTATTTACTTTTTACTTTGAAAGCCAAAGGAGGTACTTTTTAATCGTCTGAACACTGTTCTAGGTAAATACAGGGTGTTTGGTAATATGTGTATAACCCCGAACCATAGTCACATAACCAAGTGTAAAGAACATCGTGATAACATAAAAAATCAACATAGATTTATTTTTTCATACAAAAACTCAATTATTTTTAATCATCCCTGACATGTTTGACTTCTGTTTTTGTTGGAGCACGAGGTTGACGACCGAGAACAAAGTATCAAGTGGACCTAGGGTTGTCACTTTACAATTTTACATAGTAACAAGCAACCTAAATATCTTGGCCATGTGGTACTTTTTAGGAATGTTCATAATTTTCCGGGGTTCTATGCACGGTACCTTATAGGAATTATACACGTATTACCAAACACCCTGTATAGTTACTTGATTACTGGTAATAACAGATCATTGTAGGCCCACATCTCATTGGCGCAAAGTGATGTTTCTCCTATCATCATACAACTAAGTCGGCAATCCGCCTATTAGCGATAAAAACATATTTAAATCATTTGACTATACAATCCTTCTAATATTATAAACGCGAAAGTTTGTAAGTATGGATGGATGTTTGTTACTCTTTCACGTAAAAACTACTGAATGGATTTTAATGAAACTTTCCTCATATACAGACTATGACCCAGACCAGCATATAGGATACCTTCCTTTTTTTTTTACTGTAGTCTTCGCGAACGAAGTCGCGGGCAATAACTAGTTCGATTATAAATATGTCGGTTGTGAAATGACTCGTAAATAACCGTGTTTGTTGTATATCAGTTTTCTTAATACAAAGTCAGCAAACGCCTCAATTCGATAAACTTGTAACAATGCAATATGATAGTACCCATGTCTAATGCTTCGATCAATAGTGTACTAGATAAAGGAACAAAAATGCAACTCGAAAGTGGTCCTGCCCCCCAACCGTCTAACTCTATCGCTATCGCTCTCGCTATCGCGCTCTATAGTTTATGGCGTTATCTTGTCATTTGTTATCGAAAGCTATAGGCCATAGCTTTTGATATTGCTTTCATATTGCTTTGATATAGCTTTCGAAATGACAAGATTACGCCATAAACTATAGAGCGCGATAGCGAGAGCGATAGCGATAGAGTTAGGCGGTAGGCCCCCTGTTTGCTCATACCTATACATTTAAATTTCTAATGACAAAATCTGAATAATCATTGGATAGCATCAACCACTTCAGCTTACTGTGAACCTTAAATCTTAGCCGTAAAGATTAATTAAGGTTACAAAATATTTGCACTTAATTTTTACTGTCATCGCCACAAACGTCATTTTGTGGGTCCGCGGCCTCAAAGTCGCGTACCGTTTTACAAGCGCTTATCGGGAATCTAGTACATTATTGATCGAAGGTCTAATGCGAGTGTCATACGCCATTCGAGCGAGTTACTTGACTAAATAACAGATCTGTTTACCCAAGTAGCTTTCCAGGTGGGTAAACAGATCTAGCAATAAATAACACACATACACACATCATCAGCTCATTTTATGTCCCCACTGCTGGGGCACGGGCCTTCCCTATGGATGGATAGGGAGAACGGGCCGTAAACCAACACGCGGGCCCAGTGCGGTGCGGTGGTTGTTAACGACTGCTAATGCAGCCGGGACCGACGGCTTTACGTGCCTTCCGAAGCACGGAGGAGCGAGAGATGATACATTTTTGGTCACCCATCCGATGACCGGCCTTTGCGAAAGTAGCTTTAACCTCAGCGCTCGCAGACCGGGCGCTTTAACCACTGCGCCATCGAGCTCCTCATAAGAAATAACATTAGTTGTTATTATAGTTTGTTTCCTATTGAATTTAAAATTCAAAATCATTTATTCAGTTTAGGCTACAAGTAGCTCTTGTGAATGTCACTATGCCATCGGTTCGTAAGTCTACGCAGGGCGGGAGATCTTGTACCGAGAAAAACCGGCAAGAAACTCGGCAAGTGTCCAGTTCTTTTCTCCCTTACAGCGTCAGAAATATTGGAAAATTCCCTATCATAGCAGGACTATTTCCATTACAAATAAACACAAAAAATATAGAAGACAACCACAACATGTAAAAAAAAAACAAAATAAAAAATCTAAATTAACAAATTTACCTCAGGTAAAAGTTTCAATTTCCACAATGTCATACAGTACCACTACAGTACTCTAGTAAAATCAATAATTGTTTAAGAAAAAGAAAGTCAAACTTTAGTGAATAATACTAAAAATAAGATAAGTATGCAAAGAGCTGACCAGCCTCCACAGGCGGCACCCGGCTAAATACTAATACTAATACTATCAGTTGTTGACCCCCATTTGTAATGATTTAAGGAAAAATGTCGATCGTAGGTTCCTGTCGAACACGGGTGCCACTAACTACCCTATGCTTGTGTTAGGTATGGGTTCACGTCAGTAGTCCAACGGAGCTATGGGGATTGAACTGCGACTTCTCAATTAAACCCGACCATCTCTCCGTTCGGCTATCGACGCATAAGTGTGTATGGGATCGAGAAAGCGTCATCTAGTCATGAACTATTAAAACCGATTTTTCACTTAACATAAATAAGTTTTCACTTGGAAATGATAATATTTTTTATGCAATTTTTAAGCTCATGAATTTCACTGAAGGACGTCGATTTTACACGTATTAGTCTATTGAGATACAGTTATTCGTTAATATATGTTATGAAAAACTAAATTAAGGTTGTAAAGTATCGTGTAATTATATGAATTTGCGAAAAAGCACATAACGTTGTAACTTATTTATCTATGTGGAAAACAACTATATTGATTTTTAACGATTTTAATTATGTTTTAACTAAGTCTATATTTCATAGTTACAGAGTTATCGCATTCACTGTCACTCTTTTTTCCTGGACATTCGCCATGTGCCGCACTTTGCTGTGTGCCCCAAACGCACATGTGAGTTCAACCAACTATTACCTAGTGCCTTCAACGCACATATGAGTGTATACTAATTTGACATTGGTTTGTTCCCATTGGAACCAAATTAGAACTAGGTAATTATTCTAACACGAGGAACGCCAACCGCCAGTCTTGTTTTGAATAAAACATGGTATTTAATAGTTTATATTCTTTAATATTAAACCTATCGATTCTAATTAAGCCGAGAGACAACTAAAATTGCGACTGAAGCATAATTTACACCAAACGGCTTGTATCGCATCGGATCGGAACGGATTAATATTTTTTACCGAAAGTACCTAATCATAATAATATTATGTACTTAGATATTTGGGAGATTATATATCTTTTGATCCAAGATGTAAAATATTAGACATAAGTAGAACATTTCAAAATTCAGAACTCACATATGCGTTGAAGGCACAGGGCGAAAGTCACTAAATATTATGAACGCGTCTGTGCGTTCAAGGCACTAGGTGAAAGTAACGAAAACGCGTATATGCGTTGCTGGCAGTGAATGGTTTATGCCATAACGCCTAGGTACTTAGTAATAAAAATAATCGAGTACACAAAACGTAGTGTATTTAAGGAGATTCTTCTGGTTCGGAAGTTTTACTCTATTTATAATCAAAATATTAATGAATAATAGTTATTTAAATGTTTGAGATCGTAGCACCGCCATTTACCGGAAATCAGTTTCATAAGTTGGTCGCTAGATGGCGCCACTTCCCGTACAAATTGTATTTGACTTGAACTCGATCGTACAGTGGCGAACACTCGCAGAAGACACAGCTGTCACTAACTAAGACATATATTTATTTATTTGTTTGTCTGAAGTACAATTGGTACTATTTTACAAAGATGTAAAAGATTATTTTATTTTACTTTAAACAACATGTAACGGAAAGATGTGGGTAACATGAAAAGATCCAAAGTGTATCCGATCTAGATCTTGTATGTGTTGTTACTGAAGCATAATTTGTAACTTTAATTATCGTGTCATGTAATTGTAATTTAAATATTTATATGAATGAAGTCATGCGCATCATGCAAGCAAGCAAGCCAGCTAGCCGCAGTGATCATAAATGTAAGTACACATAGGTTACTTACTAAAACACTAGGGTTGTGACCTTTTTATTTTGATGTGACGTCACAACGAAAATATTGAATTAAAAATTGCACAACAAATTTAAGTTAATAATCAATCATGTGTCAGTAACTCTGCGTACAAGATCTTTTCATTTTAGCACACCTACACGTTGTTATATTTTGAGTGTGATTTTACCTTTTTTTTTTTTTTTTTTTTTTTGAGAGAGATTGCCGATTGCCGCTGCGGCATTTTCAGCTTCACCGGGCTTTTTTGGGGGCGGCGAGGAACGTAAAGGGTCCCACAAGCCGTGTGAAACGAATCACCTTCAGAGGTTATCTAGAGGGAACGGCATCGCGCACAAGTGCGCGTCCCCGTGCCCTACTAGATTCTCCGAAGGGTTCGGATCGGATCGGATGATTTTACCTATTGACTAGTATTATAAAATAAATAATATCAGAATGATTTTTCCTTAATTTTTTTTCTTTGATTCGCGTCTCCGACTGATCCTGTAGGCTTAGTGTTGCATTCTGTGTATCTGCATAATTCAAACGCTTGCACATCAACCCATCCAAAACTGACAAATTTCTTCAATAAATGTTCGACCATATGCTACGTACATAAAGTTCAAAGTCTATCAAGGAAATTCGACAGTATGTGCGAGCGTGTGCACAATCAATGTAATATGTTTGCATAATTGCATTTAACTGTTAATGGCTATATGGATGTCATAACAAATTGACCCTTATGTAATTGTAATAAGATTGAAAACCAATGGGAATTGGTTAAGTTATACCGGTCTAAAGGGTTTATACGAGTATATTTATATTGGATACTAGAATTTTGAATTTTATTACTTTGACATAAGGTCGTAGAAGAATAAATGAAAACTTAACATGCTTTAATTAAATTATATAAATCTGGATAGTTTTTAACCAGCACCATGTTTATCAAAGTATATAAGACTTTTTTTTTATTTCGTGGCGTCATAATTTTTTTTTAAAACAGTTATTATTATTACACTTGCTCAGTTTGTAAGTACATTAAATAGTAGATTTCACTATCACCCGATAAATGTCAGATAGTCTTATCTAGTACTTTTGTGACATGGGGGATTTGAATATTTCCGAACAATCCTTCACGAAAAACTAATGATTTGAGGGGTTTCCTGCTGAGGTTTCCTTCCTAGTACCACTTTGCATTGGGATTTTTTGTGCAACCCCATCCTTTCACTCTTCTCCCCTGTAAAGATGACTGCCATAAGTTTGGCAACGTCTTTGTAAGGATTCAAAATAAATTCGTTTGTATGAGTATTAACATACATACTCCCAAGTCTTTCTTCCCAGGGGTAGACAGCTTCAAAATTTCACCAATTTTGAGTAAATTTGCCGTTAGTGACCTCGACGAATCAAAGTAGGGCTCCGAGATGGAATATATATATATATTAGTGATTGGTTGTAGCCGATCGCCTGACGTGCAAGCAACTTGGAACTCTTGTCCCAAAGTCGGCTCGGCTCTTACGACATACATGCACGGGAAGTTGGCTGCTGATGCTGATGTATCAGAACAAAAATTTGTCACGTCTCAGACCAGCGTGGGATGATTGTTTACAGTAGATAGATTTCTTTGCACCCTACACCAGGTACAGACATGTACCTGGGCGCTTCTCTCCTCCTCCACGGCCCGGTCAACCCGAGCCGAGGTCCGTGCCTTTAGAGGCGCCCTCGGGTTGCTCCGCTCCCCGATCCGATCCGAACCCTTCGGAGAATCTAGTAGGGCACGGGGACGCGCACTAGTGCGCGATGCCGTTCCCTCTAGATAACCTCTGAAGGTGATTCGTTTCACACGGCTTGAGGGACCCTTTACGTTCCTCGCCGTCCCCAAAAAAGCCCGGTGAAGCTGAAAATGCCGCAGCGGCAATCAGCAATCTCTCTCCAAAAAATAAAAAAAAAATCTTTGCACCCAAGTGCAGTTTGTATTTTTTAATTCCTTATTGTTTGAATTAATTAATTATCGAATTGTGTGTTTGTTTTATGGCGTCGCCGCATTTTTGTACATTGTAAATAATACTGAACGATACTGTTTTGTAAATTTTTTAACGATAAATTTATGTATAAGGTGTTATGTTGTTAAAAAACGATTAGGAATATGGCAAATTAATAATTGTATAAAATTCATAAGCACAGAGAAGTTATTTGAATTCGATATTTTTTAACAATAAAAGTATTTTTTGGTACATTACATAGCACTAGAACGTATACACCATGTATGCTCACACGCCTGCACATCAGATTGTCACCACAAACTGTCAAATTTCCTCAATAGACTTTGAACTTTATGTATATGGCATATGGTTGAATATTTATTGAAGAAATTTGACAGTTTTGGATGTGCAAGCGTCTGTACTTAAAATTTAAAGTATCTCTATTCAAATAAACTACTAAATACTTTTAAATGGTCCAAAATATATCTTTTAGCTGTGGAGAAAAATGGGCTCAAGAAACTGCATAGTCTTTATAGAAGTAACGACATTTGATAAGTCTTTAATTATAAATTCTGAGGATATAATAAATAAAATTTTCTGTCAGAATGATAAGTTGCGATGGAATAACATGTTCCCGAGATATATTATGTTAGTCAATTGGTATTGAGCGACTGGACAACAGCAGCGAGCGTTGTGATTTTCATTTTTCAATCTTATTTGTAAGTAGATAAGTTCAATTATGTTGTGGCTTATATTTCGCCACTGTAGCACTATGAGTGAAATTTCAAACTTAAAATATAAGATTTTATAATAAAGACGCGAAGGAGAACGAAATATTAACCAAAAATAACCTTAATTCAGTTTTTTTTTCTCGAATTGATTGTTAATATTATGCTATTTGAAACTGAATATCATATATTTTCAATACAAACTGTCAATGTATGTCTCTGTTAGGATATATTTATCTTTAAGCTGTTAGATATATAGCTTCTTTGGGTAAAGCTCTTAAAGAGTATATATTATTTGAATGAGAGACATATTTGTGGAATGAATAATTAATACGTAGAATACCTTATAACCGCCTTAATATAAAAGTCAAATATATCTTGCAATACGGTTTGTCTATTTGCATTTGCTAGACTGTTGTCGTGTATATACGACATGTGAAAGGACTCCTAAATATTTGTCGGATAAATCCGACTGGCGGTTAAAGTGTTAATTCTATGCACACATTATGTACAAGCAAATTTTGCTATATTATATTATCAGTTAGTATCACTACTTTTTATAGTGCGTGCTCTTTGATAGCTTTACCTTGTGTTACCTAAAGTAAATGAAACAGTGTTGTCTTACTGAGGGAGAAGGAATACTAAAAGTATGTGCTTCTCTTTCTTTTGTCTGTCTCGTCTTTTAAGCAGAATTAATGGTGTAGCCGTTTTCAAACCTGCCGATCTATTAAACCATTTCAAGCGTCAATAGCCGATCGAATAGATGCTCGAATTAAATTCGAGAAATGGTTGTCGATCCCCATAGCTCTGTTACACTATTGAGCTTTCTGGATGGGTTAATAGGACTATTATTAATGTGGTACAAAAACATTAATAAAATAATTATGTTTAAAAAAGATATGTAGTAAATGTGGCTAATAATAATGAATGAACATAAAAGTATTTGTCAAGGAATTCTGAAATAATATGCTGAATTGCCAATTTGGCTTTTTTAGAGTGCCTCTCGTGGTCGTCTGGTGGTATCGACCGTCTATATTACGTTATATTAAGTACATGATGTTATATTTAACTGTAAATAGTTACTATATACTTGTATTTCCTTTTTAACGATGTCGATGTGAATAAACTTATATTGTAAATGATGTACGTTTCATTTCCAGTTATCGTGTGTTGGTACAAGTGTTTGACACTGGTTTCGGCATCAAAAACCATCGTCTCAGCCCGGAGATACCCACTGATGAGGCCTCCTTTCGTATCAAAAATCAACATAGATTAAATTTTATGGTATGACAGCTAGATGGTATATGTATTCAATTGTTGCTAAAGACTAAAATCTGTTGGTGACTCGTATTTTTAATGATTAAAGGGAAAAATGTCTAAACGCTGGTGAAACCCTAATTTATTTAATGTTTTTGTTTGTATAATTTTAACGCAAATTTTGTTGCGAAACAAATTACAAGAACACAATGTTGAAAAAATTTCCACGAGCAGGATTTGAACCTGCACCCTTCTGACATACCGATACCTATACGATAGCTCAATTGGAAGAGCACCTGATCCGGTATGTCAGAAGGGTGCAGGTTCAAATCCTGCTCGTGGAAATTTTTTCAACATTGTGTTCTCATAATTTATTTATTGATTTATTTTATTTTATTGGTTTAAGGGAAACAAACAGCTTAATATAACACTAGTAGATATAATGCATTAGGTTTGTATACAAGCTAACAAAGTTTCCACTGCATAAGAAATACAAACAGTTGAGTAGACACTTAACCAGAAACTCGGATAGTTGTTGAACGATAACAAAGCTTTAGAAAAAAAATCAATGAAAAAAACACCATACGGCTGCAGTAAAACTTCTTTAGCTTTAAAATGATTTACAATTTAATTCACTTTAAACGTAGATTTTTTTTTTTATATTTTTATTTTTTTAATTCGCTAGCAAACTCGCAAACGAACTACTGACTGTGATATATATATATTTCATGCACTGGCTACAAGAGGAAGAGAGAAAGAATATATGCGCGCGCTTTCCGTTCGCCTCGCCCGAACACACTTTTTGCAACGCTCTCGTCACACATTCACCAGCTTACTCGCCAAGTCAAGCGTGCGTAAAGAAGTTTTACTTCAAAATTACATAACTAAAAAAAACTATCGATCACCCGCGAACACCCATTTCTTTCTTTCTTCTTCATTTGAATCCCCTAAAGTTTCTGGCCAACCCGAGCCGAGCTCCTAGCCTTTAGAGGCGCTCTCGTGTTGTTCCGCTCCATCCGATCCGATCTCCTCGGAGAATCTAGTAGGGAACGAGGACATAATTGTGTGATACCATCCCCCCCTCTAGAAACCCTCTGAGGAGGTTTCCCATCGCCCACAAGATGTCCGGTTACGCTGGTAAGGTCACCGCTGACCAAAATTGAATTTAGATTTTTGTTTATAATTATGTAATTGGGATCCTGTATAATTATTAAATAAATAAACATTGGGAGTTGCCGCTTAGAAATATGTGTATAGTCGACCATGAGATAGCTTTACAACTTTAGAGAAAAACTTATATTACAATAAAACGCTAAGGCTAAATTGTCCAACATTGTTCTGATCCCAAGGTAAGTAGCTAAAGCACTCGCTTCATGGAAATCAGTAACAACGACCACCCAGACCCGACACAATATCGAAAAGTTCATTTTCGACATTGACCCGACCGGGAATCGAACCCGGGAGTCCGGCGTGCAAGCCACTCGGCTATGGAGGTCGTAAAAATAGACCTTGTTGTTTTGCAAATAATGTTCTCTACTCTCTCCTCTCTCTTCTCTTATTTTCAGGTTGCCCAAAAATCAACAGTCGCTCGATGTTAATCGTGTGGTTAGAGTTAGCTAAAGCTGGGTTAGAAGCGGTCGTGCTTAACAAGATAATGCCGAAGCTAGCATACTTGTTACCGGCAGATGAAAACATCGAAGAGCATGCTAGTTTTAATCATGCTTACTTATGAGTATGTATGTATATTCGTGTATGTATAATACCCACGGTCATAATCAATTCGAGCGTCCATGTAAACCAACTACAATATTACACTCGCACGCACTAATACACATCGACACAACACAATCAGATTCACACCTATTCTGTAAGTTATCATTCGACAAAATTTTAATCTACCTACCTATTTTTAATTTTTAAACTACCTACCTGCGTTCATTAATTATGTCAACATTTTTTAGTAACATAATATGTTTCTGTAATTGGCTTATGTTTAAGTAACATCTTCTGTATCTTGTGTTTAGATCTTATCTTATCTTAGTGGGGCCTGCCGAGGTTTCCCTCTCGCAGTAACACCTCGACCCATCGGGATCTTTTGTGCAACCCCATCCTTTCACTCTTCCTCCTCTGTAAAGATAGAGGCCATAAGTTTGGCAACGTCTTTAAGAGCGAAGAGCCTGAAGTCCTCCGGTTTCGGATAGGCCGACCCCAGGAGTCCCATTCTTTTCCTAGCCAGAGAGTCGCGGCTGCGACTCTCGCGAAAAAAAAAAAAAACCTACTGTGTGGCTACACAGTAGGTTTTTTTTTTTTTGAGAGAGATTGCTGTTTGCCGCTGCGGCATTTTCAGCTTCACCGGGCTTTTTTGGGGGCGGCGAGGAACGTAAAGGGTCCCTCAAGCCGTTTGAAACGAATCACCTTCAGAGGTTATCTAGAGGGAACGGCATCGCGCACAAGTGCGCGTCCCCGTGCCCTACTAGATTCTCCGAAGGGTTCGGATCGGATCGGGACACAGTAGATGCTGCATCGACTCCGTTTCCTCTCCACACGCCCTACACAAACTATTTGTTGAAAGGTGCATTCTATGAAGCATTTGTTTTGTGCATTCATCTTGTGTTTAGATAAATGCTGTTGAAACATTGTTGATTAAATAAATAAACATTAAATAAATGTCTGTAATCAGTACCTTATGGGTGACACTAGTGGATCAGGGCTGTGTGGAAATAAACTAAGAGTCCCTTTATTTTGTAACAGCTCTTCTCCGCTCCGCTCCAGCGGACGGTGGTTAGCGGAGCGGACATGAGCGTCGTATTTCTAGGGAAAACCGTAACGTCGCACGAACGGCAAGCATATTACCGATCTTTAAGCGACAGTCGCAATTGCGACAATTTACAATTTATCGCTATAAAACACATAATTCATATTACGGAACGTGGAACGCTACGGTGGCGCCACACGAGCGTTTGACGAACTAGAGTTAGAAACGAAAGTAGCAAACATTGTAGTACTTTAATAACGCAAATAAAATATAAAAACACAATGTTAAAAAAATTTCCACGAACAGGATTTGAACCTGCACCCTTCTGACATACCGGGTCAGGTGCTCATCCAATTGAGCTATCGTGGTACCACCACGATAGCTCATTTGTTTCGCAACAAAAATTTGCGTTAAAATTAAATAAACAAAACAAAAACATTTTGCAAATAAAATAATTTCCAGGCGCTACAATACAACAAAAACAAAATAAATATTTTGAAATCCTTATTCCTGTTGTAAGGTTTTACTCTAAATTGAAAACTTGACGTACAGGACACGGCGACGTAGGATATGGCGATTTATGAAATGACCACCTTTTCACCGCAAAAATCTGTATTCTACCAATATTTTCAATAGAAAAGCCTTGCAAATATTTTTTCACTTAAAGCACTAGACATAATGTCATATATTATTCAAAATATTTTTGTGGCATTTGGAGATTATTTTGTTCTCGTCTCTGGGGTTTGTAGGCAACTTTAGGAAAATTAGCCCGTTTTCATTCCGATCACTGATTATCTATAACATGTAAGTACTTTTTAATGTGGCAACCCAATTCAGATGGTGGGATATTATTTTAAATTAAAATATTTTGTAGCAAAATAAAAAAAAAATCAAAATCCAAAATCATTTATTCAGTTTAGGCTACAAATAGCTCTTATGAACGTCATTATGCCATCGGTTCGTAAGTCTACTCTGGGCGGGAGACCTTGTACTGAAAAGAACCGGCAAGAAACTCGGCAAGTGTCCAGCTCTTTTCTCCCTTACAGCGTCAAAAATATTGGAAAATGCCTAGCAGGACACTTTCCATCACAAATAAACACACAAAAAATAATGGACAATCACAACACACAACATAAACAATAAAATAAAAAATATACAAGTTTGCAAAAATTACATCTGGTACCTACCAATTTCAATGTTTACAATGTCATACAGTACTAATATAAGTCAAACATTGTCTAAGTAAAACAAAGTTAAAGTATACGAGTATAATAATAATAAAATAAGTTAAGTATGCAAGAGCAGACCAGCCTCCACAGGCGGCACCCGTTCACGAGTACGACATATGAATCAGCCATCGCTTTGCTCAACCATATCTAAGGCCGGGTTTCCACTGACGCGGAGCTGGGCGGAGAGGTGCTTAGCGGTGCATGAATTGACCAATCACTATGCTCGAAATCTCCGCTCCGTTTCAATGGAAACAGCACGAGTGGAGTGGAGCAGAGCTGAACGGATATTCATAATAATAATACAGGCGATGCGGAGCGGAGGGCAGCGAGGTTGTGTAGTGGACGAACGGATGGATGGATGAGACTCCGCCCCGCTTCACTACTCCGCTCTGCTCCACTTAAGTGGAAACACTCACTGCTCTTCACCGCTCCTCTCCGTCCAGCTCCGCGTCAGTGGAAACCCGGCCTAAGGCGGGTTTTCCTCTCACGCTGACCGCACGCTGACGGTCGACGCTGATAGGTCAATATGTATGTAGTTATAGGTAGCGTTTTTGAGAGGCGCCGACCGCTCAGCACTGTCGGCCGACTGACCGACCGACATGGCGCTGACGCGCGAGACGTGTCAGTGAGCGTTTTCGTGTCGCGCTAAAGGCACGTGCCGACGAATACGGTCATGGACAATCGTGAAATAGATATCGGTCGAGTAATTGACGAAGTGCGATCCAGAAAATATTTTTGGGATTTTTTAAGAAGTTCGAGTATTTAATGAAGAATGAAAGCTCGCCCAATTGTAATACGTATGGGGAAAATTGAAGACGTACAACATCTATTGATGGAATGTGACAGGAATCGAAGAGAGAGGGATCAGTCATAAACGAATTTAACATAAACCGTCTAGATGTTGGCATTATTCAAAGCATTTTTACATAACCCAAATTCCGAGGTTACTATATCTTTGTGTAATTTAATAAAGTGGAATTGACATGCCAATAGGCAAAACCCTTAAAAATAAAGTTAAAAAAATAAAAAAATATCTCGATATATGGTTCCTGTAGAGTACTGGTACCACCACCCTATTTAGTTCTGGCTATAAATAAATCTACTAAAGCATAAGACGCACAAGAAGAAAAACTAAAGTGTGTATATCGGTCAAAAAAATCAAACCAAGTTGCTAATTAATTTTCAGCTTTCTCAGAAGGAGCCAGCAGCGCCGGAGGTCACGGAAGAGACGGAGGAAGCGGAGCCGGAAGAAGTGAACGCGGAAGAGGAAGAAGCTGCTCGGGAGCGAGAGGCGCGCGCGCAGGCCTCCATCAAGGAGAGGGAGAAGGAGGTGCAGCGCGCGCTCGCCACCAGCCTGCGGGACAGGGATAAGGAGAGAGAGTACCACAAGAGGGATGAAGCGGTTCAGGTCAGTAGGGTTACTAGCTAGCGAATATACAACGTGTAACGAAAAGGTGTGGTCAAAATGCAAAGATCCAAAGTGTGTCCCATCTAGATGTTGTACGTGCTATTTCCCCCGCCCGATCCTCTAAATGACAGCACACATTTACAGAATACACTAAACATGCACACCAGTTTAGGCCCAAGACACCGTACTCGTACAACAAGGGTACGAAGAACCGGTTCACACTCGCTCTACACCAGGTACAGACATGTACCTGGGCGCTTCTCTCCTCCACGGCCCGGTCAACCCGAGCCGAGGTCCGTGCCTTTAGAGGCGCCCTCGGGTTGCTCCGCTCCCCGATCCGATCCGAACCCTTCGGAGAATCTAGTAGGGCACGGGGACGCGCACTTGTGCGCGATGCCGTTCCCTCTAGATAACCTCTGAAGGTGATTCGTTTCACACGGCTTGAGGGACCCTTTACGTTCCTCGCCGCCCCCAAACAAGCCCGGTGAAGCTGAAAATGTCGTCTGAGGCAATCAGCAACTTTAATTTGTCATGCAGTGGTTAATGAAATATTTATATTTGTGAAGTGATGCGCGTTGTGCGCGCATAGGCAAGCACCAGTGACCACAAATGTAAGTACACAGAGGTCACTATACCACTAGGGCTGAGACTTTTTTATTTTGATATGACGTCACATTAGAAATATTAAATTAAAAATTGCATAACACGTTGAAGTTAAAATTCGAAAAATTCAAAATTCAAAACTCAAAATTCAAAAATCATTTATTCAGTTTAGGCTACAAGTATCTCTTGTGAATGTCACTATGCCATCGGTTCGTAAGTCTACGCAGGGCGGGAGACCTTGTACTGAGAAGAACCGGCAACAAACTCAGCAAGTGTCCAGCTCTTTTCTCCCTTACAGCGTCAAAAATATTGGAAAATGCCCTATCATAGCAGGACACTTTCCATTACAAATAAACACAAAATTATAGAAGACAACCACAACATGTAAATAAAAAATAAAAATAAAATATATCACAAAATAATAATAAAAAAAAAACTAAGTTATCAAATTTACATCAGGTAAAAGTTTCAATTTCCACAATGTCATACAGTACCACTACAGAACTCTAAAAAAAAAAAAAAAAAATTGGTTAAGAAGTTAATAATCACGACTTAGTAACTGTGCACACAAGATAAGATCGGATACACTTCGGATCCTTACATTTTGACCACACCTATCTGTTACAAGTTGAATATCAAAAAAAGGTCTTGCGTTGTTGTTTAAGCTTTTTACCTTGCAAAATAACTCATCGCAGGTAACAAGCTTTGTCCAAAAAAAATCAATTGACATTATGGCAACGCGTCTTTGTTTATTGGAAAAAAAAAATTGGTTGCCTGTAAAGTCGATATACGGGCGAAAGTTTTACGTGACAACGACTTTGAGTGGTAAAATAATTTTAATGTGAATATTCATTCGTATAGTAGGAAGAAGGATGAAATAATAGTAACAAATTAAAACATTTATTTATACAAAGAATTATATTTAAAACATTAATTTATACAAAGAATCTCGCACTGAATTTCATATTAACAAAATTTTATTTTTACCTTTACACATACATACGTATTTACCTTTCACTTTTTATGTCTGTCTCTCTCGCTCTTAGGCGGGCTAACCATGCCCGAGTGGAAGGGACGCGTGCCTCTCACTCGCTCTCATTGTGAGCGCATAACGTGAGCGGAGCGTAACGCAGTTTCTTGAAGTGTCACCCGGCAAACCAATTTATAAGACGTTGTCACGTCAATATTCCAGATGTAATGTAACTGTAAGAAATAGTAAAATAAGAGAGTACGCAAAGATAATTAGAATTTGCTCGCAATTATTTTACACATCAATTTGATTTGATCCGATCAAACACTAAATAAAACAAAGTTACGTTGTAGCACTTCAACGCATTGCTGGCCGACTTGGTCCGCAACCCGGAGCTGTCGTGGCGCGAGGCCAAGAAGCAGCTGCGCAAGGACCACCGGTACAGCCTCGCCGAGCTGCTCACCAAGGAGGACAAGGTCGGTGCCCGCGCGTTCACAGCTTTTGTACACTTTAAAATAAATATATTGAAGGTAATTTGTTTCGCAACAAAATTTGCGTTAATATTATATAAAAAAAACAAAAACATTTTATAAATAGCTTGCCTACTTCTTAACTGATCTTTAGTATTTGTAAAAATATTATGATCAGATGTTAATGACGGTAGTTGTTGACATTGAATGGGTGCCTTTGGCTTTCAAAGTAAAAAGTAAATAGTGTTGAATAATTTCGGCGGGCCGGTTAGAACCACGATAGCTCAATTGGAAGAGCACCTGACCCGGTATGTCAGAAGGGTGCAGGTTCCAACCCTGCTCGTGGAAATTTTTTCAACATTGTGTTTTTGTGATTATTGAAGGGATTATTACTAGGTTTTTTGTTGTTTGAATATTCGATGTTTCGGCACAGTTGCATGCGCCATCATCACGGGCAATAAGGCTAATGTGCCTTTCTTTTTAGTTACGATAAGTATATTATGTGGAGTCCGTTTAAAACTATGTACACTAAGTTCATTCCAGTCTGGGGCGGTGCGGCCAAGACCCCGGTCAACCCGAGCCGAGTTATACTATACCTTACAAAAACACAAATGTTGAAAACATTTCCACGAGCAGGATTTGAACCTACACCCTTCTGACATACCGGGTCAGGTGCTCTCCCAATTGAGCTATCGTGGTTCTAACTAGCCCGCCGAAATTATTCAACACTATTTACTTTTTTACTTTGAAAGCCAAAGGCGCCAATTCAATGTCGACAACTACCGTCATTAACATATGTAGTATGTCAGAAGGGTGCAGGTTCAAATCCTGCTCGTGGAAATTTTTTCAACATTTGTGTTTTTGTAATTTGTTTCGCAACATAATTTGCGTTAAAATTATATAAACAAAACAAAAACATTTTATACTATACCTACCTATTTATTTGCTAAGCTGTTGTGCTGTGGGAAAGTGTATAGCCTAATTATTTTACTATTTCTCTCTCAACTTTTCCAAACTCAATATTTTATCCCTTCTAGGAACGCCTGTTCGGCCAACACACATCGACTCTAGCAAGCAAGCGTCGCGACAAGTTACGCGCGCTACTTACCGAGCTCGGCGTCTCCTGCACCGCGCACTGGAGGGACGTGAGGACGCAGCTGGAACAGAACCCGGCCGCGCCCGCCTATAGCAGCGCCTCGCAGGTACTGTACCCGTCTGTACCTACCTGTACCCGCACTGGAGGGTCGTGAGGACTCAACTGGAGCAGAACCCGGCCGCGCCCGCCTATAGCAGCGCCTCGCAGGTACTGTACCCGTCTGTACCTACCTGTACCCGTCTGTACCTACCTGTACCCGCACTGGAGGGTCGTGAGGACTCAACTGGAGCAGAACCCGGCCGCGCCCGCCTATAGCAGCGCCTCGCAGGTACTGTACCCGTCTGTACCTACCTGTACCCGCACTGGAGGGTCGTGAGGACTCAACTGGAGCAGAACCCGGCCGCGCCCGCCTATAGCAGCGCCTCGCAGGTACTGTACCCGTCTGTACCTACCTGTACCCGCACTGGAGGGTCGTGAGGACTCAACTGGAGCAGAACCCGGCCGCGCCCGCCTATAGCAGCGCCTCGCAGGTACTGTACCCGTCTGTACCTACCTGTACCCGCACTGGAGGGTCGTGAGGACTCAACTGGAGCAGAACCCGGCCGCGCCCGCCTATAGCAGCGCCTCGCAGGTACTGTACCCGTCTGTACCTACCTGTACCCGCACTGGAGGGTCGTGAGGACTCAACTGGAGCAGAACCCGGCCGCGCCCGCCTATAGCAGCGCCTCGCAGGTACTGTACCCGTCTGTACCTACCTGTACCCGCACTGGAGGGTCGTGAGGACTCAACTGGAGCAGAACCCGGCCGCGCCCGCCTATAGCAGCCTCTTGCAGGTACTGTACCTGTACCGTATAGATAGATCTATGTATATAACATACTATCATCATCTCAGCCAAAAGACGTCCACTGCTGGACATCTGCCTCCATTAAGGATCTCCACAGCGGCAGGATCTCCGCTGCTCGCACCCAAACGGATGGATGCGCGGGATTGATGACTTCGATCCCACAGGCCTGCGGGATTGAATTCTCTAACATGTACTAGACGTTCATAATAACGGCTTCCGCCCTCAACCGACTTCGTGTAGGTCCTATAAACGGACCGATTTTTTCGCCGAGGTTTTAGTACCGATTTAGTGGCCGACTTTTTGAAGGACGTGTGCGTTGCAACATAGAAGTCGTTAATTTCCACCGACTAAAAAATTATGGACGTGGGCGAGGGGCACCGAGTGTACTTTTTTTTTTCAAATTGAACCATTCATGCTCATTTAATATAATTTATTATTTTGTACAGATGGAGCGTGAGTTCCGCGACTACCAGCGCGACAAGCAGAGTGCAGCGAAAACTGCGATGCGGCAGCTCTTGTTGGAGACTCGTTCCATCACGCATAAGAGCCACGCTGCCGTTAAAGAAAACCCTGCTGCGTTGCAGCATATACACCAGACGCTGCGGCACGACGCCAGGTGAGTTAGAGACCAACTGTCCATGAAAAACTGTGCTGCACTGCAGCATTTACACTAGACGCTCATACTCGGCGCCAGGTGAGATAGCCCTGCTACGTTGCAGCATGCAGGAGGCTGGAGACTTCCGCCGCACTGCAGCAGACTTACTGGCGCTGTCATAAGGTCGAAATATCATATGTAGCGCCTGCGACAATTGAGACACCAAATTAACAGAACCTAAAAAAATTTTTGTGTTTGTGTTTTATAAATATATAAATATGCAGCAACTAAATTGCGAATATTGATGTTATCAATGTATTTGAGTGGTTTCCAAGCGTATAAATTAAGTAATTTTGTTGAAATTTCAATAATCTTTCGGTGTTTTCGAAATACATAATTATGATCAAGTCAAAATTACACAATCGTGTATTTGATCTAGCAAATTCAAGATAAACACATGATTTGAAAAAAGAAAGACAAAGTGTGTTGAAAAAATTCCACGAGCGGGATTCGAACCCGCACCCAATGACATGCCGGGTCAGGTTCACTGCCAACCATGCTATCGTGGCTATTGTAATTTTTGTTTAGTGCTACTGTAATTTGTTCGCAACAATATTTGCGTAAAATTATATGTAAATTATCATTACCATATGAATTGACCTATATCAACATTTCAGATTCGTTAGTCGCTATAACAAGAAATGTATTTCAACCAATTATTGTTTGTTTAAATTACTTTAAATGATGAATATCTCGATTACAAAACACAAATGTTGAAAATTTCCACGAGCAGGATTTGAACCTGCACTCTTCTGACAGACCGGGTTAGGTGCTCTTACAATTGAGCTATCGTGGAACTATCGTGAGCAAAACAAAAACATTTTATAAATAGCTTGCCTACTTCTTAACTGATCTTTAGTATTTGTAAAAATATTATGATCGGGTGTTAATGACGGTAGTTGTTGACATTGAATGGGTGCCTTTGGCTTTCAAAGTAAAAAGTAAATAGTGTTGAATAATTTCGGCGGGCTGGTTAGAACCACGATAGCTCAATTGGAAGAGCACCTGACCCGGTATGTCAGAAGGGTGCAGGTTCAAACCCTGCTCGTGGAAATTTTTTCAACATTTGTGTTTTTGTAATTTGTTTCGCAACAAAATTTGCGTTAAAATTATACAGGATGTTTGGTAATATGTAAATATTCCCGAAACGTACCCATGTTAACATGACTATATATAATACTTCACCGAACGCTCTAACGGCTTTCGATTTCTGTTGCGCAGTGTCTAAGGCTTATATTTCATTGGTCAGTTGACAATAGTTATTTGTACCGATAAGCTTGTGACGTGGATAAGATTGTTGCGAAAAATGCCAACGTCAGAAAATGGAAATTGTAAAAAAAAAATTTCGACTCTCCATATAAAATGACCCATCAGCTGATCGAGTTAGTATGGAGTGTTAAAATTTTTTTTTTACAATTTTTAAATAAATAAAATAATAAAATATTTTTTTAAATAAATAGAATAAATAAAAAATATGTGTACAACAATGTATGTTCCCAGGTACCTAGCGTTGGAACACATCCCGGCGGAGCGGCAGACCATGATCACCAGCTACCTGGAGGAGCTCGACAAGAAGGGCCCGCCGCCGCCGCCCACCGCCACCGAGCCCGGCCGCCGCGCCAAGCAGTGACAGGTTCGACGCTCGGTTGACGCATTTCAAACAATATTAAATTCAAAACAAATATTTGAAGATAAGCAATGCTTCTTACAACGCTACCAAGTCTAGCCGCCGCGCCAAGCAGTGACAGGTTCGACGCCCAGATAAGGCTCGAACATTTTTAATAGTAAAAATTATGTTATGGAGTTAAAGTATTATTGCCCCAACGCTTTGCTCAGTTGAGGCACTTGTAAAAAAGTACAAAAAAAAATTATTTAAAAAAATGTTTTAAAATGATGTATGAATTGAAAAGTCCGATACATACTTTGCCCAAATTGCAAATTGAACCCCAGACTACCGATATCGGGCGGAGCACTTTGCCACTTTTTACACTAAAAGTTATACCATTAAAGTTAATATTCAGGTTCATTTTAAAATCTAAATAGACATATTTTTTTTTATAACTTTATTCCAACATGGGAGTTATTTTATTTATTAACATTTCCAGTTGGCGAGAATTAAACGGTGCTGCACCAAAAAGAAACAAATAAGTGCCACCGCACGCGCGACACCCAGCACACGCACCGCAGCCGCAGTCCACTGCCGACGCCCACTCGTGGGCAGCAGACAGGCTCACGGTCAAAGATAACCTCACATTGTATGGACACTGTATGTTTTTATCTGTGCTGATGTAATTGTATCTTTATGACATTCAAATAAAGTTGAAAATCAGTTAAGTGATCTAGTGAATGTAACACAGATAACCCACTGCCCACGCCCAGTGATGGGCAAGAAACAAACACACGGTCAAAGATAACTCCACATTGTATGGACACTAATTGTATCTTTATGACATTCAATTATGGTTGAAAATCAGTTGCGTTACGTAGTAAAAATACCACAGATAGCCCAATGCTCACCGAGGCTCTGGGCAAGAGACAGACACGCCGTCAAGATAACTTCACATTGTATGGACATTGTATTTTTTACGTGTGCTGATGTAATTGCGTCCTTATTACTTACATATAACGTTGAAAATCGGTTGAGTGACGGAGTAAACCGACCACAGATAGCCCACTGCCAAGCCCAGTGGTGGGCAAGAAACTGACACACGGGCAGAGATAACCTCTCATTGTATGGACACTATTTTTACTTAGACTGATGTAATTGCAACTTTAACACTTTGAAATAAGGTCGAAAAGCAATGAAAAGTTTCAACGTATACTGTATCTGTTAAATAGTTGAATGGTGTCTTTGTCTTGAATTTGCTTTTACTATACACCATGCCATGCCGGAAATAAATGACAGGAAAGGCAATGTGACAAATGTTTAAAAAAAATCAGAAAAAGTTTGTAAAAATTCGAGAAATACTTACACTTTATTGACGTGACGTACTTTCCAGTACTGTGAAACTGCGACTATGTTTTTTTTTTTAAACAATATTTTTTTCTGATTTGTTTTTTACATATGTGTCGGTACTATTTTTGGTTTAGTCTTGATGTTTGGAGCATCCTGTATGCACTTGTGTGTAAAACAACACCACAATATACTATAACATATCACTGTTAAAATCACATTAAAATCAACAATCAAAGTGTAACATTCCATACACAAATTCTTGTATATTAATAAAAGGTACGTCAACCGAGGCTGTGATTTCAATGGTAAATGTTAGAACGAAAACGAAAATTTGCATTGTAAATGAAACTCGCATTAGGCGCTTTGAATTATTATATCGGTAGCATCAAGATAACTTAAATGAATTAATTTCGGCGAGTTGGACCGAGCCACGATAGCATAGTTGGTAGTGCACCTGACCCGGCGTGCCATGGGGTGCGGGTTCGACGCTCGCTCGTGGATTTTTTTCAAAATACATATACAAAGTTATATTTACAATAGTAGGTAGCCAAGTTTTCTGTAGCGACTCTGTATTGGTAAGTAAACAACTTTCTCCTAGTAACATAGGTCGGAATACGAAAAAGAAACGTATTAAAAATTGTGTTTCATAAATGATAAAAAAAATGTAAGCACTAAAAATTGCATAAGAAATTAAATTATAAAAACACAAATGTTGAAAAAATTTCCACGAGCAGGATTTGAACCTGCACCCTTCCGACATACCACCATTCACCACCATGACATTCTGACATATAGAACCCACGATAGCTCAATTGGGAGAGCACCTGACCCGGTATGTCAGAAGGGTGCAGGTTCAAATCCTGCTCGTCGAAATTTTTTCAACATTTGTGTTTTTGTAATTTGTTTCGCAACAATATCAAAAACATTTTTTTAAGAAATTAAAGTTAATATGACTTAGTAACTCTGCATACAAGATCTAGATCGGATACACTTTGGATTTTAATAATTTTTACCACAACTATCTGTTACACGTATAATAATAATAAAAAAAAACAAATATATTTATTGTGCATACTGTTTGACAATTTATCCACGTAAATACGGTTAATCACTTCAATTAGACTAAAGTGTACAAAAACAAAAAAAGACCTCTACTTTCCGTGCTAGTATAAAAGTGAGGAGCCCGATGGCGCAGTGGTTCACGCGCCCGGTCTGCGAGTGCTGAGGCTAAACAACTCTCGCAAAGGCCGGTTATCGGATGGGTGACCAAAATGTATTATCTCGCTCCTCCGTGCTGCGGAAGGCACGTAAAGCCGTTGGTCCCGGCTGCATTAGCAGTCGTTAACAACCACCAATCCGCACTGGGGCCGCGTGGTGGTTTATGGCCCGTTCTCCCCCAGCAGTGGGGACATAAAATGAGCTGATGGTGATGATAAAACTGGGCTACGGCAAAGTAATATAGAAATAATATAAACACAATGATAATAGAAATTGACTAATATTCTATTGGTGCGTAGACGTTTTCATAAAAGTCAGCACCTATTTTCCAGCCATAGCTACTGTTGTAAAAATATTTGTATAATAATATGAGTGAAGAAAAATCTATGTAACCCCTTTACAAACACACTAGCTGACCCGGCGGACTTCGTACTACTTTGACAGTTTCTATGACAACAAAACAAACAAATCGTGGAACATTTCGTATTGGAAAATTAAATTGTCGTTTTTAGTATTTTCCGTTACTTATTATTTATGTTTCTCACCGTTTAAACCTTCCCTGAACTTCCACAAATGTTTCAAAATCAAAATTAGAGTTTTAGCGAGACAAACGAACAGCAATTTTAAAGAGTACTTGCTTATATTTATGTGTTCAACCTTTTTTGAATAAAATCGGATTGAGTTTTCAAACAAGACGTGTCAAAATAAAATTTAATTTAAATCAAAATCACTGAGGAGTATTTATATTAACTTCGAAGCAAATCGCCGCCGAAATTACTTTCTACCCCGTTTTAACCTTAGGGGATGAATTTCAATAAAATACGAAACACGTCTTCCATCAATTCCGTTAAAAAAGGTTTTACGCAAATTTTGAAGTAGATTGGAATCACGTTGTCCCATACGAATAGCATTGGGTAGCATCAACAACTTCAGCTTACTGTGAACCTTAAATCTTAAGTATAAAGATTAAATTAAGGTTGCAAAATGTTTGTACTTAATATGTAATGTCATCGCCAACAGGCAACGACTTTCGTTTTTCAAGCGCTCATCGGGAATTTAGTACATTTACGATCGAAGATAATATATAATTGCATTATATAAACATTAAATGTTATGTGAAACGATCTCTAATTTCGACCACTGGGCGGACACTTATTATTATTATATACTAGTTGACCCGGGTGGAGCGCTTTATCAGTTTCTATGTCAACAAAACAAAAAAAGACATCAAATGTCTTTTCTTTCTTTTAGCTTCGTGCGATTAGCACATTTAGCCAGTGTCAAAGTAATTTTTCTTACAAGTAATACATAAATATACAATATGATTATGATGAATGATAATAGAAATGAGAAGTGAGAAATGATGTACCCCCAAACCCTCGAGTATCTCAGTAAAGATGTGGGGCTTTACTAAGCCCTCACGCAGACTTCTTGAGAGAATTTGAAAAGTGACGTTGCACTGTCTTGTTTCATTTGCTAACACTCATGCACACTCACAAACACTTAACGGTTAATAATCCACCATTATTTCACATTAATATTCGACATAACACAAATTTTAGAAAATAAAACAAAACCGCAGACATGACTCTTCACTTTCCCGCAAACAAGTCGTCATCAAATATTTCATATCAATAAAAAATATATTTTTTTTATTTAATTTTCTTCTGTACAACCCTTGTCCTGACAATAACAAACACAAAAAAAAGAATTATCCAATTTTGTGCTGTCGATCGTAAGTTATGCGCGTACATTTCAGGGATTCATTTTTATTTATATATAAATAATATAGATAGATAGATAGATATAGACTGATGATGAATATAAATTTTTCATTGTATCCGAAGTTTTTGACCGCCATAGACGGGCAATCGACAATACGTATAGTTTATAAAAACACTAATTTAAAAAGATTTTTGTAATTCCTTTTCTTGTTGCAAGTTTTGGATAGGACGTACAAGCGTTTGTACAATAATATGTAATGTAATAGATGCTATGTGCTATGTATGTGTGCGGTCTAGTGCGTGCGGTGGCGGTTCATCAAAATGTATATTTTGAGTCAACATGTGTTAGGTATAACTTGCTTAGAGTTAATTTTTAATGAAATAAATAAAATTCATCGATTCCATTTCTTGTGTTTTATTGGGGACTAAACTTTTTGGCTTTTGTGATAATACTGTGAAATACAGGTAAATCTTAGTGTTAAGTTTTCGTTAGTATAAACTTTGTATAAAGTTAGTTTTTAATGAAAATGTTTTAGATAAGTGTTTTTTTTTTTTTTTTATATTTTAGCGTTTTATTAACGCTTAAATATACTTAAGTAAAATTTAAACACTGAAAAAAGACGACAACCTCAGGCGGGAATCGAACCACGCACCTTCCGCATTCCGGGCGGCTGCCTTAACCACTTGACCACTTTAAAATGTTTTATTTCGTTTTATGGAAGAATGAAGCAGATTTTTAGACAAAGGGTTTTTGATACGCCTGTAATAAATTATTCTTGTAGATAGGTACTTTGTTTATGTAAAGTCCTCAGAACAAGTAATTAATAAAATAATAAATCTTTATTGCTTTCAATACAAACAAAATTTTCAACATACTTACATAGTATTTCCTACTTATATTCTAGGTAGAACTTAGAGCATTAAACCAACCGAAAACGCCACTGACAGGCGTTTCCCTTTGCCAAAAGTATATGACCGCCGATCATATCGGTTATATAAAACAAGTTCCAGTGTGTTCCAGCGTCACCCGATCCGATCCGAACCCTTCGGAGAATCTAGTAGGGCACGGGGACGCGCACTTGTGCGCGATGCCGTTCCCTCTAGATAACCTCTGAAGGTGATTCGTTTCACACGGCTTGAGGGACCCTTTACGTTCCTCGCCGCCCCCAAAAAGCCCGGTGAAGCTGAAAATGCCGCAGCGGCAATCAGCAATCTCTCTCCAAAAAAAAAAAAATCTAGCGTCATTTGCAAACAACGGTGCACGCGATAAGACCTGAGCAAAAATTCCAAATTGCAGTGTGTTTTCATATAAAAAGCGATCAGAAACGTCGAGTGTTCAAAAGGATAACATTACTTCTCATCGGTTAGTATTATTATAAATATTGTTGTAACCCCCAACCCCTCGAGTATCTCAGTAAAGATGTGGAGCTTTACTAAGTCCTTACGCGGACTTCTTGAGAATTTGAAAAGTGACGTTGCACACTCACAAACACTTAATAATCCACCATTATTTGACATTAATATTCGACATAAAAAAAAACTCGACAACACAAATTTTAGAAGATAAAACAAAACCGCATTCCCGCCAAGAAGTCCATGTTCCGATTAGAACGTAAAAACTGTCAATTTTAATCATATTTGAAAAAGGCAAAGGGATGTAGCTTACACAGCCTTGTCTGTCGTTCAGTTTTTATTTAATGAAGTTTGATGTCTTTTTCTTCTTCCTGCCCTGGTCCCATGTTGGGGTCGGCGCAAAATGTCAGGTTTCTTCCACTCTCCTGTCAGTCGTCACCTGTGCAGTCACTCCCTTCACATTCATATCATCGGTCACACAATCCATCTATCTTTTCTTTGGTCTCCCTCTCCGCCTACATCCATCAACACTTATATTCATCACTTTCTTAGTTACATGCGTTTCATCCCTTCTCGTCACTTGCCAATACCAAGACAAACGATTTCCCCTTAACTTTTCGGTCACTGGCGATGGCGCCACTTTTAAACTTCCTCTAATATACTAATTTTTTACTTTATCCATTCTTGTAAAAAAGTAAATAGTGTTGAATTATTTTGGCGGGCTGGTAAGAACCACGATAGCTCAATTGGGAGAGCACCTGACCCGGCATGTCAGAAGGGTGCAGGTTCAAATCCTGCTCGTAGAAATTTTTTCAACATTTGTGTTTTTGTACATAACCCTTATTAAACCCTTTTTTTTTTAAGATTTTTAAAAAACAAACAAAGCCGGGTCGACAATGTAGGCCAAATTGTTCCTGAACCTCTGGGAAAAAAATACCAGTAGTCCCATCATGGGACTACTCCACTGGCACTACTGGAAATATACAAAAGCTCGTGCCCCAGCAGAAAACGAGCTGATAGTGACGAACAAGCTTATGATGATGAAGGGGCTTTACTTAAATTAAATTTCTACTCAAAATCATCATAATAAAAACCTTTTTTTACGGGATACTGTTTTAATTCACTTCATACTTTGCCAGACATCCCCACCTTAAGTTTAGTACACGTCTCAATGTATAACAGTTATGTTAATGTCAATGTTCCCTTTCGTGGGAAATTATTTTTTCCAAGCAGGTACAGTTTGAATGATACTGCAATATTATTGTGTACACGTTTTCAGTTGCTTAAAGAGACCTCCAGGAGGCCTGCTACAGATAGGGGCATGAAAATGACAGGCCTCCAGGAGGCCTGCGACAGACAAGGGTTATCTAAACAAAGAGAACCATTACCTTATGTTGAATATTTTTTTTATTACGAAAAATAAGAAATGAACATGGTACGAAATGAAGAGCTATGAGCAGAAGAACGAAGGTTACCGCTAGGGCATAACAGTTCTAAAGTAGATAGCGACCGAACCGAAAGACTTTCTCAGGTTACGGTTGGTCACTTTTTTAAAGAATGTCGCGAGTAGCTGCTTAGGCACTCCACTGTCAATAACGTATAACAATGGTTAAATCAATCGTTAGGGACCGGTGGCCGGTCGTTCGACAGTGGAGGGGTTAACGAAGGCGATCGATCTGATGAAGGTCGCGAGCAGCCGCTTAACAGGGTAACCTATCTTCATACGTCCGTGCATCAAATGCAATGCATTGCGAGTGATGTGTCCAACTTATTTGTCTCTTCTTTTCTTATATAGGTAATTATCTAAATGTTTCTTTATATAGGAGCCAAATTGAAACCAAACCCGATATTCCAAACAACTTCTTTAAAATTACTTTCTATAAGTGAGTGAGCTTTTTTCGCCATTTTCAAGAAGTCATTGATTGTATACACGTGGTTTCAACTTGTCTCTTATCCAAATAAAACCCTGTATACATACATAATTAACAATTATAATTAAAAGAATGTTCTGTTACCCTTAGTCGTCATTCTGTTTGATTTACGTAACATATCTTGTTTATATTTTTTATTGGTTAAAAATTACCTTAGTTAGTAGTCCTTTCGCGAAGTAGTCCTTTCGCGAATTAGTCCTTTGGCTAAGTAGCCATTCTGCGAATTGGTCCTTTAGCGAATTAGGCATTACGCGAAGTAAGTAAGCAAGTAGTCCTTTAGCTAAGTAGTCGTTTTGCGAAGTAGTCCTCTCGAGACTTGGTAGGCATTTTGCGAATTAGGCAATATGAGACTAAACGAACAGGATGTTTGGTAATAGGTGTATATTCCTAAAACATAGCCATGCAACCAAGTAGGTATTCAAAACACTGTGATAACATTCAAAATCATATTTACGCAGATTTGCTTTCCCACAAAAAAAACTATTTTTTTTTTTTTTTTGTTCGTTCCTCCAATGTTTTGACTTCGGTTTCTGTTTTTGAGTCGACCATGAACGTATCAGCGTGACCTAAGGGTTGTCACTTAAATATCTCTGCCATGTGGTGCTTTTCAGTCATGTTCATAATTTTCCAGGGTTCAACGAACGGTAGGTACCTACCTTCTCTGCCGTATTCAGGATTATACAGGTATTACCAAACAAACTTCATGAGCGTTCACATATCGATATTACTATTGAAACGTTTGGGAATAAGTTGTCAAAGTAAGAGTGGGAGACAGTTAACTAACAGTTGGTTAACGAGCAGCTCCAAACCGGGCCTTGTGGAAATCCTGGAGGGAGGCCTTAAGACGATGATGATTTACGGGGTTAGTCACACGAAATGAAAACTGAGTGTCTACCTGCAGAGGTGTCCTCTGCAGGTAGACACTAGTTATACTATAGATTATATTATTATTCTCTTTATTTATTTTCTTTCTTAGCCTAGGTTTGTTATAATATTAATATAAAAGTAAAATACAAAAGTACATACAAAACATAAAAATATTATAAAAAACCCAGCCTAGGGTGCCGCCGGCAACGGGGCAGGGCTCAAGTTGCCGGTGGTTAGGGCTGCAGAGACAGGAACCTTCGGACTATCCGCGCCGTGTCCAAGAGTACCGCCTTCTGTATCCCCTTGATCCAACCATTAAGCGAGAGTCTCTTAAGGTGTTGGTCGAGACTCTTCGCTACCAGACCGTTCGCAGACACAACTATTGGCACAATGATTGTCGAGTCAACATCCCACATGGCGGTTACCTCGTGAGCCAAGTCAAGGTACTTGCTAGCCTTGTCCTTCTCGGCCTTTACGAGGTTCTCGTCATGCGGGATGGTGACATCAACAAGCACTGCCCGGCGTTGCGATCGATCTATCAGCACGATATCAGGCCTATTAGCTATAATAGTCCTGTCCGTGATGACAGCTCGATCCCAATAGAGCGTGGCACGGCCGTTTTCGAGAACCGGCGCAGGTGTGTACCTGTAGTAATGTTTTGACTTCGGTTTCTGTTTTTGAGTCGACCATGAACGTATCAGCGTGACCTAAGGGTTGTCACTTAAATATCTCTGCCATGTGGTGCTTTTCAGTAATGTTCATAATTTTCCAGGGTTCAACGAACGGTAGGTACCTACCTTATCTGCCGTATTCAGGATTATACAGGTATTACCAAACAAACTTCATAAGCGTTCACATATCGATATTACTATTGAAACGTTTGGGAATAAGTTGTCAAAGTAAGAGTGGGAGCCAGTTAACTAACAGTTGGTTAACGAGCAGCTCCAAACCGGGCCTTGTGGAAATCCTGGAGGGAGGCCTTAAGACGATGATGATTTACGGGGTTAGTCCATCTAGTTATACAGTTATACTATTAGTTATACTATTACATAATGGACGAAATAAGTCTTGCTGGTTGACACTTCCCATGACCCAAGGGCTGGCTTTTACCTTGGCCAGAGGCTAAGCATTACCATACAACGTGGCAATGCCGCCAGTCTCTTGGGTACATTACCAGTCGACAGCGACGCGGAGGAGTGTTATACTGTTTGATGTAACTCATTGGATTCGAAAAAATAATAGAAGTTTGTCCATGTGGTTATACCTAATTTATCATGTTTTGTTTTCTGTTACCCATTGTAAATCTATTCTTTGATCTCTAACAAGCAAGTATAGATTAGTTTTAATTTTGTACTATAAAATTATCTTACAATATTGTTTTCTAAAGTTTAAGCGAACACTACACATTGAAATGAAATAACTTTTACGGATCTACTCGCGTTTATTTTACACATTAATTTAAATTAATGTTTATACTGACGTTTCGAACCCTTTGCAGGGTCCGTGGTATACAAGCTAACTAATTATGAGACTACCAACACCTGTCTCCCTGCTCTCTGTGATAGTAGTAGTAGATCCGTAAAAGTTGTTTAATTTCAGTAATTTTAAGATTTTGCAATGCCCTTGCAGGGCTTATGTTTAGAACATAATTAGATATAAGACTTTTCTGTACCCAGACCATGAATCAATAAAGATTATGATTATGATTAAGATAAACGAATATAGGTCATGCACCTTTGGCAATGAACATAAACTTGAGTGCTTGGTCGTTATCGCAGTGTTTCTGGGAAAGTGGCAATTGATATTTCACCGGTTACTAGCTGCATTTGAGCATCCATGATCATTGCATCGTTGATAATGCTACTCTCTTTTCGGTTAGGTACGTTTATTTTCCGCAATGTCCATAGTAACATCAGCATCCTCGTGTGTTGCTTTCAAAAAATGAATGACGCTTAAGTGTTTTCGGGTTTTTGGCTTAAAAACACAAAATACACAAATCAATTGCTTACTTTCCTTAGAAACACTGCGACTCTTATGTTCATTGCCAAAGGTTAAAACTAATCTATACTCGCTTGTTAGAGATCAAAAAATAAATTTACAACGGGTAACAGAAAGCAAAACATAATAAATTATAGGTATAACCACATGGACAAAACTCGATTTATTTCGAATCCAATAAGTTATATTAAGCAGTATAAGAAATAAAGACTTTTTCGACCATTCTGTTACATTGTATAACAAATAGTATAACTAGATGGACTAATCCGATTCTCGAGAATAGGAAACAAAAAAAGATTTTGTAAGAGATGTTTCATTTTATTTTATAACTTTTAAGACCATTCTGTCGACTATGTGTAAAGATCAGAGTAATAAAAACGTTAAATTTCAATTTATATCTTTACCAATTGACGATGTATAAAAGATTATTTAGTTATAAAGAACTTTCATTTTATAATTGCTTATCTTAAGAAACGGCTCTTAGTCAGTCATGTTTTGACGTAGCTTACTGGATATCGTTTCGTGGGTGCCTTAGTCGCTTTCTTTTGTACTTTCAAGTCCTGTATGGTCTTTATTGCTTGCTCCGCCCCAACTTCTCTAGGCTGCGTTGAGAAGTAATGGGCCATAACGCTACTGATCGGGGGAATAGATCGACTATGGAGTTTGGGCGTGATTTTGTTGAAGGGATGAGTGCGCACTGTATTGGGATTGTTGTCGCATTTCGGTGCAGGCGGTAGCGGCAGCGATTTCGAAGTCACAATTGCGGGACGTGCTGACAAGGTTTCCGCTGACCTGCTAGCGCGACAACAGTCACAAAAACAAGTGGCGTCTCCTGGATTCTGATGAGGCGGTTCCGTCGAGCTCACGATACAGCATTTCGGGGTAGGACCGAGATCAGAGCCTTTAGGCCCGCAAGGCCCACCTGGTTTTACTGGCCCGCATACAGGAAACGGAGGGCATTGGCAGTTTAAGCAGGGGCCGCAGTAACATCCGCTGCAGGGGCCACACCCACAGGGGCCGCATCCGCAGGGTCCACAGCCACAAGGGCCACAACCGTATCCGCAAGGGCCGCATCCACAAGGGCCGCATCCACAAGGTCCACAAGGTCCACAAGGTCCGCAAGGTCCACAAGATCCGCAAGGTCCGCAAGGTCCGCAAGGTCCGCAAGGTCCGCAAGGTCCACAAGGTCCACAAGGTCCGCAAGGTCCGCAAGGTCCACAAGGTCCGCAAGGTCCGCAAGGTCCACAAGGTCCACACCCGCATGGACCACATCCATACGGACCACATCCGCAGGGCCCACATCCACATGGTCCACATGGTCCGCATGGTCCACATGGTCCGCATGGTCCACATGGTCCACATGGTCCACATGGTCCACACCCACCACAAAGTTTGAGTAGGTCAGGTACAAGGCAGCATGGTCCACAAGGCCCGCAAGGTACACAGGGTCCGCAGGGGCCACATGGACCACATGGGCCACATGGGCCACATGGACCGCAGCTAGGTCCACAACATCCAGGACCACATGGTCCACAAGGGCCGCAACCAAAGGGTCCGCATGGCCCACCTGGGTTAGGAGCAGTTGGGCCGCACGGACCGCCAGCTTGGACAGGCCCAGCGCAAGGGCCACATGGTCCTGTCTGTATGTGGTAAGGCCCGCAGAACCACGTGCCGTATGGGTAGTAATAGTATCCTGTCATGTACTGTAAGCATTTAGCTGGGACGTTACAGGGTGGTGGCAAACAGCTGCAGCCGCAACAGCCAGAAGAACAGCATGTAGGGGGGCAAGGGCAAGAACATAACCTCATCAAGGCTTCCAAAGGGTCATTTCCGATTTGCTCAGCGTTCGGAGTTTCAACGTTGGCAGCCGGTGGGGCCTTCGCGGGACGTAAGGGTTGGTGCATTAAAGGATTGGGCCTGAAGTAGTCGGGACATCGTTTCTCTTCGAAATATACTGCAGACTTGGTCTTTAGTAAATGGTTGTGATGCTTAGGGCTCGTCTCTGGTTGCGTAGTGCACAGGTTTGGGCAGGACATACTCCGGTAGGGCATGGCAGGGGCTCTCAGAGGCGAGTCATCTTCGGTCTTTGGCTTCATCTGCATATATTTCATCAATGGTGCCTCAAGGTGTGCCTTATATATGTGCTCTCTCAAGCCCATCTTCTTGGTGGCATTTACTGAAAGGATGAGTGGGTACTGTAATGTCAGCATAAAACCTACAAATTCAGCAAAAGGTTTAAGTAGAGAGAAATGAAAGTAACTTTGATGGATTAAGTGGTTTATTCAGTTTATAGAGGGCGCGTTTTACAGATCTATAGGTTATGTATTTCGATTTTAGACGCTTGGATG
Organism: Eudonia truncicolella; assembly: GCA_949315975.1. Classification (NCBI taxonomy): domain Eukaryota; kingdom Metazoa; phylum Arthropoda; class Insecta; order Lepidoptera; family Crambidae; genus Eudonia; species Eudonia truncicolella. Next base: position 7,578,355 of record OX438854.1, read on the forward strand.
AAGCCAGTGGACATTTTAAAGAGACTTATTGGTGGGGAAAAATAACTATTGTAGCAAAATAAATCGTCTTCGAAGATTATGAATTTAAGATTCGTAAGCTTTGAATTCGCTATCAGTATGAGGACGTGGATAGGGTTTCCTATACTTTGGGATGGAGGCATAGTCAAACGCGCCCGCTTTGATTCTGGGCTTGTCCCTTTGCTCCTGTGTCATAATAGTTCTCGGCTTTTCTAAGGGTGGACAAGCTTTATTAGATCGCGTATGGTATGGGCTTTTATATTTAGTGTCACTCGTTTGTATAGAAGTGTCGGTGAAACTTCTATGCCCAGACGCGGGGTGAGTGTAACGATTGTGGTCAGTGGTATTGCTGGAAGACTTGGGTCGCTCCACTAGGGGCTTGGCATCGTAATAGAACCCTGGACTACGGGAAGGCCTCGCTTGAGTACTGTAGGGACAAATGAATGAAGATAGCACTGTAGTCGTAGGTAAAGATCTTTTAGAATCCTTCTGTTGAGGTGCTCCGGCAGCATTGTTAAAAGGGAAAAACCTAGATATGCCAGATTTAGTAGCTTGCCTAGTAGACTCTTGTGACAGACCATACTGAATTTGATTTCCAGGCATTACACCAGTTTTAGGTAGTTCATGAACAGCGGGTTGCTGACTGCCCATAACGCCCATAGGGCATACACTAGGGGCACAAATAGCCGATGGACCACCTGGGCAAAAGGCTGAAGGGCAGATACAACTCGGTGCAGGGCATTTCGAACATGGGAGGCAGGGGCCGCAGGGACCGCAGGGGCCGCAAGGGCCACAAGGGCTGCAGGGGCCATTAGGACCGACAGGACAACAAGTGCCTGTTACGTGATACGGCCCGCAGAACCAGGTGCCATAGGGGTAGTAATAGTATCCTGTCATGTACTGTACGCATTTAGCTGGGACGTTACAGGGTGGTGGCAAGCAGCTGCAGCCACCAGCGCAACCACACGGACCACAAGGGAAGGGACAGGGACATCCGCAATTGCAGGGCTTTGAGTATGAGCGCCTAGACATTGCGATGCCATTTGTCGGTTGGAGAAGTGGAGTGAAGCTAGCGAGGAATGGAGATGCCGGAGAGTAATTGAGAGCACATGCTGTCCTAGTTCTGGGGGGGCTAAAGTGACGGACTGACACGCGCATCTTCGGTCTCGTCTCAGGAACAAATGTAGGGCACGACATGGTGAGCCGCACCCGCAGCGACTTGCGCGGCTCAGGGGGCCCCCTCACTGGCGACAGTCGCTTCGATTTGCCGATCTTCGTGTATCCCATGCACAGGGCCCCTTTGTGTTTCTTCAAGCTTCGGCATAGCACTGCCTTCGCTGCAAAGGTACGTTATGCTATTCACCTCCATCAAAATTAGAAATCTCTCCCTAAACAGATAAGAGGTTCGTTCAATAAAATAGTTTTGCTTTGACATATATTCGTATATTTATTCAAAATTCATAATAATTATATCCATACAACAAATAAAGGATTTAATAAATTGTGCTTATTTGGTAGATTATTCCAAAGAGTCTTCTTGTAATTGTCATGGCACCACTTTCACGCCAGCGGCGGAGAGACGTGAAGGTACCTTAACGTTCTTGCTTTCATCTGCCTTTGGCGTTTGAGCCGCTGGAGTCTGGTGCTGAGGAGCTGCAGTAGCATTGGTAGCACACGTTTGAATTTCCGGATCAGTGGCTGCGCACATGCACGCGCCGCATTGGCACTTCTTTGGCTTGCAGGGCGGTGGGCAACAGGGGCCACAAGGACCACATGGGCATGGGCAAGGGCATGGGCATCTGCAGGGACCACACGGTCCGCAGGGACCACAGGGGCCACAAGGTCCGCATGGGCCACAAGGCCCACAAGGCCCGCAAGGCCCACAGGGTCCGCAGGGTCCACATGGGCAAGGGCATCGACATGGCCCGCAGGGTCCACATGGCCCGCATGGCCCGCATGGCCCGCATGGCCCACAGGGACCACAGGGTCCACACGGTCCACAGGGGCAGGGACAACCGCAAGTTGGACATCCCCCTTCCTTCTTCCCCTCGTCTTTTTTCTCAGCGAAAAAACGCACAGAGCCCGTTTGGTCACCGCAGCATAGGATGGAGGTGCGGCCAGTCAACGGAGACCCAAACATCGACACGCCGAAGGTGGCCGCCGCTGCAAAGGACACCCAACATTTAATACTCGGCAAGGAAGCCGCCGGCTGGCCGCGGATGCTATTCGGAAGAACGACGGACGCGCGTCGCCACGCCGAGTATTAAAGGCTGGAGGTCCTACGGCGACCACCGTTCTCCAAAATAACAAACACAAACCTCGCCGGCGATGGGAGGGAATGGACAAACATGATTGAAATATTTAACTTTTACCGTTTGACAGCTGCAATGCAAGCAGATGAAAACGTCAACCTGACGGCACTTGAGACGATAGTCGCTTTTTTCAGTAAATTAAACACGAAAGATTTTGCAAATCAGTAAACTACTACTAACTACACTTACCTTGTTATACTATTATCACTACTGGTGAATACCTTTCGACCAAAAAATACTATGTAGGTATGATGGATGAGACAATACAGTATTTTAAAACTAGATTTACTTTTAAATCGAGACAAGTTACATCGTTGTCTTTACTTCGTCGGTGGCTATGGCAAATGAATACACTTTTGCGTCTTTGGAACATTTTTATGCTATTAGAAATTATGAGAAACCACTAAAAAATATGTATTTACAATACGCTACTAAATAGTACACTTAAACTTACATAATGGTGCAGGGTTATTCTTGGGGGCTGTTGCCATTTGTCGTCCTTTTATGCATTTCAGCAACGAGACATTTCTTGGCAGTACCGCCTTCCTCAGTACGAGAGCCATGTTTTGCATTAGTTCTGTGCTATTTTTCTTTTGCTATGGATATGGAACTTGAAATTTTTCTTAATGTTAATCTGGTTACTTGAAAATTTTGGCCATGGTAAGATGGGATGGTTGAGAGCGTCTGCTGTGGCAGAACAAATGGTGATCGTCACTCTTCACTTTTCAAAATTTTCCAAATATATTTTTCATTTTCTTGTTTTTGTTAGAACACAGACAGAAAGAAGTTTGTATACGGCTCTGGGTCATTGGAACTTCTTTTAATATAAAACTTCTTTTAGGTCTCTAAAGGTTGTATCAGACGGGTAATTTTTCGTTCATTTTCGCATTAATTGGTCATCATCGGTGCATTTGATTCAAAATGAAATGTCTGAACACAAAATGAAACACGAGTGCTGAATGAATTCATTAATGAATCGTTCCAACGATGTTGGATATTGGCATTCGGCATCATTCACTTTCTCTTCGAATAAACAAAAAATGAACATTCTGAACACAAAAGAGAACGTTCTCTCTGATTCGGTCATTTTGTCTCGCGTCCTGTAGCAGACGAATGTCACGTCGAAATGGTGTCGAAGTGGAACGATCAGAACACGCTGTTGTTTTTGGAGAACTTTAAAAATTATCATAGTCATAGTCTTTGGAACCACATAGAGAAAAAACATTACGGGCAAACGCCATGAAATCTCTAATTAGTGATTTGTGACTCCCCTCTAGTGGTTGTATGGTTTCAAAATATTCGTTCGCAAACGAAAGGCGTCATCTGCCACGATTACACCTTATTTTGGGAAATTAAGAAGATTTAATGACAAACATACATTCAATTATTTAAAAACAGGCGCATCGTTTGCTCTTCCGTTTGTTTCTACATCTATACAGCGTATGTATTCCATACGATCCTATATTTTAAGGGCAGTTAGATAAGACCCTAATTAACGTAAATTGGTATATATACATTAAGTTAACAAAAGAAAACATTTTTTTTCATACAAATTTATTCGGCACGTAATGTATTCAAATAACCAAGTCGTCTACGTAAGCACATTAATAAAAGTGTCAAAATTGTCAACTCAATATTTGCATTACATTGCTGGCCGGGAAAACTTAAAAAAAATCATTACGCTTAATTATTGGAAGTATTTGTTAAAAATTACTTTACCTCTTAATACTGCTTAAATCTATCGTATGTTAAAATTTAGGATCGTATGGAATACACACGCTGTATAAATGAAATTATATTTCGGTTCTACTGCTGCAAATATGTGAAATACTGAAAATCTTTTTGTAGTCGAAATAATCAAGGCCCGAATTTTCTGGCCATCGCACCGAAACAGTTTGGAAAGTTCCATAGTCTATAGTAGTCTTCCATTATTTTTTTCCATTCATTTTGACTTTCAGGAACCTGTAACAATGTCATCATTTCAATAATACAGGATGCATCAGTAAACTCGCAGATTTCAAAGAGATCACATTCCCAAGTAACTCAAAATTAAGGTATTGCTGAATCTGAGCAGAACAATTCTCAGGTTAGTGGTGTGGTACAAAAGAGACCAAATTGTGTGAGAAGTAAAAATGGAAGTAGTGGAGCGATGACACCATCTTATTCTGGAAAGCCAATAAACCAGTAAAGGAAGATTGATATGCCGATAGTTAGGGCAGTCAAAGAATTAAAAACTATAAGCGAGCAAAACAAAGAACAAATTGAAGATGAGTTTGATTTATCCGCAAAAGTTTAGCAGTACAACTCTAGTAAAAGGCCCCTAGACAGGGCATTAATATGTCAGGATAAACTTCAATCGGTGATGGATGACCCAGGAACGTCTACACATATGTCACAATCATTATCATTAACAGAATCAATTTACACAGACTCAAGCGCTCCGTCCCCATTTTATATTAACTATTCGCCTCAATACGATCTCTACCAACAAGTTCACTCGCCAGTTGTGTCTGTATCCCATGAGCTCTCCGAATCAAATCACAGTACACAAACATCCACCCAAGAAAACATACTCTCACAAAAGCTCCTCAAAATGAGAATACCATACATCAATTCTGTGTCACCCAACAACAAGTACCTAGGTACCCATGAGCTGTGTACAATTTGAAGTTTTGTTCTGTTAGGTACGTAATACTATCTCTCATTAAAGTATTTACTTACTTTACTATTTAGTACTTTTGTTATCAACGGAGCAACAAGTATATATTATTATAATATATATTATTATAGTATATTGAAATGAAACAACTTTTACGGATCTACTCGCGTTTATTTTACACATTAGTTTTAATTAATGTTTATCCTGACGTTTCGAACCCTTTGCAGGGTCCGTGGTCACAGGGAGACTGAGGTGTTGGTCGTCTCATAATTAGTTAGTAGCTTGTATACCCTCATTTAAATTTAATCAGGTGCGTTCCGTTTTACGCAGAAAGAGCTTACAGTATCTTTTGGTCTGGCAGTATGGTGTTGGGGCTGGGATTTAATATTCTGTATGATGGGATCCCAGGCTGGTGGTAGATTCCAAAGGGTTCGAAACGTCAGGATAAACATTAATTAAAACTAATGTGTAAAATAAACGCGAGTAGATCCGTAAAAGTTGTTTCATTTCAATGTGTAGTGTTCGCGTAAACTTTAGAAAACAATATTATAGTATATATTATAATATGATTCAGGATTTTCATCAGCTAGTTCTCTTAACAATGTATTTGGAGCTCCCAATAAATTTCTTCTTGCAATCCATGGTCGCACCCGCCACCGTCGGTGTTTTCTTTGCTTCTTTTTTGTTAACTCCTTGATTAAATGATCATAAAATAATCTGATTCCATGACACACGACGAAAGAAAGAACAGTTGAATGTTCTTTTTTATGTCACTCCAGTTCAGCCGTATGGACATGGAATGAAAGAAAAATGAAGCATTCACTGGAGTGAACGTTCATTCGAGTGCACGGCCTAGTTACCTGTTCAAACTGAAAATATACTTAAATAATTAAAGTGTACATACACGGCATTCTTTTGCACGACAATGGACAATATATTTTTTTTAACAGATAATCAAATATTTTATATGCATAAATATGTAAACTAAAGTAAGTAACATACCTATTGATACTTGGTACATAGGGAAGGATCTTGGAAAATAAATTAAGCCACTTTAAATATTTAAAACTCGCAAGGCGTGCAAATTTCGTCGCCAAAAACTAACATAGTTAGATTTTCATTGAAATTTTACGGGATTACAGCCCGTGATCACAGCTGTGAAGCAGGAGGTCTATATTCAATTGTTGCAAATGACCCCTATTTTTGATGATTAAAAGAAAAATATAGTCGTTCACTCGTTCCTGACTGTCGATAATTGGTGTCACTACCTTACCAACATACACTACATCCACTAGTTACTGAAATCAATTTACCATTGAAATGAAACAACTTTAACGGATCTCTCTCTCTCTCTCTCTCTCTCTCTCTCTCTCTCTCTTATCTCTCTATTCTGAGGGTTTAACCGAAGCATTATTATTTTAAAGTCAAATTTTGACATTTTTGTATTATTTGTCAATCTGACATTATACTTTACACCACAATAAATCATTTATTTATTAAAGTAGTAGCAGTGCTTAAGTTTAAGGTATTTGAAAACATGGAAACAGCGATGGTAAACGTGGCAAAAGTTCAGGAATTCAGTGAATTCAGTCTCGCAAAACTAAAAAAAAATTTGAAGATACTAAGTTCATACAGTGCTCAAGGCAATGCCCGGATGCATGGACAATCTGCACGGCAGAATTACCAGGCCATTCGTGGCGCCGCCATCGCCAGCCCAACGACGGCGACATTCTAAAAAAATTTTAAAGAGATATTCAAATTTGAGAGTTTGTTAGTGCCATATACTTATTAGCGGGGGAAAACTGAAGTACATGCCAAGCTGTCACTAATGATGTCTTAAGTAAAAGCGTCTAGAATAACAATAAAGGAATTTTTAAGCAACAACACAAACAAACAACGGGCAGCGAGTATGTTAATGGCAAAGAGTAAGCTAAACTAGTCCGCAAAGAAGGCTACGTCTATGCGATTATGCGATGCCCTATCACACAGCAGAATCCTACAGAAAGGGGTAATCGAACAGTTATTGATATGGCACGAAGTCTGATGCATGAATCTGGGCTGAAATCGTTTCAGCAATGGTGTATATTCTAATTAAATCAGGTTTCACTTGTATTGATTGCAAAACACTAACGGCCCGGCCACGAGCTTGCCGCTATTAGCGGCAGCTTAGAGCGCAGCAGAGGCAGCGGCGCGGCGAGCGGTGGGAACAATTCTTTAAATATGTTAGGAGCACGCCACGAGGCGCCGATGAGCCGTTTTGTACCGAGCGGTTCGCTGCAGCTTCGCGCGGGCGCGGGGCACGGCGGGAATAAACGTACAGCGAATGAAGTGCGATGCCACGTAAACAAAATATTTTAGACGATTTTGGAGCGGAAAATGAACACCGAACCGTTTATAACTGAAATTTTAAATCGGCCGCCCTGGATGTCAAAACACCCTCAACATAAGTTTATATTAGTTTTTTATAATTCCTGTATTCTTTGTATAAACCACGGAATTCGCCATATTTATATCGCTCCTTATTCACTTCGTGCACTCCTTTCCTCGTACTCAAAATATCACTTAAGATAATGCCACTAAAGATAATGCCATGTCTAAATACGTCCACCTCGGTCCCTGCCGCTACGACTACTGAGCAAGTACGTGGCATAGACAACGCTCCGCCCGCCAAAACCGCGCCGCTTGCCGCGCCGCATTTAGCTAAACCAAAAGTCGTGGCCGGGCTGTAAGAGATTTAATGCACATAAAAGCAAATATTACATAAACCATTCCAGGAACTTTTAAAATTAGCAAGAGTCGCTGAATAATACAAATAAGCAGTTATTGCAAGGAGAGGAGTTAAAAAGATTTGCACTCGGAAAATACTCCATCTTGTATTGTCGTTTTATGTTGTTTATAATATACTTTTAGATACGAATTCGTTTATTTCTAAAGTAATGGAAAACGTTAATACGTAGTTAAGGCAGGCATCTGTTATAGCTGTCTCTCTATACTAAGGTCCAACCCTGTATTACACTTACTAAATCACAAAAATCAGGACTTTCTGTACTTTCTTTAGAATGCACTTTATTCAAATCCTGCTCGTGGAAATTTTTCAACATTGTGTTTTTGTAATTTGTATCGCAACAAATATTTGCGTTAAAATTATATAAACAAAACAAAAACATTTTATAAATAGCTTGCCTACTTCTTAACTTATCTTTGGTATTTGTCAAAATATTATGATCAGATGTTAATGACGGTAGTTGTTGACAATGAATTGGCGCCTTTGGCTTTCAAAGTAAAAAAAAAAAGTAAATAGTGTTGAATAATTTCGGCGGGCTGGTTAGAACCACGATAGCTCAATTGGAAGAGCACCTGACCCGGTGTGTCAGAAGGGTGCAGGTTTAAATCCTGCTCGTGGAAATTTTTTCAACATTGTGTTTTTGTAATATGCACTGTCATAATAGGTTTAGTAGGTATGTATTGCCTTCATCTCACCTGATGTTAAGTGATAATAAAGCCGAAAGTGGAAGCACACCTCACTGGAATCCTTAACTACTAAGGCAAATCTACTTAACCTACCTAACTGTCGGAACACAACAATTTTACTTAAATTTATGTTATGGCGACATTTAGATAAGATGGTGGTAGCTAGCCAGGCGGACTTAAAACAAGCCCTGCCACCAAACCCTGGGAATCGAACTCGGGGCCTTTGTGTCTAAACCGGTGGTTTTAAACGCTAGACCAAAGGGGCCAGTATGGTAAGAGAAGATTAAAGAGCAAGTTAAGAAATCAATCTGAAATCATTTATTCAAGAAAAATAAGCAGAATTCAATATAATACAGTCAAAGAAAACAAAAAGAACTCAATGTCATTGTCACACAATTGAATTGTTACAAAATCATTATGGAAAACACTTTAACTCAACACCTCATGGGTATAAAGATTATTTATAGCTCAATAATTTATTTAAAGCCACTCGATAAACGTGTTTAGCCTTAATAAATCGTTATAGGTATATCATAACCACACACTACACATTTATGTGCCATTTTGCTTGATAAAATTATCAGTACAACGTAAAATTATTAATCTGACAACTTGAATAGACATAAAAACAACTTTATCAACTTCAACATTTGTTTATGGCAATCCGGGTCACTTTTAGGTTAGCGACCATTACTGCCAATGACTCCTGAAAACAGCACAGAGTATGGCGTGATTGACCGGTTATAAAAATGGGTCGATTAAAAAAACATGAGTGACAACAGGCATCATATGACGTGAATGACATAAAAAATATATTTATGTCAGTAGCGGCCAGTATGCCCCACATGGCTAAATCCGTAAAAGTCGGTATTATATTGAAGATTACTTACAGTTTACGGAACAGTATAATTTTATGAAAATACATCTTATAGCAACCAAAAGATAAGATAAGATAAAATCTACATAACTCTAGCAGCACTTGTTGACATGTTCAATAACGAAATAACCTGTCTAAAGGGTGCCTCAACACGCTTACATATGATAACTAGTTAGGCATAACAATTTACTTCTGTCTGAACAAAGAGTACATAAGATGTTATGGATAGTAAGGATAAAATTTTAAATTTGAAGATAAAAATCAAATTTACCATTAAAAATGGGTAAATTTTTAATAGTAAATTTGATTTTTATCTACCTACATCTTCATGGGTATTGCTAAGCAGGGAAAATACAACAACTTAATAGTAAATTTGATTTTTATCTACCTACATCTTCATGGGTATTGCTAAGCAGGGAAAATACAACAACTTTAAACCAAAGCTAAAGAGGGTCGAAGAGGGTCTGTACATGGAAGATATTCAAAAAAAAAGTTGGCTGGGACTAGGTACTTAGAATCGATAACAGAACACGTTCTAACAGTTTTTAGAATTTTTGTCTGTTTGTCTGTTTATCTGTTTTTCTGTTTATTTGACCGCGCATCACGTGACAATGGCTGAACGGATTTGGACTAGGATATAGGATAGGATACTTTTTATCCCGGTAACAGGTTCCTGTAGAATAGTGTAGTCTTTGCGAACGAAAGTCGCGGGCATAGGTCATGGGTACGGATTTGAGTTATATTACCATATGCTTGACATAAAACGTTCTTAAAACAATGACATGATAGTTTTTTAAAGTTAATGGTAAGGCCCCTGCCCTATGAATTTACATGACAGCATGCCACGCAGCAGGCACTGGCTACCTTATCTCTAGCTGCCGGAACACAACAATGCTACAAAAATTGATGTTATGGCGACATATTTTGATGAGATGGTGGTAGCTAGCCATGCGGACAAACAAGCCTTACCACCAACCAAATCGACTACACAAACATGTACCTCTCGCTGGGGATCGAACCCGGGACCTCCAAGGTCTGAGACCGCGGTTGTCTTAACCACTACCACAGAGGAAATTATTTATACTGGGGTAGATGTTTTTCTTGGAATAAATAATGTTAGTTAACTATTACTAAGTAACTAATAATGAATATTCACAATTTTATTTATCCGTGACACCCTGACAAAACAGCTAGTCATGAAACACTTATCGTATCTTGTGGTATCGGAACATTTCCGGTAAAAAATGGCAGTGAACAGTTCATTTACATTATCTAGAACGAATCGGCCTTGATTTTTATTAGAACGCCACAGTGTGACCGACAACCAGTAACTTGTGACTACCGAGTGCCTGAAACGCAATTTATAAACCGGCGGGCAGTGTATAATTCTCACGCTATGTTAACAATCTGTCTATACATATAATAAAGCTAAAGAGAGTCGAAAGTCTGTACATGTATGATATTCGAAAAAAAGTTGGCTGGGGATACTTAGAGTCGACAACAAAACATGTTCCAACAGTTTTTAGAATTTTTGTCTGTTTATTTGACCGCGCATCACGTGAAAATGGCTGAACGGATTTGGACGAAACTTTGTACATAGACAGACCATACAAAAATAATATTCAGTGCAATAATATTGTTATTAATTAATAATATAATAATCTTTTTATAATTGCAAAATATATCTGTAACAATACTGTACAATAGTGAAAACATTAATGATAATATTGAATCTAATAAGCTATTTCTTATATTTTATATATAAATGGCGTCATTCTCTCTTCTAAATTGCTGTGCCCAACAGGGCCCAAAATTGTGTCAATAATTTTAATATATTAACAACTATGTAACATTTTGGATGCAAATAAATTGAAATTGAAATTGAAATGGTAAGGTTCTTGTGGGATAGTGAAGTTTTCGCGAACAAAGTCGCGGGCGACAACTAGTTACTAATATGATCCTTTTTCTCTTATATCGAGTAACTTATTTTTGGCTTTAACAGTCTAATTTCACGTTTCCTGTTTGTTGTTTTATTATTATTGTTATCATATTTTTATTGCATTTATGTTGTAGTTTATTGTACAGACGCCATTGGTCATTGGTGTCTACCTATCCAAAACAGTCAAATTTATTCAATACTATTTCAACCTTTAGGCATAAAGTTCAAAGTCTATTGAGGAAATTGGACTGTTTGTGGTAGGTTGACATGCACCTTGTGACCTTTCTGTAATGTTTCTGTGATCGTCAGTAAATATTTTGTTATTCTTATTCTCAAATATTATATTTCATACTGTATTCCATGTCACTATTCACATCGTGGTTATCGGTGAGATGCAAAAACTACTCCGCTGTGCGATTTTGGTTTACCATTCAAAAACGAGAGAAAGAGAAGAAAGGAAAAAACAAGAGCTCGATGGCGCGGTGGTTAACGCGTACGATCAGCGATTGCTAAGGTTAAACCACTTTCGCAAAGGCCAGTCGTTCGGATCGACGGATGATGACCAAAAATGTATGATCTCGAGCTCCTCCGTGCTTCGGAAGGCACGTAAAGCCGTTGGTTCCGGCTGTATGTCGCAGTCGTTAACAACCACCGCCCACAGTGGGCCCGCGTGGTGGTTTATGGCCTGTTCTACCTATCCATCCATAGGGACGGCTCGTGTCCCAGCAGTGGGGACTTAAATTGAGCTGATGATGATTATGACTTAATTACACCACACACGAGCAAGGAAGTTTTATAAGCAAGAACGAGTTACTACATTTGTGTATGCTGTGGCGTGTCTATGATGTGTGTTGATAATGTGTGACCATTGACGATTCCTTGCTCCATATTTTATGGCCCTAGTGATACCTTACATCACAAGGTAAGCTTAAGTAATTGACAAGTGTCATATACAGCGTGTGTATTCCATACGATCCTATATTTTAAGGGCAGTTAGATAAGACCCTGATTAACGTAAATTGGTACATTAAGTTAACAAAAGAAAACATTTTTTTTTTCATACAAATTAATTCGGCACGCAATGTATTCAAATAACCAAGTCGTCTACGTAAGCACTTCAATAAAAGTGTCAAAATTGTCAACTCAATATTTGCATTGCTGGCCGGGAAAACTTAAAAAAAATCATTACGGTTAATGATTGAAAGTATTTGTTAAAATTTATTACTGTACCTCTTAATACTGCTTAAATCTATCGTATGTTAAAATTTAGGATCGTATGGAATACACACGCTGTATTTTATTTGAAATGTCTTCGTCCATATTTATTTGATGCCGCGCGGCCATACTAGTTTTGTATGGGGAATTTAACGTGTTAATTTGAAAAATTATAATTTAAAAAATCGCTCGATAAATTTAAAATGTTAGACGGACGATTTGTAGTTTAGAAAGATTGGTGGTACAATGATAGGTACAATGATTTAGATAAACTATAAGATATTCAACTTAACGCCGCCACTCGTTTTCATGATTTTTGCCCAACTTTAAATTATATTGTAGAAAAAACTATAGTGTGTTATGAATTTATGGATCGGACTGATTGTAAACACGTTCCATTTGATACTAAATATATTTAATACGATAGTATTTTCAATTATATCAATTTAACCGTGACTGCATTTTTGGCATTTTTTGGTCGGCGCACCCTTAATACAGACGCGTTTGAGCAACGCACACATAGACAACATCATGGACACGGATCGCGGAACAGCTCGGGACAGTCTGAACGCTGTTGTTGCGAGATTCCGTGTCAGTGAGAGGTTGTCTACGTGGGCGGGTCCCCGCCCGATCCTCTAAACCCCGCCCGATCCTCTAAATGACAGCACACATTTACAGAATACACTAATAAGCATGCACACCAGTTTAGGCCCAAGACACCGTACTCGTAGAACAAGGGTACGAAGAACCGGTTCACACTCGCTCTACACCAGGTACAGACATGTACCTGGTCGGTTCTCTCCTCCTCCACGGCCCGGTCAACCCGAGCCGAGGTCCGTGCCTTTAGAGGCGCCCTCGGGTTGCTCCGCTCCCCGATCCGATCCGAACCCTTCGGAGAATCTAGTAGGGCACGGGGACGCGCACTTGTGCGCGATGCCGTTCCCTCTAGATAACCTCTGAAGGTGATTCGTTTCACACGGCTTGAGGGACCCTTTACGTTCCTCGCCGCCCCCAAAAAGCCCGGTGAAGCTGAAAATGACGCAGCGGCAATCAGCAATCTCTCTCAAAAAAAAAAAAAAACGTGGGCGGGTGCTCAAGCGCGTTTGTATGAAGCTTACCATCTCCAGTCTTTATTTTGTGCAAGAGCCCTGGATGGAATACCAATCAGCTTATCGTCTGATCACCATTATTTCCGATAGGAACATTTTAGGAACACGTACTTTGGAATGTTTCTAAACGTCATCTACATTCTATAATAATATGTCATGTAATGGTTATTCACATATAATTTTACGCAAATTTTGTTGCGAACAAATTACAATTGGAAAAAAGACAAAGTGTTGAAAAACAATGACTTTGATTGAGCCACGATAGCATAGTTGGTAGTGCACCTGACCTGCCCCCTGACTATGCGCTCTTATAGCAGTATTATTGCAGTTGTGGAAAAGAGACGCGAGTATATTCGCCGCGACACGCGTCTCGTTTTCACAACTGCAATAAAACTGCTATAAGAACTCCTGGTTACCCCCCTCGCATGTCTTAGGGTGCGGCTTCGAATCCCGCTCGTGGATTTTTTTCAACACTACGTTTCCCGTGATGCGCGGTAAAATAAACAGACAAACAGATAAGCAGATAAACAGATAAACAGACAAACAGACAAAAATTCTAAAAACTGTTGGAACGTGTTCTGTTATCGATTGTAAGTATCCCCAGCCAACTTTTTTTGGAATATCTTCCATGTTACAGACTTTCGACCCTCTTTAGCTTTATTATATGTATAGATAGATAATCTTTATTATTATTATATATCTCTCTATATATCTATATAAATAAAAATTAATGTTGCTAAGCGCAAAACTCGAGAACGGCTGAACGTATTTGGATGAAACTTTGCACATGGACAGACCATGACCCGGACTAGGACATAGGATACTTTTTATCTTTTTTTATTAATCTTTATTGAATAAACATATTTTACATTATAAAAACTATATACTAAACATAATAATAGAGAACAAATAACACAATGTGCCTGGACTCTGTTTTCCAGCCATAGTTAAAAAGAAAAAGGTCTAACAAAATGTATACTTGCAAAAATACAGTTCTATATAAAAAAAAAACAAATAAATTACATAACAATATTAATTATGAACCTAAACTAGTTATTAAATAGACATAATAATATAATTCATATGGTTAACCATGAAGAAATTTGACAGTTTTAGATAGGCTGATGAGCAGGCGTCCGTCCAAACCCTCGGAGAATCTAGTTTAGGACGTGGACACACTTGCGCGATGCTATTCCCTCTAGGAACCCTCTGACGGTGTTTCGGTCACACGGCTTGAGGAACCCTTTAAGTTTCTCGCTGCCCCAAAAAAGCCCGGTGAAGCTGTAAAGGCCTTTCGAAGCTAACAGCTCACTCTCTAAAAAAATAAAATATTAGAAGCTCGATAGTGATGAGAATTGTTTGTCTATTGCATAGGTCTATGAGTGTTTAATGACGCCTTCGTAAATATTGTAAAAACAATATCGTGCAAACTATTAATAAAAGACTGCGGTGGCCATAAATTATGAATACTAATAAAGATCAGTAAAAGTAATTTAATCGGGCCTACCGTCTATCTAAGCTACCTCCGCGTGAAGTTTTTAGTTTTAACTCTGTCCTAACCCTAAGGCATTTTTGCCAAAAAACACTCTGAGGTGTTTCATATTCAAAATTCGATCGTGCTGTGAAAGGATTAGTTATTGTCTAGATTAAGTTCATAAGCAATAAAAACGTGTTTCTATGACTTTACAGTTAATACACAAGTGATTACTCTCTCGATACCTACCATAAACTTAATAAATATACAATAAAAATACTTAATTTCGAGTTAAACCAATGTTACGTGTTCCGCGCGTACGTCTGTTGATATATAGTCGCGCGCGCCGTTGACCGATTTCCCCAACAACGGCAATTAGCAAATAGTAACTAAATAAGTATAATGTGTATTATTGCAGTTCTAACACTATGAAATTATACTTAAATTAAAAGGCTGACATTGTAATTAAATAACTATACATTCTTAATTCGTAAACTTAATCTGGTGTCTTGCATATCTCCAATACCTAAGCTAATTTACCAATTATAATAAAGTGCTTCTATGAAGAAACGCGGCTTATAATTTGATTGTTTAATACCTATTTATTATTATTATTACTATTGTATGTAGGTATATGCATTGTATGGGTGTCTATTAGAATACAGATTTTTTTGATATCGAATTGGTTAACAGTGCGATGTTTCTATTGTACTGGCACATCACAAATCGTGGTCGCCCGCGTACGACAGATATAGGTTGGACAGCAAGCTTCCTCAAGTCATTAACATTCACGAAATCGAGCAAAGAGGACGGACGCGACGGCCAGTTTAAAAAATAAAACTTTGCATTTATTTAATAAAAAAACTAGTTTGTTAATTTTGTGAAATGGCAACAGTGCCTGTTATCAAGTTCAACAATGGAAACACTTACCCAGTACTGGGCCTTGGGACTTGGAAGGTAAGTTCACAATTTTTATATTCAACTACTAATTAAGTGGCCTGGGTGCCTATTTTGTTTACTATCCGTGTTCATTCGGTGACGTTTACGAAAACGAAAATTTGTATGGCAAAGTTTTAACTCTTCTCGTATGTCGCCAGGAGGCGCTGCTTCAATGTCATACAAATTTTCGTTTTCGTTAACGCAACCCAATGTCAAATGAAACTCACACTACGCAACCTGCTCGCTACTTCGTCCTTTTCAGTGAACACTGTATTAACTAACATCCGTATCTCGTGATGGTTAATTACTTTCTTTTCGATAATTCACATTGGACAAACTCACCAAAGTTTTACCAGTTTGAAAATCATTTAATTTTTTATACAAACCTTGTACTTACAATATAACGAACACAACCCAAAATAAATTAGCGAAATCGGTCGAGCCGCTCTCAAGTGATTCTCCGTCATACATGTGGCAATTATTGATTTTTATTAAGTGTATTTGTATTTAGATAGGTGTTAAAGCAAGATAGTTTGTATTGAGTTTAGTTTCGTTTAGTTGAACGTTCCTTTTTTTCTTTTTTCGGGAGTGTTTGCTGATTGCCTCAGACGGCATTTTCAGCTTCACCGGCCTTTTTTGGTGGTGGTGAAACGAATCACCTTCTAAGGTTTGCTAGAGGGAACGGCACCACGCACTAGTGCGTGTCTCCGTGCCCTACTATTGATTCGCCGAAGGGTTCGGATCGCTTCTAAAGGCTCGGACCTCGGCTCGGTTCTAATGAGTACTTATTTATTGCATCCTCTATCTATAATATTAATAAATAGATAACGTTTGTGACTTTGTTTGTCTAATGTTTTTGTTTTGTTTACATAATTTTAACGCAAATTTTGTTGCGAAACAAATTACAAAAACACAAATGTTGAAAAAATCCTGTCCGTGGAAATTTTTTTCAAAATAATTTATTTCAAATAAAAAAAAAAAAAACTGGAACTGCTGGTCTAATTCCAAAAATTCTTTCACTGATAGAATGCTACAGGACTTCTTGGCGGGAAAGTGAAGAGTCATGTCTGCGGTTTTGTTTTATTTTCTAAAATTTGTGTTATGTCGAATATTAATGTGAAATATTGGTGGATTATTAACCGTTAAGTGTTCGTGAGTGTGCATAAGTGTTGGTAAATGAAACAAAACAGTGCAACGTAACTTTTCAAATTCTCTCAAGAAGTCTGCGTGAGGGCTTAGTAAAGCCCCACATCTTTACTGAGATACTCGAGGGGTTGGGGGTATATCATTTATCACTTCCCATTTCTATTATCATTCATCATTATCATATTATATATTTATGTATTACTTGTAAGAAAAATTACTTTGTCACTGGCTAAATGTGCTAATCGCACAAAGCCATCAACTAAAAGAAAGAAAAGAAAAAAGAATGATACATATCTTGCGGGTAACAAAGGCTATATTTTATTTTGATAGAAAAAGAAGTTTTATTTTTAATCCTAATTCCACGCGATCTAAATCATGGGTAATTTATTTATTTTATTTATTTTCGGCACGGTCAAAAAATCAAAAAAATCAAAAAGATCAAAAAATATTTATTTCTGTCTATCATATTACATTTATAAACAGGACATGGGACCTGCCTAGTAAGCATTCTAGAATATTACCTGTTGAAGGAGGCCCCGCTCTTCCGTAACATATTAGTAAACTTATAATAGACTATGACAAATTGCATAAAATTAAATTATTAAAGTATTTTAAAGTAATTTAGTTAAAAATAAAGATTATTCAATTTAAATATATTAAACTAGAGAACAAACAAACAGTTAATTCACAGAAGTTAATTCTTAATTTTCATAGTAAGAAGCAAGCCAATACAATGTTCACAAAAACACAAGTGTTGAAAAAATTTCCACGAGCAGGATTTGAACCTGCACTGCACCTGCGTTAAAATTATATAAACAAAACAAAAACATTTTATAAATAGCTTGCCTACTTCTTAACTGATCTTTAGTATTTGTAAAAATATTATGATCGGGTTTTAATGACGGTAATTGTTGACATTGAATGGGTGCCTTTGGCTTTCAAAGTAAAAAAGTAAATAGTGTTGAATAATTTCGGCGGGCTGGTTAGAACCACGATAGCTCAATTGGAAGAGCATCTGACCCGGTATGTCATAAGGGTGCAGGTTCAAATCCTGCACGTGGAATTTTTTTCAATATTTGTTTTTTTGTAACTTGTTTCGCAACAAAATTTGCGTTAAAATTATATAAACAAAACAAAAACATTTTAATTTAATGTTTGGTATCTCGATGACGGCACTTTAGGGGGAAACTCTGGTTTAGTTCTCGAGGACCTTACAAACTTTGATAAACCAGTTTGGCACTATAGGTTTGGAGCTATATGTTTCCAAATGTGAATTATACATTTCGAATTCCGTGGCCTCGGACCGTAGAGCTCAAATAGTTACTGAGTTCAGTCGCCTGGCCCCTAACATCTAAATTCTCAACGATGACTCGTTATTTTTATTAGGCGCACCGCTTCTCTCAGAGAGAGTCAGGCCACTGGCTCCAGGCATTACCATCTGCCAATGTCGGTACCTTGTTGGACGGGCCGTCTCTCACTCTAGCGGTCTGTCTTCGTCTAGGCGCCAGGGTAGTCCACCATCACCGCTGCGTGTGTGGAGAAGCTGTTGACGAGCTTGGCCACCACGGCCTATCATGCGCTCGCAGTGCTGGGCGTATGCTGCGTCACTCCACATTAAACAGTTTCTACAATTTATCCGCAGTGCTTTTGCCACCGTTGGTATACCGGCTGTCTTACAGCCAGCTGGTATCTTTCGCAGCGATGGCAAGAGACCTGACGGGATGACCATTGGGCCCTGGAAGCTTGGCAGGCCGTTGGTGTGGGATGCAACCTGTGCGGACACCGTGGCTCCCTCACATGTACGCGCCACCTCTCTTCATGTGGGGGCTGCTGCGGTAAGTGCTGAAAATCGCAAACGGCACAAATACGCAAACCTGGGTCCAAATTATTTGTTTGTTCCGTTTGCGGTGGAGACATTGGGTCCATGGGGGCCGGAGGCCAAGCAGCTTGTTAAAGAGTTGAGTGCTCGCCATATTGAGGCCTCCGGTGACAAGAAGGCTGGCAGCTACCTCTGCCAGCGTATTAGCTTGGCAATCCAAAGAGGTAATGTTGCCAGCATTCTTGGGACCGTTCCCATGAGCCCACAGCTGGAGGACATTTTTTATTTACAGGTTTTACTATGGTAACTATGTGTGTAGGGTGTGTGTGTATGTGTGCGTGTGTGTGAGACGGAGGGTGTGCATGTGTGTGTTTCATTTAATAAAATCTCAGTATCCTCATAACTTTGTGGTGTAAGAAAATTAGTAACTAGATCTAAAAATGAATTTAATTTTTGATGAAATATACCAAGGTCCATATACATAAAATGTACATGCTAGTTTTTTATACACTACGTCCACAGTCGCAGCCGGGTGAGGTGACGCAAGCTGTCAAGGACGCTATCGACATCGGCTACAGGCACATCGACTGCGCTCACATCTACCAAAACGAGAAGGAGGTGGGCGTTGCGTTGGCCGAGAAGATAGCAGAAGGAGTGGTCAAGAGGTAATATGATATGCAGGGTGTAAAAAGGCCCTTAACGATGCCGTGTGCCACGTATTCTGCCAGTCTTTTCGATGAGTCTTCTGTACTGGGCTATACCTGGGAACCGTCTCATTACGGAGATAGAATTACTAAAACTCAAAGTCACCATTATTGACAAAAGTCTTATTTGCAAAAAAAATAAATATTTGAAAAAGTTATTATTAAACTGACGGAGTATTCATAACAAAACTATAATTAAAAAAAGACATCGGTCTCTTGAAAGTTTATAACTACAATTTATTAGCTATTTATTAGTAATTTATTAGTAAGCTATAAAACTGTCTCCTACTGGCAAACGCCTCCACTATTGAAATCAAATCATCGCTACAATATGTGGGTAATGGTTTAACCACAACAAACCGAGCGGTTTCTGTCAGTAAAGCTAATATTTTATCAACCGCAAATAGTGCAGTCGCGTTTCAATTGTACCTACTAATAATTAACAACTGGTCGCTACTCGCTACGATATCATTACGGTTTTTGTACGAGTATCAGGGCACAGGGCCCATTGGTCATCCCGTCCCGTTTTTTTGTTGTTTTTATAACTAATTTAGTATGTATCATTTTATCATTTTAACCCTGTATAGTTATTATTTGGCAATTTCGTACTACCACCTGCTAAATATAAATTTGTTTTATATAGTATTGGAAGGAACCTATACTATTATTAAATAGAGGAAACCTTTGTATCTCTGCATGTGTACACGGCGGCAGATCAACTTACCTAAAACTGTCAAATTTCTACTATCAATTTTGAATTTTATCGATCTGCCGCCGTGTGTATGTATGTGTGTATATGTTGAAACATGACGCGATAAGATAAGAAACGATATGTTGTGATGAGATACGTTGTGATAAGATATGATGAGATAAGGTGTGATGAGATTAAGCTTTTTTTTTTAATGAAATAATTGTTTTTGCTTTTGTTTAACACCTGTAAATAAGATTGCATTGACTGTAGTAATTTAGATTAGGTTAATAGTTAATTTTGTAAGTAAAATAATAAATAATAAAATAAAATTATGAGCGTGGTGTTAATCCTGTTGGTGTTAATAAATTAATACATACAGGTGATACAGGTTGAATTTTTTATAACCGTCCAAACCTTCCGAGATGACTCCCGTGATAAAAACGAACAACTCTTACTATAGGACCAACTCCCTAACTCGAAAATAATACTTTTTGGTCGAATGAATATTGATGTTTTGTATGGAACAACTGAATTTTATTTAATTTAAGTATAGTTAATAGTAAGAGTTGTTCGTTTGCATCACGGGAGTCATCTCAGAAGGTTTGGACGGTGATGAAAAAGTCAATCTGTAAATAAAGCTGAAGAGGGTCGAAAGTCTGCACTGTCTTTTGAAAAAAGTTGACTGGGGATACTTAGAATTGATAACAGAACACATTCCAACAGTTTTTTGAATTTTTGTCTGTTTATTTGACCGCGCATCACGTGACAATGGCTGAACGGATTTTACTTTGCAAATAGACAGACCATGACCCGGTCTAGGACATACTTTTTATCCCGGTGACAGGTACCTGTGGGTTATTGTAGTCTTCGCGAACGAAGTCGCGGGCGACAACTAGTAAATTAATAAACCCATGACCACGTAACGTTTCCACCTTCAGGGAAGATCTGTTCATCACTTCCAAGCTGTGGTGCACGTTCCACCAGCCTGACCTGGTGGCTCGAGCGGCGCAAATCTCGCTGCAGAACCTCGGCCTGACTTACCTGGACTTGTACCTCATGCACTGGCCCCAAGGATATAAGGTTTGTAGGATTACATTTTTTCGTTTCCATCCATAGGGAAGGCCCGTGCGTGCCCAGCAGTAGGTTACCAACTAGGTTTTTTTTAATATCTTACGGGTAAGCTTCATCTCATCTCATGTTAAGTGACAATAAGGCCAATGGCGGAAGCGCACTTTATCCGGCGCCTATCTTAATATCTAGCTGCCGGAACACAACAATGCTACAAACATTGATGTTATGGCGACATATTTAGATAAGATGGTGGTAGCTAGCCAGGCGGACAAACAAGCCAACCGAGTATTCACAAACATGTAAGTACCCCCTACAGAAAATCGAACCCAGGGCCTCTAGGTCTGAAACCGTTGGCCTTAACCACTAGACCACAGAGGTGGCTATAAAGCTGATGATGATGATGACTTTTTTTGGCTACAGGAAGGTGAGGAGCTCTTCCCCAAAGATGAGGCGGGCAAGGCGATCCCCAGCACTTCAGACTACATGGAAACCTGGAAAGCAATGGAGAAACTCGTCAGCCAGGGTCTGGTACGGAGCATCGGCGTCTCCAACTTCAACAAACGTCAATTGGAGAGGGTGATCGCCGCTGCTACTATCAAGCCAGCTGTTCAACAGGTGAGGACTTCAGGAGATGTTTATTTAAATCCAAAACCCTATAATTTATTTAGGTCAGTGGCACTATAGTTTTTGGTTTTATATTTTAGGGTTCCGTACCCAAAGGGTAAAACGGGACTCTAATACTAAGACTCCGCTGTCCGTCCGCCTGTCTGTCTGTCCGTCTGTCACCAGGCTGTATCTCATGAACCCGTGATAGTTAGACAGTTGAAATTTTCACAGATGATGTATATCTGTTGCTGCTATAACAACAAATACTAAAAAACAATAAAATAAATATTTATGGGGGCTCCCATACAACAAACGTGATTTTTTTTGCTCGTGTTTGCTCGATATTTATAACGACAACAGGTAGACGCTTGAAATATTCACAGAACGGCATCGCGCACTAGTGCGCGTCCCCGTGCCCTACTAGATTCTCCGAAGGGTTCGGATCGGATCGGGTCTCGCGGACACGGGTCACGGCGAACAGTCGGAGCGAGTTGTTGCGAGATTCCGTGTACGTGAGAGGTTGTCTATACAATCTGTATAGACAACCGTAAAATATATATGTTACGGCTAATAGCCGAAGTGCGGCTACGCCTAGTTTTAGCCGACTACAACTAGGTGCAGCCGGCTAAAACTAAGTTTAGCTGTATTTATCTTCGTTGTATAGAGCTAGATTTCTGTTGTCTAATAAAGAAAACCTCACCCCTATTTCACCTCTCTAGTAGAGGTTTTTTGAAAAATGCTAATACACGTCATTCTTTATTTTTGTAGAAAAATCTAAAGATTGATTGAAATATTCTTCTCGATAGTTATAACTTTAAAAATAACGATTTCCCCAAAAAAACCTTTTTGCCTTATTACTCATTTAAGAAAAATAAACAAAATTCCTGAGACAAGTCATTCTTTAATTCTTTTCAAGAACCCAAATACCAATTTCATGTACTTATTTAACTTCAAAACTGACGGACTTTCATACAAACTTTCACCCCCTATTTGACCCCCTTAGGGTGTGATTTCCGTAAAATCTTTTCTTAGTAGCTGGTTACGTCACTCAATTAACCTACAGTCCAAATTTTATCTTATTAGCTTCTGCGGTTTAGGCTCGCCGATGATGAGCCAGTCAGTCAGGACAAGTCGTTATATGTATATAGGTAGATAAAAAAAATACTTCAAAAATTCCAAGCTCAATAGTTTAGAAATGGTAGCCTTTTTTATTTTATTGTCTTCGATTTTTGCAGGTGCTAAAAAAGGTGAAACCAGTTGCAAATAAATACAATCAGTAAAGTAGCCAAAGGTTTGAACGTCAATAGGACAAAAAAACAAATATGTCGGTTTTCAACACCGAAAATGACGAAAAAAACACAAAGTATCCACCAATTACATACATACTTTGTGGAGGTTGGATTTTTTTAAATATTTTTTTATCATATGTATATATTTGAGTGTAGAATCCACCCCTAAACTTTGTACAGCGCTTGCCAATACTGATTGTATAGTGCGTTGCTCGAGCGCGTTTGTATGCCCGATCCGATCCGAACCCTTCGGAGAATCTAGTAGGGCACGGGGACGCGCACTAGTGCGCGATGCCGTTCCCTCTAGAAAACCTCCGAAGGTGATTCGTTTCACACGGCTCGAGGGACCCATTACGTTCCTCGCCGCCCCCAAACAAGCCCGGTGGAGCTAAAAATGCCGTCTGAGGCAATCAGCAATCTCTCTCAAAAAAAAAAATTGGTTGCCTGTAAAGTCGATATACGGGCGAAAGTTTTACGTGACAACGACTTTGAGTGGTAAAATAATTTTAATGTGAATATTCATTCGTATAGTAGGAAGAAGGATGAAATAATAGTAACAAATTAAAACATTTATTTATACAAAGAATTATATTTAAAACATTAATTTATACAAAGAATCTCGCACTGAATTTCATATTAACAAAATTTTATTTTTACCTTTACACATACATACGTATTTACCTTTCACTTTTTATGTCTGTCTCTCTCGCTCTTAGGCGGGCTAACCATGCCCGAGTGGAAGGGACGCGTGCCTCTCACTCGCTCTCATTGTGAGCGCATAACGTGAGCGGAGCGTAACGCAGTTTCTTGAAGTGTCACCCGGCAAACCAATTTATAAGACGTTGTCACGTCAAAAGGCGTTTGTATGACTCATACGCTCCTTCTTTGTGGATGTAAGCTGATTATGTTTGATGATGGAAGTTTTGGTAAGTCCACCTAACGATAACGTGTATCTTCAGATCGAGATCCATCCCTACCTGAATCAGGCGAAGATGTTAGAGTTTTGCAAGTCGCAAGGCATCGTGGTGATTGCGTACTCGCCGCTGGGCTCGCCGGACCGCCCGTGGGCCAAGCCTGGGGACCCATCTCTTATGGACGACCCCGCGCTTAAAGACATAGCTGCTAAATATGGAAAGAGCTCAGCGCAAGTACTTATCAGGTGAGCATTTAAATTTATAGGGTATTTTACTTTTTATTTTCAAGTGCTAATTGCTGCACTGAAGCTAAATTAAATATTTAAGATTAATTCGGAGTCACCATTTACAAGCTTCTGGACCGAAGCAGTTACATTTGAGACTGTTAATAAAAAGTAAAAACGATGACTTAAAAACTACAGAAGACCAACGCTCATCATTAGCTCTAAATCATAACGATAGCAACAGGTTACAAATAAAACATGAAATAAGAATACTGGGTGACGAAAGTCCTAGGCTATCAGCTTCTCTATTAAAATCCAGAATGGATAAATGGAACGACGTGTATCGGCCGTCTGCGTTCATATTAAAAGAAGCACCAATTTACCAGATCCTGAAACACTGCAACGACAAGTATATTGAATCGTTGACAGAAGATGACATAGTGGTAATAAGAGTGGGAGGCCATGATGAAAATCTTATAAAACTTGAAGCGGAACTGCATATTTATAATAAAACCTAAAGCACTGCATAGTATACGTTGCGCCAAAACATAGTAATGAGTTTTTAAATAAAGATTTGTTAAATTATAGACTATTACTATGTACCAAAATATATCGAAAATGTGTATTCATTAATTGTCAATTTAATTTAAATAATTACTTGAAAACATTGTGTAATAAATTAAATATTCATATTGATAGTGAAAAATACAAATCGACATTTCTTAATCCTAAAATGATTGTATCATCTTTTAAACATATAAAAAAGGGAAAATGTAATAAAATAAGCCTTTCACATAATTTAAAAAAACAATCGACACTTCATGACTACTTTCCTATTGTAAAGAAAAATACTAGAGACATGCTCAGTCTTGAAAAAGACAATAAATGTGATAAGCTTTTTCGTGGCTAGTGTTCAAAATTATACATTAAGAATCTTTCCCCAGAATATCCAAGGATTATTAAATAAATTACAAAAACACAAATGTTAAAAAAATTCCACGAGCAGGATTTGAACCTGCACCCTTCTGACATACCGGGTCAGGTGCTCTTCCAATTGCGCTATCGTGGTTCTAACCAGGCCGCCGAAATTATTCAACACTATTTACTTTTTACTTTGAAAGCCAAAGGCGCCCGTTCAATGTCAACAACTACCGTCATTAACACCCGATCATAATATTTTTACAAATACTAAAGATCAGTTAAGAAGTAGGCAAGCTATTTATAAAATGTTTTTGTTTTGTTTTTGTTTTTGTTTTTGTTTTTGTTTTTGTTTTTGTTTTTATTTTATTATTAAATAAATTAGATATAATAGAGCTATGTATTAATGAATTCTCAGAAAATTACAGAGAACTAGATGTCCTTTGCTTTTCAGAAACTTTTGTAAAAAGGGGTACAGAAAGTAACATTCGTCTTAAAAATTTAATTTTAGCTTCATCATAAAAGCGTATGTATTTTAATCCGAAAATCTATCTTCTTTAAGTCCATCGACATATGTGTAGACCTGTCGATCGAAAGAATATTCGAAGCATGCGCTATTGAAATACCTTTGTTCGGCTGTATAATTATTTGCAAATAAAGAACTCCAACATACTCAAACTTACCTCGGTTTTTGAAATACTTTAAAAAAATTTAAAAAAAATCCTACACTCACACCAATTATCTAGCCCAGCTAGAGAAGCTTCGCTATGAAACTCGTTAAAATGGTTACTAGACAACGGACATACTTAAAATACTTAAATACATACCTTATTATACATAGAAAACACCCAGACCCGAGACAATTTAGAAAAACGATAATTTCTAAATTGACCCGACCGGGGATCGAACCCGGGACCTCAGAGATGGCGACACCATGAAAACCGGTGTACAAACCACTCGACCAAGGACGACGACGACGTTTGAGCATTTATTTTTCAATAATCCGAATTTTCGCAAACATCTTACGATAAATATAGGTTCATCATAAATATACCTTCATTAAAATAACAAGCGCAATTAAAGTAATAAGTAATAAATCTTTAACAATAATAAAAAACTATTTATTCTATCAAACTCCAGGTACGCCATCGACCGCGGCATAGTGGTCATCCCCAAGTCCGTGAACCGGACGCGGATCGCGCAGAACTTCCAAGTGCTGGACTTCCAGCTGACAGCTGAGGAGTTGCAGCGGGTGGCAACGCTGGAGTGCGGCGGCAGGGTCTGCAGTATGAACGAGTGAGTAATACGATAGGATGTTACGTAATTAGGTGTATATTTGTGTCATCATTACATCATCGGCGCATTTATGTCCCCACTGCTGGGCACGAGCCTTCCCTATGGATGGATAGGGAGAACGGGCCGTGAACCACCACGCGGGCCCAGTGCAGTGATGGTTGTTAACGAATGCTAATGCAGCCGGGACCGACGGCTTTACGTTCCTTCCGAAGCACGGAGGATCTCGAAACTATAAAAAGTTGCTTATTCTTTGCCGGCTTTCCATGCTTGCCAAGCCTTGGCAAACGTCTTCAAGCCCCAAGCGTCCACAAATCTCGCTTGGCATTTGGAAGTCGTTAATATGCTTGTATATGCGTCGGTGTGCTACTAACACCCAAGCATGGCGGACACCGAACTTGTGTCGGCTATTGCGTTTGGTATATCACACTTTTATTTGGCTACTAAACGCGCACCAACGTGTGAATGCGTCGCAAGCGCTTCCCGCAAGCGCCCTCTGATCTGTGTCCAAAAACCGACACTAGACCGGATCGGAGACAAGCGTGCGCAAGCTCACGCAAGCCAAGCCAAACGCCCTCTTTACACGCTTGTACTTGTGAACGCTTGCCGTGCCTTGGCAAGC
Organism: Eudonia truncicolella; assembly: GCA_949315975.1. Taxonomy (NCBI): domain Eukaryota; kingdom Metazoa; phylum Arthropoda; class Insecta; order Lepidoptera; family Crambidae; genus Eudonia; species Eudonia truncicolella. Next base: position 7,605,665 of record OX438854.1, read on the forward strand.
ATGGAAAGGCACCATTAGCAATTGCAGATTGGCAAGCTTGTTACCGAAAAATGCAACCAGTTGTTAATTGTACAATTGCAACGCGACCGCCCGATTTACCAACCGCAACTGGTTGGTAAATCGGCATTGCGGACACAAATCGCTCAACGATCGCTCGCTTAGTGCATTTGCGATTAAAATGTATATGTGATAGATTAGATTAGACATTGAGCGTAATAGCTATTATTATTATTTATTTTTATTTTATTATCCGCTTTGTAATTAATTCTCAACAATATTTTCGTTTTGATTGTTATAATAGAATATTTCTAATTTAGGTATTTTTTTTCAGTGTGGAGCACCCAGATTATCCGTTCCATGACGAATATTAGATAATCAGGGAGGCGTGGCAATCACAAATCTAAATATACAATAATAATTAAGAGAAGCTTCACAATAATAATTGAAGAAAAATTCTTAAGCTTAAAGCTATCTAGCAAGTAATATTTAAGTAAAGAATTGCGTTCATGTAACTGTTGTTATATTTATTTTATTCCCTAAAAAATTACTTTTTCGTACCACTTGCTCAAAAAAGTGACATTCTATGCCACAAAAAGCGAACATAACAATAGTCATTTTTAATCTGTTAAAAACAGGTAAAGAAAATTGTACTGAATTTCATTCATCCTCTAGGGGGAGAATGTGATTTAAATTTGGAATACTTACCGAAATTTATACTGAACTACATCTGTGCTTACACCATTGAGTTTGTATATAAATACTCAAATCAACTCATCAACAATAAATGTACCAAACAAAAATGTAACTCTCTCTATCAATAATTGGACCAATGTTTCGAATGTTAACTTTTACTTTTAATTGTCATTATATTTAATAAAGGCTTATCTCATATTATTATTGTGTTAATTTTTTCGCAATTATGGTACGAAAAGTAGAGTATTTTCCTCGGTGATAAAGGTGTCTTAGTCTTGGGTGAACTTAAATCCCTCGCTACACTCAGGACTCGTCTTAAATCCCTCGCTTCGCTCGTGATTTAAGTTTTTAACACCCTCGCTGCGCTCGGGAGTAAACCTCGAGTCCTTCGTTACGCTCGCGATTTAAATCGTCACCCGCGGCAGAAGACACTGCTTTATCCCCTTGGCTAATAATCTACTATTACACTCTCCACCTGTGATCCTCAACTACTGAGAAATGAAACTGATTTTCATTTCTCTAACCAGGTGCCAGGGCTAGAAATAAAAAAACAACACCTGCAATTGCGTAGAGATATGGCATCACTCAGCGTCTACTATCGCTTATACCACGGCGAGTGCTCTGAAGAACTCATTGACCTTATCCACCTTCTCCCTTCCTCCATAGGAGTACACGTGCTGCTCTCCGGAGTCATCGCTTCACTATCACACATATCCCATCGCGCACAAAGAAATTTGGTGACTCGTTTCTTTTTCGCACCTCCAAAAGATAGAATAGTCTACCAGCACACGTTTTCCCTCTTTCCTATGATATGGGGTCCTTCAAACGTCCTTCAGGCGTGAAGAAGCACCTTGTGGGCCGGCAGAGTGAAGTTGACTGATGCTGCGTTATTTTCACGCTGCACCAGTTGTCTTCACAACTGGACTCCATTTCCACTTAACATCAGGTGGTGTGGAGCACAGTGTGGAGTCATTTGCCTTTTGCATTGCATTGCTTGTATTTTGCTAAGTATAAAAAAAACAACAAAAATTCAAATATTTAACTTCTTAGCGGGAAAGTGAAGAGTCATGTCTGCGGTTTTATTTTATTTTCTAAAATTTGTGTTATGTCGAATATTAATGTGAAATAATGGTGGAATATTAACCGTTAAGTGTTTGTGAGTGTGCATTAGTGTTGGCTAATGAAACAAAACAGTGCAACGTCACTTTTCAAATTCTCTCAAGAAGTCTGCGTGAGGACTTAGTAAAGCCCCACATCTTTACTGAGATACTCGAGGGGGTCTATAATTTCTCACTTCTCATTCCTATTATCATTTCATCATTATACAGGAAGGAAATATTGTTTATTTATGTATTACTTGTAAGAAAAATTACTGACACTGGCTAAATGTGCTAATCGCACGAAGCCATCAACTAAAGGAAATAACAAATTGAATTTTAAAATTTATTCAATTAATTTTGCAATATAAGTAAATTATTAGTTCCTTTCCGAAAAATAAGTTAAAATATGGAGAACGCAAATCCCTATGGTGCAAATGAAGAAAATACTGCCTCGAAAAAACGTTTAACCGTTCTCAATCATCTACTTCGGATAGCAGTGATTCACCCATAGGCAGTAGCAGGTGCCCAAGTCAAGTCAAGGAAAGTTGCAAAAACACAATGTTGAAAAAATTTCCACGAGCAGGATTTGAACCTGCACCCTTCTGACATACCGGGTCAGGTGCTCTTCCAATTGAGCTGTCGTGGTTCTAACCAGCCCGCCGAAATTATTCAACACTATTTACTTTTTTACTTTGAAAGCCAAAGGCGCCCATTCAATGTCAACAACTACCGTCATTAACATATGTAGTATGTCAGAAGGGTGCAGGTTCAAATCCTGCTCGTGGAATTTTTTTCAACATTTGTGTTTTTGATAATAAAAGCAGTGATGGAAGGCTGTACAATTTATTCAGTCACTGTCGACATCTACGTCATCAACATCCGATCTTAACATTTTTACAAATAATAATGATACATTAAAAATTAAGCATCAAAGATTATCTTTATTTATAAAATATATATAAACATCAATTGCTGTCCGTTTGTCTCGCTAAAACTCGAGAATGGCTGGACCGATTTGGCTAATTGTGATTTTGAAATATTCGTGGAAGTTCAGGGAAGGTTTAAACGGTGAGAAACGTAAATAATAAGCAACGGAAGATACTAAAAACAACAATTTAATTTTTCAATACAAAATGATTTGTTCGTTTTGTTGTCATGGAAACTGTCAAAGCGGTACGAAGTCCGCCGGGTCAGCTAGTATATATATTAAACGTCTGTGCGTGTGTATGTCCCGATCCGATCCGAACCCTTCGGAGAATCTTGTAGGGCACGGGGACGCGCACTAGTGCGCGATGCCGTTCCCTCTGGATAACCTCTGAAGGTGATTCGTTTCACACGGCTTGAGGGACCCTTTACGTTCCTCGCCGCCCCCAAAAAAGCCCGGTGAAGCTGAAAATGCCGCAGCGGCCATCAGCAATCTCTCTCAAAAAAAAGAAAAAAAAAGTGTGTATGTCACTGAACTTCTTTTAAACGGGTAGACCGATTTGGATGAAATTTTTTTTGTGTGTTCAAGTGGATTCGCAAATGATTTAGATTTACAATTTGGACCCGGTAGGTGGCGCTGCTATAGGGGTCCATCATGGGATACGGGTGATTTTTTGTTTTGTTGTCATGGAAACTGTCAACGTTTTGTTTGTTTTGTTGTCATGGAACTGTCAAAGCGGTACGAAGTCCGCCGGTCAGTTAGTGGTTATATATAACACCAATCTTATGTGCCAATATTCGATCAGAATCCCGCTCATAGGAACTTTTCAAAACAATATGAACACGCAACAAAATTTTCGTAAAGTTATATATAACCATAATTGTTAGTTGCACATTTGTTTATTAACAACTAGCAACCCGCCCCGGCTTCGCACGGGTGCAATGCTGACACATGCAACCGCTGTGTCCCTGCATTTTAAATCTGTTATATCTTCTAAAATATTAATTTAAATTACATGCTGTGAAGGGCCATATTGATCTATATTAAATACACAATGTATTTAAGGTATTTAATTGGATAAGGATTAATGCTGTACCTATTGCTTAAAATCGCTTCGTAAATAAGCCATTATTTCTGGTAAAAAGTAAAAGATATAAAAATATTATTGAGGGTTATCCCTAAGAGATAGACATATACCGTCGCGGACTTATTTGTAGGCCTTTTCAAGGTGTACAATACTGTGGTACATTATTTTGATCTATCTCGTAGGTTGCAGCCAGCGTTTGCAATGTAAGCGCAAAAAAATGTGAAACCTCTAAAATTATCAGTGTTTCTGTACTATATTATGCATGTATTTATACATATAAACCTTCCTCTTGAATCACTCTATCTATTAAAAATAACCGCATCAAAATCCGTTGCGTAGATTTAAAGATCTAAGCATACATACATACATACATAGGGACAGCGGAAAGCGACTATGTTTTATACTATGTAGTGATACCACACTGTACTGATTTTAACGAATAACAAAGTACACACAGACTTACAAAACCAACATAAAAACAACATGATACCTAATAAAACTTCTACAGTCACCTAAAATAACTATATTAACACCTATCAGGGTGCCTGATGCGAGATTCATTCGCCATACGATCACGTTAACGAGATCGAGAATTTGTATGGCAAAACTGCAAGTCATCTCGTATGTTGCCAGGAGGCGCTTTAATGCCATACGAATTTTCGTTTACGTTAACGTGATCGAATGGCGAATGAATCTCGCATCAGGCACCCTGTTACAGTCTTAGTTTTTGATAAAAAACTAGTTACAATTTTTATTGTTTTTAACTATACAGGATGTCACAGAGAATGTGAATCAAATTGTAACAGGAGATTTCTTAGGTAAGGACCTTACGAATGTGCTAAATTAAAAAAAATTAAAAAATACACCAAAATAATGCTGCGACTTCAAATCTACGCAAGTATTTTAAAAAAATCGTTTGTAGTTTGACGAATCAATCCTTTACAAATAGTAACAGTGAAAAAAAAATCCCATTTAAACGATGCACCTGTAGTTAAAAGTACTTTTTTTTTAATTTATATTTTTTTACACAATGGTCATGGTTTTTTTATTTTTTTTTATTTACCATATTCGAATGGTACTTAGCTAAGGAATCTGCCGTTACAATTTGATTCACATATTCTGGGCCACCCGGTATACCATGTAAATAATATATTTCTGTTGTGAAGTTTGGGAATAAAATAATTATATGAACATCAGTAGAGAGATTCGTTTTCTCAGTTTACCTCCAGAGTGCCTATTGTGTGGTTTGTTCACTATGCGTTACAATTCCATTACGTTTACGAAAACAAAAAGGAGATGTTTAACTTTATGCCAATACCCTGTACATTTACTTAAAAAGAAATTAAAAAATACATGTACGTATTTTGTTAAAATAAGTAATACTTCGATACGCTTTATGTAAAAATGTAAAAATATACCGAAAAACATCGTTCTTTTGACAGCTACTTGACATTGGCAGAATACCGCTGCTATCAAAAAAGTTGATTTATTTTATGTATTTATTTAAACTTTTGCAACACAAATATTACATGGCGGACTTAATGCCTGAGGCATTCTCTACCAGTCAACCATAGGGTGGTGCAGAGATAACATTGGTAGGTGCAATTATGATATATGATTTGTAAGTAACTATGTAATACATACATAAATATTATATACTTAAACATACACAAAATACATAATTCTAATAGGACGTTATTGAGATGATTCTGCCATGGTTCCATCAAACAAGAGCTCACGGACTTTCTTTTTAAAAGTATCTCGACTCGTAGCCATCCTGATTTCGAGAGGCAGCGCGTTCCACAGGAGAATGGATTGAATGTGAAAGGAAGAATGAACAAAACCAGATGTATGAGAGGGACAGAGAAGGAGAAGATTATTTGAGGACCGGAGATTTTTACTAAGAGAGGAGCAAAGGTACTGAAAATAATAAGATGATAAGAAGGAGCATTTAAAGAATTTAGAAGCGAAAACAGTGTGGTTTTAGTGTTTCAGATAATTCTGACATGAAAACTACTAATTTATTTGAAGAAAATCATTTCGAATAAGCTTATTTGATACATTAGCTATCTGTCGGTATTGTGTACAAGGTGTTGGCATTTTCTCCATACAAAAATAAACATCTCCTTTGTACGGCAAAATTTTAACTTTTCTCGTCAGGGGGCGCTGCTCAGATGCCTTACTAATTTTCGTTTTCGTTAACGTGACCTAATGTTATATGAATCCAACTATGTCACTAGGCCCCAATATGGCAATGGTGCAGCGTCTCCTGGCGACAAACGAGGTGACTTGAGAGTACAAAGTCTCGTTCACGGCACGTTAGACTCATAGAACCGCTAATCGTCGTCGTTCGCGTCGTGGCCGGCATTCCCGTCTTGGTGTTCTTCTGAAGCCTGTTCCCCAAATCCCTGCGCCCCCATGCCGAGGGCTTGGCAGCATGAGCAGAAGACGCAGGTTAGGCAAGCCATTAAAGCGGCGCACTGGCCAAGCTTACCCATGGCACCTTCCTGACCTGAGGAAGAGAATCATAATTGTAAAACGATTGACAACTATAAAATGCACCTCACTTACGCAAGGTCTATACGAGTATAAGGCTTGTTTCAAACGTACCACAACCACAATACGTGGGTGGGCTCAAATTTGTATGAAAATTAATAGTTCGAATTGACACGGGCCACATTTTGCCGTCATTATTGACCGCGTGTTTGATACCGACTACATCGCAGCCACGCACGGTGGTTCCATTTTGAATATAGGTGGACACAGCATCAAAAGTCCGAATTTCGACTTGATTTTTTTTTACAGAATAGATTATTATCTATTATTATATATGATATATATCTATTATATAGCATTAATTATAAAATGTATGAATAATTTTCATCATCGCAAATCTCGCGTGGCCGCAAGTGGTTGCACATGTTTTATTTTTTTTTAGGTTCGCATTAACGTGTACTACCATAGGATATACGTCAAACACCTAACATATTCACACAATTAAAAAAAAAAAATTAAAAACGGATTTTCTCCATACAAAAAAAAATTATTATTTTTTTACTTGGAAACTATCAACTTATCGAAGAATTGTGTAAAGCAAAATGTTGTTTGTATTACTGTAATCTATTCTGTAAAAAAAAATCAAGTCGAAATTCGGACTTTTGATGCTGTGTCCACCTATATTCAAAATGGAACCACCGTGCCACGTCGCAACCACAACGCAACCACCGGCGACACCGCGAACTAGCGGCCGGTCGTATCGCAAACATTTTGTAGGTAACACAACGCAACCGCAAGAAGCCGCAGCGACACTATTCACACGTAACCACTGTTTGACCACCTTTTGTTGCGACCACCGACGTGTGGTGTGGTTGTGGTACGTGTAAAACAAGCCTAAGCGAGCGGCCCGCTCGCGACTTCGTCCGCTTGAGTGAACACCCGTATCCCATGATGGCTTAAAAATAATAAACATAAAACCCTATTGCAACGCCACCTACCGGGTCCAACTGTGAATCTAAACCATCCATGGACACGCTCAAACACACAAAAAGTAATCGGTCCAGCCGTTTCGGAGGAGTTTAGTGACATGTACACGCTTGCGGAAGAATTATATATATTACTAGCTGACCCGACAGACGTTGTCCTGTCTAAATTTGATTAAATATATAATAAGCATGTATTATACATATAAACCTTCCTCTTGATTCGTCTCCATTGCTGAAAAATGCATTAAAATCACCTAGTTTTAGCCGGCTACAACTAGGTGCAGCCGGCAAAAACTAAGTGTGGCCGCACTTATCTTCGTTGTATAGAGCTAGATTTATGTTGTCTAATAAAAAACTAATTCTCCGCACAAAAGTGACATACCTACATGAGAAACATTTACTCTTCTCGTATCGTATGCCGTCAGTGGGCGCTCAGCTGCTTCAATGCCATACTAACTCTCGTTTTCGTTAACGTGATCGAATGAGTACGGATAGTAAACAAAACCACATTAGGCGTCCATATCTGCCGAATGCGGTTGGTTAGAACTTCGTTCGAAAGACTTTTAAATCGGATCGTTAGTATGTAAATTGTTTCAACGACTAAGGCTTGTTTCACACTTACCACAACCACACCACACCGTCGTCGCGACAAAAGGTGGTCAAACTGTGGTTACGTGTGAATAGTGTCGCTGCGGCTTCGTTGTCGGTTGCGTTGTCGCTAGTGGTCGATCAGTGGCAGTGTCGTCGCGTCAACGCAACGTTGTGTTTGCGATGTGACCGGCCTCTAGTTCGCGGTGTCGCCGGTGGTTGCGTTGTGGTTGCGACGTGGCTGCGATGTAGTCGGTATCAAACACGCGGTCAATAATGACGGCAAAATGTGGCCCGTGTGGATTCAACTATTAATTTTCATACAAATTAGCGCCCGCCCACATGTTGTGGTTGCGGTGCTTGTAAAACAATCCCAAGACACCGTACTCGTAGAACAAGGGTACGAAGAACCGGTTCACACTCGCTCTACACCAGGTACAGACATGTACCTGGGCGCTTCTCTCCTCCTCCACGGCCCGGTCAACCCGAGCCGAGGTCCGTGCCTTTAGAGGCGCCCTCGTGTTGCTCCGATCCCCGATCCGATCCAAACCCTTCGGATAATCTTGTAGGGCACGGGGACGCGCACTAGTGCGCGATGCCGTTCCCTCTAGAAAACCTCCGAAGGTGATTCGTTTCACACGGCTTGAGGGACCCTTTACGTTCCTCGCCGCCCCCAAAAAAGCCCGGTGAAGCTGAAAATGCCGTAGAGGCAATCAGCAATCTCTCTCAAAATAAAAAGTGTAAAACAAGGCAAGTCGCCACGATATCGTTACGGTTTTTACAAGAATCGGAGGGCTGGTGCTTGAAATGGATTGTTCTTGTTAAAGTTATTCGTTTTTCGAATTTCCTGCCTAAAATATGCTACTAAATACCTCTCTGCTGCTGCGGCGGTCCGTATCCTTGCGGCGGCCCGTATCCTTGCGGCGGTCCGTATCCTTGCGGCGGCCCGTATCCTTGCGGCGGCCCATATCCTTGCGGCGGTCCGTATCCTTGCGGCGGCCCGTATCCTTGCGGCGGCGGCGGCGGCCCGTATCCTTGCGGCGGTCCGTATCCTTGCGGGGGTCCATATCCCGGTTGGGGCTGAGGATACTGTGGGATCGAAAAATCAATGTAACCAAAGTTATAAAGGAGCGGAGTCTCCTCCTGGTATCTTGACCTAGGGTTACCAACTCGTTTTTACAAGAAATAAAGTATATTAGGGTCGCACAAGAAAAATAAACAGTATTTTATTCATTTTTTGTTTTATATAGCTACATAGTTATTTCTTGCTGCTTCTTGCGCAACTTATCAATTTGGTGTCATTTTAATTCATACATACCAAAAATGTTGAAAACAGTGTACATTTTATGTCTAACAGTAAAAAGTTTATGTAGTGAAAGACAGTAGACCTAATACTGGTTTTAAGAGTAAATTTGGCAACCCCACCTTGAGCTGTGCACGCGCACGGACCGTGCGGTCCGCAAGCATCCTAGGAACCAAATTTGGATATTCGCATGAAAAGACAGTCAAAACACTTGTTCGCGAACACATCGCGAGCATGCCGTGTGCTTGTGCTACCGTTTCACGCGATGTGACACGTCCGTAAGGGCTTGTACACAAAACTGCGAATCGCCGCGATGCGAATTCGCAACGCAAGAAACTAGATAGACAAATCTATCTTCCTAATCAGTAGGCTTAGCCAAAGTAACATTTAGAAACCGATAGCGAAGTTCGAAAAGAACAAAATGTATGGGATTGACATAAACCGCGCTAAATCACGTGGTCAATTTTATGTCAATCCCATACGTTTTATTCTTTTCGAACTTCGCTGTCGTTTTCTTAATATTACTTTGGCTACCGCCCCTGGTAGATTTTTACTATGCGACGTCGCATCGCAGTTTTGTGTACAAGCCCTAAGTCCGTAGCCATTCGAGGCGCGTGGCATGCACGGCCCGTCCCAAGGGCACCGGAGCTCTTTACTTCGACGTTGCGAAAGCGTTCGACAAAGTTTGGCACAACGGCTTAATTTATAAGCTTTACCAATTTGGCGTGCCAGACAGACTCGTGCACATCATACGAGACTATTTGTCGGATCGCTCCTTTCGCTTCCGCGTCAAAGGAACGCTCTCCGCCCCTCGTCCCATTCGAGCCGGCGTTCCGCACGGATCCGTGCTCTCCCCAATCCTGTTTGCGCTTTACGCAAACGATATTCCCAAGACCCCACGCGTAGAGCTAGCTCTATTCGCGGATGACACCGCGCTATATTCGTCTGGTAGAGACAAAGCCGCGGTTTCCAACCGACTCCAAACGGCCGCCAACACCCTCGGCGTTTGGTTTCGCAAATGGCGGATCGAAGTTGACCCCGAGAAAAGTGCCGCAGTGTTCTTTTCTCGAGGTAACGACGATCGTCGCCCTCCTATACGTCTATTTGACAGTGTTATCCCTTGGGTAAAGCAGGTGAAATATCTCGGTGTCACCCTCGATAGAAGGTTGACGTTTGCGCCTCACCTTAAAATCGTCCGTAACAGGGCCGCGTTCATTTTAGGTCGGTTATCCCACCTTATAGGCAAGCGGAGTAAAATGTCTCTTAGACATAAGACGACAATTTACAAAGCTTGCATCCGCCCCGTCATGACTTACGCTAGCGTAGTTTTCGCGCACACCGCGCCCTCCTATTTGTATCGCTTACAAACCCTCCAGAACCGGTTCATGCGTGGTGCCACGGGTTGCCCGTGGTACTATCGCAACGTAGATCTCCACCGCGATCTTGATCTTCCCACTATCAAAGACTTTATCAAGGACGTTTCCATACGTTACTTTGATAACGCCCCCCACCACCCTAACCCGCTTGTTGTGGCGGCCGCCAACTATAATGTTGGAAACCAACAAAACGGTTCATGTCTAGGCTTCCTAAGCACGTCCTAGATGACCCCGACGATCCCATAACGGTTGCTAACGCCCCCCCGCCCGATCCTCTAAATGACAGCACACATTTACAGAATACACTAAACATGCACACCAGTTTAGGTCCAAGACACCGTACTCGTAGAACAAGGGTACGAAGAACCGGTTCACACTCGCTCTACACCAGGTACAGACATGTACCTGGGCGCTTCTCTCCTCCGCCACGGCCCGGTCAACCAGAGCCGAGGTCCGTGCCTTTAGAGGCGCCCTCGGGTTGCTCCGCTCCCCGATCCGATACGAACCCTTCGGAGAATCTAGTAGGGCACGGGGACGCGCACTAGTGCGCGATGCCATTCCCTCTAGATAACCTCTAGTAGTGGCTTAAAAGTTATATTAAAACCGAAGCAGTTCTCGGTCGATGTTTCTAAGTTGTTGCTTTTTTCATATTTTACCTTAAATTTTGCATGTTTTATTTAAAATTATTAATTTAACTTTTCAGTAGGTATTGGTAATTCGGGTCGCAAGGCCAAGTAAACAGTTAATTGGTTTCCCAAGGTCCAGGCACAGCCTAGTTTGGGAACCTCTGGCAATTGTACTGACTCAATCTGCCTTTGCACTTTTTAAATTATGTATTTTTAAACACATGTAGGTACTGTACCTACTGTAGTGCAATAAAATTTATTTATTATTATTATATGTGCGTTGAGCGAGCGTTTGTATGAATCTTACCTTCTGCGGTCTGCTTATTTTGTGGTTATGCTTAAACGGACGCTTTGTCAACTACTACGAAATTATCAAGATTCCCACAGCTCACACAGCTTGATAATTCTGATATTGGATCGGATAATTTAAGAGAGGTCCCGGTGGGTTTGGCCTTGCCTCTGAGGGGGGCCGAAGCTCCGACCGCCACCGAAACAGAAACAGATATAAGATGTTTTTTTATTTCATTCATTGTTAGGATACTTTTAGGATACCAACAGCCATTAACTATAGATACAAGGATTAACATTTAAATAGCTACGGAAAGTCATTTATAGTTCCCCCCAGTGGGTACCTATAAAAAAAACCAGTACCTACCTATCAACAATCTTAGGAAAAGTAGTTAAGTAAATACCTATTTCCCTATATTAAATTAAATCGCCCCAATTATATGATTAAAGAACAAGTAATTTGATTAACGGCGTCATCAGACGTCAGTCGTCTAATGGCATTATAAACTGATGACGGCAGAACTGACACGTCCAGATCTGATTTCGAAGAGGTCGAGAAGTTCTATGGACAGCTTTACACATGTGGGCGTGTGACCCACTTTCACAAAGCTTGGCTAAAGTGCCAAGTTAAACCCGGCACTATACCGAAGACATCCCGGACATCAGCCTGAGATTAGTATGGCTCTCAGACAGCTCAAGAACAGGTACCAGGTGCTCGCTGAATTACGGCCGAGCTTCTGAAAGCAGGCGGTAGACCGGTACTCGTGGCTCTTCAGAGTTGGGGGCAGAACGTCAGGAACGTGCCACGTACGGTTTGTTTGCAATGTCCTTTAAAAGGGGCGACAAAACCCCGCTGTGGAACTACAGACCCATCACATTTCTGAGTCACATCTACAAGCTGTTTTCAAGATTCATACGGATCGTCTCGCACAAAGGTTTGATGACTTCCGGTCTATCGAACAAGCCGGTTTCCGAAAAGGTTTCAGCACCATATACCACACACATAGTATGCTGCGGCAGGTTGTACAGAAGACCGAAGAGTATAACCAGCCTCTTTGCTTAGCGTTTGTGGACCATGAGGAAGCCTTCGAGTCGATTAAAACATGGGCCGTGCTACAGTCTCTCCAGCGGTGCCATATTGACTACCGGTAAATCGAAGTGTTGAAGTGTTTGTATTAAAAATTAAATATGTCCGTCCGTCTTCAAGACCACAGCTCTCAAAACTTATCCAGTTGTAGCGGGGAGAGGGAGACGTGATATTTCAGAAACTTTTAACTGATGAACTTCAAACTTCTGGACTGGAAAGGACTCGGCATCCGGGGACCGGAAACCGTAGGGTAACAACAAGCCTCCAACAAGGTTGACCGAAGATCTGATGAAGGTCGCGGGGAATCGCTGGATGCAAGCAGCACAGAACCGGTCGTTGTGGAGATCCTCGGGGGAGGCCTTAGTCCAGCAGTGGATTAGCCTTTTATTTATCACTGCAATTGGCCAATATAGAGCAAGACACTAGAACTTAACGGGAGAATCTAATTAATATTATTTACAAGTAAACAAATTTTTGACAGACCTGCATTATGACAGATTTTTGACAAAACACTATCAGAGAGAAGATCCAGAGAGAAGATCACTAAGCTATATAGATAAACGAAGAGGACTATCATTAAAATGTATTTGTTTTGTTTATATAATTTTAACGCAAATTTTTGTTGCGAAACAAATTACATAAACACAATGTTGAAAAAATTTCCACGAGCAGGATTTGAACCTGCACCCTTCTAACCAGCCCGCCGAAATTATTCAACACTATTTACTTTTTACTTTGAAAGCCAAAGGCACCCATTCAATGTCAACAACTACCGTCACTAACACCCGATCATAATATCTATCATTGCGAAGCAGATATCAGATGCTTATTATAGCTATGAAGTCGTGGTATACGTGGGACTTCACTGATTTCGAGCAAATCGTATGTCCGATAGAATATTTAGGAAACTATGTACTTTGGAAGTCAAATATTTTTTATTTATCTATGTTATAGTTATTTACCTTGACAAGGTCGAAGGATACACTCAACATTGGGTGGATAGCGGTTGAGAAAGTTGAAGATAGATGAACTTTTGGTTGACGAGTATAAGTTTTAAAATCTTACCCAAAAAATATTTTTACATGTCAAAATCTCATTACCTTCAACGTCCCGTTTCGAATAATTTATTCAAAATGTTTTAATTAAATATTAAACAAATGGTCTAACGCGATGTATTTTCTTTGTATGTTGTTTGTTAATGGTCTTATTGAATAAATATCTACTATAATTGTTTTACGCGCCATCTAAATAGATTTAGTAAAAATGTATTTAAAAGCCTCACATCGTAGTGGGCAATGTTGTTTTGATTTAAGTTAACTTTTTTTTTCCTTTTAATTATTTAAATTTACTAACGTAATATTTAATTTTTAGCATTAATAACGCTCGGATTACATAAACTTGACGGAAAGTCAACGTTTATAGTGTATAAGCAAATTGTAACTAGTTAGTGCTCATTATTATTTTGTACCGCCCCTTAATTTCATGTTAACAACCAATTTGTGTACAACGGGGTTGGCTATGTCTGTATTACCACGGCCATTGTAAAATTAGTTTACTAAGCTCTAAATGTAGCTGTTTGTTGTACCTGTAATAAATAAAAAAAAAAAAAAATTACTAAAAAAAACTTCATTACCTTCAGAAATCATAAAATCTCCAGTAAGATATTACTATGCAATCAGTACAGCAGGTATCCAATCAGCAGCTCGAGCATGTTCTTCAGTAGACCTGTAAGCAATGTAGAGTGGACGGACTCACGCCATATAAATAAATAAATGATTACTAGTGGCCGGCTTATTTTTTATTTTTTTTTTTGCACTGGGAAAAATCTGCACGCAGATTCCGTAGATCCCCCGGTAAAAAACCCTGGCGTTCGCCTTTAGCCTTTAAAAGGGCTGCGAAGGCTACCGGAACGCACGCCCCCCGAAGGCCGAGAGGCGCGGTTGATGGCCCGCTCGCGACTACGTCCGCTTAAGAACACCCGCATCCCATGATGGACCTCTATAGCTGCGCCACCTACCGGGTCCAATTGTAAATCTAAACCATTCTCGAATCCCCTTGTACAAATTCAAAAAATGTCGTCCAAATCGGTCCAGCCGTTTAGAAGGAGTTCAGTGACATACTTACACACGCACAGAAGATTTATATACAGATTAGACAACATCACATACATTGCTCTGACTCCAAATAAAGTAAAGCACTTGTGCTATGGAAATCAGGATCAACGACGGTACAACAACCGCAACCACCTAGACCCGAGGAAACATTGAAAAAGTTATTTTTTCAACATTGACCCGTCAGGGAATCGAGCCTGGGACCTCGGAGATGGCAACACCAGAAACCGGCGTGCGAGCCACTCGACTACGGAGTTAGTCATATATTTTGCAAAAAATAAAGGAATAGTGATTACAGTTTTCCTCAATATAAGTAGATACCTTCAGAGTTTTTGATAATACACGCCTGCAAACCAGACTGTCAAATTTCTTCAATACATTTTCAACCGTATACCGTAGTAATAAAATTCGAAGTCGATTGAGGAAATTTGGCAGTTTGTGGTAGGTTGATGTGCAGGCGTGTGTACATGGGATATGGTTAAATATTCATTGAAGAAATTTGTCAGTTTTGGATAGGTTTATAGGTTATTAGTTTTCTTATATTACTAATTAATGCTCGATGGTTTGAATATTTATTAATTTGTACTACATGTTGCCATTACTTTAAGTGTAAAGCCAATCGTTTCTAAATATCATTACCCATATTACATTACCGTCGATTTCCATTAGTTAGGAGGGTAATGAATTATTTTTGAACTTTACCATCATCATCAGCTCATTTTTGTCCCCACTGCTGGAGCACGAGAACGGGCATAAACCACCACGCGGACCGAGTGCGATGTGGTGGTTGTTAACGACTGCCAATGCAGCCGGGACCAACTGCAAGACGTGCCTTCCGAAGCATAGAGGAGCTCGGACCGGCCGGCCTTTACCAGAAGCCATTCCCACGCTATTGCTTGTCCATTATAGCCGACTATGGCGGCTAAAAGGTCCACCAACCCACATAGGGCCAGAGTGATGGGAAAATGTAGAAACGTCCACTCCACATAGCATTGAGAAACACAGTCTGATAATTTATTTAAAGAAAACTATATTTGAGCGCCACCAACGCGACACTGAAAGTGTCAAAATAACTATACAAACATTGTATATTGTATGTATAGTTTTTTTTTAACAGATCTACTAGCGTTTATTTAACATAATATCCTACTAATATTATAAACGCGAAATTTTGTAAGTATGGATGGATGTTTGTTACTCATTCACGTAAAAACTACTGAATGGATTTTAATGAAACTTTCCTCATACACAGACCATGACCCAGACCAGCATATAGGATACTTTTTTTCTGTAGTCTTCCCGAACGTAGTCGCGGGCAACAACTAGTATTAAATATAAGTCTTAAATACACAACAAAAAGAAATATAACCCAACTGAACTTGAAAAAAAAACAGAAAAAAAAATTTGTAATTTAAAAACTAAATAGTATTAGGTAGTATAGTTAGTTTATAAGGTAAGGATATACCTATGGGCCTATTTATTTGTAACTTTAAATTGTTGCCAGAAAATAAACGAATTTATTATAATGATGAAAACACCAAGACAAATAAAACAATTCCTTTTAATAGATGCTTATTTTATTTTTACATAATTACAAACACAATAATTACGTTTCCGTGCGATTGTAACACACGCTAGTGGTTCCACAGATCTACTAAAACATGAGTGTTGCCAGCATACTAAACTATATTTCCTACTACAAGATAATCGGAAAAGTACATTTCAAAAGGAAATTAAATAACTAATTAAACTGCACTATTTTTTATATACGTTATTGTTGATGTCCTTTTTATGACCATAAAGAAACAAAATAAGGAGACTGGAGAAGGCATAGTTCATACAAACGCGCTCGAGCAACGCACACATAGACAACCTCTCGCGGACACGGAATCTCGCAATATTTTATTTGCGAGTTTGCCGATTGACATTTTTGGGGGCGGCGAGAACCTTTAAGGGCTCCTAAGCCGTGTAAAACGAAGCACCGTCAGAGTTTTTTTTAGACGGAACGGCATCACGCATTAGTGCGTGTCCCCGTTCCCTACTAGATTTTCCGAGGGGTTCGGATCTCGCAGCAGTGCGCTCGGACTGTTCCGTGAGGGGTTGTCAAAACGTGCGTTGCTCATGCGCGGTATATTATGCTTACCACCGGTATCCTCATTATTATAGATGAGTTGTTTATTTCTTTATAGGAATGTTATATGATCTTTAAAACAATTTGCGTATGTACTGTTTAGAGCAACTTCAAACAAATGTCTATAAGGCTAGTAATGGTGGTGCTTCGATCAATAATGTACTAGATTCCCGATGAGCGCTTGAAGTTTTTCTGTTTAGTAGGCACGCGACTTTGGAGCCGCGGAGCCACAATGTCGTTTGTGGCGATGACAGTACATATTAAGTACAAATATTTTGCAAGCTTAATTTAATCTTTATACTTAAGATTTAAGGTTCACAGTAAGCTGAATTTGTTGATGCCATCCAATGTTTTTTCAGATTTTGTTGTTCGAAACGTAAACAGCAAAGTAAACAGGGCCACCTTCGAGATGCACTTTTGTTACGGATTCTTCTAGTACGTAATTCATCGAAGTGGTGTTCTAAAGATGCATATAATATTGTTTTCTAAACTATACGCGAATATTTCACATGGAAATGAAAATATATTTGATTTGCAGTGCAATTATGTATTATTACAAAACGTCTGTACACACAAAACTAGTCAGATAGAGTAAGCAGGTATATATTAATTTATTATTAACAACATTTTATAATTTATCGACTTAAACCGTAGGCTCTGGAACCGGTTTTACCGATTGTCCCTTAGTATTGAAATTGGTTAACGTTTAACTTGGTTTCGTTTGAATAACCGTTGAATTTAAAAGAACCCAAGCAACAAGCAAAAAATAGACATGTATTTCCTCAATTTTTAATTTATTGGACATTTTATAAAACCGATAACTTTAATTTTCGGTTAATCAAATCTTGCAAACTATCACAAAACAGTACTGGCTCTCGCACAGAGTGAGATAAACCGGTAAAATTTTCTACTAAAACTGATTTATTTTTTCACATACTGTCATTGAAACCGTTTGCTCTTATTATTATTTTATTAGATTTCTTCAAATTCGTTGGTAAAAATCCCATGCTTCCCTAAAAGATTGAATGAAATATTTTACATACACACTTATCTTATATAGTATTTATAACCGGTTATTGCCGGTATCGTGTACGAACGTTACGTTGACCGGTTCCTTCAATAACCGGAAAACTGATACCGGTTCGGAGCCCTGAATTTAACAACAAGTTTGTAATTTCATAAATAATACTTTTATGCGTTGCAATTTTTTTTTACGCTAAAAAATATCATATACTTAATTGCATTTCTAAACATCATAATAGTTCAATCAAATAGTTATATCATATTATACTAACTCCTATATTTTTATATTACAAACAAGTATGGCTGTTAGATTTGAAGATAAATGCCAAAAAACAAAAGGTAAGAAATTGAAACATTTATATATGTGGCACGAGAGTTCGACGCCGGGTTTCGTCACCAAAATAATTATATAAAATCTCATCGAAATCCTATTCAATTGTCACTAATAACAGTTAACATCCTATGATGTTCCTATGATGGTTTCTATAAACCTAGGCAATAGTACCAATGTTCGACACTCTAATCCCAGATTTCGACAGAGTTTCCATCGCCAAAAAATAACATAGATTTACATTGAAATATTATGACAAGAAAGCAGGAGGTCGGTAATCAATTGTTGCTAAAGACTAATATCAGCTATTGACCCCTATTTCGAATGAATAAAGGAGAGTGTCGATCACCGGTTACTGTCAAGCTGTGCCTCTACCCTATAAGGCCAAGTTGTAGTACAATGCTAATACATAATTCTTTAATATATTACTTTGGGTAAGCACTTGGCATTCATATCACCTGATGTTAAGTGATGATAAGGCCGAAGGAAGCGCACTTCACCCTGAGTCCTCGACTACTGAGGCACTGGCTATCTTATCTCTAACGGCGATGTTATGGCGACAGATCAAGATATAGCCAGGCGGACTAAAAACACGCCATGTACACATATATATTCGTCCGCTG
Organism: Eudonia truncicolella; assembly: GCA_949315975.1. NCBI lineage: Eukaryota > Metazoa > Arthropoda > Insecta > Lepidoptera > Crambidae > Eudonia > Eudonia truncicolella. The sequence goes on from OX438854.1 coordinate 7,624,439, forward strand.
AGAATCGAGCCCGGGATCTCTGGGTCTGAGACCGGTGGTCTAACTACTACACCACAGAGGCGGTTAAAATACTTAAAATAATAGATGCCATTTGGTAATACTATATAAATTACAAATGCGGGTAAATCAGCAATTTCTTTTACAATCTTAAAATATATACTTACTTACATTTTTAAATATTTTCAATATTAATAAGTATATACAAATATTTAAGATTAAAATTTTGTCTATCTAATAAATTTATTTTTAAATTTATCCAAACATTGTAATACCATAGTTTGCTCCTATAAATATAGGAATCATTAAAAAACTCTTTTTTATTAAAACACAAAATCAAGGCATTCTTTTGTTATAAGAAACAAGAAGGAAACTAATATTTGACTTAAAAACTAATTATATAAAAAAAAATCAAATTAGTTAATTTAGGCATCTAATATATTCACTATGTTACAAAACCTAGGGCGAGCGATCCACGTAGGTGGTGATCAATCTTGAATTACGATCATAGAAATGTAACATCATCTCATATTATGTCCCTACTGCTGGGGCACGAGCCTTCCCTATGGACGGAAACACCACAGGGAGAAAAGTAAAAATTTTTAAAAATACGCAAAAATAAAAATAAAACCTTTTATTTATCTATACGAAACAAAAAGGTTGATTACCCCAGACAAAGTGTGCGTGTCACAAAGTGTGTACACTTAAAATGTTAAGTTCGGATGTTGACGACGTAGTTGTTACAGACCTTTGGCTTACAGAGTAACAATAGATAGTGTTGATTAATTTCGGCGAGTTGGACAGAGCCACGATAGCATAGTTGGTGGTGACATACCGGGTGCGTGTTCCGATCCCGCTCGTGTAATTTTTATCAACACTTTGTCTTTCTTCAAATTACGATTTTCAACAAATATTTTATTGCGGTGTCGTTTTACAAATGGTCTTTTAAAGCTCGATACCGATCCGAACACCTCGGAGTATCTAGAAGGGGACAGGATCATGCTCGCTTGCGGGATGTCATTTCCTCTAGAAACCCTCTGCAAGATTATTCAATAAATGTTAAATTATATGCCATACACACAAAGTTCAAAGTCTATTTGACAGTTTGTGGTAGGTTGATGTGCGGGCGTGTGTACATTTAGTTCCAGGTCGGGCAAAGTGTGTTTCGGAATTTTCGACGCATAGCCCGGGTTTGTTTTTTTTTTTGTGAGAGATTGCTGATTGCCTCTGCGGCATTTTCAGCTTCACCGGGCTTTTTTGGGGGCGGCGAGGAACGTAAAGGCCCTCAAGCCGTGTGAAACGAATCACCTTCGGAGGTTACCTAGAGGGAACGGCATCGCGCACTAGTGCGCGTCCCCGTGCCCTACTAGATTCTCCGAAGGGTTCGGATCGGATCGGGGAGCGGAGCAACCCGAGGGCGCCTCTAAAGGCACGGACCTCGGCTCGGGTTGACCGGGCCGTGGAGGAGGAGAGAAGCGCCCAGGTACATGTCTGTACCTGGTGTAGAGCGAGTGTGAACCGGTTCCTCGTACCCTTGTTCTACGAGTACGGTGTCTTGGGCCTAAACTGGTGTACATGTTTAGTGTATTCTGTAAATGTGTGCTGTCATTTAGAGGATCGGGCGGGGCCCGGGTTTGTGATCACCAACCCGCATTTGGCAAGCGTGGCGACTAAGCCAATACCCATCAATTCAATGATGGACGCCTTTGTCCAGCGGTGGGATAGGCATAGGCTATTTTACTTTTTTTACTATATATTACATAGGTACCGATCGCCCCGAGGTTTTGCTTCATAATATATATTGTTTCCTAAGGTTTACGCGAACACTACACATTGAAATGAAACAACTTTTACGGATCTACTCGCGTTTATTTGACACATTAGTTTTAATTAATGTTTATCCTGACGTTTCGAACCCTTTGCAGGGTCCGTGGTCACAGGGAGACTGTGACCACGGACCTCTCCCTGATGTCGGATGTCTCCCTGTGACCACGGACCCTGCAAAGGGTTCGAAACGTTAATTAAAACTAATGTGTAAAATAAACGCGAGTAGATCCGTAAAAGTTGTTTCATTTCATAATATATAATTAATATTGTAACGTTATACACTTTAATATTTAATTACATAGCAGCTGCATAATTGGTAGGACATAGATAACGAATCGTCACACATAGGGAGCCACAAGCACACTCCGTAAACAGACAAGCTTTTTATTATTTTGAAAACGGTAAACAAAGTTGACAAAGTAACAACAGGGTTCCGTACATTATTTGCGAGAAGCGCAGAGACATTGATATTATTATCCAACTATTATCTCTATCCTCTCTAGCCTCTATCTTTACAGAGGAGGAAGAGTGAAAGGATGGGGTTGCACAAAAGATCCCGATGGGTCGAGGTGTTACTGCTAGAGGGAAACCTCGGCAGGAACCCACTAAGATAAGATAAGATAAGATCCAACTATTAATTATTATAACTAATCCTTTCGAACCTTCGATCACAATGCACTAGATTCCCGATGAGCGCTTGAACAACGGCAACGGAGCCGCAACGACGTTTGTGGCGATAATGACAGCAAATAATAAGTACAAACATTTTGCAACCTTAATTATTCTTTATGTGTAAGGTTCACAGTGAGCTGAAGTTGTTTTTTTTTTTATTTATTTATTATCGGAATCAAAGCATACATTATTTTTATGATATGGGATACTAGTTAAACCTCTTGGGTTTGTGTGTAGTACCTAACAATAGTATTCATCCACGTTATCATAGATAAAGTAACCAAATACATTCATAATTTATAATTCTAAGAATCGACAATGTTCTGACAGTACGATCACATTTCCGAACACAACACAGAATTATTATTTTAAAACTGACAAAAAATAACATTTTAATTTGTATTTAATATGTTGATGCTATCCAATGTTTTTTTCTAGATTTCGTCATTAGAAATTTAAATGTTTTAATTTAAACAGGACGACTTTCGAGATGCATCTTTGTTTCGGATCCTTCATCTTACATTTATAGATCGAAGTTTCGAACTCCGCTCAAAAGTGATATATATTGACGTTACTGTGCCAGCGGGGCCTCGTACGTTGCAAGATTATCCTATATTGTGATTATTAACTATTAATAGTTTAAAACTCGACTATTTCATACAACTTAGGCACTTACTTTGGTTAACATTTACAGTAAGGATTGTACTATTCTTGAGTGTGACAGACAAAAGCATTTTTAACATAAAAAAAAAATTGAATTTTAAAAATACATAATTATTTTTTTAAATAGGGAAAGCCTGAACTTTAATAGTAGCTATTTAAAAAAGACAAAAAGTAATTTCCCAAAAAAAAAAGAAAACTTTTACGCATGAGTAGGTAGGTACAGACGCCAGCACATCAACCTATCCAAAACAGTCAAATTTCTTTATTAAATATTCAACCATATGCCACATACATAAAGTTCGAAGTCTATTGAGGAAATTCGGACAGTTTGTAGTAGGTTGACGTGCAGGCGTGCGTACCTGATAAATGTAATTGTTATTATTCTATGTAGGTAAACCTAATAACAGGGTTCGCGGGTGCCTGCCGTTTGACAAAAAACTTTTCACAAATAATTACGCGACTAACAATCTACACACTAATAATAACGCGTTAACGTAACTTTGTTTGTTTGTATGTTTATCGGGGCTAGTCTCTGGAGCTACTGATCCAATTTCAAAAAAATCTTTCACTGATAGAATGATATATACCTTGTGGGTAAACATAGGCCATATTTATTTATGATAAAAAAGATTTCTTTTTAAAATCTCAAACCCCAAATGGATCGAATGACAAATTAACATTCCACAATAATTATGTTTTAGAAAAGTATACACCTAATTTTTTTTATACAATTTTATAGGGACTATCTTTGTGTGATATAATTGTTTGAATTCAAGTAAAAAGTTAAAACATGACATGATCCCTTTTTCAAATTTCGATTAAATTTGGGAAGGAATCAAAACAAAAACAAACTATTTTTTTTTAAACATTTCAACTAACGTGTAGTAGCGTAATAGGCACTCCAGTGTTCGACGCTTTAAGACCAATGTTCAACGGAGTACGTCGCCAAAAAATAACATAGAATTCAATTGTAAATACTGTATGATTTAGTAACGACATACTTTTTTTTAATGTCGTCACTTCTATTAAAGCTGTGGAGTTTCTTGCGGCCATTCTTCTCCACAGCTAAAAAATAGACGTCCCGAATGTATGGACAATTCAAAAGCACTTTGCTTGAGTTTATTTAAATAAACAATTTTGACTTTGATATTGAAATAATACGATGACAGTGAGGAAACAGGTGGTCGACATTAAATTGTTGCTAAAGTTGCTGAACCCTACCTTTAAATGAATAAAGGACGTAATTGTCGATCACTAGTTCGGTTGTCTATTGTTTGCCCGAATTGTTCGTTTACCATAAAAGTTACGTGACATACTCTTGATTGCCGTACATTAGATTCCATAATGATACGAGTGCCATACGTATTGTTATCCATTTTATTAATTGCAATAATATTATTTAACGGAATATTTCAACGCCGTACTATTTGGCTTTCTCGTGCGTTGTTTTTCATGTTCTAACCTAACCAAACCTAAACGTATTGATCGTTTAGTTTAAACCGATTTTATGATTGTTTTCTGGAAGCAATTTCGATGGCAAATGATGTTATTGAAATTGACTTTATGGAAAACAAAGTTTCTAACACGTAACTAATATAGTAAACAATGAGTATGACATATAATAAATAATAATAAATAAATAAAATTTCCTACACTCACACCAATTATCTAGCCCAAGAGAAGCTTCGTTATGAAACTCGTTAAATGGTTACTAGACAACGGGTGAACATACTTAAAATACTTAAATACTTATTATACATAGAAAACACCCAGACCCGTGACAATTTAGAAAAATAATAATTTTTTAAATTGACCCGACCGGGGATCGAACCCGGGACCTCGGAGATGGCGACACCATGAAAACCGGTGTACAAACCACTCGACCAAGGAGGTCGTCATATGGAATTATGAGAAACAATATTTTGTCTGTTGACCAGTATAGCAGATGAAATTATGGCAAATGAAATTCTTGCAAGTGGGTGTAGCCCCACTAGTCCATGTCGAATACCAGAGCCAATGCCCTACGTAAAAATATTTGCTTGTGAAGCGTAACGTTTTTTGCAAAGTGAAATTTTGTCGTAAATAATTTGTCAAGCAATAGGAACCCTAAAACTTATCGTTTAAATATTTTCCAATCACTAATGGTGTGTTATATATATATATGTATATATATATATAAATATATCAGCTAGGGCGGTGCGTGAGTTGTGATCATGTGGCACAGCCCTGGGAGCCCGGCTGCGACCGCGCGGTCCCGGGTTCACTCCATCCAGTCCCCGTCGCCAAAGCTCTCCACCACGTTCACCTGCAATAAAAAAACACATTTAAAATAATTTGTTTAAATGACTTTTTAAATATCATGGTCACAGCGAGTATTAGAAGAATTATCAGATAAAATTTTACTAGAAAAACTCAACTAGTCCCAGGAAGCACGAGTGGGAATCGAACCTTTGGATAACCGGTCCAATGCTCTGACCGCTGAGCTACCGAGGCCCCAGAAGACTCGTTGAATTCGTCTAGTAGTTTGTGATTTACGCTGCAAGCCCGCAGTGTAACGTCTAAAAAAACATGATGCAAAATCGTATTTACTTTTCAATACAAAGCTCAAGATTATGTTATAGTATATGACATAATTTTTATTCAAACCCGACTTGTTTCGACTTGAGTTGCGTTTGGACCAAGAGGTTGTCAACCAAGAACAATTCGTCAGCTGTTCCTAGGGATGTCACTTTTTTTGTTACTTAGCAACAAACAACCTCAATATCTCGGCCTTATGGTGGTCAGGTATGTTCCTTATGGTCCGGGGTTCTACGCACGGTACCTGATCTGCCGTATTCGGGACTGTACAGGTATCACCAAACACCCTATATAATGAGTAAATATCAGATATTTATTAATTATCGCCACACATCTTTAAACAGCATCATACGCTGTGCTTTTGCCACCGTTGGTATACCGGCTGTCTTACAGCCAGCTGGTATCTCTCGCAGCGATGGCAAGAGACCTGACGGGATGACCATTGGGCCCTGGAGGCGTGGCAGGCCGTTGGTGTGGGATGCGACCTGTGCTGACACCGTGGCGCCCTCGCATGTTCGCGCCACTTCTCTTCATGTGGGGGCTGCTGCGGTAAGCGCTGAAAATCGCAAACGGCACAAATATGCGAACCTGGGTCGTAATTATTTATTTGTTCCGTTTGCGGTGGAAAAAATGGGTCCATGGGGGCCGGAGGCGAGGCAGCTTGTTAAAGAGCTGAGTGCTCGCGTTATTGAAGCCTCCGATGACAAGAAAGCTGGCAGCTACCTCTGCCAGCGTACTAGCTTGGCAATCCAGAGGGGCAATGTTGCCAGCATTCTTGGGACCGTTCCCATGAGCCCACAGTTGGAAGACATCTTTTATTTATAGGTATTTAATTTTTAATTTTCTATTTTTTTGTTTTTTTTTTAAGTTCACTTGAGTTATGGTTTTTATTTTGTTGTGTATATATTTATAACATGTTTTTGTTTTGTTTATATAATTTTAACGCAAATTTTGTTGCGATACAAATTACAAAAACACAATGTTGAATAAATTTCCACGAGCAGGATTTGAACCTGCACCCTTCTGACATACCGGGTCAGGTGCTCTTCCAATTGAGCTATCGTGGTTCTAACCAGCTCGCCGAAATTATTCAACACTATTTACTTTTTTACTGTGTATATATTTCTTATGTTAAATAAATAGAATTTGATATGGTAAAAAAAAATTGTCGAATATTATATTAGTATTATTTTATTTTTATGTGATATTATCAATTACTTTTTAAACGTGCCTTAGTGGTGTGGGAAATGAAACAAAACAGTGCAACGTCACTTTTCAACCGCATGTCTACTCAATCTCAAAGCGATAAGTATGAATTAATTAATGACGAAGAAAATTTTATTAATTCGCATCAGACTACCGCAAACTGTCGAAATTCGTCAATAGACTTTAAACTTTAAGTATATGGCATAAGGTTGAGCAGTTTTATTGAAGAAATTTGAATGTTTTGGATAGGTTGATGTGCTCTATCTGTACGATTCACTTCCGGAACTTAAAAGTACGGAAAGTAAACTTATTGCGGAGAAGCAGCTACGTGTCGGTCAGCTGGTTGCATTTAATATTTATTTCCCATAAACATGAATAAGATGTTATATGTCGGGAAACATACTGAATAATGAGGTAGGCTCATCAAATAAAATAAATTATAAACACTATTATACAGGTTAATATATTAAACGTTACGCACTGACAGGTACGCTGATTGGCTGAAACTACATATTTTCGGCTTTATTTTTTATGAAGAGCTAAAATAAATTATAAACACTATTATACAGGTTAATATATTAAACGTTACGCACTGACAGGTACGCTGATTGGCTAAAACTACATATTTTCGGCTTTATTTTTTATGAAGAACTAAAATAAATTATAAACACTATTATACAGGTTAATATATTAAACGTTACGCACTGACAGGTACGCTGATTGGCTAAAACTACATATTTTCGGCTTTGTTTTTTATGAAGAGCTAAAATAAATTATAAACACTATTATACAGGTTAAATACTAAACGTTACGCACTAACAGATACGCTGATTGGCTAAAACTACATATTTTCGGCTTTGTTTTTTATGAAGAGCTTATCTGTTTGAGCCTTGTTGTGACCAATCAGAATAAAGATATTATAAGGTAATCTATTAGACTCTAATAGATTACCCAATCACTGTTGTTTCCAATCGTCCTAGACAAACTAGGATTTTTGTAAAAATATACATTGACCAATATTGTAGCAACTCATGTTATGGAAAGCAATAAATGATTGGATTCCGCTTGCGGTTCGTCGAGAACAGTATGATTTAATTTGCTTGATTTTACTTTTTATTTTCAAGTGCTAATTGCTGCACTGAAGCTAAATTAAATATTTATAAAATTTATAAAATACAGTGAAAAAATTAAACGCCCACCCGACCCAGCCAGGAATCGAACCTGGGTCTTCCGCAATCCGGGCGGCTGCACTGACCGCTATGCTACCGGGAAAGCTTCCTGGCTGAGTCGGGTGGGTCGGTTTAAAATATTGCACTCAATAATCGATTCCCCTGAATTGCTTTCTTTAATTCAAATAAATACTTTGTATCGAACACGGGCGCCTAAGACTTTTGTACTAAATGTCAATAAAAATAATACATTATATTACAAACCTATTGTCAAAATGTGCCGTCTATGCAATGAACTGGTTGCTCTTAATAACAACATCGACATATTTTCCATGAAAATACATGAATTCAAAAAAATGTCCGGGAAGTTCTCGGCTCGGCATCTCCCACGTTTTTAAGAAAACTTCATAAAGTTGTCAACATTAACCTGGAATAAGTTTTCAATTCGTTATTATTTTCAACATTAACCTAGAATAAGTTTTCAATTTGTTATTATTTTCAACATTAACCTAGAATAAGTTTTCAATTTGTTATTATTTTCAACATTAACCTAGAATAAGTTTTCAATTCGTTATTATTTTCAACATTAACCTAGAATAAGTTTTCAATTTGTTATTATTTTCAATATTAACTTAGAATAAGTTTTCAATTTATTATTTACAACATTAACCTAGAATAAGTTTTCAATTCGTTATTATTTTGAACATTAACTTAGAATAAGTTTTCAATTTGTTATTATTTTCAACATTAACCTAGAATAAGTTTTCAATTTGTTATTATTTTTATTACACACTATTCTATATATATAATTAGTTTTTAATTGGATATAGCTTTAGATTAAGTAAACTTTAACATGGACGTTTATTATTAATTGTGTAGTGTACACATGTTTTAGGCAGCTGTCCCACCGCCCCGGCGAGTAAGCGACGAACTATCGACTATTTTCTCGCTTAAGAAACGTACAATAGACATAGATCCTGTGTCAATAAAAGAGATGCGTATATTAATAGTTGATCGCTGACTGTTCACACTGCCGCCGGCGGGTAATGAAAAGTAGTCTCCTTTTTTAGTGATCTTTTTTTCACCTTACAATTATAACAATTATAACAATTTATTAGAAAACTAACAATACCTCAAAATAATTCAATTATAAAGAAGTTAAACATTTCATTTCTATTACAGAGTGACCAAAACTGCAATTTTGATAGCATCAAAAGTAGACTAAATGTCTTTCCAACCTCTGTCCGGGCTGAAGTAGCTATTCCAGGAAAATTATGTTGGCACCGCTGATTTCGTCAAAAATTTACGCCGAAGCAGAAAACCTGTTACAACAAGTTTTAAAATCTATAAATAAATATTTACAACTGGCTATTTCGTTTTCATTACAACATAATATAGCTTGTTGCTTTAAGGTTTCTTCTTCTTCTTAAGCTCTTTCCCATTTTTTCTTAGTGTAGAATTTGGAGGAAATTTATGTGACCCGTTATTTAAAAAAAAATTAAGGAATCCTATTAAATTACAATCATTTGTATGGAGATTGACAGCTGGTGTGTAACAAACACTTGGCGCCCTCTAGAATTAACTATTTGACAGTTTGCTTCCCCATTGCAGCAGTTAGAGCTAAAGTGAACGTGACGTTTGGAAAAGACGTTTCTGTAAGAATATCCAGGGTAAAATGCAAACTACATATTATAAATATTTATTTATTAGATAAACGACATAAGTCACACTATTTGAAGGATATTAAATATTTTATTTACTAAATGTTTTATTTTTATTTTAAAAAAATAATAATATAAATACATTTATTTATTGTATAAACGACATAAGTCACAATATTAAATAAATGACATGAAATATAAAAATTAAGGATCCTTTAGCTGATTGCTCTTACAATTAGGGGCAATCACAAAAATACATTATAACAAAATTAAAACATTAAAATTTTGTAGTAAACATCAATTATTAATTTTAACAATTATTAAATTCGACTTATTAAATGACATTGATCCTTCATTTTTGAATAGCATAACAAAAACAATATAAAGAAAAAAAAATTACATTTTATGAACACCTGTAGCCAACGCAAAAAAAAAACGTTTCTATTATGCACGCATATTTTACGCTTTGCCGCTCGGTCGGGCGGACTTCACTATAGCACGGTATAACTATAGCGAACATTCTAGCTAGCTTATATTGTTATCTCTTGCTAGTAGTGCAGGTGGCCTGCTGACGCGATTCATTTGTATAACATCGTTTTTTTTTTTTTTTTGAGAGATTGCTGATTGCTTCTACGGCATTTTCAGCTTCACCGGGCTTGTTTGGGGGCGGCGAGGAACGTAAAGGGTCCCTCAAGCCGTGTGAAACGAATCACCTTCGGAGGTTATCCAGAGGGAACGGCATCGTCCCTGTGCCCTACTAGATTCTCCGAAGGGTTCGGATCGGATCGGGGAGCGGAGCAACCCGAGGGCGCCTCTAAAGGCACGGACCTCGGCTCGGGTTGACCGGGCCGTGGAGGAGGAGAGAAGCGCCCAGGTACATGTCTGTACCTGGTGTAGAGCGAGTGTGAACCGGTTCCTCGTACCCTTGTTCTACGAGTACGGTGTCTTGGGCCTAAACTGGTGTGCATGTTTAGTGTATTCTGTAAATGTGTGCTGTCATTTAGAGGATCGGGCGGGGGATTAAAGGTGTTTAACCACGAACTTCTAAGATTGGGGGCCGTATATAGGTCGGCTAGAACAATGGTTTCAAGCTAACGGAATCACAGCGGCCGAAGACAAGTTGGGAACAAAACGGAGGGCAATTCTACTCACTATAAAGCAAACCATAAATCTCCGTGATTTATGGTTTGCTTTACAGTGTAATCTCATTGTAAGATTATTAAATAAAGTTAAAAAAATAAATTGTTACATAAACTATTTGGTCTTTATTCTTAAGATACAATATTTACCTTTACATACGGTTTAGAAAATGACTGTTTGTTGCCAGAATAAATAAGAAAAAAATGTATAATATATAATAAACGAAATATGAACAACAGCTCCACAACGATTCATATAATATCTTGAATGGCTTCTCTGTCATCAGCTACCAGTCTACAAAGTCGACGCCGGCGTCTTCGACAAAACTCACGCCGTGGTCCATGTGGTCTACCACGTTGACACCGTGGTCTACGACGTTGACACCGTGGTCGACCGCGTGCACCTGCGAAAAACAGAACTGGGTTTACCCATGTTTTTACACTTGACACAGTTAAAAGGTCTGATGCAGAATTAGATAATAATAAAAATAATTTCTAAAATAAATATAAAATTTTATAAAATACAGTGAAAAAATTAAACGCCCACCCGACCCAGCCAGGAATCGAACCTGGGTCTTCCGCAATCCGGGCGGCTGCACTGACCGCTATGCTACCGGGAAAGCTGACGTAAGCGCTGAATTTTGTCACTGCTTTTTAATGTTTTTAGAGTGCTTTTTAGCAGCACTGAGCGCCATCTATCCAACGGTCGTTGCAACCGATGGCCATGCCTTAATACCATACCTTAATAAATAAAAATTTGGTATCGTATATACACAGCGTACCCACGTCAAATAACACACAAAAGTGTCAAACTTTGATCAGGTTTCACGTCATAAAGAAAAATCGCAACCACCGTTCTGTCAGACAGTAGCGAAACAAATACTACACAAAATAAACCTTACTCCCTGCTAATGAAATTGAACATTTATGAAAAAAAAAACCAAGTCAATAAACATAAGTATATGCACAAGTACTTACCCCACATAACAAACACAGCACACAAGACGGAGACATCACTACACAAAATATCCTTAAAAAGGAATATAATTTTAACAGGAGATTATAAAGCTCTTTTTTTTAAATACCAACTTTCTCTAAAGAATAAGTGTTTTTTTATATATTTTAGCGTTTTATTAACGCTTACGACGACGACGGGTGAAAGTCGACGGGTGAAAGCCAGACCTCGGTAGCCAAGTGGTTAAGGCAGCCGCCCGGAATGCGGAAGGTGCGTGGTTCGATTCCCGCCTGAGGTTGTCGTCTTTTTTTCAGTGTTTAAATTTTAAATTTTACTTAAGTATATTTAAGCGTTAATAAAACGCTAAAATATATAAAAAACACTTATCTATAACGCAGCTTCGTCTTAACCGAATGTTCAAATATTTGTAAAAATATTTCTTTCGGATCCTGAGATCCGAAAGAAACCTCACCTCACCTCACCTCTGAAGGTGAAAACTTCTAAGATTGATGAAGCAATGTTGACTAAAAAACATAAGCATCAAGCACTGAAAAATTTCGACGGGTGAAAGCCAGACCTCGGTAGCCAAGTGGTTAAGGCAGCCGCCCGGAATGCGGAAGGTGCGTGATTCGAGTCCCGCCTGAGGTTGTCGTCTTTTTTCAGTGTTTAAATTTTAAATTTTACTTTTCTCTAAAGAAGCTATGTCAAAATCTATTTAAAACTAGCGGCCCGTCCCGGCTTTTTTTTATATAAAGCCTATGTTACTCAGCGCTAATCTAGCTTTGCAATGGTTAAATAATTGTTTAAATCGGTCCAGTAGAGAGTGGTTTGTATGGGAAAAGAAAATTGTTGTTTTTACTATTTTCCTCGTATATTTTACGTTTTTTTCTCTCCATAAGAACCTTCCTCATACTTTACTTATTTATATTTACTTTTTTGTATTGTTTGTTTCCCAAATAAAATAAAATAAATACTACATCAAACACAACAAAAAAGAAATCAGCCAAATCGGTTCAGCCGTTCTCGAGTTTTGCGATTAGCAACACATTTAGCGCTTCATTTTTATTTATATAGATAAAAGATTTCTAATGCAGTCATCTGACTACTATAATAATAATAAAATGTATTTGTTCAAGTAACAAGACTTATTTGTAGAAACTTATTTCTAAAACTAGTACTAGTAGAAAAGGCTGACACGAATCTCTGAAAGATAAATTTATGATAACAGTGTTGCGACATATTCGAATTTTGTGGGTGATTTTTGTTTTTGATTATTTTGTTTTTTCAAATTGACATTTCGTTTAATATTCTATTTTTTTTATTGTATTAAGATAATTATTTTAGTAAAATTTTCTCATTACTTGCATTATTATTAACTAGTTGCCGCCCGCGACTTCGTTCGCGATGCCTACACTATCCCACAGGCACCTGTTACCGGGATAAAAAGTATCCTATGTCCTAGTCCGGGTCATGTCTGTCTATGTGCAGAGTTTGCATAAAAATCCGTTCAGCCATTTTCACGTGATGCGCGGTCAAATAAACAGACAAACAGACAAAAATTCTAAAAACTGTTGGAACGTGTTCTGTTATCGATTCTAAGTATCCCCAGCCAACTTTTTTTCGAATATCTTCTAACTACAGACTTTCAACCCACTTTAGCTTTATTATATCTATAGATGTTTCCTTTTTTATATTTTTATACTGAACGTTGCATGTCAGTAAGACAGAATATGGCTGAACTAATTAGAGTACTATAGTGGTACTGTATGACATTGTGGAAATTGGAACTTTTACCTGAGGTGAATTTGTTAATTTAGATTTTTAATTTTGTTTTTTTACATGTGGTCTTCTATATATTTTTTTATTTTTATGTGTTTATTTGTGATGGAAAGTGTCCTGCTAAAATAGGGCATTTTCCAATATTTTTGACGCTGTAAGGGAGAAAAGAGCTGGACACTTGCTGAGTTTCTTGCCGGTTCTTCTCAGTACAAGATCTCCCGCCCAGAGTAGACTTACGAACCGATGGCATAGTGACATTCATAAGAGCTACTTGTAGCCTAAACTGAATAAATGATTTTTGAATTTGAATTTGAATTTGAATAAGCACTATGTGTAAAACAAACTACCACTTCTATTTCGCAATATTTTCTTTATCCTATGTTAAGTTTAGACAAAAATACATGCATAATAGTAGTTAATTATAATTAATACTTTAACTTACAGGTCGGCCAAAGTGTGTTTCGGATTTTTTGATGCACAGCCCTACCGCTAACTCTATCGCGATCGCGCTCTATAGCTGGCGTCATCTTGTCATTTCGAAAGCTATATAAAAGCAATATCGAAAGCTATAGGCTATAGTTTTCGATATTGCTTTCGATATTGCTTTCATATCGCTTTTGAAGTGACAAGATGACGCCATAAACTATAGAGCGCGATAGCGATAGAGTTAGGCGGTCGGGGGGCGGGATTGTGATCACCAACCCGCATTTGGCAAGCGTATTGATTAAGCCAATACCAATAAATGTAGCGATGTCTTGATTTCAATGATGTACGTACCTTTGCTCAGCAGTGGGACAGTATATAGGCTATTTAATTTACTTACCTACTTTCACTATAACTGTCCCATAGCTGGGCAAAGGACATCATCAAAAAAAAATTAAAAAAAAATCAAATTAAATTCACTACAATTGATGGGTATTGGCTTAATCGCCACGCTTGCCAAATGCGGGTTGGTGATCACAAACCCGGGCTATGCATCGAAAAAATCCAAAACACACTTTGGCCGACCTGGGAATTGAACCGTGGACCTTCGGGTATCGGGCCGGGTGTTTTGCCGTGCGGTAACCGAGGCGATTACCTAATTTAATTACAAAAACAAATGTTGAAAAAATTTCCACGAGCAAAATTTGAACCTGCACCCTTCTGACATACCGGGTCAGATGCTCTTCCAATTGAGCTATCGTGGTTCTAACCAGCCCGCCGAAATTATTCAACACCATTTACTTTGTTACTTTGAAAGCCAAAGGCGCCCATTAACAATTAACATTTTAACGCAACAAAATTTGCGTTAAAATTATATAAACAAAACAAAAACATTCTACTTTAATTACTTATAATTTTATAATTTCGAATTGTGTGCCTAATAAATATTTATTCTAATCCATTTACAGTTAGTATGGAAAGTTGAAATGTTTTTTTTTTTAAGTTTGATACAGCTGCCAAAGAGAAGGTTTCTGTATTTGAGCAAAATAGTATTCTGTTTAAAGTTCTCATATTTTATAGATCAGGAAACACGTGAATAAACAATAAGTTCGCTTGTTTTAATTCCGTAGCCAAATAGATCAGGAACGTTTAAGAAATTATTTAGACCTTATTCAATATTTTCTTTGAATAAAATTTGTTATTTACAATGTCTTAATTTATAATGTATTTTGCCTTTTGCCTCAATGATGTTTCCGCACATAGGAGGCGGGCGGTTCAAAATATTTACAGAAGCTATGTGATTGATGAGATACAAGAATATTAAAAGATTTCTTATCGATATATAAAAACATCGATACTGGTGACTCGATATATTTTATTTGATATATAGAATAACGCATCGAAATTTAATCCATTGTTTTACATCGCGAGCAGGAGATAGCCAATCAGTTATCCACTTTACAAAATAAAGTTTATTTAGACACAAATACTGAACTTGTTTTTAATAATTTCTTATCCTTCCATATATAATTTGATACTGAATAAATAAATACAACTTCGATACGAAATATCGAAAATATCGACATTTTCGATCTATAGTATATCGCAGAATATCGATTCAATTTTTCGATATATCATATCGGAAAAAATATCGATATCAAAACATCGATACAACCTTTTGATATGTTTTTTACATGAACATCGCTAACTAATTATGAGATTATGGGCACGAGCAACGGCCAGGATCGTGGCTAAAAATAAAGCGACTCGACGCAGTTAAAATAATTTGACAAAGCGTTGAAAAAACTTCACGAGCGGGATTCAAACCCGCACCCTCATGACATGCCGGGTCAGGTGCAGTTAAAATAGCTCAAATCTTGCGACATTAGTCCGAAAAGCTTGCCATACATGCAAATCACACAGGCCCGAGCGGGCTCACTCTAGTCTTAAAGTTGACAAAGGAACACAATACAGACGAAGCTAAATAGTACATTTTTTTTTTCCTCGATAGACTTTGAGCTTGCCTAAAGCATATAGTTGGAAAATGTATTGAAGAAATTCGTCAATTTTGGATATTGGTTGATGAGCAGGCCGTCTGTACATTTGCTTATCAAAATACAAAGGACGAAAAAAATTTACCAATTTCATTATTCATCAATGCCGAAGGACGAAGTTATTAATAACACGTTTTGTTTTCAAGTGACGACGGCGACGTAAACAAGATAATTTCTTATCAAAGTGTTTACGCTAAGAAAAAACATTTTCGTGCTGTATACACTAAGAAAAAAGTATGACAAAATATTTTTCTTTTTCATGTTCTTACTATTTACAATAGCTTATTATTCTAATAGAGATATCATAATAAAAATAAGAAATCAAAAATGCTAAAGCTATGTATATAAACTTGCAGAAAAGCCTATTTTATAAACAGCGTCGGTCAGCAAAGCTGTGTGCATTCTATTCTCGCTACTCACACAGCGCCAAACCTCAATATAAGGTGACTGCAGATGGTAACCTTCATACGAACGCGCTCGAGCAACGCACACAAAGACAACCTCTCACGGACACGGCATCTCGCAACTGCTGTTGCGCAGGCTTGTTACCGAAAAAAGCAACCAGTTGTTTATTGTACAATTGCAACGCGACTGTTCTACCTGCGGTTGATAAATCGCTCAATCTATGTAAACTACTACATACGAACTACTACACGGACCCTGCAAAGGGTTCGAAACGTTGGTGGGTTGTTTCATTTCAACGTGTTGTGTTCGCGTAAACTTCAGAAAACAATACTACATACATTTTAATCGCAAATGTACTAAGCGAGCGATTTGTGTCCGCAACACAAATTCATCAACCGCAACTATAGCGGTCGTGTGGCAATTGTACAAATTCAAATTCAAATCATTGATTGCCTAACACATTGCAATGGTGGAATATTTAATAAGGTGTTCATGTGACACCCTGCAAGGGCACAGCAACCGCGTCAGGGGGCTAATTACAAAATTTACTTACTTATCTAGTTATAATTATACAATACTAGCGGCCCGTCCCGGCTTCGCACGGGCGGACGTTTTTTTTTTTAAATATAGCTTATGATACTCAGCGCTAATGTAGCATTCTAATGGTGAAAGATTTTTTGAAATCGGTCCAGTAGAGAGTGGTTTGTATGGGAAAAGAAAATTGTTGTTTTTACTATTTTCCTCGTATTGTTTTCGTTTTTTTTTCTCCATAAGAACCTTCCTCAGACTTCATCAAACACAACAAAAAAGAAATCAGAAGAATTCATTTTTATTTATATAGATATACTTCGATACATAATTATATACTTATAGTAGATTCATAGAAATTTCAATTTTTTTCAATTGTATATATAATTATTCTCTGTTTTATATAAAGGTTTAATTAATTATTAACCAAACCATTTAAACAATTTAATGAAACAAATAAAAAAGAAAATAAATATAATTATTTTATTGATAATGCAATTGATTTATAAACATTACACAATAACAATTGTGATATTGTTTTATGTAACTATTAATATAAATAATTATTTTAATTAATTAATTATTATTCATTATTATTAATGTAAACTAATTTCTAATTTACAATTGTTGCGATTGCAATTATTTATTTATTTATTCAATGCTTAGCCACAATGTATAGAATCAGGTCTAGTAACTGGTTGCTATTTTTCTATACTAATATTATAAAGTTGTATTTTTGTATGTTTGTAACGAATAAACTCAAAAACTAATGGACCGATTTAAAAAAATCTTTCACCATTAGAATGCTACATTAGCGCTGAGTAACATAGGCTATATTAAAAAAGAAATGTCCAGCCGTGCGAAGCCGGGACGGGCCGCTGGTCGGTAGTAGGCGTGCCGTGTCCGTGAGAGGGCGGCCCTATGTGGGCGTTGCTCCAGCGCGGTATGTGTGAAGTTAACCTTCTGCAGTTTCCTTATTCTGTGCTCAAACTCACATAGTCTCAATTCTCATCGTCATTCTCCAAATAGTCTGAGTCCTCTGCGGGCTCAGCCGCTTCGTCTTGACCCTCTTCCGTATACTCCGGTATTTCGTTATCTCGTTCATCCACCTCAGATATGCATGCAAGTATCAAAATAGTTTCAAATACTGTTGTTATAGTGTCAAGATCGTTCGGTTTACATGGGAGTGGTGTATACATTGTCTTTTTACCAATTTTAAGGGATCAAGGTGGGTTTATTTACAATTAAAGACGATGAAGAAAAAAATTAAACAAAAATATCCGTATCAAGGTGTTCTTGACTAGAAACGAAACGCCAAAAAGTTACAAGAATAAATATTTTTTGTATAAAAATGTGTTCTTTTTTCACTACTCGAAATTTTTTGTAAGTTAAGTGTTTCAAATAATCCACTATGCCAAGAATTGGGTTAATAATTACCCATTTCTCTCGGTGTGGCAATATTTTGTGCGCGCTAACTCAATTTGTCCAGTTTACGCGCGTCAAATGAACGTTGCGTGTCACAGGAAGTCTATTCCCAAATCGTATCGTATTATAATACTTGTAAATATATTGTTTCTTAATAAAATAGATTATCAAATTCAGGAATACGTATTCGCATTCATTGCATTGTAAATGTTACATTTTTTAAATGCTTCGACAGAAAAAGGGAGAAACTCTTTACCTGACTGATAAGTAAATGACGATAAAACCGAAAAGTTTCAAATCTTTTTTAAAATGCGCTCCCCACTGCTGGGGCACGAGCCTTCCCTATGGATGGTAACAAACACCACGCTGTCCCAGTGAGGATTGGTGGGTGTTAACGACTGCTAATGCAGCCGGGACCGATGACGGCTTTACGTGCCTTCCGAAGCACGTAGGATAACAATATGTTGTAGGATTTATTAAAGGAACGCAGAGAAAGGAAGCGAGAAGATTTTTAAAAACGTCAAGTTATGTTAGAACAATTAATTTGATTTGTTAGTATAATCCATCGAAAATGTATGAAAAAATTGTATTTTCGAACTCAAATAGAACCAAGAATAATGTATTTACAGTTTTGGAGCAGTTTTGGTCTGCGCTGACAGCCGAAATGTATGAACTTCTAGCGCATGTCAGCGCTGAGCCATTAGCGTGAGTCATTAACGTTTCCTTTAAATACATACATATTGATCTGTCAGCGCCGACGATCAGCGCGACTGTAAAACCAGCCTTAGACGGACAAGTTCTAACAGAAAACATTTTTCTGTTATTGGTCGGAACTTTCATGTTTGGACAAAAATTTTATGAAAATGAGATGATCTCCTTACATTGTTTTCTATAGTTTACGTGACTCGTAGTGACGAGTACACATTGAAATTAAACAACTTTTACGGATCTTTTGTACAGCCGGCAGCAGATAAACCTACCCAAAACTGTCAAATTTCTTCAATACATTTTCAACCATACAACTTACTAATAGAGTTCAAAAGTCTATTGAGGAAATTTGACAGTTTGTGGTAGGTTGATGTGCAGGCGTGTGTACATTAGGTTTAATTAATGTTTATCCTGACATGGGAGACTGAGGTGTTGGTTGTCTCATAATTAGTTGGTAGCTTGTATACCCTCATTTTAATTTAATCACGTGCGTTCCGTTTCACGCAGTCAAAGCTGTCCCCTTTGGTCGGGCAGTAAGGTGTTGGGGCTAAGATTTAATATTATGTATGATGGGATCCCAGGCCGGTGGTCGATTCCACCCATCTTCTCTGTTGAAATTAAGATGTTTTTAAATTTCAATAGCCTCGCGCATCATCCACAACTATACAAGGTGTTTGGTAATACCCGTGTAATCCCGAGTATGGCAGAAAGGGTACCGTTCACAGAACCCTGGAAAATAATAAATATAACTGAAAGCACCACATGGCCGAGATATTGAGGTTCTTTGTTACTAATTAAAACTGTAAAGTGACAACCCTAGGTCAAGCTGATACGTTGTTCTTGGTCGTCAACCTCATAGTCAAACGTAAACAGAAGTTATATTGCAGGAAGACAAAGAAACATTGCAGGAGGAACAACAAAAAAAATTAAATAAATATTACTTTTTTTATGGAAAAGTAAATTTGATTTTGCATGTTATTACAGTGTTCTTTACACTTGGTTGCATGGCCATGTTTCGGGAATATACACCTATTACCAAACATCCTGTATGTACGCTAGCAGATCCGTAAAAGTAGTTTCATTTCAACGATCTCCTTTGTCATTGCAACCCGTAAGTCTTTGTCATGCTATCATGCAGTTAACAAAACGATGCGTCGACTCACATCTTCTTGAATGTCGTTTTCCAAATACTCCGACTCTTCTGCTGGTGTCTTTTCTCTCTCTTCTTCTTTATTCTCTTCTTCTTTATTCTCTTCTTCCGTGTACGCTGGAGTTTCGTTTTCGCGCTCGTCCACCTCATTAAGCATGCGTGTAAGTTATAATAAAGTGACGTTTTAAAATTAATGGTTTAAAATATCTCAATAGATGGTGTTCCTTGTTCTACAACGAAATGCCTTGAAGTTAAATAACATAACAATGTTAAAATCAAAATGTATTTGTTTTGTTTATATAATTTTAACGCAAATTTTTGTTGCGAAACAAATTACAAAAACACAATGTTGAAAAAATTACCACAAGCTGGATTTGAACCTGCACCCTTCTGACATACCGGGTCAGGTGCTCTTCCAATTGAGCTATCGTGGTTCTAACCAGCCCGCCGAAATTAATGACGGTGTTAATGACGGTAGTTGTTGACATTGAATGGGCGCCTTTGGCTTTCAAAGTAAAAAGTAAATGGTGTTGAATAATTTCGGCGGGCTGGTTAGAACCACGATAGCTCAATTGGAAGAGCACCTAACCCGGTATGTCAGAAGGGTGCAGGTTCAAATCCTGCTCGTGAAAATTTTTTCAACAATGTTAAAATTACTAATAATAATAACAACAATAACAATTTTTTTTTATTTATATGTGTTAACGTGCATGTTTGAGCATGCATTTTTACTGATATATTAGGTTTAATTACTTTGACCTTTAGTTATTTTGGTATTGGCTTATTATGTTGGTTGGTAACAACTATGGGTAACTTTGAACAAAAAAGGGCAAAATTGGCTAAAAAAAAAAAGTTATCATCCAACAATGGATATCTTTGGAGCAAGCTATTGCTATTACAGTTTCCGTTTCCTTGATTAAAAAAGTAACTCAGGAATATTGGGTAACTTCGCGACTCTGGGTAACATTGGATCGACCAGAACGATGGGTATTTCCGGCACATTGTAACTTTATGGGCATTGGTTAATTTTAGTAGTGCAAATGTTAGTAATTGATTGATTATAACGACAGAGATGGCGCCAGTCTGCAGCCTTTTACTCATCTTCCATCACGTGCTAAGTCCATACAATGTGTTAGCATTCAAAACCACAGTCGAAATAAACTCACATCATCTTGTTTGTCATTCTCCAAGTAGTCATCATCTTCTACTGGAGCTATTTCTTCAACTCTCTCTTCGGTAGTCGGTACATCTTCAGGAGCTGATGGTGGTTGAGTTTCAGGGTATGGAGCTCGCAAATAGTCATCTACCCCAACAGTAGTGTCTTCTGTGCCGTAGGTTGCGTAACCCTGAGCGGGGTTTGCCATTTAAATAGGAGTTCTTTGGTCTTGTCAGTTATTAAGGATTAGGTGCTTTTCTTGATAGATAAATGCTTTACAAAAACTTTGATACCGTTACCAAGTTATCACTATAAATATCGTTAAGTTACGTTATTGCTATAAAGTTAAATTAGCAGTGGCAATGTGAGTAACGTTATTTAGTAAAGTAATGTTATTTAATGCGCTTTAGATAATCCGCTTAGAGCGGTTCATTAATTAACCGGTGCAAATAACGTTACATTTGCTTTTAACGGTATCATTGTTTGAGCAGTATCGGTGCCAAACTTTTAACGGTATTTAAAGCCCTGGCTTCACACACACGTTCGAATCGCTATAGATGCATACTAAATATTAAAGGAAATGTATAATTACATAGTAACTTTTGTGTAATTTAAAAAAGTTTGGTATATTTTGGATTGTTGTATGGATCATTATTTATTTTTGCGTTTTTTTTTACTGTATGTATTTTTTACTGAGCATTATTATTGTATAGTATAATAATTATTATACATATAACAATGTTTTGCATACATATAAGTTAAATGCATATGAGACTAACTTTTTGCTAAATTTCGTAATATTAATATAATTTGCTATTATGTATTTAGTTGGTAAGCCTTATTAAATAAATAAATAAAAAAAAAATATAGTTAGGAAAAGTTATGGTATAAAAAAAGTTTCCGTGTTTAAAATAATAAATAATAGTAATTACTAATTTCTGAGTGATGGATGATAGATGTTAAATAATATTCGTCCAACCTCTTAAATGGCAGTAAAGATTATAGATGTATACGATAAGTACAGGTATAGAGCGCAAAAAACGACTAAGGAAGAGGGTAGATCGTTTTGTCTGCTCATAATCACCCACCCGCAATAACGTCAGTACATCCGCGATCATGGCGCACGCAACTGTGCCGAACTATCGGATACTCAAACACGACCAAAAAACATGGTAGGAATTCCGTTAATAATTACTCTAATACGATAAGTACGCGGTTCAGAGTTATTGAGAGAATTTGAAAAGTTTCGTTTCACTATCTTGTTTCATTTGCCAACGCTCATAACACGAAGACTAATAATTAACGGTTAATAATCCACCATTATTTTACATTAATATTCAACAATCCCAAATTTTCAGCCAAGAAGTCCTTACTTTCAGTTTTTTGACGTATATGAGGCGGCCATGTTGGAATTGACACTTTCATCAATGCACCACTTCTTGGCCGAATCGGTAATTACCGACGCAATCCTAATCTATTTTGATTAATTTTAACCTTTTATTAATATTTTAACCTATATAGCGAACAAGTTAATTGTGTCTTTATATTAATTAGACAACATCACATAGGTACTCTGATCCCAAGGTAAGTAGCTATATCACTCGTATTATGGAAATCAGAATCAACGACGGTACTAATACCACCCAGACCCGACACAATATCAAAGTGTTCGTTCTCGACATTGACCCGACCGGGAATCGAACCCTCAAGAGTTAGCGCCGCCTTAAGTCCGGCGTGCAAGGCACAACTACGGAGGTCGTGAATTAAAGTGGTAAAGGTGAAAAAAGTATTATAGACATGTATCGAGTGTATACCTTATAATGCCACATGACCGCAGAATATAAAAAAAAATACTAGATCTAATGATATAAGTAGGTATTTTAAAAAATGTTTTTGTTTTGTCTATATAATTTTAACGCAAATTTTGTTGCGAACCAAAATACAAAAACACAAATGTTGAAAAAGCTTCCACGAGCAGGATTTGAACCTGCACCCTACCGACATACCGGGTCAGGTGCTCTCCCAATTGAGCTATCGTGGTTCTAACCATGACAATTATGATCGGATGTTAATGACGGTAGTTGTTGACATTGAATGGGCGTCAATGGCTTTCAAAGTAAAAAAAGTAAAATGTTGTATAAATTCGGCGGGCTGGTTAGAACCACGATAGCTCAATTAGGAGAGCACCTGACCCGGTATGTCAGAAGGGTGCAGGTTCAAATCCTGTTCGTGGAAATTTTTTCATCATTTGTGTTTTTGTAAATAAGCATTTTAAGTATATAACCTGTTTTAAAACAACCCGTTCTTTGACATATTAACCACATAACATCAAATGATCCACACATTACCAGGGTTTCAGGACCCTTACAGTGAAGCTCACAGTGCTTACTTTAAAAGTAAAGCGATAGGCTCCTATAAGCGGTATCAGCAGCGATTAATGCGATAAAGATAATTTATATGTAAAAGTCTCAACATGTTGTACGGACAGCCAGCACATCAACTTATAAGGCCCGACCCGATCTAGAAAACCTCCGAAGGGGATTCGTTTCACACGGCTTGAGGGACCCTTTACGTTCCTCGCCGCCCCCAAACAAGCCCGGTGAAGCTGAAAATGCCGTCTGAGGCAATCAGCAATCTCTCTCCAAAAAAAAAACCATTAACTTATCCAAAACTGTCAAATTTCTTCAATACATATGCAACCATAATCATTTAATCATAAAGTTCAAAGTCTATTGACAAAATTTGACAGTTTGTGGTAGTCTGACTGATGTGTAGGCGTATGTACAACACAGACAATAAATCAATTTAGGCAATCAAAATGTTTATAGCTGATTATATTGAAAGGAGCTTATCTTACTTCCATGAAACCTACCATGTCATTTCTGCACCACCCTATGGGTGACTAGTAGAAAATGCCTCAGGCATCGAGTCTGCCATGTATTATTTTGTTATAAAAGTTTAAAATAAATAAATAAATAAAATAACCATAACTAAGAACCATCACCAAAGATGAAGCTTACGAATAAACTTACGACCAAAATCGGTTCTCCCGTTTTAGAGAGTACATACGCACATCAGACAGCAACAAACTGTCAAATTTCCTCAATAGACTTTCAACTTTATGTCTAAGGCATATGGTTGAAAATCTATTGAAGAAAGGAAATGTTTCATTTTTGTATGGAGGCTGGGTCCCCTAATTCTTACAGTGATAAAATTATATTTTATGAAAAGAGCACATAATAAGGAACCTTTCCATGTATTAATATATTTTTTAAACATATCCAAACATTGTTATAATAAAAAAGGTCAGATAATAAAAATTCATAAAATAGCAACCCTATTTTTCTACCTTGGCAACTTCGCTTTTCTAATGTCTCGACAACTTCGTGAAGTGTACTGTCAGTGTCAGATGTCAAATCAAAATGTCCCGCCAATTCAATTCAATTCATTCGTCACTGAAACTTTCATAATCAGCTTTCGTACGGTTTTCTGATTTCTCAATTTGTCATTAATTACATTCGTTTTATTACCTATTTCTAAAATATTAAATATCTGCATAGAGCACGTGGCAGAAATGACAAATGACTGCCAGCGACACCACTGACACTTCAAATGACAGCGAGTAAGTACGTTTTTAAAAAAATATAACTTTTTTTTTTAGTAATGCAATGGTACTATCTATCACAGCCAGCAACCGCATGGTTTCATTTTCATTGAAACCTTAAAATACCTTTTAGAACGTATAAGTTAGTTCAGCAATAAAAAAAAAACACTTAAAACTTTAATTAGAACCCAAAAATAATAAAAAAAGCTGAGTTGAGCTGAACTGATGAAGGAAACAAGATTTCAAGTTTTTGAATATTGTTTAAATTATGTTGGGGCCTTTTTATATTTTCTTTTCTTTGTGGAAACATCACCTCAGAAGGCAGATCTATCAGAAAAGCATCACTTCAAAACAGTAATAAAGTAAGGGCCCAAAAACGAACATCTCCTTTGTCAGTTTTGCATAGGTTGATGCCCGTGTCCGTCCATGCTATTGCACAGACGGCTGCAATCTGTGCAGTAGCATGGACAGACACGGGCGTCAAACTTATACGAGTATAGGCTATAATTAAATTAAGTGGAAATACTTTCAGGTCTGCATTCAAACATTTACACATATAGAATTTCCCATACACACTTTAAAGTCGATAGGAAGTTTCAAATAGCATAAACAAAGTTGAACAAACTTTTTTAATGTTTTCTAGTAATTACTAGTAGTAATTTGAAAAAAGTCAGCGTTGAAAAAAATCCACGAGCGAGATTCGAACCCGCACCCACATACCGGGTCAGGTGCACTACCAACTGTGCAGTACCTCTGAGCTGTTCATCTTTGAGGATATCTCAGGGGTTTTGTCAAACAAAGTACCTATACATGGCTTTTGCCACGAGAGTTTAGCGACGCGGCAAGCAAATTCCTAGTTCATTGCAGGTTATACTATAGTAGTTTCAGTCAACGCTGACAGAAATATCCTACTAATATTATAAAACGCGAAAGTTTGTAAGTATGGATGGATGTTTGTTACTCTTTCACGTAAAAACTACTGAATGGATTTTAATAAAACTTTTTTCATACACAGACCATGACCCAGACCAGCATATAGGATACTTTTTTTTTTTTTACTGTAGTCTTCGCGAACGAAGTCGCGGGCAACAACTAGGCAGGCTCCAATCTCCCACATAACTCTAATATGTGAGCACTAGTTATGTAAAAGAAAATATTTTATAATTAAGCAACGCAATGAACAGAGAAGTCGCACTCCGCGGTCCTAAATAAGTCGCAACACGTGTACAGTACCTCTGAGCTAGGGCTGTCGCTGCTGAAGCCGCCGCCGAGCGCGTAGCCGGCGAGCCCGCCCGCCGCCAGCGCGCCCACGCCCAAGCCCACCGCTGCGCCCGTGCCGATGCCGCCGCGTTGCTGCTGCTGCATCGCGTAGGGGGATTGGTAGCCCTGCCGATCGGAGAACTCATTAACCTTTTGACCACATCACATCACTCATAGACACTCAGATCACTTTTATTATTGAACCTAACTTTTAGTTAAACACTTTTTAATATTATATCCAATTTTTTCTTATTTTTTCGTAAATGTTGTGCTCAATTCTAATTGGGCACAGGCATGTACTTTTATTTTTTTGTTTAATGATGTTATTATTATAAGTTTTCTGTCTGATGTCCGTTATTGTGCCTATGTATCTCGAATCTCTGCAATTGCGTAGAGATGTTGCGTCACCCAGCGTGTTTTACCGCTTATACCATGGCGATTGCTCTGTAGAGCTCTTACCCCACCCCACCTTCTCCCTTCCTCCATAGGAGTGCACGTGCTGCTCTTCGGAGTCACCGCTTCACTGTCTCAAATATCCCATCGCGCACAAAGAAATTTGGTGACTCGCTTCTTTGTCGCACCTCCAAAAGATGGGATAGTCTACCAGCACACGTTTTCCCTCCTTCCTATGATATGGGGTCCAAAGAGGCGTGAAGAAGCACCTTGTGGGCCGGCAGAGTGAGGTTAACTGATGCTGCGTTTATTTTCACGCTACACCAGTTATCTTCGCGTCTGGACTCCATTTCCACTTAACATCAGGTGGGATGGAGTCATTTGACGAGCTATATATAAAAAAAAACATAAAATATAAATAAATAACACCAACTCATTTTTTACGTCCCCAATGCTGGGGCACGAACCTGCCCTATGGATGTGTTTCTTTTGTTATATATACCTTGCGGGTAAGCACTTGGCCTGCCTCTTACTTGATGTTAAGTGAAGATAAGGCTGAACTGAGGCACTGGCTATCTTATCTCTAGCTCTAGTCTAGATGCAGGTATACAACAATGCTATAAACATTGAGGTTATGGCGACATATTTAGATAAGATGGTGGTAGCTAGCCAGGCGGACAAAAAAGCCCCACCACCAATCAAACCGAGTACACAAATATGTAACCCCCGCTGGGAATCGAACCCGGCACCTCTGGGTCTAAACCAGTGGTCTTAATCACTAAACCACAGAGGCTGTTAAGAAGTTAACTTAATTGGTCACTTAATTAAATGTAAATTCATGAATACACTTACCCCAGGAGCAGCCGCAGCATAACCTGCAACTGAAAATAATGCAAGGTTAATTCCTTACTGACTTAAAACCAAACCAAATATTTCGAATAACCCCATTCCAAATTTCGTTATTCCGAATTAGTTTCGTGATTTTTATAACCATAACGTTGAACTACTACAGCTGTCAGTTATGTCAGACTCGTAACCACGCGCAACGAATTTATTAAGCTAATTTAAATTTTCGGAACTTCGAGATTCGGTATTCCGAAATTCGTGATAATAATATTCAGAATTAAGCTGTTCGCATTTAGAGGACAAACAAAATTAGAACTAACAAAAATTAGTCTTGACATACAGATAGATAGATGAGTAAATCGTCTTGTTACTTGAATAAAGTAAATATTATAAGTTTTCATCGCCAAAAAGACAAAGCAGGTGGTCTGTATACAATTCTTTCCGTACCCAAAGGGTAAAACGGGACCCTATTACTAAGACTCCGCTGTCCGTCCGTGTCTGTCTGTCTGTCACCAGGCTGTATCTCATGAACCGTGATAGTTGGAAAGTTGAAATTTTCACAGATGATGTATTTCTGTTGCCGCTATAAAAAATTGAATAAAATAAATATTTAACGGGGCTTCCATACAACAAACTTCATATTTTTAAATTATTCATAAAATACAGTGGAAAAATTAAATGCCTACCCGACCCAGCCTGGAGTCGAACCTGGGTCTTCCGCAACCTTGGCGGCTGCACTGACCATTATGCTACCGGGAAGGCTGACGTAAGCACTGAATCTTTTTCACTGCTTTTTAATGTTTTGAGTGCTTTTTAGCGGCACAGTGCCATCTATCCAACGGTTATTGCAACCGACGGCCATGTAGATTCATCTTTGCAGATGAAATACCACAAATTTGATAACACAACGCTATAGTAAATTTTACTTTTTTATTTTTATTTTTAAGTGCTAATTGCTGCTGCACTGAAGCTAAATTGATTATGACATTGATATTTTTTGCCGTTTTTATGGACAATGGTACGGAACCCTCCGTGCGCGAGTCCGACTCGCACTTGGCCGGTTTTTTAATTATTAAAGGGAACAAATGTTGATCACTGGTTCTTGTCGAACTCCATAATATAATTGACTTGTTGTTGCCAGAATATTAAATTTTAATATATATATATATATATATAGGGTCTAACAATATCAATAAGCGAACGTTTAAGGGGAGCATGTATACATCACACTGAGCATGCTCACCAAATTTGGTCCAAAACTACAGGCTCGTTACCGAGATAACCAACAAAACATTATCATAATTCACCAAAAAATACACCCTTTCCAAACCCGTGCAGCTGTACTACACGCACCCAAAGATAGCCGTGTGTGTATGAATGTCATACAATGGTTTTTCAATTGTGCGCGTATATCTGTACACTATCTTTTTATTGACGCTTGCGTGCGTGTTAGTGAAAATACAGCATGTTTCATGATGTGCATTATTTTAATTGATTTAGTTTGTTAGAAAACATAACATTGAAAAATCACTATAAAACTGGAGCACATTTTTTGTCATTGTATTCAGAATGATGTATAGATACCGCCCTTAAGCGTTCGCTTATTGATTTTGTTACTCTGTATATATATATACGTAGTTTTACGTCCACACGCATGCACATCAAACTACTACAAACTGAACAATTTCCCTTAATAGACTTTGAACTTTATGTACAATGGCATATGGAAATTTGATAGTTTTGGATAGGTTGATGTGCAGGCGTCTGTACCCCTTACAGAATTCCAAAAAGTGTCGATATGGGATTAAGATATTTGCCTTGTGGTAGCATTCTTCCCAGAATTCGGATGGTCAACCTACGCCTATACCTACCTACTTCTGGCACCAACAGCAGTATCCAGCAGTGTTCTGATGAAAGAATTAAGATTCCATAAAATTCATCATCGTCATCATATTAGCCAAAAGAGGTCTACTGCTGGACGTCTGCCTCGCCAAGGATCTCCACGACGACCGGTTTTGTGGTGCTCGCATTCAGCGGCTTCCCGCGACCTTCACCAGATCGTCGGTCCACCTTGTTGGAGGCCAGCCTACATTGCGTCTTCCGGTGCGCGGTCGATTTTATTTTCCAAACCAACAATCCAATTCTAATGAAACTAGCAATGCTAACGATTACCATAATGTATTAATATGCGATTTAAAGTTTAAAATCGATTGTACTTATATAATTTTTGGGAAAAAGTGTATTCCTATTATAGGGAAGACATTTTCCCATACTCTGACGGAAAGAAGGGACACGCCTTCGCCAATTTTGTTGCCAATTCACAGAACAAAATTACCCGCTACACAAAATATTAATACACTGTTACTATTATTTAATCTTAATCACCATGCTTGCCAAATGCGGGTTGGTTATCTCAAACCCGCAGCAACCACTTGTTAATTGTACAATTGCAACGTGACTGCCTTAGTTGCGTTTGATAAATTGGTATTTACTATTGGTATTATTTGTCTCTGTAATACCAATTTATCAACGCCAATTAGAGCAGTCGCGTTGCAATTGCAGTTGCTTTATCACACTAAACATTATAAATGCGACAGTTTGTGTGTATGTGTATATTTGTTGCTTCTTCACGCTGCAACGGATGAATGGATTTGGATGAAATTCGGCAAACAGATAGTTTATAACCTGGATTAACACATAGGATAGTTTTTATCCCGATATTCCCACGGAAATGCAACTCATACCTTTTCTCTATATTTGGTTCCACAATTTACTACTTAGGTCTTGGATTTGATGTTGGGAATAGAGCCTATTTGGTAGATTTTTATACTTTTTTATTTAAATTTTGAGATTTTTTCTTTTTGACATTTTATTTTCCAATACAAAATTATTTGTTTGTTTTGTTGTCATGGAAACTGTCAAAGCGGTACGAAGTCCGCCGGGTCAGCTAGTTCGCTAATAAGCCTGCCGGGTTATGCATCAATACAATCTGAAACATACGATGCCCGACATGTGAATTGAAACCGGGACATCCGGATATCAGCATGAGCGCTTAGCCACACCGCCACAGAGGCGTTACAACGTCAAGGCAAAAGTTAAAAAAGATATTTTAATTTAAATCTTATATTTTTAAAACGGCTTCTAATTTTCCAAGAAACCTAGCTAAGAACCATTCTTGCAATTATTACTTGTATTATTTATTACCTTATAAAACTAGCAAAAACAAAAAACAAAACTATTAAATCAACAATACAGAATTTATTATGAAATAGTACACATTATAAATAATTACCATAATTCTCAAATACAACATCTAAATGCACAATAAGATGATTTTTTTATCTACTACCAATAAAGTCGACCATAGAGCAGAATACTAAAAGGCATAGTTAATGAGGGGTAGACTCTTTGCTCTCACCTTGTAGAGTCACTTCCGGGGTATAGCTTCTGTTAAATTCTACAAAGTTGTATTTTGGTGATATTTCGAAGTTTCTATCAATATGCATCCATTTCGACAGTTTCACTGTTATTATTATCATTTATTGTATAAGTGATCATATTATTTTTACCGTCATACAGTATTAAAGATTTAATTTGCTTTTTACATATTGTTAACAACTTTGATATAGGGGTAAATGTTTTAAATGCATTACAGTTACAAAAAGCTCAAGATAAATAAAACTTTAAAAAGTACAGTATTTATTTATACGACAATTGATAACCAAAACCATCTGTCATCTGGAAACTGATGATAATCGTTGGGCAACCATAATATTATCAGAGAGAGGAGAAGCCATTTACCCTTATAAATAAATCATCTAGATAAACAGATCTTAACACAGCACTATGACGACGTGCAAGTACAAGCTTAAATGTATTTCAGTAAACCTGGTTTTAACAGCGCGTTTCCCAGTCCAAAATGCTAACATAAATAATTCTTTAGTAGTGAAAATTGCTCTACAAAAACGATAAGGAATTATTATGACTGTACAAACATTTGCTTGAACTCTTTTTGAACATCGACAAAAACAAACATTTATAATATTGTACTCTTTGGTCGCATTTTTAAAATTTCTTTTTTATTGAACCATATCACAATTTCGACCAATAACCTAATTTTTTTCAGTTAAATAATTTTTTTTGGAATTTTGACAGTATACATTCTTACATAATAAAATCCACAACGTTTAAGGCAATACGTTGATTAAGTGGAAATTCTCAAATATAAATAATTTTATTGTTTTACATTTTTTCCATAACATAGGAACAATTCATAAAATCGTAGTTTTTTTTAAATTTTTAATAAAAATGTTCGTGTGGAGTCTAACTATGAAGAAAAAGCACCTTAAAAATGTTTTTAAAAAGATCTAATGAAAAAATCGAAGCTTCAATAAAAAATACTAAAAAACAAAAAGACAATACTGATTACAACACGAGAAAGAGTACATACAAACCGACAGTTAGTACGCAAATACACTTTAATAATTATACAAAAGATTGTTTAACTTTAATATTTATAAGAAATCACATCTTTCATAAGTGCAAAGGAGATTAATATATTCTTACAACATAATAACAATGAAAACAAATGTATATGTTCCGAGTTGTGCACAGTCTGCGCTGGTTGACGCTGACGTTGTCGTTCAAAAGGCACCTGAAAGGAAAACATTCAAATAAATACTAATATTAAATAAAAAAAAAATATATTACTATACAAAAATGACTATCACAAACACGTATTTTATCATCCGTACAACATGGAGTCCTTTAAACGAGCGTTTGCGCTGAAGAAGCAACTTGCGGGTCGGTAAGGTTAGAAAAAATCCTGCTCCGCTAGCTGTGAAGTATGTAGACTGCTTCTGCTTAACATCAGACAGAGCAGAGTCGTTAGCCTAACTTTCTATTTAAAAAAAACAATTTAAACCAAAATAACTGACATTATATGAAGTTACTCCTTGTCTGAGCACATTTTTTAACAACTACCGAGCACCAGCGACTTCCGATCTGATCCGAACCCCTCAGATAATCTAGTAGGGAACGGGGACAAGCTTGCGTGATGGCATTCCCTCTAGAAATCCTCTGAGGATTCTTGATCACTACGTAAGAGAGAGGATAGACGTGATACGGGTTTTTACATTGACAAAGTCGCATACTTTCTTTTTGGGGATAATTTGCTGATGGCCTAAGACGGCCTTTTCAGTGTTACCAGGCTTTTTTAACTGTTCATCAAGCCGTGTTATCGAAACACCCTAAGATAGATAAAAAAATCTCAAGCAGGATTCAAACCCGCACCCCATTACACATGCTGAGCCGGGCCAAGTGATATCCTATAGCCTAGCATAAAAATTGGGCTATCAAATGCAAAAAGAATTTTTCAAATACGACTGGTAGTTCTAGAGATTAGCGCGTTCAAACAAAAAAACAATCTCTTCAGTTTTATTATAATAGTTTAGATATCCTCGATTTGGTCGAGAGACATCCGCCTAGGTCGTCCCCACCCCATCTTCATAACGCTTCCATTTCCATTCTCATCTGTTTTATATATTTTTTTAGATCAATCTCTCATCTATCACTCATTCTTTCTACACGACCAAACCATCTCTCAAAATTTTTGTTACTATAATCTTCTTCCAAACCACAACTATTCCTTATTATATCATAATTTAAATAAAAAAATATAAGTTAAAAAATTACCTACGTACTGTATTCGTTGCTCACACTACCCAAGCAATCAGTAGAAGCCTGCGCCAAAAGAAACAAAACATATACATAATGATATAAATTTAGAATGAAAAACAAAAAACAATTCTACACCAACACCACTAAAAGTCAACGAATAACACAAAGTACCGCCATTTTTAAAAATAAATAAAAAACCAGACACCACTACATACATATTTTATACCAGTTCCATTTTTTTTTTGTTAATTTTGTTAGTACTTATAAATATACAAATAAATAAATAAAAAATAAGTTGAAAGCAGAGACACGCCCACAAAAAACAGTGTTATTGCAACACATTGGTTTTTTTTTTTTTGTTTTTTCTTAATATTAAAATAATCAATAAGTCATGATAACTTTATATTTAAGTTGTCTTAATAATTACTAATATTTGAAGAATATCATTCTATGAATTTGAGTTCGCGTTTAACATAATATTTACATAAATAATAGAGAGATAACTTGAAATAATTTTTACTGCTAAACTTCAGAAAATAATATTAACATTTTTTTTACAAATTGTGCACAAGTATACATAAAAAATATTATTGTACATAACTTACCTTATTTGATTTTACACTTTCACTCACATTTTAGGCACTTTAAAAGTTAAAAATGTTTAAGGAAAATTCAGAAATATTTATAAATATATTTTTTTATCAAAAACAGACAGACAATAAACGCAGAGTTATTTTTTTGCAACTGTAAAGACATTTTTGTATTATTATATATAAAAAAAAAATACCCAAAATATTACAAATACTTATGTCATAATAAAAAACCTTTTTAGTTTAGTAAATATAAAATTTATTTTATGTATATAAAAAAAATCCCATTAAATAGATTTATTATTTACAAACAACTATGGTGAGCTTAAGAAAGATAAATAAAAATAAGCTATAATTAATGAAAGCATGCAAAATAAAAACGGCATGCTTGGACGATGACTAGCTAAGTGATATTTCTTCAACTCAATTCATCACCAGTCTTTCATCATCATCATCAGCTCATTTTATACTGCACCGCACCGGGTCCGCGTGGTGGTTTACGGCCCGTTCTCCCTGTGGTGTTATCATCCATAGGGAAGGCTCGTGGCCCAGTGATTAGATATACAATGAGCTGGTGACGATGAAAAGTTAATGATGATACTCTTTCAAATATATCCAGTGTGCAATACCAGATAACCTTTAAATCAGAAAGCTGAAATCGATCTAAAAAGTAAGTGATCCCTATCGTGAAATGTTAGTCAGTTATGCTAACATAACTTCTCATTTTCCAATACTTTTGACGCTGTAAGGGAGCAAAGACCTTAACACTTGCTGAGTTTCTTGCCAGTTCTTCTCAGTACAAAGTCTCCCGCCCAGAGTAGACTTACGAACCGATGGCATAATGACGTTCACAAGAGCTATTTGTAGCCTAGACTGAATAAATGATTTTGAAATTTTATTTTTTTTTAATTTAGAATAGATTTTTTTTTAATGATTTTTTTTTATTTTAAACTGTTAAGATTTTAAAGAGCTGCCATTTTTTAACGGGTAACTTAAAATTCTCACACT
Source organism: Eudonia truncicolella (assembly GCA_949315975.1). NCBI lineage: Eukaryota > Metazoa > Arthropoda > Insecta > Lepidoptera > Crambidae > Eudonia > Eudonia truncicolella. The sequence continues at coordinate 7,659,313 of OX438854.1, forward strand.
TGATAAACTGGTGGCTAAATGACCGTCCGTCCGACAATGCCAAATAACATGAGTGTTGAATTTATGATTTTATTTTTAATAACAATGATTTATTTATATTTCAATAAAACCTTTTTACGGATTTACTCGCGTTTATTGCCGTTGGTCCCGGCTGCATTAGCAGTCGTTAACAACCACCGCACCGCACTGGGCCCGCGTGGTGGTTTATGGCCCGTTCTCCCTATCCATCCATAGGGAAGGCTCGTGCCCCAGCAGTGGGGACATAAAATGAGCTGATGATGTTGATTATATCCTTAGTAATTTGCCTAATATTGCCTAATGTTATGCGTAATAATAATATCGACGACAACGTGGAAGGCGTAGACGGAGGTGGCGGGATGAGTTGGACTTTTACTTAAAGAATTGGCACGAACTAGCTCAGGATAGATAGGTGGAAGGAGGGAGGGCAGGCCTCTGCCCTGCATTGGGAAAACAGTAGCTAATGATAATAATAATAATATCCAGTCTCCCTGTGACCACGGACTCTATAAAGGGTTCGAAATACCAGGATAAATAATAAAAAACAAATGCGTAATATAAACGCGAGTATATCGGTACAAGTTGTTGTATTTAAATGTGTAGTGTTCGCGTAAACTTTAGAAAACAATATTTCTATATATGTTGTATGTATTCTAGACACGATTCATATAATCACCGTAAAATAGGGCTGGTACTTTTTTCTACAGCCTGTATATTATTGTTAACGGTTATAATTTTAAGATCACCGTGATAATAAAAAAAATTGCGACATTAATAGATGAAAATATATAACACCTATTTTTGTTTTTTTTTATACTAAACATCACTTAGCTAAGCATTTTAAGTATCTACCTTAAATATAGAATGTTAGTAAGTTAGTCAAATTTACTAGTTAGAAAAACCAAGATTTTGACAAAAACGTGTGAGCGCTCCTTTGGCCTTCATCCCACCACATTTCCACCTGATGTTAAGTGATAATGCCGAAGGTGGAAGCGCACTTCACCCGGAATCCGCAACTACTGAGGCACTGGCTATCTTATCTCTAGCTGCCGGAACACAACAATGATGTTATAGCGACATATTTAGATTAGTTGGTGATAGCCAGGCAGACAAACAAGGCTTACGACCAACCAAACTGAGAACAAATCTGTCCCACGATGGCCTAATTGGTTATCACCCGGTATGTTAAAGGGAGCGGGCGGGCTCAATTCAAATCATAATTGTGAAAAATAATTTAAATATTTTTAAAACTCTTATGGGCTTGGTTATTATAAATTGAAAGATTATGTTAAAGACAGCAATGTATTGGTGCTTTTTTATATACAATAGTGCACTTAATTTATTATTATATTACTTTTTTTTGCAATATATTATATGTACCTACATAAAACAAAATTACGACTAAAACAATTTAAAAATGTATCTAAAGTAACCATTATTCTTAGCAAACAGTACTCGTATGGCATGTCCATATTAAGATAACGTTATGAAATCCCGCAAAATTGCACTGCATATTTCAATCACTGATAATCACTCAAAACTAGTTCTTAAAACAGGTTGAATAAACCACATTTTTGATTGAGACTTAACTATATACACGCTTAAGTCATAGGGCTTACCTTGAGGGGCGCCATAGCCGGGAGCTCCGTAGGACGGGGGCGGAGCGCCGTACGCACCGTACGCCGGAGGCTCCGCCTGGAAGACAACAGATAATATTATATTACTAATACAATTGAATTTGAGTCTGAACACAGAGACAGAGTAAACAATAGACGGCCTTATTGCTTACAAGCAATCTCCTCCAGGCAACCTTGGGTGATAAAAAATAAAGAAGATAAAAATGAGTGCAAATAAAATAAACTAGAATAATAACATCAAGTAGATAGATATAGTATAAAAAATATCTTATCGACATATATAGTGTAGACTCAATCCCGGGATCCCAGAATGGTATTTGACCAAAATTTAAATCTTGATATTTAATGTGTAAATTTCCTGAATCCCGGAACGGTCTTTGAACAACAATCTAGGAGAATCCCGAAGTCATGTGTTTTATATCCCGGAATTCCGGGATTGTTTGTATCAAATACATAGAAATAACGGCAGGGATCGAATGATTTAAATTAACTGTACAGAACAGTTGATATACATTGATTCATTCTGTTTTTTGTGAAGCAACTTTATAACTTTCTAATACATTTTTATAATCAGACGGTGCACTACATTTGATAACGAACGATGCATATAAAACATATTCCCCACGACCCAGTCAACCAGGGCAGAGGTTATTTTTCTTAAGAGAAAAGCTATTTAATATATTCATCCCCCAAACGCCAAGCATTCATAACTCATCAAATGGCCATGACGAAAACGTTATTCTTCCACAAAAAATAAAATAAAGACACGACAATTTATTCAAGCATTTCATTCAACATGCCATTTGGAACACTTAAAAAAAATGATGACATCACAAATACTGTTTACGGAGCACGTTCCACAAATACTAATTTCAATTCAGCCTACATCTATTGTTACTTCAAATAATAAAATGTTTCTTTTTTAACAATATAATAGTGACATTACAGAAGTGTTCACAAAACTTATTCCTTAAAAACAACATGCTATCAAACCTCGATATTAGTTGGGGGCCAACATTTCAATACCGTTCACAAGGTCCGTTCCACAAAACCAAAACGCAGTACAACCTCTAAATCTACCACTACTTTAGCAAAAACAAGAAAAACCACAATGACATTACAGTTACCGTTTACAAAGCCTGTTCTACAAAACACCAAGACACAAGTTGCATCTACATTAACCCTCATATATCCGGAACGTAACTTTAACTGTAAACTGGGCTGTGCTTGTTTACTATGACCATTTGTGGCGGCTGTGAGTGTGCAATCTCGAAGCCCATAAACTTAATTTCATTTTATGAACTGGACAAGCTCTCCCTAATTTACCACTACTTCAGAAAAAATAAAACACCCTGACGTTACAATTACCGTTTACAAAGCCCGTTTCACGTAACGCCTAGTTGCACGGCCTTCAGCGTTCCACAAAAAACAGTAGACGCACTACAACCCACGCATATCCGAAACATACAACGTGAACTGCACGTGCACTCTCATCTATCACTACTACAGAAAAAGCACACTGACATTATAATTACCGTTCCACAAAAACACCAAGTTGCATTGCATTAACGATCCTGCTTCCGGAACGTGACCTATAAACTAGCCTGAGCTCGTTTACTATAAATTCAATTCAATTCAATCATTTATTGCTCTCCATAAGTATAAATGAGTTATTACAATATTATGTTAAACATCTGCGGCTGCGCTCCCTAAGCCTATGAACTGGACATGCACTACTACTTTAGAAAAAAACAAAACACACTGACATTACAATTACCGTTCACAACGCCCGTTCCACAAAAACACCAAGTTGCATTGCATTAAGGATCCCGCTTCCAGAACGTACCCTATTAACTAGCCGGTTCTGGTTTACTATAAACATCGGCGGCTGCGCTCCCTAAGCCCATGAACTGGACATGCACTACTACTTCAGAAAAAAAAACAAAACACACTGACATTACAATTACCGTTTACAAAGCCCGTTCCACAAAAACACCGAGTTGCATTGCATTAACGATCCTGCATCCGGAACGTACCCTATAAACTGGCCTGTGCTGGTTTACCATGAACATCTGAGGCGGCTGCGCACCCTCGAAGCCCATGAACTGGATGTGGACGTCCCCGTCCACGGTAATGTGCGAGATCCGTTGGTAAGGGACGCGGTGGGCGAACTCGCAAAAGTGTACGCCGTTTAGCGCCACCTGTGGGCGGGAGAAGGCAAGTGAGCATACAAATGATCAATACCGTATAATATTTTTTTTATTTACAAGCTTTTATTTAGCCTGCCCTGTAACAAATTTGTTAGGGTCAAATCTAGTAATTGAAATTTGACCTCCTTCCTGTTGACACGGATTGAAAATAAAAAAATATAAAAAATCGTTTATTTTCAAAGTTTGGTAACGTTAAGAGCGAAGTGCCTGAAGTCCTCCGGTTTCGGATAGGCCGCCCCCCGGAGACCCATTCTTTTCCTAGCCAGAGAGTCGCAGTCACACAATAGGTGCTGCATTGACTCCGTTTCCTCTCCACATGCCCTACACAAGGTATTTTTTGAGGCGTCTGTACATTAACAGCCAAGGCCAATACAATTGCATCACTTATTTTAATAACAAATGGAAACGTTAAAGTGACCCTCGCTACTCTAGCGTCATAATCCTGTTAATCTCCTCCCCTTTAGAAGTCCTGTTCTTTTGTCAGCAACTGCTAACTGCTGACATTGTTAATCTCGCTATGGTAGACTGCAGCTCGCAAAGTATTAGCGCTGCCCTCGCGATCAGCATGCTCCATCAGCCTGCTGTACACTCCAGCTCATGTTACGCTCACCTTGATGGACTACGGCTTTTCACAATGCCAGCACTTCAAATGACTCTCTCTTAGCCAGCAGCATACCCTCATTGGTCTGCTACATCCCCCAGTGCTGTATTTAAGAGCTGATGATATTAATCTCTCCTATAAAATGCGAATGGCACAGTACCAGTGCCTCAAAAGCCTCCCTCTTAGATAGCAGCACATCTAAATAGTTCTCCTTCCTCCTTCTCTAAATCTTCCTCATCTCACCTTGATGCGGCTGGAGAATCAGAGCCTCAAAGGCCTCCCTTTTATTGGTCTCTTTCTTCCCCCGTTACTTCTTCTTTTTCCTCCCCTTAAACCTTATAAACTTACCTTGATGGACTGTGGCTTGCACAGTATGAGAGCCTCGAAAACCCTCCCCCCTAGAGTGCAAAAATGGCAGGTTCGTATATGTGTGATTGGTTTACCTGATAGTACAGCATCTCACCTTGATGGACTGCCGCTTGCACAGTTCTAGCACTTCCAAGGACTTCTTATTTATTCCTTAGCTTATGTGGACTGCGGCTGGCACAGTACCTCAAAAGACTCATCCTTCATTGATCACTTCTACTTCCCATCCTCTCTAAGCCCTTAATCTTAATAGCTTCAGAGTGCCCCGGTTGCTTTCCACAATATGCTAGATCTGATGACACCGTGTCTCACCTCGATAGACTACGGCTCGCATAGTATCAGCGCGCAGTGCACGCAGCATACTTCATTGGTCTTCTCTTTCCTGTATATTTGTTTAAGAGCCGATGATTAGCATCTTACCTTGATGGACTGTGGCTCGCACAGTATGAGAGCCTCGAACGCCTCCCCCCTGGAAAGAGGCATGCCGCCGCTGGTCTCCTCGACGCCCCAGCTCATAGCGGTGAGGTGGTTGCGCACCACACACATCTCCACGAAGCGGAAGTTGAGGTGGAGTGCGATATCGTCGCGAGGGTCAGTGTTAGCGCCACATTGGAAGTTGATCGCGAACCTGTGGGGGAGAGGGGGTAATTTGATATGTGACATAACTATAGTTGTAAACCAGCGGCTTGTAAGCCGGTAGTTACCGAAACCGGCGGCTAGAAACGAATAACCAGCCGCTTGATACCGGGTAGATACTCGACTTGAGCATCGAAAAAAAAACATTTTTATTACATTTTTCATTGTTAAACTCTTATTTTTGTTATACAGTAGCAATTATTATGTTATACTATTTTTTTTTTTTTAATAAACACCGAAGACACCGTTTATACTTAATAATTTACTTAATTCAGAGACCAAACAAAGAAATACAAGTAAATGCTTACTAGGTATCTGTCCACACTTGTTTCATGGATAAATATCTATGTATTTCCAAAATATCTCTTACAAATAAACTATTAAAATAGCTGTGTCACATTTTGTATGAGAATGCTGAGTTTTTAACACTTAATACAGATGGAAGTGGCATTGTTTATGTGTATTTATGTTAAATGTATCCTATAGTAGATAAATCAGAAGAGAAACAACAAAAACAAAAAACTAATCTTGTGAATATATCAATGAAATGTAAGCAGCCGTTTCCAGCCGCCAGTTATCGCTAGAAACGATAATAAGCCAAATAAACCGGCCACCGGTCGCTAACAATTGATTTAACCATTGTTATACGTTATTGACAGTTTTAGGTTATAGAAATCATGTTGCCCTGGTACTTTTGGTAATATTTATTTAGTGGGTTCCGCATAATAATAATTGAGATTAAATAATTTTACTCTAGCTGAACAAAGGATGAATAGATATTAAGGAATAGGATAGCGTCGTAACATATCGGTTGATGGATAGGATAGCTATGTGGGTGGGTTTTCACTTGCCATGCTAACAGTAGGATCATCCCAAGATGCAACAGAGGAGTTGCCTGTTCGCACTGTTTTGTTCCTTTGTTTTGATTACCTGACATTGTTTTCTAAAGTTAAAGCGAACACTACCCATTGAAATGAAACAATTTTTGTGAACCAAGTAACAATAAACGCGAGTAGAACAATAAACGAGAGTTTCATGTCATTATTCGGCTACTGTTCACGTGTCGTGTTGTGCCGCCTTCAAAAGACGTCAGAACCTGTTATGTAAGTTAGTAAAAATGTGCAAACGTTACTATCGCGTTTGAGTTAAGTTTTAACAGGTAAATCATAATGGTAAGTAAATAAGATCGAGAATTATATCTATATATTCTTTATTGCACAAAAACACATACAAGCAGATAACAATAAATTAAATCAATTAAATAATTAACTGAATTTTATTTATTTATTTATTTAAACGAGCACCAACATAGTGTACACCATTACAGTTTTATATAAAATGCACACACAGAACGACACAAACCAAATGCCACTACAATTATACGTGTGGACAGCATGCAATAAAAAATAAAAATAAAAATAGCGAGTAACAGGACAGACCACAATATTATACAAAATTGAGAAAAAACAATAACAATTAATCAATTTATAAACAAATTTAAATTTAAATTTAAAATTAAAAAAAAAATTAAATACAAAACCAAAATTTACATTAAAACCAAAAACGGGAACAAAGTTAAAATAAAAAACATAAAATTAAGATTGACTTAATAAAAACCTAGATCAAGAAGCATTTTAAAACAATTTATCATCAAGGCTTTGAGCTTCATGACATTGTCTGCAAACACGTCTATCGTTTCCGACTTAGAGAGAGCATTGTACTACCTAATTAATTAATTAAATCTCTTCGAGCAAACGCGATAGTAACGTTTGCACTTTTACAAACTTAGGTACACTAGGGTTTCAGACGTAAAACAGTTATTACATTATCTAATTCTGGAAATGTTAATGGTATCCTAATTCGAATGCGGAGTGGTTTCCCAACAAACGGAAACTACACAGCAGTAGTACTAGGAAAGTGGTCACTGCAGATTTTGCCTTTTCTTTCTATGTTTTTACGGAACTCCAAATACGGAAAACTTAGGTTTTTACCGCATAGATTGACAACATTTTTTCTAATGCAGATTGCTTTTTATTTTGTACAAATCAATTTGATCAAGATGCTGAAGCTGAGCTGTGTAATACTACAGGTTAAAAATATTACAAATACTACAAAACACCACACTGATTTATGTTTTGTTTGCTTATTTGAGGCCCAACTCAGAAATAAACATTTCAAATCATAAATACCTACTTTAAGCACCTGCTTTGGACTATGCAATACCATAAGATTTCGCCGAATTTAAAACAATAAGTAGTAGACAAGATGATGTTAAAACAAACGGAAACAGCTGATATCAACAGTATTAAAATGTTTTTGGTTAGAACCACGATAGCTCAATTGGGAGAGCACCTGACCCAGTATGTGAGAAGGGTGCACGTTCAAATCCTGCTTGTGGAAATTTTTTCAACATTTGTCTTTTTGTAATTTGTTTCGCAATATAAGTTTGCGTTAAAATTATATAAACAGAACAAAATAATTTTAGTATTTTAAAAATGAATACATCGACTACAGCATTGAACGAAGGGAAACATCAGAAAAAAAAAACCTGGGGCCTTACCATGATTCAGTTTATGACCTAAACTGAGTCGATCGCTGTCAAATCTTAGTACGATTAAGATTCTCTTGGGTGTCGTAAGAAGCACACTGAGTACCTACATGACGTGTTCGGTTAAACATGGACTGTGGCTTTTGCGGTGCTTATTGCCTAGCCTCTGAATAACCCTTTGGGGTAAAACAAGTAAATTTCTTTAAGTAACTAATTCTAATTACAATTTTTGAGTCGTTTTATTTTTACACATGTAGTGTAAGGTAACACTAAACAAACAACTAACAGTTAAACAATATTAAAATAGTAATCAGTCTTCTATGATTAATTAGCCCGGTGTCCTTTAAGATTAAAAATTAGATTAGATTATTAAATCCGTACAAAATGTTGACCACCTCGCAGCTCGCAGTACTACTGTACTAGGCGGTCAGAAGTGTAGGCACTCCTTTGAGAGCTGTGTCTGTGCGTGTGAATAGGTGTCTTCATGTGTTATGATGACGTCCTGTGTGTGTTTACCAGGAGCACAGAATACTTGTCTGTAGATTTGGTAGAGAGTAGACAGTAGTCATTACTCCTGGTAGGTCATGAATGAAATAGTCATGTGCCTTAATATAGTCGATATTTTTAATAACTCTTTTTCATTTTTTAACCGTTCATTAAGATTTTTCAGTTTTTAGTAATAAAAACTAAAAAAATCTTAATGAACGGTTTTTAAGAAATTTACAGAGGACTTTTAATGTTCAGAAGTAAAACACCAGATATTACTTACATATAGATCCTTTATTTTTTGAAACCCAGATAATCATCAATCAATCGCTAAGTGACAAAGTGGTAACTCCAAATTCAGAGAGAATTGTTGTTAAAATCACCGGTCGGCGGTAAAAAGTCCCTGTCAAGATGGTCGACCGGTGTTGCCACCTCCCTCTAGGTTAATAAATTATTTAACATTATTAAAACGGTTTAATAATTACACATTTTTAACAGGACTCTTTATAAGAAGTACTCAACCTTTAAATATAACGGGTAATATTGCAACAGGTTGTATATTAGTTTGACAGAAGGACTACGAGAAGATATTTTCGGAAGGCGATGACAATGTTGCCAACCACCCAACTACAGTGTATAAAAACTGAACACTTAACAATATAATTGTTTAGAAAAATTGTAAAATATTTACCTCTGTGCCCCGGGCGGTACGTTGCCCTGCACCCGAATCATACGGCCTGGGTACATGCCGCCGGGGATCGCGTGCACGCATGGTATGACCTGGGAAAGAACATACAACATACATATCTGCTAGATTCTCAAAACGCCACTACACACACAGACACACTTCTTTTATTTTGAGAGAGTTTGCCGACGGCATTTTCAGTCACCGGACTTTTTGGGGGCGGCAAGAAACTTAAAGGGTTCCTCAAGCCGAGTGAAACGAAGCACCCACCGTCAGCGGTTTTCTATAGGGAGCGCCATCGCGCTCTAGTGCGTCCCCGAACTTTACTAGATTCTCCGAGGGGTTCGGATCGGATCGGGAGCGGAATAAAGTGACAGTAGCAATCGCAACAATTTGCAACTTATCGCTATCAACACATACGAGTCCCGATGCATAAGAGGTCGTCTATCGAAAAAAATAAGATACGCATTGTTTTCAAACCTAAATATTTGGTAAGAAAAATGAAAATTACCACAGCTTTATCATTATTTCTTGTTTATTTTAACGTATTTCAATCATTTTCATCACCTTTCGTTATTTACAAAATAAATGATATATCACACTCTAAAAACATTGCGCAAAAAACTTTGTCTGTTCTCAAAACCACGCAAAATAAGTACATCTACCACTTGGTGGCATCGCCTTTGCTGTCAATTACAGCCTTTATACGTCGGGGCATGGTTGTCACCGACTCTGCACATTCCTCAGGTGTGATGGACTCCCAGACAGCTGCCAATTTAGCCTATTTTATGCCATATTTTTTTATCGGGTGATCTTCTAGCGTACGTTGCACATCTCTGGGGTGAGGCTATTGACAAGCGTGGTGAGTCGGTGGCTGTTAGCCTCGACATAGCCAAGGCATTTGATCGGGTCTGGCACAAAGCTCTTCTCTCCAAGCTTCCGGCATACGGTCTGCCTGCTCAGTTCTGCAACTGGGTCGCTGGCTTCCTGCATGAGCGTAGAATCCGTGTCCTCTCTGATGGATGCGCTTCACGGCTCATGTCAGTGAATGCTGGTGTCCCTCAAGGTTCCGTTCTGTCCCCCACGCTGTTTCTTCTGCATATCAATGATATGCTTCAACTTGGAAATATTCATTGCTATGCAGATGATAGTACAGTGCACGGTGGGTATAACGGTCACCCTGCGGCTGGGCGAGTCGAGACTGAAGAGAAACGGGTGAATCTTGTCATTGAGCTCAATCGGGTATTGGACCTCATATCTAATTGGGGTTCTAATAATCTGGTTGAGTTCAATGCCAAGAAAACACAGGTGTGTGCGTTTACGGCCAAAAAGTCACCATTCCTTTCTCTTCCAACTCTTCAGGGCACATCTCTAAGCCTGCAGAGCAATATCAACATGCTCGGTATGACGATTCGCTGCGATCTGAATCTAAAGGACTATATCGAAGCCGTGATCAAAACAGCCTCACGTAAACTCGGTGTCCTGAACAGAGTGCGGCGATTCTTTACGCCTGACCAGTTGTGTCTTTTGTACAAAACACAGGTACGGTCTTGCGTGGAGTATTGCTCGCACATCTGGGACGGTTCCGCAAAGTATCTTCTCGATGCCTTAGACGGATTGCAGCGTCGCGCTGTACGTATTATCGGCAATGCAGAGGTAACTAATACTCTCGAACACCTGCAATTGCGTAGAGATATAGCGTCACTCAGCATCTTCTATCGCTTATATCACGGCGAGTGCTCTGGAGAACTCTTTGACCTTATCCCTTCCTCCATAGGAGTACACGTGCTGCTCTCCGGTGTCATCGCTTCACTGTCTCACATATCCCATCGCGCACAAAGAAATTTGGTGACTCGTTTCTTTGTCGCACCTCGAAAAGATGGAATAATCTACCAGCACATGTTTTCCCTCTTTCCTATGATATGGGGTCCTTCAAACGAGGCGTGAAGAAGCACCTTGTGGGCCGGCAGAGTGAAGTTGACTGATGCTGCGTTGTTTTCACGCTGCACCAGTTGTTTTCGCGTCTGGACTCCATTTCCACTTAACATGGTGGTGTGGAGTCATTTGCCGTGGTAAGTATAAAAAAAAAAAATCATTAATATTTATGTCGAAAATTTAGAAATAATTAAACGAAGTAGTGGTTGTGTAACATGTTTAGGAATGCCAGTTGATCTTTCTCTTGCTCGTACAAAAATATAAGGAAAATAAATAAAAATACCCTCCATATTTTCATACTAGACGAACTATTATGCATCGTGGCTCGTATTACATATTACGGAACATAGAACTTTACGATAGCGTTTTACGTTCTTATAGCAAATTTAGAAATTAACAAAGTAAAGTGAAGCCATCCAGTTGCAATAGCTTTCCAAAATGCTATTAATTTTGTTTAGAAGCAGTGCATTCCTGTATATACTAGATACGCACGATAGATACAACGACTAGCTTGTGTAGCTTGTGCAGCACCTACTGTGTGACTGCGACTCTCTGGCTAGGAAAAGAATGGGTCTCCTGGGACCGGCTTATCCGAAACCGGAGGACTTAAACAATATTTTCAACATCATCAATCATATACCCTTTTACAAATAAACAAAGAATAAGGTCCGAGTGGTTATTCTGCGTTTTGTTCCTGTCATGTAAACGTCATTTCAAATTGACCTAATGGGTGCCTTTGGCTTTCAAAGTAAAAAGTAAATAGTGTTGAATAATTTCGGCGGGCTGGTTAGAACCAGGATAGCTCAATTAGAAGAGCACCTGACCCGGTATGTCAGAAGGGTGCAGGTTCAAATCCTGCTTGTGGAAATTTTTTCAACATATGTGTTTTTGTAATTTGCTTTGCAACAAAATTTGCATTAAAATTATATAAACAAAACAAAAACATTTTATTAGTACAGTTATTTCATGCATACATTTGAATGAAAATCAAACATAAAACCTCTTTACAAACGCAGAAAAATTTATATTACTTTAAGAGCCTGTTTCACAATGTCTGATTAGGAGATACTTGGCAGATAAAGTGACAGTTTTGTATGGACTATCAGTCAAGTAAACGCTAATGAGAACTTACTTGTAGATCCTGAAACAGGCCCTAAATATAAAAACTTAAACAAAATAAAGGTAGATGATGTCACAATTAAAATAGTAGTACCTAAGTATAGATAAAATATAAAATTATTTATTTATTAACTAATTTTGGATTATTTAAGAACTTGGTTTGATAATTAAATTATTATTTTTATAATCTTAGTACATGGTTTGCAATAACGATTTGTTTTTATACTATGTTTATTTAGCATGCCTCCTATAACTAATGGACTTGACCATTTAAGATTGTGTTAAAACCAGTTTTTTCCATACATCATAAAATTTAGTGTAAATATTGTGCAAGAGGACAATTCGTCGGAATTGAAGCAGCGTCATTTATTTACCGTATTCTACGACAGATAATAGCCATGACGGCTCTCTTCCGAAGACCTACCAATAGTTTAATATCAAATGAAATGGAAACGAAGCATGTTATTTACGCAGTGAATAATAAATAAAAGTAATCGCTGTGTATTGTTCTGCATGCCCTTGAGAACGCCGAAAAGACGCTAGGCAACGATTATATTTGTCTGTCTGGAAAATATATAGGTAGGAAAACTTTAAACATACCGGATTGTAGATTGGTGCTGCCATGGCTCAGGGTCGATTTCTAGGTCGTCAAACTTATGAAACACTCTTCAAGGGACTGTACAATGTTTTATTGCAATCGCACTTTAGCTTAGAATTACAGGGAGACGCCTTGCACAAAAATAATATAAAATTCAATTGAACAAATTCTGAAATTTCTGAATGCGATGCGTCATACGTCATATGACTGACATAACATTTTTTTTGTTGTCGTCACCCAAATCTGAAAGCATAGGGATCTAGTCAATACAGCCGAATCTTCAGTTATTGTCTTTTATAGAAAACAATTTTCTTTTATCTACGTAAATGATCGATGATATTATGTACTTGTTTTTTTACTTTCTATTGCTATGCAATGCACCTTACCCACTAGTGCAAAGAGGAAAGTAAACCAGTTTCTTCTTTGATGGATTGTGAAAAATAACATTTTTGGCTTTATGTTTTATTCCCTTCTCTAATTAAGAAACCTAGATTAAAAGTATATTATTATTTTATTTAGTTGGCAGCACTGACTGACTGTTATTTTGACGCAATATGTACTTTTGATCATGAATTTCGTCTTTGCGTAATTATTTGTATTTAAAATATATTTAGATTAATAAAATTTGCGCAGCAAACATCTACGTCGTGCTACATCTCATGAAGCATCAACAAGTCGCAGCAAAGAGTATATAGTGCGTCGAAAATGACGATTGAAGGGAATAAGGATGAGGCTGACAAGTGTATAGAGATAGCACAGAATGCATTTTCCGCGGGCAATATCGAGAAAGCGGAAAAGTTTCTGCTCAAAGCTGAACGGTTATATCCCACCGTGCGCGCCAAAGAGCTTCTGACGAGGGTACGGGCTGCGCCATCGTCAGGAAATGTGCCTAAACGATCGCCACCTACCAGCCCAGGGACAGACGATGTTCGAAGACGAAAACCGCCTGCACATCAGCCCCAACAGCGCGAGTACACTTCTGAACAGATGGAAGCGGTCAAGAGGGTCAACACTAAGTGCAAGGATTTTTACGAGATCTTGGGTGAGTGTTGCAATTTTGATTTTTAATTGAGTTAATAGTGACGTGGTTTGGCCTTGTAATCGATTGTTCAGAGCTTCACTGTGGCTTATAAGTTATTCATGTACAAATGGACAGTAGAAAAACTGTTCACAAACAATAAATTGAACTTTAGTTATTATTTGTATCATGATAGTCAATCATTAGGTAAATATGTTTTTCTCTGAACTGTTTGTTTGTTTAGAACCATTAAAAATAATAACAAAAGAATAATTTTAGGCATTGAAATGTATTTTATTAATGGTGTTGCTACTGATAATTGCTTGATTAATAATTAATACAGCAGTTAACCAAACATTTACGTTCTAACAAATTTTTGAAGTATTTAATTTAATTTTATTGTATTTTCCTTATTCATCCATAAGAAAGGCTCGTGCCCCAGCAGTGGGGTCACAAACTGAGCTGGTGATTATGATGATGATGATGATTTAATTTTATTTGTAAAATCAAACTATTGTATATTTAAAAAATGTTTTTGTTTTGTTTATATATTTTTAAAGTAAATAGTGTTGAATAATTTCGGCGGGCTGGTTAGAACCACAATAGCTCAATTGGAAGAGCACCTGACCCGGTATGTCAGAAGGGTGCAGGTTCAAATCCTGCTCGTGGAAATTTTTTCAACATTGTGTTTTTGTAATATTGTATATTTATTTCACAATGCTTAGTTTTTCTTTTGCGATTCTTCTTTATAGACTTTAAGCAGATATTTGTAGTACTACATTCGAGGAGAAGGGAGATTCCCCTTTAGGACTTTCCCTTTTCTTGGACTTGTTCACAGGCACAGGTCCCAGATATTTTGCGTATTCAAGTGCTACACAGAGTCAGGGAGCGAGTTCCGCCGCCAGTATATTCGGATGGTGTGTGACCCTGGCTCTGTACTTTTTGGAGAAAAATTAATTTTTTCCTTAAGTAAAATTTAAACACTGAAAAAAAGACGACAACCTCAGGCGGGAATCGAACCACGCACCTTCCGCATTCCGGGCTGGTTCCGGGCGGGCGGGTTGGTTGTCGTCTTTTTTCAGTGTTTAAATTTTACTTAAGTATATTTAAGCGTTAATAAAACGCTAAAATATATAAAAAACACTAATTTTTTCCTTTACAGTCCTGATCTCCAGATTGTCATGAAGTTCCTGGTTTCTTATGAACCAGGGGGTGATTGCTAGTTGTTTTAGTATATAGTCTTCAGCTCTTTGTATTCTAATTGGATGCTAGAAATACAAGCTGATCCCCAAAGTTTTATTCCATAGGTCGATATAGGCTTCAAGGTGGTCTTGTAAATTAAAAGTTTGTTGTCCAATGACAGTCTACAGTTCCTGCCCAGCAGCCAGTAAAGTTGTTGGTGTTGTTAATATGAAGATTTACTTCTTACCCTTGTGCATTCTATGTTCTTTTGGGATCACTTGACCATATTATTCTACTTCTTCATAATACACTCATGATTATTTACTCAAACATTTCTTATAAAAACAACCTGAACAATATATATATATATCAAAAATTATGTAAAACTTGTCTCAACCAAATAACGGTAAGCAATAAACATTTTTCTTTACTTGACAACACCTTCAAAATATTTAAATCTGTTCCAGACAACTATAATTTTTAACTCAACCAAATGCCAGCCAATAATAATCATAGACATAAAATTCTACTAAATCTATATTCCAACAGTCGGTACTTCAGGTTAAGTTTGTCTCTCTTTGTTTGTAGGCGTTTCCTCCAAGTTAACTTGCGGTCTAGTTGGATTCCAAGATACTTCAACACATCACAGTGAGGAAGAGGGTAGTCACCATGCTTAATTGACATACTTAACAGTTGAGTATGTCAATTACAAGTTATTGACAAATTAATTTATGAAAATGTTTTTATTTGTTTACTTTATAATTTTTTATTTTTTTTCATTTATTTATGAGTCGGACTCCCAATTGGCACAAACTAGCTCAGGATAGAGAAAGGTGGAAAGAGGGTGGGGAGGTCTTTGCAGTTTGCCCAGCAATGGGAAGTGGGCGGCGGTGATTGCTTCCCATCAGGTGACCTGCCTGCTCGTTTGCCTCCTTCTAATATAAAGAAAATGGCTAAGAATCATCTTTATCTTAGAAGTATCCTCGACTTGTTCAAACATTGTTGTTCCTACGTTGGCAAATAACCAAGCGGAGGATTATTTTTGATTATTTTTTGTTTTTTAATGTTTTAATTATTTTCATTTTGTGTTCTATTTTTAACATAGCTTAAGGTAGAAAATAACATAGCTGATGCTATGTACTATGGCGGCCACAAACGCTTTACCGGTCCTAAGGCGAAGATCGTGTGCAACGTGTCGCTCACTTTTATCGGCGTGACCGGTACAGTGGCGAAGCGCGTGCACACGAATATTTGTTCAAACCCGTAAAGCCTTCGAGACCCCCACCATACGCTATTTATGGATTACTGTCTAGTCTTACTATGTTTTTAAATTCATATGGCTGTGTATTGACTGTAATCTGTCTGTGTACATGTTCAAAAAAAAATTAATTAATTTGGCTTAACAACATCAAATACTTTTAAAAACATAGGTAAATGTTGTGTCATCATAACAATTTGTAATGGTTATTATTCGCAAAGGCCGGACATTGGATGGGTGACCAAAAATGTATCATCTCAAGCTCCTTGCTCCAAAAGGCACATTTAGCTGCTGGCCCCGGCTGCATTAGCAGTTGTTAACAACCACCATTTCGCACTGGGCCCACGTGGGGGTTTATGGTCATTATATGTTCATCATCATCATCATCATCATCATCATCATCATCATCATCGTCAGCCTACACACGTCCACTGCTGGACATAGGCCTCTCCAAGTGCACGCCACTGAGCACGTTCCGCGGCCACTCATCCAGCATCCAGCCTGTTCTCCCTATCCAATCAGTCAATGTCTTTGACATTGAGTATACAGGGTTATTGGTAATACGTAGCGATCCCTTTAAGGGGTGATAAAAAATAAATAAATATTAATTATATTATTTTTTTTAAAGAAAAGTGGGTCACGCTACTTTAAAGTGGATTAAAAAAAGAACTTACGTATTTAATGGTTGTTTTTGCTGTTATTACTTTGCTAACACTCTAATACGTAATAGTAATACAAAAAAGAGCAGAAAAAAAAGGAAAAGAGAAGAAATAATTTTATTTCGAAATCGGTACATTTTTGCCCCATCTACCCGAGGGCAATTTGATAGCTAATGCTCTTTACTATCACCCCTTAAAGGGATCGCTAAGTATTTCCAACAACCCTGTAGAGCTTCTCTGTAATGACTGTAAAAACATATTATCTCTGGTACAGGTGTTACTAAAGAGGCCACCGATTCAGACATTAAGAAGGCATACAAGAAATTGGCTTTACAACTCCACCCAGACAAGAACCATGCACCGGGAGCAGCCGAGGCCTTCAAGGTAATTTAATTATCTTATCTTAAAATTGTTTATTCAGTTTAGGCTACAAATAGCTCTTATGAACGTCATTATCTCATCTTATTGCTCTAACTGCCGTACTCAGAGACGTCAATTAAGTTTAATGACAATTAAATGTCTTTCCTTCTCTATTTAGCACTATACATATGAAAGTGACAGCAAGAGACTTAATTGTCATTAAAACTTAATTGACGTCTCTGAGTACGGCAGTTAATGCACTAACTATATAATATTATCAACTAACATTTGTTAGCCTATATTGGAAAGTCGTGTATTCAATTTTATTATTTTTATATTTTTAGTTGATGGCTTCGTGCGGTTAGCACACTTAGCCAGTGGCGGAAGTTATTTTCTTAATATAATGTATTGTCATTACTCTTTATTTATTTACAAATCTTAGATTTAGGTTTTTTATAAAAATTATATAAAAAGTAACATATAACAAAATATCATACAAAAATACAACTTTTATAAAAACCTAAACCTAGAACGCCGCCAGCAGCGGAGCAGGACTCAAGCTACCGGCGATTAAGGCTGCAAAGAAAGAATACCTCCTGACAATGCGGGCCGTGTCCAGGAGTGTTGCCTTCTGTACCTGACCCTTGATCCAACCATCCAGCGAAAGCCTATTGAGATGTTGGTCGAGACTCTTCGCTATAGATACAACTATAGGGACAATGATCGTCGAATCCACATCCCACATAGCGGTCACCTCCTGAGCCAGCCAAGTCAAGTTACTTAGTGAGCCTGCCCTTCTCGGCTTTCACAAGGTTCGTCATGCGGGGATGGTGATATCGATGAGCATTGCCTGGCGCGTCGATCGATCTGTCAACACGATATCAGGCTTATTGGCAATAATAGTCCTGTCCGTGATAACAGATCGATCCCAGTAGTAGTAGTAGTAGTAGTAGTTCATTTATTTAACATTCCTTTGAATAATGGACACACCATTTAATAGCCAATTTGATAAGGTTTAAAATTTTTATAAGAATATAGTAGGTAACATACATATTTACTGAGAAATCATGATAAAATACACATAGATCCCTCTCCGGCCCTGTCTGTTGAGCGGTGGTTGAGCTACCGCTATGCGATTCCACAGATGCGCCATTTTGCAAAATACTTGTCTCAACAGACGCGAGACTCCAAACCGCCTTTACCCGCGCTTTAACCGCCTCTGTGGTCTAGTGGCTAAGACCACCGGTTTAGACCCAGAGGTCCCAGGTTCGATTCCCAGCGGGGGGTACATGTTTGTGTACTCGGTTTGGTTGGTGGTAGGGCTTGTTTGTCCGCCTGGCTAGCTACCACCATCTTATCTAAATATGTCGCCATAACATCAATGTTGGTAGCATTGTTGTGTTCCGGCAGCTAGAGATAAGATAGCCAGTACCTCACTAGTTGAGGATCCCGGGTGAAGTGCGCTTCCATCATTGGCCTTATCATCACTTAGCATCAGGTGAGATCAAGGCATTGTGCTTACCCGTAAATATAAAAAAAAAAAAAAAAAGACGGAACCCTAAATGAGGTAGATAACAATTTTAGCTTTCTTGGTGATCTAAGCTATATGCTCTTCCCACTTCAGGTTCTCTGTAATCTTCACTCCCAGGTCTGTTCGCACCTTGGTCTCCATTAGTTGTGCATCACCAAATTTATAAGACACGGCGATTTTGACTGCCTATGTGCAAAACAGTACATTTCGAGGCATTGAGATTTATGAGCCAGTCCTTCTACCAGTTGACAATTGTGTTAAGGTCGTCATGAAGGCGGTCGTGATCTGTCAACGGGTTGGCAAAAATTTTAGTGTCGTCAGCAGAGATGCTGACGTTACTTTGAAGGCAGTGTGGCAGATCAAAAGTGTATACAATTATATATAACACGGGCCCGAGGACCAAAGCCTTGCGGCACACCACTGTACCTCTCGGCAATGTGTGACATCGTTTCACCTACTCTCACTTGTAAGGTTCTTTGCTGTAGAAATGCCTCGATCTAGGTCAGTAGTTTCCCATGCATTCCCACATATTCTAGTCTTTGAAGGAGTCTTCTTGTAGGGTTTTTTTTTTTTTTTGAGAGAGATTGCTAATTGCCTCTACGGCATTTTCAGCTTCACCGGGCTTTTTTGGGGGCGGCGAGGAACGTAAAGGGTCCCTCAAGCCGTGTGAAACGAATCACCTTCGGAGGTTTATCTAGAGGGAACGGCATGCGTCCCCGTGCCCTACTAGATTTCCCGAAGGGTTCGGATCGGATCGGGGAGCGGAGCAACCCGAGGGCGCCTCTAAAGGCACGGACCTCGGCTCGGGTTGACCGGGCCGTGGAGGAGGAGAGAAGCGCCCAGGTACATGTCTGTACCTGGTGTAGAGCGAGTGTGAACCGGTTCTTCGTACCCTTGTTCTACGAGTACGGTGTCTTGGACCTAAACTGGTGTGCATGTTTAGTGTATTCTGTAAATGTGTGCTGTCATTTAGAGGATCGGGCGGGGACTTCTTGTAGGGACTTTATCAAAAGCTTTTTAATAGTCTAGTAGATAACGTCGATTGGCTCTTTCTCATTAAAGTGTTTTGTCCACAATGACAGACATGACAACAAGTTGGATACCGTAGAGCGATGCGGCCAAATACCATGCTGCTCTTCAGCAATGAAATACACATAGGTCCCGACCTCCGTAGCCGAGTGGCTTGCACGCCGGACTTTGGGCGGCGGTAACTCTGAGGTCCCGGGTTCCATTCCCGGTCGGGTCAATGTCGAAAACGAACTTTTCGATATTGTGTCGGGTCTGGGTGGTTGTGGTACCGTCGTTGTTTCTGATTTCCATGAAACGAGTGCTTTAGCTACTTACCTTGGGATCAGAACAATGTGATGTGATGTTGTCTCATATATGTCTCATATATAATGACTTGATGGTTGATGAAGAAATTTCGAATGTGCTGAACTATAATTTTTTTCATGGCCTAACCACACTAGTTTAGCTTATAGGTCTAAAGTTAGAACATTCTAATTTGCTTCCTTTTTTAAAAATTGGCGTCATTATTGCCGTTATGCCGTTTTCCACAAGTGTGGTAGGGTTCCAGTATCATATCACGTCTGCATTGCTAGGCAGTTAGTGAGGTCACATTTCAAGACACTCGCTAACTTTTTGTGTTTGTTTTTGAGCTTAGTAATTTTATTTTATTTTATTTTACTTAATTTTGTTTATTTTATTTTACCAAACTTTATTAATTGCTTTTGTTATTTGGTTAGTTAAAGGTAAATGCTGAGCACTTTTGTAATTGGACACGGATATACCTATTAACTGTACATAATTGTATTTTAGTATGTTTCCTATCTGTTTGTCTGTAATTGTGCCTTAAAAAAAATAAAAAAAATAAAAACTGATCCGCAAACACGCAAAAACGCTATATCAAGGGGCTGTGTCACGGCGTGGCCTTGTTTGTTGAGTAGGACATCAGGAGTGGAATTGAATTGAACTTATTTGTTGCCGAATGTATGAGTAAAAATTTTTAAATACTTCAGCTATATCAAGGGGCTGTGTCACGGCGTGGCCTTGTTTGTTGAGTAGGACATCAGGAGTGGAATTGAATTGAACTTATTTGTTGCCGAATGTATGAGTAAAATTTTTTAGGCCCAGCATGCAGTATCTTTTGTTAATATAATTGACCCGTCCAGGCTTCGCACGGGTGGATATTTCTTTTTTAAAATAGCCTATGTTACTCAACGCTAATGTAGCATTCTAATGGTGAAAGAATTTTTTAAAACGATCCAGTTGTTTTTGAGTTTATTCGCTGCAAACATACAAAAATACAAAGCAATGTGATAATGATGAATGATAATAATAATGAGAAGGGAGAGAGAAATTATATACGCCCTAACCCCTTGAGTATATCAGTAAAGATGTGGGGCTTTACTAAGTCCTCACGCGGACTTCTTGAGAGAATTTGAAAAGTGACGTTGCACTGTTTTGTCTCATTTGCCAACACTCATGCACACTCGCGAACACGTAACGATTAATAATCCATCATTATTTCACATTAATATTCGACCTAACACAAATTTTAACAAATAAAATAAAATCCGCAGACATGACTCATTCATACCAATTCTAATTCTAATTTCATTCTGATTTATAGAAAAATATATAAATTTTACATTTTATTTTTAAGTGCTAATTGCTAATTGGTATTTTATCTGCAAAGATGAATCTGCATAGCCATCGGTTGCAATTACCCAACGGTCAGCCAGCGCTGATAGCATAATGGTCAGTGCAGCCGCCCGGATTGCGGAAGACCCAGGTTCGATTTCTGGCTGGGTCGGGTAGGCATTTAATTTTGTCACTGTATTTTATAAATATAGAAAATATACACCTCACTCGTGTAACAGTTACCCCAAATTTTTTAAGCGGTCCATGACTAAACAAAAAAAATATAAACTCCACTATCTCCGATAGTTGTTCATATCATATCACCATTGTCTTATTTGTTTGTGAATAGATTGTGGCCTAATTCGTAAGCATATTTGTACAGTGATTTTGTAATGATAAAACATTATTACATGGTAGCGACTTGTTATGTTATCAATAACTTTTTACTTTGCAATCGTTGTTATGCATTCTTACTATACTTATTTATATCGCTTATGTACTGGCCAAGGCCCTAACTATGCAGCTTGGGATAATTAACCAGTAAAAGGCGAGTGGACTGTATATTAAAGCGCTGGTTTAATTCGCAAACGTACAATTCGACCCGACAAATCAAAGTGACCGCGGTGTGACGTGCGCCCGAGTGGCTGGTGCGTCGTTGAAGTCGTGGGGGCCGAATCGATCTGGTCCGTTGCGGTGGAGGCGCGGCGTAGCGTTAAGCCCGCGTTCCCCCGCGCGCCTCTTCCGTGGCCGCGGAGCCGGTCCGTGCGGCCTTGTCTTGACCAGCTTATCTTTAACATATGGTTGAGCGAAGCGATGGCAGATTCACATGTCATACTCGTGAACGGGTGCCGCCTGTGGAGGCTGGTCTGCTCTTGCATACTTATCTTATTTTTAATATTATTCACTGTAGTTTGCCTTTGTTTTTCTTAAACAATTTTTTTAGAGTACTGTAGCGGTAATGTATGACATTGTGGAAATTGAAACTTTTGCCTGATGTAAATTTGTTAACTTAGTTTTTTTTACATGTTGTGGTTGTCTTCTATAATTTTGTGTTTATTTGTAATGGAAATAAAACACAAAATGATAGGGCATTTTCCATTATTTTTGACGCTGTAAGGGAGAAAAGAGCTGGACACTTGCTGAGTTTCTTGCCGGTTATTTTCAGTACAAGATCTCCCGCCCAGAGTAGACTTACGAACCGATGGCATAGTGACATTCACAAGAGCTACTTGTAGCCTAAACTAAATCAATGATTTGGAATTTAGAATTTTTGAATTTTATACTAGCTGTTCCTCGACCCACCGCGTCAGTACTTCGTATTCGCTTAGCGTTTTTTTTTTTAAAGGGTCCATAGTTTGATATGTGAATGCGTGAATAACCGCCTCTGTGGTGTAGTGGCTAAGACCACCGGTTTAGACCCAGAGGTCCCGGGTTCGATTCCAAGCGGGGGGTACATGTTTGTGTACTCGGTTTGGTTGGTGGTAGGGCTTGTTTGTCCGCCTGGCTAGCTACCACCATCTTATCTAAATATGTCGCCGTAACATCAATGTTTGTAGCATTGTTGTGTTACGGCAGCTACAGATAAGATAGCCGGTGCCTCACTAGTTGAGGATCCCGGGTGAAGTGCGCTTCCATCATTGGCCTTATCATCACTTAACATCAGGTGAGATAAAAAAAACGTCTTGTCATGAGGTGCGGTTTCGAATCCCGCTCGTTGATTTTTTTTAACACTGTCTTTTTTCAATTTGTAATTGGTTCACAACAATATTTACGCACAATTGTATGTAAATAATCATCTTTAAGTTAATAAACGTATAACGAATTCGTCCCTCAGGCCATCGGCAACGCGGCGGCCATCTTGACGGACGCGGAGAAACGCAAGCAGTACGACGTGCGAGGCGAAGAGGTGACGCACACGCACCACCAGCAGCAGTACTACGCGCGCGGGTTCGAGTCCGACCTCACCGCCGAGGAGCTGTTCAACATGTTCTTTGGCGCTACCGGTCAATATTATGGTGTTTATGCAATTTTCTTTTTTTTTTTTTTGTTTTTTGTCGCTCGTGTAATTCATCCGGCTCGGAGGACCTTTTCTTTAGTTTCTCGAAGGAAAGGTACACTGTGACTGTTATTTTTAGTTTTATTGGTTTTTTATTGGTTTCTTTTATCCGGCTCGAAGGACCATTTTTTGTTTTTTAGTTTCTTGTATGTGTTTGTGCACGGCTGTTATTTTACCTGCTGGTAAGACTAGCTTTCACTAGGAATCTAGCTTTAGTATCCGGCTCGAAGGACCATTTTTTTAAAGTGCATGACTGTGTTTTACTTAATGGTAAGTGTGTAAGCTCTGGCCTCTCCAGGTGGCTGGGAATGCATTGCTTATGGCTTTCATCTCACCTGATACCTTCAACTGGTTTGTTAATCAATTTGTATAATGTATGGTATGCATGATATATTTAAAATAGTACTTAAGGCGGACTTATAACCGAAAGGCAAATTTTAGTATAATTTTTAATATTTAAGCTTAATTTCTATGCTTGCCTAATAGTCCTGCTCGAAGGACCATTTGTATTTTTTTTAAATTTCAATGCAGGTAATTACTTGGCCTTAATTTCACCTGATGTTAAGTGATGATAAGGCCGAAGGTGGAAGCGCACTCACCCGGGGTCCTCTGAGGGACTACTGAGGCGGTGGCTATCTTATTTCTAGCTGCCTAACACAACAATGCTAGAAACATTGATGTCATGGCAACATATTGAGATAAGATGGTGGTAGCTAGCCAGGCGGACAAACAAGATCTACTACCAACCAAACCGAGTACAAACATGTACCCCTCAATGGGAATCGAACCAGGGACCGCTGGGTCTAAACTGCCAGACCACAGAAGCGGTTAAATATGGTTGATAGTATGATTTAAAAGCTGCAATCATCGCTGTAGTTAGCTCTCGGATGGGTGACCACTAGAGCGCTGTTATAAATTGTGCTTGACGATTTCACTGAAAACGCCTTTTTAATTTTCAGCCAATTCGCAAAGTAATCCTAGAGCCAGAACGCGGAGTGCAACGCAAACGCAAACCCAAAAAGACTTAATTCGAACGTTAGTCGAATCGTTAATAAACGTTTTGACTTTGAACTATTCGGGATTGGTGCAAGCTGTAATAGTTGTTTTCATGAGCCCAAGAAATATTGTTGGCTTCTTCGGAACTATAATTAAAATATTTTTCGTTATTATACAAGGCATATTTGTCATACAAAGATTCTTTTTGAGGAGACTGGTCACTAGGGCTTTTTAACGTTACAAGTATTAGGTCAACGTATTATCTGTGACTCGGTCATTTCGTGAAGTGACTAGTCATTTGTATAAAGTCTTATTTTTCTAAGAACTGATAACGAAATAGTAGATTATTAACCAAGGGGACAAAGCAGTGTCTTCTGCCGCGGGTGACGATTTAAATCGCGAGCGTAACGAAGGAGGTTTACTCCCGAGCGTAGCGAGTTCGCTTGTGATTTAAGACGAGTCCTGAGTGTAGCGAGGGATTTAAGTTCACCCAAGACTAAGACACCTTTATCACCGAGGAAAATACTCTACTTTTCGTACCATTTGCGAAAAAATTAACACAATAATAATATGAGATAAGCCTTTATTAAATATAATGACAATAAAAAGTAAAAGTTAACATTCGAAACATTGGTCCAATTATTGATAGAGAGAGTTACATTTATGTTTGGTACATTTATTGTTGACGAGTTGATTTGAGTATTTATATACAAACTCAATGGTGTAAGCACAGATGTAGTTCAGTATAAATTTCGGTAAGTATTCCAAATTTAAATCACATTCTCCCCCTAGACAGTACAATTTTCTTTCCCTGTTTTTAACAGATTAAAAATGACTATTGTTATGTTCGCTTTTTGTGGCATAGAATGTCACTTTTTTGAGCAAGTGGTACGAAAAACTATTATTTAGCGTTTGTTAGATTTATGCCGTTTATTTCTTACATATTAATAATTAATTAGTCATGTTAAGCAAATGGAAAGTTAATACGCTCGTATTAAGCATGGGTTGACGTCAGTAAGTGACGGAGATATGGGGATTGAACCGCGATCTCTCGCATCCAACTAGCTAGCCAGGAGGGCAAACAAGCCGATTACAAATGTGTAATATCATCGGTTAAAACTTTTAAAAATCTATTTTATAGGTTAATAATGATACCAGTAACGGTATATATTCAAATTTGAATACATATATAGCGTTTATTGTTCCTTTTAAAAAAATATAATATTGGGTCTTTACCTATGAAATTGACGTTTTTCTTCTCGCTCATTAATAAGTGTATTAGTTCTAAAACTCAATACCGGTTGTTGTTATTGTTTTACACATTAAATTAAGACTATTGTTACGTAGGCTTCAGTGATAACAATTATTTTTAAATTTTGTGACTTTAAGGCCCAAAATTTAATTTAAACTGACTTCTTTTTTTGTTAGCGTTTTTTTATTGACCTTTTGTTTCATTGTAGCTATGCAGGGACTTGATTTTTTCTTTTTAAGGTCTGTTATATCGTGCTAGTGTAACAAACACACTGCCCTACAAATTTTATAGTGTTAACATAAATATATACTAAGAAAATTTTAAAAAACGTTAGTATGGAGAATGTGCTTTTTAAAAAGTCTTCGTACAAAATGTCAATTTCTTAAGTAAGGAGCTAATATTAATTGTGTTATGTTACTAAGGCGACAAATGAGCATACGGTCGGCCATTTCAGTTCTTAAGCAAAAGAAAGAAATAAAAAACGTTTATTAGTGAGTATTAACTACAAATGACTCGACCGCCCGATTCTCTAAACGCCACTACACATTTGCAGAATACACTAAACATGCACACTAGTTTAGGCCAAAAACGCCGTACTCGTACGACACGAGCCGGTTTACACGCGCTCTATACAAGGTGCAGACATGTACCTGGGCGCTTCTCTCGACCCCCACGGCCCGGTCAACCTGAGCGGAAGTGGCCTTTAGAGGGCGCCTCTCGCCTCATGTCAGAAAGGTGCAGCTTCAATTCCTGCTTGTGGAAATTTTTTCAACATTGTGTTTTTGTAATTTGTTCGCAACAAAAATTTCCCTTAAAATTATATAAACAAAACAAAAACATTTTATAAATAGCTTGCCTACTTCTTAACTGATCTTTAGTATTTGTAAAAATATTATGATCGGGTGTTAATGACGGTAGTTGTTGACATTGAATAGGCGCCTTTGGCTTTCAAAGTAAAAAGTAAATAGTGTTGAATAATTTCGGCGGGCTGGTTAGAACCACGATAGCTCAATTGGAAGAGCACCTGACCCGGTATGTCAGAAGGGTGCAGGTTCAAATCCTGCTCGTGGAAATTTTTTCAACATTGTGTTTTTGTAATATTGAGGAAATTTGACAAAGTTTGTGGTAGTCTTATGTGCTGGCGTCTGTACATTAAAATTAAGTACTCATACATATCAACGATATCTAAGACCTGGAGTTTCACTGGACTTTGCCATTAAGACTCTTAAGGGCGTTGCCAAACTTATGGCATCTATCTTTACAGAGGAAGGAGAGTGAAAGGATGGGGTTGCACAAAAAATCCCGATGGGTCGAAGTGTTACTGGGAGAGGGAAACCTCGACAGGCCCCACAAAGATAAGATAAGATAAGATTCACCGGACTTAGTTCTTTTCCTTCGAGGAGCACGATTGTAAACGCGTTCGCGGTCAACGTGTCCAAAAATTTGTCATCTCCGTGCTTCGGAAGGCACGTAAAGCCGTCGGTCCCGGCTGCATTAGCAGTCGATAACAACCACCGCCCGCACTGGGCCCGTGTGGTGGTTTACGGCCCGTTCTTCCTATCGTGTTTCCATTCATAGGGAAGGCTCGTGTCCTAGCACTGCCGTATGCTCGTTTCGGTCGCTTGTTTAAGGCGCTGACAACTGTGAAATGCGCTTCGCTGATGCAATAAAAAGTATACAGCATAAAACGCCAAGTAGTGATGACTTGAATTCAATGATAGAGGTCTTTGCCCAGCCGTGGGACAGTTATAGGCTATTGACTTTACTAAAGTAACACTTTACATTATAGACTACATTAGCAACAATGGTATTGTTTCCAAAATGTAGAATCATGAAATTTCCTAGATAGATATAAGTCAGTCTCTTCTTTTCTCATATACTTTAATTAAACTAAGTATTACAAAAACACAAATGTTGAAAAAAAATCCACGAGCAGGATTTGAACCTGCACCCTTCTGACATTCCGGGTCAGGTGCTCTTCCAATTGAGCTATCGTGTTTCGCAACAAAATTTACGTTAAAATTATATAAACAAAACGAAAACATTTTATAAACTAAGTATATTTCTTGATAATGCTTTTTATAAAAAAAGCTATTATTTTATTATTTTGTAAATAGGTTTTAAGTAAATAATTCCCTTTCTTGAATATAGTGGATCATGCACGTTTTGCATCCCCTTTGCTTGTATGCTGACAGAGCGCTATTTAACGGTTGTCAGCGCCTTAACGGTTCGAGATATTAAAAAAAATGGTGGTAACCAATAAATGAATATTATTTTCCTGTATGTTGCTAATGTATATTGTAAATAAATACCTGTTTGTGAATTGTAAATTGTATGATGACATAATTGAATATTATAATAAAATTAGTTTATTTGTTGAATATTTGTTTTTTTTTTTTATTTAATACGCCACCATTTTTTTTTACTCGAATATAATTATTTAACACGATATTCGCATTATAACTTAATGTAGTCGTTAGAGTAGCGGTTTCTCAGTGCCAGTGCTGCAGGGTTCGATTCCCAGCGGGCTATATATTATTATACTCAGTTTGGTTGTTGGTAGGGCTTCCTTGAAGTCCGCCTGGCTAGCTACCACCGTACTAACTGAATATGTCACCCTAATAATGTCAGTAATACTCGTATTGTTGTGTTTTGACAGTTACAGTTATGATATATTATTGTAGCGAGATAACTTGCTTTCAATGGTGGAAGCCATAGCCCCGTGCAGTGCATTAGGACTATTACTTTATATCTTTGGGACAGAATATTACTTGCTATCTGCAGGACAGTATATATAATATATGGGCTGTTTATCGCAAGTAAGTCGGTAATAATCTATATACTGTCCCACAGATAGAAAGAGAGTAATACTTATATTTATTAATTTATTTATTTATTTCTATAGGTACACAAACAGATTACAATCAATGCATGAGTACAGTAACATATTTGGTTAACCTTACTAGCTAGACGGTAATCCAAAAGGAGTGTACACACCATGACATTTTGGGTATAATTTGAAACGCAACAATGCTGGTCCTAAATGAAGTTATAGTTAAAACAATAATAATACAAAAAAGATTAAACAATGTAAGGACATTAACACTTACAATAGGAAACGGAGTAAGGTGGGCGTCTATCTAACTGACTGACTCCGCTCCATCGGACAGACGGAGGAGGAGGTTGAGAAACATTTGGCCATCATTACATCAGTGACCATTTTTTTAAATTGAGGAAACCTACTAAAAACGTCCACATCCCTTGCTTGCCATATTTATATGTGACAGTATAGGCTTATCTGTGGGACAACAATATAATAGACTATTACTCATTTTCTTTCTGAAACAGTATATTATATCGGCTACTACTGGCTTTATTAGCAGGACAGTATATAGGCTAGCTTTCTATCTTTAGGGCAATGTACTCATAGTCATAGTCATAACTATTTATTGTATCACGTATGTATGGTAGTATGTATAACCTTTAACATACTACCTACCTATCTGTGGGACAGTATATAGGCTATAACCTACTATCTGTCTGTGGGACAGTATATAGGCTACAACCTACTATCTGTCTGTGGGACAGTATATAGGCTACAACCTACTATCAATCTGAGGGACAGTATATAAGCTATAACCTATATA
Source organism: Eudonia truncicolella (assembly GCA_949315975.1). NCBI lineage: Eukaryota > Metazoa > Arthropoda > Insecta > Lepidoptera > Crambidae > Eudonia > Eudonia truncicolella. Next base: position 7,688,754 of record OX438854.1, read on the forward strand.
TCTGTGGGACAGTATATAGGCTACAACCTACTATCTGTCTGTGGGACAGTATATAGACTACAACCTTTTATCTGTCTGGGACAGTGTATGTATCTGTAGCATTCAGTATAATATACTAAAATTATATTGCACAACCTTCGATCAATAATGTACCAAGTACCTGAATGACCGAGCTTTGCTCGTTATTTTTTTTTTTTTTTTTTTTTTCTAAAAATGAAACTTATCTAGATCGATTTATCGCCCCCGAAACCCCCAGCATAATAAATTATATGTAAATCGTTGGAGCCGTTTCCGAGATTCAGATTAAATACCTATATATATGCAAGAATGGCTCGTTTAAAGGTATTAGTTAAAGATAAAAGGATCCGAAACAAAAATGCATCGTGATAGTGGCCCTGTTTGCTTGCTGTTTGATTTAAATTTCTAATAACAAAATCTGAATGAACACTGGACAGCATCAATAACTTTAGCTTACTGTGAACCTTAAATCTTAAGTATAAAGACTAAATTAAGGTTGCAAGATATTAACCACTTCAACCAATTCAAAGCTGTCAAATTTCTTCAATACATTTTCAACCATGTGCCTAAGGTATAAAGTTCAAAGTCTATTGAGGAAAATTTACAGTTTGTGGTAGTCGATTCGTGTGAAGTGCAGGCGATTCGTGTGTACAATCAGTATCAAAAAATCGGAGCGTTCAACTCTACTAGTTCAAATATCTAAATATTAGACAAAAATCAACTTTGTTACATAGGACGTTAAGGTAAGTATACACTTTCATTTGTTCTCGGACGTCAATTAAAAGTACTTACCTGAAAATATCCGAAAGTCGTGTTCACTTAAACTATAGCCAAATTCGATAAAGAATGCTTACCAACAAAGTGTTGCCAAGCAACCAGTGACAGGCATGTATTGACAACATTTTCTAGTTGGTCAACAGGAAAGATTTAGAATAGAATAGAATAGAAAAACATTTATTCAGTATCACAAAACAACATTCAAACTCTTAAAATTAAAAGATTTATTTGTATTAAATATTGTATGAAAAAATTAAAAAGCATAAACCATAGTAACAATCACAGCTTAGTTTTCAACCTATTGAGTGAATAATAAATAAATAATAAAATATTGAAATAATTAAAAAACTTCACTTGAAGACACAATAATTTATTTATTACATAAATTAATTAATTTTCTTTAACGTCAATTCAATTTGTTCATGAATAATTGTTTTGCATTGCAAAGGCACTGTTTACGCTGCAGATTTCAGAGGTAACTAGATAAGATAATCGACCCCATATGGATAGGTACTAATGTCATTTTCATTTGGAATGCTAGATTATAATCATGATAGGATAATCGGATGCATATTTGCCTAAAGTTGAGGTGTTGTCATAACATGGAAAGCACTTTCGTATCGAAAAAATCCCAGGATTCCGGGATCGACAAATTTAGTTTTTTATTATAGAATCAAATCGGGTGTAGCTATATTTACTTATTTTAAGGTGCTAATATGGAGTGCACTTTTGTATCAAAAGAATTTGGGGGTTTTGGATTCGATAAATTCAATGTTTTTATAACAGAAATAACGATTGCCTCATATTTTTTCTTCAATTTTCAAAAGATTTTTATCAAACTAATAATAACACGAATTACAAAGAAAAACTAATTAAATCTCTAAAAACTAATAACTTACTCACATTATCGCATGTGACGAATAAGTTGAAAGTTTAGGATACAAATTATCTGTGTAATTTCACTGCCTCCTACAACGGTGGCGGGTGTTAAACAACTTAACTAATTTCAGTGGTTGTCCGCTGTCAATAAGGCTATCTCTTGTTTTTCTGTTTGTGGTATAGCCATTGGCACTATAAAAAGAAATAGACGGCTCATGCAAAACGTTGTTAGATGTCCACAGCACGGCTTGTACAGATCAACACAAACTTACAGAACAAGCGCGCGTAACTCTATCTTTTTCTTGTTTGTTGTTGTTGAGAAAAAAATACTTGAGTCAAGTTTATGAAGACAAACTAAAAAGAATTCGTAGTGACGTACAAAACAATAAACTGTGGGTATCACTAGACGAAACCACTGATTTTCTGGGCCGATATGTGGTACATTTTTAAGTAAAACCATTAAGGGAAAACATCTGGGCTAATTTACATACTATGTTGAAAAACGTTAGATGTGGTTAACGGTCATTCTGTGTCTGAATTTGTAATTCAATGTTTAAAAGACTTATGGGGAGATGGATTTGACAGTAAAGTGCAGGATGTCTCAATGTTATGTACCGATAGCGTAGCGTGTATGTTACTGGCTGGAACAATACTAAAAAATACATTTCCCAATTTGAAACATTTTACGTGTTTAGCGCACGCCCTACACAGATTAGCCGAGACAATACGTTTAAGCTACGATGATGTAGACACTTTAATTAAAAATGTAAAGAAAATATTTTAAAATCTCCAAACAGAGTACGAATTTTTAAGGAGTTATAACCAAATTTACACTTACCTCGACACTCGACCTCGACTTACACTTATTTCGAATACATATAGAATTTTACAAATCGATCCACAAATGACGGAGAAATCGCCGGACATACATAAAAAAAAATACATCCAATCGGATATATTACCTCCTTTTTTTTGAAGTCGGTAAAAAAAATGCCACATGCTAAAGACGTTATTTGTCACCATAATATCGACTAGATTCGCATTCACTAATTTTCCAGAATCTCGGGATTCATATTTTAAAAAAATTATTTTGTAAGAAGCCGCTTCCATAATATTGTAGCCAAAATGGACTTTAGGTGAATATGCATCCGAATATCTGATCTCTAATTATAATAACGGAATTGTTTAGATTACCTCAATTTTAGTAATAACATTTGTTTAATAGGGTTAAGTGAAAATTGATAACTTTTTTTGTTAACCCGCACCCCATAACATGCCGGGTTAGGTGCACTACCAGCTATGCTGTTGTCTCCAACTCGCAGATGACCATAATCAAAAAAAGTTTGCGTCAAAAAATTTTTTCTTTTTTTTTTCACTGTCTTTACCCACCGCAGCTTTCCCCGGTGGCGGCCCGCCCGCCTACACCCGCCGCCGTCGCGCAGAGCCCGAGCAGCGAGACTCCCACGCAGGCCTGGTGCAGTTGCTACCAGTACTGGTTCTGGTACTGCTGTCCATGATGTCGGGGTTCTTCATCAGCGAGCCGGTGTTTAGCCTCGCGCCTAGCTCCAAGTACCCGGTGCCCAGGGAGACGGTCAACCTCAAGGTGGGTGGATACCATATACAGGCTGTTTAAAAATTACATAATAATCCCGAATTTGGCAGACAGGGTACTTACTGTTCGTAAAACCCTGAAAAATTATGAGCATAACTGAAAAGCACCACATGGCTAAGATATTGAGGTTCTTTTGGCATAGCTATGTTTCGGGAATATAAACCTGTTACCTAACACCCTGTAGAGCTGTTACACTAAACTTTAACTTAAGAAACTCTAACTCCCACAGTAGCACTTTAACACATCGGAATCTTTTGTGCAACTCCATCTCACTCTTCATCCCGCTCTTCTTCCTCTGTAAAGATAGATGCCATCTCCCACTGTTGTGGTCGGCCTATCCGAAACCGGAGGACTTCAGGCTCTTCGCTCTTAAGGACGTTGCCAAACTTATGGTGCCTTACAAATAAACAAAGAATAAGGTCCGAATAGTTATTCCGTGTTTTGTCTCTTTTACTCTAATTTAAAATGACATTTGCATGACAGGAACAAAACCCGGCATAACTTATTCGGAGCTCACAATGACATGTGAGTGGCGACGACAATTAAATTTCTATTGTGTCTGGTTTTGAGGCAGTCAACGTGTTGGCCACTGCGCCATTGAGCTCCTCGATTTTGTGTTTTTGTAAACTATAAGTGTTGTCGATCAATGCCGTCGTTGGAGTACAGGGCACGCAATAGCTTGTCGACTATAGCCGACTGTGGCGGTCAAAAGCAAGTAAATTCTTCATGATGTGTTTCCAGGTCCCGTATTACGTGAAAGAGAACTTCCATACAGACTATCAGGGCTCACTGCGCAGGCTTGAGATGTCAATAGAGGAGGAATATATAGGTAACGTAATACATACAAATTAAGAGTATATATATAGGTTATTTATTAATACTAGTGGTCGCCCAGTGGTCGAAATTCGACCGTAATTTTATTAAGGCTGCACGGATTGTATCTTAAGCAATGAAAATTTAAAAAAATATAGAATGTGAGTTTGGATTGGCATTGACAGTTTTCAGAAAAGAGTATAATATGCGTGTGTGTCAAATACATGGTAGTGTGTGTGTAATGTTTGTTTTATCGATTGAAAGTATTGTTTATGCATAATTTAAAAAACAATATTAACATTTTTCAATCCTTCTCTATATAAACTATAAGTGTGCGAAATTTCATACTCCTCCGTCCGCGCAATTTTCGTAAAAAGGGGTACAAAGTATTTGCTTCACGTATTAATATATAGATCAAATGAGTCAACCATAACATCACGGGTAAGCTATTGGCCTTCATCTCACCTGATGTTAAGTGATGATAAGGCCGAAGGTGGAAGCGCACTTCACCCGGGATCCTCAACTAGTGAGGCACTGGCTATCTTATCTCTAGCTGCCGGAACACAACAATGCACAAACATTGATGTTATGGCGACATATTATTCTATTTAGATAAGACATGGTGGTAGCTAGCAAGGCGGACAAACAAGCCCTACCACCAACCAAACCGCGTACACAAACATTACCCCCGCTGGGAGTCGAACCCGGGACAGGACCTCTGGGTCTAAACCACTAGATCAATGTACAACTTTGTTTAACAGTACTGTTGTTTTTTTATGGTCTAAAGTAGGATTTTGTAGTTAATCGCACTGGAGACGCGTAGAACGCTAGATATAACTATTCCAGCAGATACTTAAAAATACGTTACATTTGATTCAAAAGTAGCCCAATTCTACGGTACTCTTTCTTTAAATACCACTCTGTCCCACCAGTGGGTTTGCGCCACGCTTGCCAGCGCGAGCGCAATTACCGCGACAGCATGGCGTGGAAGGCGCGCAATTTCGGCGACTCACGACAGTACGCCGACGCGCAGAAGCTGCGCACACCCAGCTGCGACAAGCTGCAGTCCTTCCACCGGTAGATGGCGTTAAACAAGTTCCACTACTACCCGATAGATGGCGTGCAACAACTATACTTTTGGTTACACCAACATCGAGATAAGCAAACGAACCATAATAAGATGGCGTTGTACAACTTTCTTTACAAATAGCATCAAACTACGCTATTATTGTAATATAAATAAATACTACTTTTTTTTAATGTAACTTGTCCCATTGCAGCCCCTTTATCGGTAGGTGGCGTTGTAAAACAGCTGTAGTTTAATTATCGACCAATAGATGGCGCGGAACGACTATGCTTTGTAAACTGCGTTTCAGTTCTAATTTCTAACCGATACAAGTTTTTTTGTAAATTAATGAAATTAACCTGTTTTGTGTATTAACAGAACCATTGCAGTCCTTTTACCATTAGGTAGCTAAACAACAATATTGAAGCAATTAGAAATAATGAAACAGTCATGCGCTGTTGAATGACCAAACAAATTTAGTTTCATCCCCATTATTACGTATTATCAAGGGTACGTCACAAATGTCAAACGATGGCGGTTTATAAGGGGCCGGGGGCTACGTAGCCGTAACACCCGATCCGATCCGAACCCTTCGGAGAATCTAGTAGGGCACGGGGACGCGCACTAGTGCGCGATGCCGTTCCGTCTAGAAAACCTCCGAAGGTGATTCGTTTCACACGGCTTGAGGGACCCTTTACGTTCCTTGCCGCCCCCTAACAAGCCCGTTGAAGCTTTCAGCTTCCGTAGAGCTTGCCGTAGAGGCAATCAGCAATCTCTCAAAAAAAAAAAAAGTTGCCGTAACAGTCGGTGCGCAGCTCTCGACCAGTCAACAGCGCCTGAGGATGCCGCGTGGAGGGGCGAAACACGTGTCGAGTATCGGTGTCGGTGAGCACGTTCGCTTGCACCCGTTGTTTCTCCAGCGTGTGCATAGTTTTTGCGGGCGAGTTAGCGGAATTAACACTACATATTTTATAAATTACATTTTTTTGTATACTATGGATTTCCGCAAAATAACGCCCGATTCCATTAATTAGCTAAACAACGCTGCAATTAGATTTTGATTTGGTAAATAGCGTTGTATGAAGAACACTACTTGTTTAAAAATGTAACGGCGACAATAGACAACTATGCACTTTGACTACCGGCCGACAGATGACGCGCAGCAACTATTCATTTGTAAATGCCGCTAAAGTACCATTTTTAATTGATAGATGGCGCGCAACATTCTACTTTAATATAACTTTTTAAACTATCATGAACAATTATATTAGGTCCATTATTATTAACTGGATTATCACCATGTTTCTTGTTGTGTTTGAGTATCCGATAGTTCGGCACAGTTGCGTGCGCCATGATCGCGGATGTACTGAAGCTATTGCGGGTGGATGGTTATGAGCAGACAAAACGATCTGCCCTCTTCCTTAGTCGTTTTTTGCGCTCGATACTCGTACCACTGTCTCCTAAGTCACTATTCACTCGATTTGTAATAACTTGTAACAACAACAGTAATAAACAACTCTGCAGTTTGATTTTGAACAACCAAAACTCATTAAGCTCTAGTACTATCTACCACACGACAAATGTAATGAACCTACCGTTATTTGAATGTTATTAAACGAATGCAGTTATTTTGTTAATAACTAACTTTCATACGATAGCGCAACAGCTCCACTTTCTCCAACAACCGATAGACGGCGATGTGTGTACTAACAAAAACTTCCTTAATTGTAAATGTTACACCAAGGCGCTAAGAAACTGCTTAGTTCCACTGCCACGCGATAGATGGCGTTGTATGATACTAATTTCTTTGAGGTTATGTGTAAAAAGTTTTGTTATTACCATTTGAAATGGCAAATATGTTTGTTACCAGCTTACTTACATTGTGTTAAAAAAAATTCAAAGGCAAAATAGACCTACCTAAATACTGTATATGTATGTATATATGGCAAGACTGTAATAAATAATTTTATTCTATTCTACAGGTTGTTTGGTAATACTTGTATAATCATGAATATGGCATATATTACCGTGAATAGAGCCCCGGAAAATTACGAACATACCATATTGAGGTTGTTTGTTACTATGTACAATTGTTAAGTGACAACCTTAGGTCCAGCTGATAAATTTTCTAGGTCGTCAACCTCATGGTTCAAAACGCAGATGTCAAAACATGAGAGGGTTAAACAAAAAATATTTAATAAAATAAATTAAGATTAATTTACAAAAACACAAATATTGAAAAAAATGCCACGAGCAGGATTTGTACCTGCACCCTTCTGACATACCGGCTATAATTTCGGCGGGCTGTTTAGAACCACGATAGCTCAATTGGAAGAGCACCTGACCCGGTATGTCAGAAGGGTGCAAGTTCAAATCCTGCTCGTGGAAATTTTTTCAACATTTGTGTTTTTGTAATTTGTTTCGCAACAAAATTTGCGTTAAAATTATATAAACAAAACAAAAACATTTTTAGATTAATTTGTAAAGAAAAGTAAATCATACATTAATATGATTTTATATGTAACCACGGTGTTCTATAAACTTGGGTTGCATGACTATGTTTCGGGATTATTCGGGGTTACACATATTACCAAAAACCCTGTTTTCTATTCGAAATCGACAATTGGCGTATGTGAGTCAATCGGGGTATAAACTCACCGTACTCCCCCAACGCGGGTCGGGTTTGAACGACTGCCGTTTTACGACGACAACCGGGACCAACTTAGCGTACCTTCGGAAGCACGGAGGAGCTTCATCGATCACCCATCCGGTGCCCAGCATTGAGAAAGTCTCTTAACAACCACGATTGTGTCGAACTCTGTCTAGGCTACTATTGTAATGTCCGGTCGCCGTATAGAGAGCGAATATATTGTCGTCGCGTACAATGCAATGATCGCCCTCGTCAGACAGTCGAAATGCTTACGGCAAATGACAGTAGGCGCAAAGGTCAATATACGAAATTCTCTCTGCTCGGTGAACTGGACTTTACTAATCTGTGTCTGTGTCTGTCCCTAGATTAATTGTAAAGCGTTAAGTTGGGTAAATTCGTGGAAATAGAGAGATAGATTAAGCATCAAGTAGCCTAATGAAATTGACAACTCTCTAGAAAAAGACGAAGGTACTGTGCGAATAGTAGTTGTCTCTTTCTAGCATTCCGATTGATAGTAACTGGTTTTTAGGAACGAGCGAAAGCGTATTTATTACTTCACGACTGTATATAGAACGCTAAGTCTATCTCTTTCATGTCTATGTATAAACAGGAGTGGAAAATGTAGAAAATATATAAGTTATTGCTGAACAAATATATGGAAAAGTGTTAATTATTACAAGTATATATTTGAATATATCATCGTCATATTGATGAAAGCGACATAAGTGTTCAGAAATGTGTTGTTTGTTACAAAGTAAAATTGAATAGAATAGACTAGAAAAGATTTATTAGAGGCAAAGTGACAAGTCCAGCTGATATATTGTTCTAGGTCGTCAACCTCATGGTCATGGTCCAAAAAAAGTCAAAACATATCGGGGAAAACAAAATTTTTCTTTTTGAGTTTTTATTTCTGGAAAGGTTTTTTTTGCGTGATATAATTTTGCGTATTAATACTATGTTCTAATACTTAGTCGCATTGCCACTTTTCGGGATCATACACACTATGTAATTGAATATCACTGTCAATAGTTTTGAGTTTGATTAATATATTTTTGGTAACTCATTTAACCACAACTTGGTAACACCTCGGTGGCCGAGTCCGGGTTCAATTCCCTGCCGGGCAAGTGTGTTTCGGATTAATCGATGCATACCCCGGGTTTGTGATCACCGACCCGCATTTGGCAAACGTGGTAAACCCATCAATTGTAGTAATGACTTGATTTCAATGATGAAGCCTATGCCCAGCAGTGGGACAGTTATAAGCTATTTACTTTCACTTTGGTGTTGAGACAGATTTGAGCATTTTTGGATTCTTTAATCAATATGACGCAGATATACCAATAGTATAAATTGTTTAAAGCCATTGTATTCGGTTGACTATTGGTAAATTTTGTTAATTTTGATTTTTTTTTTTGTTAAAATATTCACGATCTCTATGTTAACTTGAGTTTGCCAAAAATTAAAAAAACATTTTTTTTTTTGTAATATTATATAATTTTTTTGACAATGTGCAATCTTGTTAAAATTAATATTTTAACTTATTATAGTATACGCTATGTAATTAAGCTGTAAGGGATCGGTTAGAGGTTTGTCTTAAAATGTCCAAAATATTTAAATAAAACAACTTTTAGGGATCTACTTTCGTATATTTTACGCAGAGGGAGTCTCCTTGAGACCACGGACCCTGCAAAGGGTTCGAAACGTCAGGATAAAATACAATCTAAATCAATATGTGAAATAAACGTAAGTAGATTCGTAAAAGATGTTCAATTGAAATGTTCAGTGTTCACGTAAACTTAAGAAAACAATATGCGCAAAATATTTATTTAAAAAAAATCCAATATAGAAACTTACAGAATGTAAAAAAATTGCATTGAATACAGACGCCTGAACATCAGCCTATCCAAAACTGTCTAATTTCTTCAATACATTTTCAACTATACGACTTAGTAATAAAAATCAAAGTCTATTGAGGAAATTTGATAGTTTGTGGTAGGTTGATATGCGTGTGTACACAAAATGTTTAGAATCCCAGAAAACGACGATTTTGACAGTGACTATGCACTTTTGACATTTACATTTAACTTCTTTCTTGTCTAGGGTACGCAACATTTTTTTTTGCATAGTTTTTTTTAGTAGAAAACATTTTTATTAATTGACATATTATTTAAAAACTGTTCTGATTTTTTTGTGTCATCCAAATTATCTCAAAACTAGCTCTTTCTAGGTTTTGTTACATAGTGTAATAGGTATGTCGATTGGATGACTTTATATACCGGGCGCCGCAAAGGCAAAAGGAGCCAACAACTTTTTAAAAAAAAATTTTCCTTTTTTATTCTGCTCAATAAATTCCCCTGATTGTATTTATGTATGCATTTTTTTATGTCGTCAAAATATGTAAATAACAACGATTTTACGTACACACACGTTCTTTGTATTAATTTTAATATTTTACAATTTTTTTTTGTTTAATTATAAAACTGTATCACTAGATATTTAATTTAGTTAGAATATTTCTGGTCTTATAGGTATTGTTGAATAACGGAATGAAGAATATATAGCATAAGAATTTGAAAATAGTGCAGTTGAAATTGTTAGAAAGAACTTTGCAGTGGCACGATGGCACCGGTGCTCGACATGAACCATTCATCGACACATTATTCCTTTAATAATTGAAAGTAAGTAAGCAACTGATTTTAGTCTTTAGCAGCAACTGAATACAGATCAACTACCTCCGAGCTATCGTCCAGTAAAATTGCAACGAAATTCTATGTTATTTTTTGGCGACGAAAAGAAAGTGTCGTTGGCTGGTCTCTGTGTCGAAAAATGGTTCCATTACCTTGTATAAAAAAATAGTTTTTTTGCATTCAGATTTTTTTTATTTTGCTCCATTTAATCTGCGCTGACTGTACCTGTTTGTGGGGTTTGTTAATTTAGATTAATGGTTTGTAATAGGTCCTCAAAGTTAACTGTAAACGAAGACGTATGAATCGAAAACTCGCAGTAGTAATTTCAAAGACTGTAATAAATAAATTAATATTACAAACTTATATGTCGAGTGAGAATTAAAAACGCGTATCGCAACTTATGTTCTAATATTGTCATCATCATCACCTCATTTTATGTCCCACTGCTGGGCACGAGCCTTCCCTATGGATGGACAGGGAGAACGGGCCATAAACCACCACGCGGGCCCAGTGCGGTGCGGTGGTTGTTAACTGACTGCTAATGCAGCCGGGATAATAAAGCCGTCGGGGCTTTACGTGCCTTCTCGAAGCGCGGAGGAGCTCGAGATGATACATAGTTGGTCACCCATCCGATGACAGACTTCTGCAAAAGTCGCTTAACATTAGCAATCGCAGACCTGGCGCGTTAACCACTGCGCCATCTGGCTCCTCTAATATTGTATTAATTGCTAAATTTATTTATTACATAGTTTATTACAGTTTAGGTAATAGACGACAGTTTTGACACCTTTGGAATTGGGATGATTTGGTAACCTCAAATTATCCTAAAAAAAGTAAATAACGTTGTGGCACCGTTGTTCGAAACAGGAGCAAGTGATCGCCACTTGCTTTCCGTAAAAAATAACATAGAATATCATTGCAATTTTACTGGATAAGTCTGCTGTGAATACAGACAATGGAATTTTTATTGCTTGTAGGACGGATTTGGCACTGAACAGACGAAAGGTTAATGATTGAAGAAAGTGTGTTGATAACTAGATCCTGTCGAACACCGGTGCCAATACACTACTAAGACTTAAAATCCACGGTGTATATAAAAGAATATGGACATTATATATATAATATATATAATATATATATATATATATATATATATACCTATATATATATACTCGCAACTGTACTATGGCGTCAGGAACGGTATTGGCATGTTGATATTGAATGAAACACTATAGCTAGATAATTATCACTGTTTATTGTCCACTGGATCTTGTAATACACTATTTATAGTATGTATAAGATTTATTTATTGAAAAATAAAATGTGTTACATAAATAAAATAATTACATTTAAAAAAAAAGTTTTCATTTGGTTTGATTGTTTCTTTTAACCTTTTTCTTTATTTAGTTGGGGTAATAAATAGCTATGCATAACTCTCAGTGGCAGAGCGCTCGGCCCGACACCCGAAAGTCCCGGGTTCAATTCCCAGGTCGGGCAAAATGTATTTCGAATTTTTTCGATGCATAACCCGGGTTGTGATCACCAACCCGCATTTAGCAAGCTTGACTTGATTTCAATGATGGAGGCCAATAATTCTCAGTACTGGGCTAAAAGGGAGGTGGCTTAGATTATCGTAACCATTAGTATGTGGTAGCTATCTGGGTGCCTACTGTGAGATTCATGTGACGTTCGATCACGTTAACGAAAACGAAAATTGGTATGGCATTGAAATAGCGCTTCCTAGCGACATTAGAGAAGAGTTAAAATTTTGAGGAACGATTCAATTCAATACAATCGAAATGTCCGAGTCAAATTGCAAAGTACGTGGAGAAATTCAAAGTTGTCATAGAGAAAGATTAGACAGAGATGCAGAAGAAATCGGACTGGCAGAGTTGACATAAATGTATGGGGGATTGCAGCAAATTTCAGAAATCTCTCGATTCAGTCGACGAAGACTGATGTCGAACATGAAGGGAACCTTTCGGCCCATAAGGTTCTATATGTCACCGGAGTATCAAAATGTCCAGTTGCACAAATGACCGGAGTATCAAAATGTCCAGTTGTACAAAATGACCGGAGTGTCAAAATGTCCAGTTGCACAAATGACCGGAGTATCAAAATGTCCAGTTGTACAAAATGACCGGAGTGTCAAAATGTCCAGTTGCACAAATGACTGGAGTATCAAAATGTCCAGTTGTACAAAATGACCGGAGTGTCAAAATGTCCAATTCTGGAAATGGAAAAGTTAAAAAAATATTTCAATCGCCAGTGGTATTCTATGTCAACAGGAATAGTTTCTAGTGCTTATGACGTACATCGCACAACTCAGCACTAGTTTGGAAGGGCGGCATAGAAGGGTAAATTTTAGAATTCCAAAGACGCCAAACACATTCCTTCTTATAAAATGCTTACTAAAGGAATCTATGTTATAATTATAAAACAATGATTACATTTATTTTGACAAAAAATTCAGAAAGTATTTATATGAGCTTGAAAACGGAGAATTATCGAAATCCTCCAAGAAGGGGTTGAGGGGGGTTTCGAGGAAAATACTAAATGCTGAACCTGACTTCAAAGAAACCTGTCTCCCACAGGGAGTGCGAACTCAATCTTTCCTTTTTGTCCGATCATAAAGAGAGGTGCAGATCAGGGACATCATTGACCAGACTAAAGGAATATATATATATATATATCCCGGGTCACGTGTTAATAGACGATCAAAATCTAGTTCATTGTTTTTTGTTTTTTTTGTGATTGCCTCAGACGGCATTTTCAGCTTCACCGGGCTTGTTTGGGGGCGGCGAGGAACGTAAAGGGTCCCTCAAGCCGTGTGAAACGAATCACCTTCGGAGGTTATCTAGAGGGAGCGGCATCGCGCACTAGCGCGCGTCCCCGTGCCCTACTAGATTCTCCGAAGGGTTCGGATATTCCCGAAGCGGTCCAAATGTCCCCCAGGGGTCCACGGTAGACTCGAGGGGTCTACGTTGGCGTGACAAAAAAATGGGGGTTCGCAATTCGTAAGTCCTTATCGGAAATTTATATCGTTACTCGTTTCGATACTGAAGAACTAAAATATTGGCTTGACTTCACCTATCAATGTAGGCAGATAATATGTTAAGAAGTCCAGCGACTGTTACTTGTAAAAACTTGCATATTCCATATTCAGTGCAACAACGGGTCGAGATTTATTATTAACTATTTTGTGATCGTCATTGTAGAAGTTACGTTACGTTATTAATGTATATTTTTTTTTTATATTACATTATATAGTTGAATAGTTATACCACACAAGAAAATATACTACTTTGCTTTTTTCTTTTTACCACTCTATGGGGAGTTTTTTAAATAAAATAAGTGAGAATGGATTGGTTTATTGTGCTGAGTAGATGACAAAAAAATGAAAGTTGGCTGGAATCACTCTTTTTGATTGGCCAAATTTACTTTTTTGACATCCACTCCAATCAATTAATTAATTTACCAATCCCTTTTTTTTTCGAAAACTGTTAATTCGTGGTTGGTACTCGGCCGCAATGCAAATCTCCGTAGTTAGACCTATCTTCACATTTTTTGTCGAGTTATGGGAATATGGTACAAATGTAGCGGCTGGGGGTCCACAACCAGCTAAATTTTGAAAGTGGTCTATGAGAAAAAAAAGACTGGGAACCACTGATCTAGTTAAACACCTCAGAATAAAGGTGACAAACCCTCATCTATCTCCGCAATCAGTTTCTGACGAGTCTGAGGCGACAGCTGAGTCTGTGGGTTTAGAATGTCCATGCGGACCGAATTCAATGCTAACAGAGCACTTGTAACCATACAGTGTAAAATAAAAGGACTGCCGAATAAAAGAATAACTCTAGCAACAAAGGGCTTGTTGCATCACGGATTTCACAAGCGGCGCCCTCTGTCGCCAGGGAGGCACACTAATAACCAAATAGTATGCTATAAGCAACATATCATAAATAGCATAGATCGAAATAGCAATATCTTGTAGGTTAGTACATTCTGTCTACTATAGAGGCGCTGAGCCACAACTTATAAACCAATGTAAGACCAAATAAATCCTCTTTCTGCACCGACAACGAAGCCTATTATTTCTCCGCTCCCACGACGCAACAGGGCTTCTCGGAAAAACAGATTTTACCAGTCATCAGAACCAACCCGGATGCTATGTCAGAATTGATCAAGAGAACACTGAAATAGTTGGGTGAATGGAAAATTTTCATCCAAGAAATACAACTCTAATAATAGAAATATTAAAATTTAAAAATTGCACAACATATTAATGTTAATAGGAGGCTGGTCTGCTCTTGCATACTTATCTTATTTTTAATATTATTTACTGTAGTTTGACTTGGTTTTTCTTAACCAATTTTTTTTTCTTTTTTGAGTACTGTAGTGGTACTGTATGACATTGTGGAAATTGAAACTTTTACCTGATGTAAATTTGTTAACTTAGTTTTTTTTTTTTTATTTTTATTTTGTGATATTTTTGTTTTTTATTTACATGTTGTGGTTGTCTTCTATAATTTTGTGTTTATTTGTAATGGAAAATGTCCTGCCATGATAGGGCATTTTCCAATATTTTTGACGCTGTAAGGGAGAAAAGAGCTGGACACTTGCTGAGTTTCTTGCCGGTTCTTCTCAGTACAAGATCTCCCGCCCAGAGTAGACTTACGAACCGATGGCATAGTGACATTCACAAGAGCTACTTGTAGCCTAAACTGAATAAATGATTTTGAATTTTGAATTTTTGAATTTTGAATAATTAAGTGTTAGTAACTCTGCATACAAGGTCTAGATCGGATACACTTTGGATCTTTTCAGTTTTGCCACACCTTTCCGTTACACGTTGTATACAATACTGAGAAACCTATTTTCCCTCCCCACCCCTCTCTCTCCTTCTTTTCTCCTCTAAACGACAATTGGTATGAACTATACTCTCTCGATTTGATATCCGTCCTTGGCCCCATCCTAGAATCCACCAAAAACTCCCATACTTGCTCTAAATCTCAAGTGTTGCCAGGAGCGCCATAAAGAATCTCCAGTTCTATCTTCAGTCTGACAATACACAGTATTTTCCCTAGTCAAACACAATCGCTATCAACAACCACCAGGCAAATATCTATATTTTTAAACGATGATGACGACAATGTCGCGCTGCGTTGCGACGTCGCGCGAAGCTGTTGGAAGCGGGAGTGGAGACAATATAGAAAGGCGAATGCTGTGTAAGGCCATGTTCAGATGGCAAAATTTTTAAGCGCGTTTTCAAATTTAAAATCGCACGCCTAGACGTCCTGGTATTTACATACCTACAACCGATCGCATGAGCGCGCGTCAACGTGCGTCAGCGAGCGAGCTAAGTGTATGCTGACTCGAGACGCAGGTGACGCAGCACAACACAGTGCAGATTTTGCGGATGGGATGGGATGGGATTGACATAAGCCGCGCTAAATCACGTGGTCAATCTTATGTCAATCCCATACATTTTATTATTTTCGAACTTCGCTATCGTTTTCTTAATGTTACTTTGGCTACCGCCCCCGGGCAGTTGAACGCATGTTGCGACACAGCACGCGGACACATGTCAGTCTTGATAATGTGAGTTGTTGCTAGTTTACAGTCCCCGTCATGACTTACGCTAGCGTAGTTTTCGCGCACGCTGCGCCCTCCTATTTGTATCGATTACAAACCCTCCAAAACCGCTTCATGCGTGGTGCCACGGGTTGCCCGTGGTACTATCGCAACGTAGATCTCCACCGCGATCTTGATCTTCCCACTATCAAAGACTTTATCAAGGACGTTTCCATACGTTACTTTGATAACGCCCCCCACCACCCTAACCCGCTTGTTGTGGCGGCCGCCAACTATAATGTTGGAAGCCTTCCACCAACAAAACGGTTCATGTCTAGGCGTCCTAAGCACGTCCTAGATGACCCCGACGATCCCATAACGGTTGCGAACGCCCCCCCGCCCGATCCTCTAAATGACAGCACACATTTACAGAATACACTAAACATGCACACCAGTTTAGGCCCAAGACACCGTACTCGTAGAACAAGGGTACGAGGAACCGGTTCACACTCGCTCTACACCAGGTACAGAGATGTACCTGGGCGCTTCTCTCCTCCTCCACGGCCCGGTCAACCCGAGCCGAGGTCCGTGCCTTTAGAGGCGCCCTCGGGTTGCTCCGCTCCCAAAAAGCCCGGTGAAGCTGAAAATGCCGCAGCGGCAATCAGCAATCTCTCTCCAAAAAAAAAAATAGTTTACAGTTTTCCAAGCATAGAAAAACTCAAGTGATTATCTGAAAAAACGTTGTACTAATGGATAATTTGTACTTTCGAGAGAGTTCTGTTAATTGTTCTATCATTATTACCAAAATAATAATGAAATGGTAAAAAAAAAAACATGTGTCGACACGCACGCGTCGTCGCGCAGAAATCTGTGCCGACTGCCGGCGCTACAACGAGCCTCAGCTCTGCGCCGCACGTGCCTGCGCCAGCGCAGCTCTCGGCACGACCATGCTTTACAAAATCTGCTCTGCTCTACTCTGCGCTGCGCTGCGTCGCCTGCGTCTCAGCATATGCTTAGCCTTAGGCGGCGCTCAGAGAAAAAGTCTCTAGACGCAGGCGATCGCCCGTTAACGCGCGCTTTGATAGGTATGTAACGTCCATTGATTGTTCAGTTGAGCGCGCGCTTCCGTCGCGGTTGCATGTTTTTTTTTTTTTTTTGTAAGTTACGTAAATGGTCATAAAGATGAGTGAATCTGAAGATATTGACATCGACCTACAAAATTTTCTAAGCTGTACCGAAGCAGACTGACGAGCTCTCGCAACGCGCGTTGCTTGTCATCTGACCTCTTTGTAAATTTGATCGCGCGTTGACCTGCGTTAACGCGCGTTACATGTGAACTTGGCCTTACGCAGACACCGGGGTCAGGGGTGTCCCCGGTTTGTGTAGGTCTCTTCTCCTCTTCCTTTGTCCAACCACAATATGGGAGGGAAGGTCTACCCACTAAAAACCTAGTACCATCCTGTCTTTTCCGCGGAAATGGCTCTGAACGGCTGGCACCGAGTCAAACACAATCACAATAAACAATCACTGGGCATTGCAGCTATATCTTCAGTCTGACTATATGCTTCGCGTCGGGCGGCGTCGCATGGACGCGCGTCAGGTGTCGCGTCACGTTGCGCCGCCGCGCGAAGCTGTTGCCGCACACGCCGCACCGGAACCGGTACGACGGCAGCCGGTGCCGGCTCGCGTGGATGCGCATTAGGGTCACCGACTTGAACCGGGCGGGGCACTGGTCGCACTGCGGACAGGAGAGAATTTATTATTCAAAATTCAAAAAGTAGACAACTCATTTAGTGCAAAAAGTTAACGGTTGTCTCTGCCCGTTACACCCGGCTTGTGCAGACAGCCAGACAGACGGACAGGACAGACTTTTTAGTTTGTTAAGAAGATGGATTAATAAGTAAGGAGGAAATGCTAAAACCATAGACACTCGAACTTTTCAAGTAACTTTAAGTAACGTGGTGAACGCCGCATATCCGGTAGGCTTTCAGAATTTGTAAGTAAATACGATTTAAAATTAAATTAAATCAAAATAACATAATAAAACAAATATGCTAACACAAAACCAATTTTTAACCGACTGCAAAAAAGGAGGAGGTCCTATATTCCACTGTTCGTATTTTTTTTTAATGTGTATTCATCGATTTCTCTGTCAATTTTGTGGACCGATTTTCAAATTTCTTTTTTTACAAAAACACAAATGTTGAAAAAATTTCTACGAGCAGGATTTGAACCTGCACCCTTCTGACATACCGGGTCAGGTGCTCTTCCAATTGAGCTATCGTGGTTCTAACCAGCCCGCCGAAATTATTCAACACTTATTTTCTTTTTACTTTGAAAGCCAAAGGCACCCATTCAATGTCAACAACTACCGTCATTAACACCCGATCATAATATTTTTACAAATACTAAAGATCAGTTAAGAAGTAGGCAAGCTATTTATAAAATGTTTTTGTTTTTGTTTTCTTGTTTTAATCGAAAAGGTATCCCATTTTAATATAGTGAAGACCTGATGAAGAAATTCGGAGATAAATAACAAAACTCCTCAATAACGAACAGTACGCGTATTGTGTATTTAGTTATAATTTGTTTATAGCAATGACAGTAGTGAATAGTGATTCTTTGAAGGCAGGGATACGGTTCGATTGTCATCGTTGCATTCAACATAAGTGAACAAGCCGAAATAGCTCAGTGGCAGAGCGATCAGACTCATGATCTAATAGGTCCCCGGTTCGATTCCGGGTTTCGGCGTTTGACTTTTTCTTTAATCTAGCTAGCGTTATTTTTAATTGTAATTTTAATAATGAATTTTGATTACTTATTATTACAGATTTCCAAACATATTTTTTTATAAAAACCTATGTGTTTTACGAGTATATATTTTTTTATGAGTAGAAAATATGTTTATAATATTTAATTAAAAGGTCAGAAACATATATTTCTAGATCCTTCCTGTTGCAGAAAGCTCTTTACGACGTTTGTTGAGGTAGGTCATGTATTTATGAAATGAAAAATAGATTATATTATCGTTTTATTATTATGAATTTTGCATTCACAGGCTATATAAGTTACAAGATAAAACCAACGAGCCTCATAAAAAGGAATTACGTCTTTATCGATTGTTAAATATTTGCTAAAGTGTTATTTCGACTGTGAGGGTAGTAACTTCACAGTGACGTAATACCGCTCGCTGGCTTCCAGCGTAAATCACAAACTGCCAGAAGAATTCAGCGAGTCTTCTGGGGTCTCGGTAGCTCAGCGGTCAGAGCATTGGACCGGTCATCCATCCGTGGGTTCGCTTCCCACTCGAGCTTCCGGAGGCTGGTTAATTTTTTTCTAGCGATTTTTTTTAAATCATTTTTAAATGTATATATAGTAATTATTGTATTGGTGCTTTGAAGATGATTAATTTATTTGATTTGTTTTAATTTATTTTTCAGAAGACTAGCAGCTGTCTTATTAGCCTTCCGGGTAGCATAATGGTCAGTGCAGCCGCCCGCATTGCGGAAGACCCAGGTTCGATTCTTGGCTGGGTCGGGTGGGCGTTTAATTTTTTCACTGTATTTATATTTTGTCTGTTTATTTGTGATGTTAAGTGTCCTTTTACAATAGGGCATTCTCCAATATTGTTGACGCTGTAAGGGAGAAGAGAGCTGGACACTTGCGGAGTTTCTTGCCGGTTCTTCTCAGTACAAGGTCTCCCGCCCAGAGTAGACTTACGAACCGATGGCATAATGACGTTCATAAGAGCTACTTGTAGCCTAAACTGAATAAATGATTTTGAATTTTGATTTTTGAATTGTATGAATCAGCCATATCGGTCGAGCCGTTCTCGAGTGATGCTCCGTCGTGCATATTTAGTAGGTTTCCTCAATTTAAAAAAATGCTCACTGATGTAATGAAGGCCAAATGTTTCTCAACCTCCTCCTCCGTCTGTCCGGTGGAGCGGAGTCAGCCAGTTAGATAGACGCCCACCTTACTCCGTTTCCTATTGTAAGTGTTAAAGTCCTTACATTGTTTAATCTTTTTTGTATTATTATTATTGTTGTTGTTTTAACTATAACTTCATTTAGGACCAGCATTGTTGCGTTTCAAATTATACCCAAAATGTCATGGTGTGTACACTCCTTTTGGATTACCGTCTAGCTAGTAAGGTTAACCAAATATGTTACTGTACTCATGCATTGATTGTAATCTGTTTGTGTACCTATAGAAATAAATAAATCAATAAATATGGCAATTGATTTTACTTTATTTATATAATTATAAGACCAAAAAATATATTTATAGATCCTCCGTGGCATAAAAAGCTTATTAGCAGTGTCTTAATAGTATATTAATATTAAAAAATGCAACAAATATATATCTCCTCTCCCTGTGACCACGGACCCTGCGAAGGGTTCGAAACGTCAGGATAAACATTGAATAAAACTAATGTATAAAATATACAAATTCAAATTCAAAATCATTGATTCAGTTTAGGCTACAAGTAGCTCTTGTGTATGTCACAATGCCATCGGTTCAAACGCGAGTAGATCCGTAAAAGTTGTTTCAATTCAAAATATATGTGTACCGAAATGTGGGTAGTTTAAAAAACAAAGTTAGATGTGACCTTAGTTTGAGCGTTTACTTCAGTAGCCGAAATAGCTCAGTGGCAGAGCGCTAAGACTAGTGATCTAGCGGTCCCTGGTTCAATTCCAGGTTTCGGCTTACTTTTTTTTACCAAATATGGATTTTTATCATATTACAAAACAAATTATTTTCTAACAATTTTAAGTTGTGTTGATAATTTGAATTGGAGGCAGTTTACCAATTAGTTAATGGTTTTTTTTTCTACCAAATTTTTGTATCTACAAATAAATTATCTTTTTTTTTTAAATTTGATAACAACTTTTTTTAAGAAAACGTTCTATAAAGTGCTCAGCGTTCAGAGCATTGGACCGGTTATCCAAAGGTCGTGGGTTCGATTCCCACACGAGCTTCGTGAGGCCGGTTGATTTGTTTCTAGTCAAATTTTATCTTGTATCAATTGTGGTCAAGAAAAATGGCAGGTATTCTATATGCCTAGATTGTTTTAATATTTTAAAGTGATAGCAATTTCAATTCGTCGCCACAAGAGTCGGAATGGCTCAGCGGCAGAGCGCTAAGACTGACGCTCTAGAGGTCTCCGGTTCAACTCCGGGTTTCGGCGTACAGTTTTGCTATATTTTTAAACATGTTTACTTGCAAAAAAAAATTTTTCCACTTTTGGTGATGCATTTAAATTATATTTTAGTGTGTATAAAACTTATACATATATGACAATTTTTTATAACATAGATTAACGAAAAGTACCTACTTAAGAGGGCTCGATGACGCATTGGATAACGCGCCCGGTCAGCGAGTGCTGAGGTTAAGCAACTTTCGCAAAGGCCGGTCATCGGATGGGTGACCAAAAATGTATCATCTCTCGCTCCTCCGTGCTTCGGAAGGCACGTAAAACCGTCGGTCCCGGCTGCATTAGCAGTCGTTAACAACCACTGCACCGCACTGGGCCCGCGTGGTGGTTTACGGCCCGTTCTCCCTATCCATCCATTGGGAAGGCTCGTGCCCCAGCAGTGGGGACATAAAAATGAGCTGATGATGATGACAGTATTAGAACATAAGTTTCTAAGACAACATCTCTATATTTGCGATACGCGTTTTTAATTCTCACTCGACATAAGTTTGTAATATTAATTAATTTATTACAGTCTTTGAAGTTACGAATTAATCGTTAAAAAAATGTTTTAATGGAACGCGAAGTCTTCTTTTCTTCTCTTCGTCTGCAGTTGGATCTGCAGTTTGGATTTGCTCCCCACAATAAGTGGCAAAACGCTAGGCTTCATATAATATAAATCTCCTGTGCGTGTGTATGTCACTGAACTCCTTCTAAACGGCTGGACCGATTTGGATGTTTTCTGTGTGTGTTCAAGTGGATTCGAGAATGGTTTAGATTTACAATTGGGCCCGGTAGGTGGCGCTGCTATAGGGGTCCATCATGGGATAGGCACGGGTGTTCTTAAGCGGACGAATGATTTGTTTGTTTTGTTGTCATGGATACTGTCAAAGCGGTACGAAGCCCGCCGGTCAGCTAGAAGAATATAAAATAGGTACCTGGATAGAATGATTATTATACGGGATTGACATACTTAAACGTCAATTATACATTTCGTTGACCTATGTCAATCCCGTACAGTAGTCATTATATTTATTTTATATTCTACTAGCGTTTTGCCATTTGTCTGTCTGGGGGCTGTCTATTTACCTATCTATCTTTAGGCGCTGGACACACAGAGAAGACGTAAGACGCGGACGGGGCGCGGACAAATGTCTCTTCCGCGTCCCTTTCATAGTCTCCGGGAGATGGTTAGCGACATGCTGGAGGTAGTAGCTCTTCGTGGGGGAGCCAGCATCTACGAGATCTATCTGCCTTTTTATCTACCAATCTAAAGTACAATACTCTTCTGCGGGAACTGGACAGCTACTTACTGGAGGTAGCTGCTCTGCATGTGGCAGCTGACGCATATAACTATATGTCTGTCTATCATAGGCACTATACCTGGACGGTCTTCTCAGGCAGGTGGATGGCTACATGCTGAAGGTAGCTACTCTTCCTGTGGAAGCCGGCACCGCATTCCGCACACACGTACGGCTTTTCACCAGTGTGGAGACGCTCGTGGATCTGAGGGCGAAACGACCTGATGTCATCATCAACGGCAGCTTCAGCATCAGCCTTCCATATATATTTTTTTCATATGTTACGGCTAAGCAATTGGCTTACATATCACCTGATGTTAAGTGATGGTAAGGCCGAAGGTGGAAGCGCACTTCACCCGGGATTCTCGGCTACTGAGCCACTGGTTATCTTATCTCTAGCCGCCGGAACACAACAATGCTACATAAATATATGATAAATAGCTAGCCTACTTCTTAACTGATCTTTAGTATTTGTAAAAATATTATGATCAGATGTTAATGACGGTAGTTGTTGACATTGAATTGGCGCCTTTGGCTTTCAAAGTAAAAAAGTAAATAGTGTTGAATAATTTCGGCGGGCTGGTTAGAACCACGATAGCTCAATTGGAAGAGCACCTGACCCGGTATGTCAGAAGGGTGCAGGTTCAAATCCTGCTCGTGGAAATTTTTTCAACATTGTGTTTTTGTAATGCTACAAACATTGATGTTGTGGCGAAATATTTATATAAGATGGCGGTAGCTAGCCAGGCGGGCAAACAAGCTCTACCACCATCCCCGGGACGCCTGCGTCTAAACCGGTGGTCATGACCACAAGGTCACAGAGGCGATTAAAATTTTATGAACGTATGAACCTATTGAACGGTTTGCCATCTGAGGCAATTAGCGAACTCTCAAAACAACAATAAGTCACACGCGCGCCGACAGAGGCCTGACCGCCCGCCGCGTGGATGATTAGAATAATCCAGACTCGCTGTTATACTGTCAGAGCCTAGAGTACTGTAGTGGTACTGTATGCCATTGTGGAAATTGAAATTTTTACCTGAGGTAGATTTGTTAACTTAGATTTTATATTTTGTTTTTCTTTACATGTGGTTGTCTTCTATATTTTTTTGTGTTCGTTTGTGAAAGAAAGTGTCCTGCTATAATAGGGCATTTTCCAATATTTTTGACGCTGTAAGGGAGAAAAGAGCTGGACACTTGCTGAGTTTCTTGCCGGCTCTTCTCAGTACAAGATCTCCCGCCCAGAGTGGACTTACGAACCGATGGCATAGTGACATTCATAAGAGCTACTTGTAGCCTAAACTGAATAAATGATTTTTGAATTTTGAATTTTTTTTTAATTTAAGTAAAGGAAGATGAGGGTCATACCTTAACCTGCTCAGCATTGGACGCTTTGTAGTCGCAGTAGGAACACTTGTCGGTCTTCTCGTAGCCGTGCTTCGCGCGGCAGTGCATCAGCAGCAGACGTCTCGTGATGAACTTCTTACCACAATGCTGGAATAAGTTTGTTGTATTTTGTAACCCACAACATGGTAGCATTTTTTGGTCTTACGTTTACAAGTGACGAGGTTGCAACGCACTTCGCGTGGAACCCTTAAAAGATTTTATGTCCCATGCAAAATTCTCGGAAGAACTCGATGGCGCCGCGGTTAACGTGCCCGGTCTGCGAGTTGGCAAAAGCCGGTCATCGGATGGGTGATCAGAATTTATCATCTTGAGCTCCTCCGTGCTTCGGAAGACACGTAAAGCCGTTGGTCCCGGCTGCATTAACCACAGCGAGCACTGGGCCCGCGTAATGGTTTATGACCCGTTCTCCCTATCCATCCATAGGGAAGGCTCGTGCCCCAGCAGTGGGGACATAAAATGAGCTGATGATGATGGTGATGCAAAATTCGGAGGTCCAAAAATTTCAAATTAATGGAACTTTTTATATAAAGGCACTACTACGGATCTACTCGAGTTTATTTCACACATTTTCCTGAGAGATGTCTTGTGACTGCGGGATCAGTGCGAAGGATTCGAAACGTCAGGATAAAATAATATAAAATCAATGTGTAAAACAAACGCGAGTAGATCGGTCAAAGTTATTAGTGTTCGCTTAAACTTTAGGAACTTTTTATGTTTAGATATTATCCGCTTAAACGGCCATGGGTAACCAGCTACCATATATAGGGTCTAACAATATTAATAAGCGAACGTTTAAGGGGAGCATGTATACATCACACTGAGCATGCTCACCAAATTTGGTCCAAAACTACAGGCTCGTTACCGAGATAACCAACAAAACATTATCATAATTCACCAAAAAATACACCCTTTCCAAACCCGTACAGCTGTACTACACGCACACAAAGATAGCCGTGTGTGTATGAATGTCATACGATGGTTTTTCAATTGTGCGCGTGTATCTGTACACTATCTTTTTATTGACGCTTGCGTGCGTGTTAGTGAAGATACAGCATGTTTCATGATGTTTGCATTATTTGAATTGATTTAGTTTGTTAGAAAACATAACATTGAAAAATCACTATAAAACTGGAGCCCATTTTTTGTCATTGTATTCAGAATTATGTATAGATACCGCCCTTAAACGTTCGCTTATTGATTTTGTTAGACCCTGTAGGTCGTAGTAGTTAGTAAGTGGATTATAGTTTTTATAAAATGTTTGTTTAACAAAGTGTATGCGATTTCATTTGAAACTTTCCCAATAGTCAACTTTAATAACGCACGCAACTAATTTCATAGATAAGTTCTAGTTTTTTTTTCTTTAGTATCACAATGGCAACATGTAAAATTGTAAGCTCAATCGTTTATTTGTATGTAATTTTAGTAAGAGCGGACACTCCTGAAACATGTTTTTATAAAACTCACAAGGAGTGTTCCTATAAATACTATAATATGTTGATTGAGGAACTGAAATAAATACATTAAAATGTTTTTGTTTTGTTTATATAATTTTAACACAAATTTTTTCAACATTTGTGTTTTTGAAATTTGTTTCGCAACAAAATTTGCGTTAAAATTTTATAAACAAAACAAAAACATTTTATAAATAGCTTGCCTACTTCTTAACTGATCTTTAGTATTTGTAAAAATATTATGATCGGGTGTTAATGACGGTAGTTGAAAGAATTGGCGCCTTTGGCTTTCAAAGTAAAAAAAAAGTAAATAGTGTTGAATAATTTCGGCGAGCTGGTTAGAACCACGATAGCTCAATTGGAAGAGCTCCTGACCCGGTATGTCAGAAGGGTGCAGGTTCAAATCCTGCTCGTGGAAATTTTTTCAACATTGTTTTTGTAATAAATACATTAAAATTTTTTTTTTAATTTGCAAGAAAATGTGTAAATAACTCTTGACAGTTATCCGTGAATATACATAAAAATTTATCATCTCATTGTATGTTGCCACCACTGGAGCACGAGCCTTCGCTATGGATGGACAGTTGGATAGGGAGAATGGGTTGTAAACCACCACCCGGGCCCAGTGCGAGGCGGTGGCTGTTAACGACTGCTAATGCAGCCGGGACCAACGGCTTTACGTTCCTTCTGAATTGAGAACCTTCTACTATTTAAAGTAGGTAAAAAAAAATCTGTATCACTTTTTGCATCATGGTTGTAATCAATCACCATTGAAATTAAATCAAGGTAACAATTTACGGGTTAACAATTACAAACTCGAGCTACATAATCTAAAAAATCGAAAAATACTTCTTTCACAGTCCGCCCCGCGAACTAAGGACTACCTGAAATCGAACCGAGCGCTTTGCCATTCGGCTAACGATACGTTGAAACTAAGTTGAAACTATAAATGTTTTTTATTTTTATAAACATTGAAATTGAAAGTCATTATTTTAAAAATCGGGTAGATACAAAAAAAAAACCGTTTTTCTGGCTCTTCTTGCCAACCAACGTCAGTCATATGACTATGGCGTTTGTGAATACAACTATGGTGGTGGTTTACGGCCCGTTCTCCCTATCCATCCATAGGGTAGGCTCGTGCCCCAGCAGTGGGGACATAAAATGAGCTGATGATGATGATGATGATATTGTAGAAGTGTAGATGATTACCACTATACAGTGTTTTATACGAACCTAATCGCCGCCGACCAGATCTTGATCCAGAGGGATTTACCAAAAGGTAAGATAACATGTCTTCTTATTTATTGCAATAAATTAGTCGATGTCAACAGTCTTATACATTTGTATGGCAATCTCCGCAATTGAGTGGCTCGCACGCGCCGGTTTCTGGTGTTGCCATCTCCGAGGTCGATTCGACTCCCGGTCGGGTCAATGTAGAATAACGAACTTTTTCTATATTTTCACGGGTCCCCGTGGTTGTGGTACCGTCGTTGTTTCAGATTTTAATAACACAAGTGTTTAAGCTGCTGTCTTTGGAGTCAGAACAACGGGTCCGGGTGTAGAAAAGGGGGCCCCAAAAAACAAACACAATTTTTTTATTTCACAAAATGCCAAAAAACATAGATTTTTAATTATTATTTTTTTAATTTTATGTATGGAGCTAGATTTCTGTTGTCTAATTAAAAAAATAACCTCGAATCGGAATGTCTCGGACCCCCTTTGCTACACCCTAACCGAACAATGTATGTGATGTTTGTCTAATATTTTATTTCACTTTATTTATTCATCGCGAATACGATGCTCGCACATCAAGCGATCGGCTGCAACCCACCTCGGAGCCCTACTTTGGTTATGCTAAATGTAGCTTTGGGTTACGAACGGAGAGTTTACTTAAAATTGGAGATTTTGTTGCTATGCCTGCCTATCCCATTTTGGGAGGACGTGAGAGTATGTACCATAGTTACATATGTACACAGTCAGGTCATAAATTCTGTCACATGTTTAATATAAAATAATTGAGACAAGTTTATTCATTATGTAACCATTTATATACCAAAATTAACTTAACAAAACATAGATTCTTGTGACAATAAAGTTTATTCAAAATGACCTCCGTGATTTTGAATACAGGCCTTCAATCTGCGCGGCCAGTCGTCTATCGCAGCACGAACGAGGTCCATGTCAATATCGGCGGCTGCCTTAATCAAGGATGTCTTGAGTGACTCCAAATTGGGATGAGGCTTTGAGCACGCCTTTTCCTCCAAGTGTTGCCATATCTTGTAATAAAGTATACATTTTTATTTTCATCAACAATTCGAAATTCGAATTCAATAAACTTTTTTGTGGCCAGCATTCTAAAAGAAAAGTTTTTATTGTGTGACAATACTTATGACCTGACTGTGTATATATGTTACTGTCTATAACCAACTGATGTGTTAAATTTTGAGTTTTATGTAAAAGATGTTGGTTGGACCAAGCTTTCATCATCGGCCGTATCAAAACTTAGTATCTAGTGAGGAAACGGCAAGATTTACAGAACAGACGACTTTCGTAGCCGAGTGGCTTGGGCGGCGCTAACTCTGAAGTTACTCTGAGGTCCCGGGTTCGATTCCCGGTCTGGTCAAAGAAAACGAACTTTTCGATATTGCGTCGGATCGAGGTGGTTGTGGTACCGTCGTTGTACCTTATTTCAATAACACAAGTGCTTTAGCTACTTACCTTGGGATCAGAATATGTGATATTGTCTAATATTTATTTATGTTACTTTTTTTTAAATGCTAATTGCTGCACCCAAGCTGAATTAAATTTTTATAAAATACAGTACAAAAAATGCTGCAAAAAGCAGTCAAAAATCAAGAAGTAGTGAAAAAATTCAGTGCTTACGTCAGCCTTCCCGGTAGCATGATGGTCAGTGCAGCCGCCCGGATTACGGAAGACCCAGTTTCGATTCCTGGCTGGGTCGAGTAGGCATTTAATTTTTTCACTGTATTTAATTAATATTTATTTATATGCATAATTTATAGTTATTGCAACAATTAAAAAAAAACCAACAATACCATTAATACAAAGGTATGTCTTGTTTTAAAATATCATTCACTGATCTGGGCTTTGGTGAGTGAAGTGAAGTGATTTAGGTACCTAAATTTTTATACTAATCAGAAACACCTGAAGACATGAACAATAGAACAATAAGGGAAAACCATTACCCAGTAAAAGTAAAAGTAAACAGCCTATAACTGTCCCACTGCTGGGCAAACGCCTCCATCATTGAAATTAAGTCATCACTACAATTGATGGGTAATGGCTTAATCACTACGCTTGCTAAATGCAGGATGGCAAACCCGGGCTATGCATCAAAAAATCCGAAATACATTTTGCCCAACCTGGGAATTGAACCCGGGATTTTCAGCTATTGCATCGAGCGCTCTGCCATTCGGCCACCGAGGCGTACCCAGTAGTGGGATATTGAAGGTTATAAAAAAAGAAACTCACCTCACAAACAACATCAAAGCCAGTATGTATTTTGTAATGGTTACGTAGTGACAGTTTGGATGTTAATATCTTGTGACAGTATTCGCATTCGATCTTTTCCTTGATCCGTTCCTTTTTCTCTTTACTTCCCTTACTATCAATTTGTCCGTCAGTATTTTCCTTTTTACTACGTGTTTTTCTTTTAACATTCTTTGCGTTTGTAGTGGCACGTTTCTTCTTTCCTTCATTATTAAATATATATGAACTAGGTAGGTCTACTATGTCTTTGATGGTGGTTTCGTATTCTTTAGTTGTGGTTTCATCGATTTTTTCTTGTTGTCTTGCGAATTGAAGATTGTCTAAAGTTGTATTGTCATCGTAATCTTTGAAATCATCTTGCGAATCTTCTGTGTCAATTGATGTTTTGATATTGTTCTCAAGTTTTAATTCTAATCTGTTTTCTGGTTTAATTTTAATGAATTGTTTGCTTTCTAACATTTTGAATAGTTCTACTTGTATGCTATCAACTTTTTTTCTAAATTTATCTATTTCATATATAAAGTTTACACATTTCAAACATATATGATGAGGTAGGTTGTCATTTGTTTCGACCTATTGACGAAAATATATAACTATGAATAATTAATATTACAAAAAAAAATTTTTTTTTACTAGCTATGTCCCGCTCCTGGGCAAGAGCCTCCATACAATAAAGAATAATGTTGGAAAATGGTAAACAGTGTCGTCATGGAGGCCGGCAGCAGATTGCAAAGATATCCTGGCTTTGCCCATGAGTATATTGTGAGAGTAACACAACCACTGAGCCACTGCTCAGTGCACAATTATAGCAAGAGACTCACGCAGGATGGTAATAGCTAGCCAGGCGGACTTAAAACAAGCCCTACCACAAACCAAACAGAGTACAATAACATGAGATGAAATCTTATTTATGTATGATGTGCAATAAATGTATATTAAATGTAATTCTTTATTGGTAATAAATAAAATATAATAAATGTACTAACGCTGGGTATCGAACCCGGCTCCTCTAGGTCTAACACCGAGTAGTCTAACCATAACACTATAGAGGCAGTTAATTTCGGTACTTTATTACACATTTTCGCAGTTACTAAGTTGAGACGATCAAGTCCTCGAATTTTGTGTTAACGAGTATAATAAACGTTATTCACCTTGATTCCGACGGTGAAATGTATAGTATCAATTAGTGATTGCTGATTGTTTTCGTGGATAGAAAATATAGGATTCAAACATTGTGAATCTAAACATGTTCTACAACAATTCCATGGATCCATTCTTAACAGTATACTGTTACAATAACGCTGATTATACGTCCATCAATCCTGATTAATAGTATTAGTATATATTTTGTATTAATTAATTGGTTTTATAGTCCATTTCAACTAGGATGATCCCTGTGACAGATGTCATCAATAACGAAGACGTGACTTTGTAAAATCGTATGAACTTATTTGACTACATCAAAATAACATATTCTTATATAATCCATCACTAAATATACTACAATTGTTTTTTATAATTCTATTTTTTACTTTAGATTAGGTTTGTCTCAATAAACTCTCGCATAACACACATTAATCACAACTTTAAAACAATATAATAAAAAAACGTACCCCTTCACAAGGTCATTTCATAACAAAGAAATACTAGTGTTGGGATAGTAAACCAATTTAAGTTCAATTGACATTCAATAACTAATCAATTAAATTTAACTTTATATTTTTCATTCTAGCTGTATTAATTAATTTGTTAGTCTTTTTTTATGTGAACATGTAGATTAGTCTACATTTTTTCATTTTATTGCAGCGTCATTACGAAAAATATTAAAATGAAACATCTTAAACTTATAAAACAAAAACAGTATATATATACAGCCAACACGTCACTGGTGAAAATTGGGCGAAAGTAGTCGAAAAGACAAAAAATACTATACTACTCAAAACAAAATAAGGGCCACGAGGTATTTTGTCTGTACCATGAAAATAATAAAACCAATATTAATTTTTTTGTCTCCATAACGAAAACTAATGTTGTTTTTACCGTGTAGACCAATAAATTTATTCCAATAATAATGATTAAAAAGTTTATTTGCTTTTGAAAGAAAAAACACATTTAAGGTTAAAAATAAAAACAATGTAAAGTTACTGAAAACAAAAGAAAATACTCCATGCTCATCTTTTAGTAACGGGTATGCCCCCCTCGTTTCGTTACGCACTCCTGAAGCCTGGAGTGCATGCTCTCAATCAAATGCCTGACATTTTCCATTGGAATCTCTTCCCAGGCCCTTTTAACAGCGTTGATGAGTTGCTGTTGGTTGTGGATTTCCTGATCACCGTCTCTAACTCTTCGTTTCAACTGATCCCACATGTGCTCTATTGGATTTAAGTCCGGACTGTTTGCCGGCCACGGCAAGACTTGAATTTGAGACGCTTCCAGTACAAACCGAGTCGCTTGAGCCGTGTGTGCACAAGCATTGTCTTGCATCAAGATGAATCCAGGACCCGCTCGCTGGGCAAATGGGATCACATGTGGTCTGACGACTTCCTCAATATACCGCTGAGCAGTAACAGTACCCTCATTTAAAATAGCGAGCTCAGTTTTGCCGTGTAAGCTTATCCCGCCCCAAATCATTACATTTGGACCACCAAAACGATCGACTTCATGGATGCAGGCTTCTGAAAATCTCTCGCCGCGTCTTCTCC
The DNA here is from genome assembly GCA_949315975.1 of Eudonia truncicolella. Lineage (NCBI taxonomy): Eukaryota > Metazoa > Arthropoda > Insecta > Lepidoptera > Crambidae > Eudonia > Eudonia truncicolella. The sequence goes on from OX438854.1 coordinate 7,720,398, forward strand.
ATACTCTAATACGCCGATCGTCGTTAAAAAATTTTACTTTGCATACGTCTGTGAAGAGCACCATGCCCCATTGGTTTATGTCCCAGTCCAAATGTTGACGGGAAAATCTTAAACGATTTGCACGATGATTTCTGGTTAATGGAATACGGACAACTCGCCTTCTTGATGCCTGCTGGTCTTCATGCAATCGATTACGAATAGTTTGGTCACTGACACGAGTACCCGTTGTGAGCCGTAAACGATATTGCAGCTTGCGGGCCGTCGTTGTGCGATCTCGGCGCGCACTTAATCGGATGTAACGATCCTCTTGAGCTGTTGTAATGCGAACTCTGCCCGAACCAGGTCTTCTTCTAACACTGCCGGTCTCTTGGAAACGATTCCATAGATTTTGAATAGCTCTTCGAGAAAATCCCAATTGCAAACCCACAGATCGCTGCGAATGACCTTCTTCAATCATTGTAACGGCTCTGGTTGCTGTCAGCGAGTCCATATGACGCCTGCGTGCTTGTGGCATATTGCAAAAGATGTTTCTGACTCGAGATATCAATGAACTCTGATAATTTCTAATAAACCAAGAAGCTAAGGAAAGCAAAACGTAAAAGAAAATGGAATCAAAATTTTCAAAAATAATTTTAAATCAAATTTTATTTAAAATTGTTGCCAGCATTAGATGAATACTACAATATTAAAAAGCTTAGGTATCAAAGAGTTTGTATACTCAATATTTTACTACTTTCAATATGTAAATGTTTAATAATTTACACCAAAATGAAAAAATACCTCGTGGCCCTTATTTTGTTTTGAGTAGTATATATTAGAGGACTGGGAGAGGTACGTCAGAATAGATCGGTGGAAAGACCAACTTATAATAAATGTCGGCGATAGCGACTCTTCAAGCGATTCTGACAGTGATTTTTCAGATACTTACTGAAAAAAAAATTTACTCTTTTCAAATTCTGTTTCATTTTACCGAATAACACTGTGTAAAACATACATTTAATGCATTTATGAACAATAAACTTTCAACATAATACATAAACACAAATCATATTTAAAGTATTGTTAGTAAAGTAAAATCGATTTCATTTCCATATATAGTATTATCGATTACCAGAAACAATCGAAATTATTTTATTGTAGAACATCTCTACAATTGTCGAAATCGAACTGTCACAGGGATCATCCAAGTTGAAATGGACTTATAGTAAAAAATAAAGTCCCATCTCTGTTTCTATGAAAACACTTGCATTGTTGTTTGACAGTTGCGTTTAGTTTCCAAAGTAGACGAAAGTTTACCGAAACGCACTTAGAAAACTAAATCAAAAGTAAACCAAAATGTGATTGCAGCAACTTGCAATACATGAATAATAATACCTAATTTACATCTCCCTTCATTTTATATCTTATCATCTGATTAAGTTAAGACAGTGTCGATACATGATTTTAAGTTTTCTTGGTCAAGACTCTATGGGACAGATTAGTATGCCTTCCCAGACAGACGGGACAAGAAAACTGTCAAAATTGACAGTTTCTGCAATCAGCTGTTGTTTGTTATTCTTCACTCGACATTGGCGAAATTATTGGTGTTGGAAAAACCCTACAGAAGCCATTTCACAAGAAAATAATAATAATGTTCACTGGTGTTCACTTATAAATTCATAAAAAATTTCATGTTTTAATGAAACTATATCTCTATTCTCTACCTAATAGAACACACAGATTATGAGTGACATGACCTGTTGCCGTACATGCCTTAAGACGTGTAATTTAAATCCAATTTTTCAATACCCAAAAGAATGTGGAGACTATTCACATATACTGATGTTATGTACGGGCTTGGAGGTAAGTGCTGCTTTAATAAATTGATATAACTGTTCAAACTATCATGGTCACTTGCAATAGAGTAAATTACTAACGGGATTGTTACCGTGTTCATTATTAGTAAGTGAAATATCGAACCATATGGTCTGTGTTCACAAATAATGAACATGGTAAGAGACTATTTAATAAATTGGTTATTTATTATCATTGAAGACTTTATTAGTCTCAATAGAATAATTATTATGTACTGGAGTACATCCGTGATCATTGGCATGGTGCATGCAGCTGTGCCTAAAAATCGGATACTCACACAACAAAAAACATGGCGATAATCCCGTTAATAATTATTATTCTGACCATGAAGTCACGTACAACATTAGTTACATAGTTTTTAAACTAAGTTTATTAATATCACTGTTATTGGCGCCAGTTTTCGTCGGCAAAAAATAATAAAAAATTTAATCAAAACTTAACTGGATGAAAACTATATAGGTAGCAGATAGTCTGTATTCATATTTACTGTACTGTATATACTGTATTATAGTCTGTATTGACATAAGATTGACCTCATGATTTAGCGTGGCTTATGTCAATCCCATACATTTTATTCTTTTCGAACTTCGCTATCGTTTTCTTAATGTCACTTTGGCTAAGCCTACTGGTGGCTGTGAATAGTCACACACTGTGGGCTGTGGGCACACTTGTTTGCTAACTCAGTTAAATCAAAATAAAACAAATTTCACTTTCAGATACTCATAAACGATAACCTGCCACAACTGATGTGTACAGACTGCGTTAACACCGTCAACAAGCATGTAGAGTTCCTTCAGAAGTGTCACACAGCACACTCCACTCTTTTAAAAAGATTTGGCAATATTACCGGTGTAAATGAGGACACCAAAAGCGAACGCATAGTAACATGTAATACAGATGCTAATGAAGGTGACTGCGATCTTAAAAATGATATATTTTCCAATGATGATGCGGCAATTAAAAGTGAGACAATCGTAAAAATTGAGCCACACGTTAAAGTCGAGACTTCCACTGACAAGGTTACAGTAGTCAATAGAGAAATGTCGGTTAAAAATGTTTTAAAAAAGCAATTGAATGTAGAATTTAAAGATTATGTACCAAGAAAGAAAGTGAAGTTGAAATATAAGAAGGATACAACGGTTAAGACTAAATGTAATGAAGTATTAAAGAATGATAAAGAAGGCCCTCTTGAGTGTAAATACTGCAAGAAGATTCTCAAAACAAAGATGTCGCTTAACAGTCATTTAAAGATACATTCTGGAAGGAATATTATTTGCGAGGTAACTGTTAATGTCTTATAAATGTAAGTAAATAGAAATAGAAAAAAGATTTTGTTTATTAAAAACCGCTTAATCGAGCTACATAAAAAAAAACTTAGAACTAGTGGTGTTAAATTGGTATCCGATCAGCATAATGTCTAGATACCTGGTTGGCACCCTGACGCTGATCTTCCGTGGATACCAGAAATATAATAATAATATACAAATAAATGAAAGTAGGACATCACTGCCAGCACCTGCCAGCACTATCAACCACATTAAATAGCTTGTATACTAATTCAAATTCAAATTCAAAATCATTTATTCAGTTTAGGCTACAAGTAGCTCTTGTGAATGTCACTATGCCATCGGTTCGTAAGTCTACTCTGGGCGGGAGATCTTGTACTGAGAAGAAACTCAGCAAGTGTCCAGCTCTTTTCTCCCTTACAGCGTCAAAAATATTGGAAAATGCCCTATCATAGCAGGACACTTTCTTTCACAAATGAACACAAAAAAATATAGAAGACAACCACATGTAAAGAAAAACAAAATATAAAATCTAAGTTAACAAATTTACCTCAGGTAAAAATTTCAATTTCCACAATGGCATACAGTACCACTACAGTATTCTAATAAAAGTCAAAAATTGTTAAGATAAATATGCAAGAGCAGACCAGCCTCCACAGGCGGCACCCGTTCACGAGTATGACATATGAATCAGCCATCGCTTCGCTCAACCATATTTTAGGGAACGTAACGACCCGACGCACACGCCACCACCTCAGAGACAATAAAAAGAGATCACTCAAGATACTCTAAATAAAAACCTAATGATCTATTTAACGCAACACTGTTTGTTAACTGTAGGACACTGCTGATGAAGGCTATCATATCAGTTTAAAAATTATATAAATTGATATTCTTTGACTGTATAATAAATAACCTTTTATAATATAAAAGTGTAACTACTGACAATGTGAAATAACATGTGCAGGCGAGCAGACTAAGGTGACCACACATTCTTATCATTAAAATAGTCATCAATTTTATAGTAGCCTTTTTTCATTAGACCTTGTTTTATTTCTGTCTTAAACTTGTGTAGTGGCAATTCCGTTAGCGTGAAAGGCACTTTATTGTATATTTTTATCTTTACTATACAATTGCTGAGTAAAGTACTCCGTTATGGAACTCAATCAGGCGCTGGCTTAATCACCACGCTTGCCAAACGCGGGTTGGTGATCACAAACCCGGGCTGTGCATCGAAAAATCCGAAGCACACTTTAACTTACCTGGGAATTAATAAATAAATAATAAAATATGAGACATCACATACATTGTTCTGATCCCAAAGTAATTAGCTAAAGCACTCGTTTCATGAAAATCAGAAACAACGATGGTACCACAACCACCCAGACCCGACACAATATCGAAAAGCTCGTTTTCGACATTGACCCGACCGGGAATCGAACCCGGGACCTCAGAGTTACCGCCGCCCAAAGGCCGGCGTGCAAGCCACTCGGCTACGGAGGCCGTCAAAATTAAATTAAACCCAAAACCTGCGATTATCGGGCAGAGCGCATAGCCACTCAGCCATGGAGGCATTCTGAACTTTAATCATTCATTCATTCATTCAGTCATTCATACCTTTAATCATAAAATAGCAAATTCAAATTCAAATTATTTATTCACTAAAATACACGTTATAAAACAGTGACAGTGTTTTGAAATAAAGTTCCAGTGCATCTTGCCGTTACCGGCATGTGAATATCAATTATATAAAAATTATAATACTTAAATATTAAAATCTAACATGCCAAAAACTCATTTACGGAGTAAAAACAATTTTCCAAAAGCCATTTACTAATTTTAGATTTGAATTCAGGCAGTGGAGTTTTCTTTAGTTCTATTGGTAATTTATTGAATATAATAATAGACGTACAATATACATTTCTTTTAAATAAAGTTAACCTTATCTTGGGTAGAAAAAGTTTATCTTTGTGTCTGAACGTTCTTTGTAACATATCCTTCGTAGCACTAACGCATTTGAAATATTAGTGCTGTGACATTCTTCGTACCTACTCATTAGTAATTACAGTTCGTAAATAGTTCAAAAAAAATTGTCTATTACTGTCCCACTGCTGGACAAAGGCCTCGATCATTGAAATCAAGTCATCGCTACAATTGATGGGTAGTGGCTTAATCACCACGCCTGCCAAATGCGGGTTGGTGATCACAAACCAAATTGAACCCGGGACCTTCGCGCTTCCTCGCGGGCATGTATCTGACACTAGCAACACGTCTTATTTTAGCCCACTGGTAAGAATGTGCCGTTGTTATAATGAAATGGCGCGTAGTAGCAAAGACATTGATATTTATAACGCCAGTTTTATACGATACAAAAAGTTTGTATCGGACGTCTTCAAAAATGAGCAATCCTCTTCTTCTCCTTAAACTCATAATTTTTTCAACATTGTGTTTTTGTAATTTGTATCGCAACAAAATTTGCGTTAAAATTATATAAACAAAACAAAAACATTTCATAATCATTGTTCCAAATATTTTGTTGTGTATTTTATTAGTGTTTAAGTACTTAATAATTTTATATTTTTTTCAATCATGTTGTGTATACACTCTTTTGGATTATTGTCTAGCCCTCTCAACTTGTTAGCTTTACTAGCTAAAATTGTATTGATGGTAATCTGTCTGTGTACCTATAAAAAAAAAAAAACAAGCGCGGAAGCAGGCTTACTACCGAAATAAGCGACTAGTTGTTAATTGTATTATTTATCAACTGCATTGCGGTTGGTAAATTGATATTACGGACACAAACCGCTCAATGTATGTAAACTATTACATACATTGTAATCGCAAATGCACTAAGCGAGCGATCGTTGAGCGATTTGTGTCCGCAATACCAATTTATCAACCTCAACTGGACCAGTCGCGTTGCAATTGTACAATCAACGACTGGTTGCTTTTTTCAGTACTATAATAAGCCTGCGAACCCGATCCGCACTCCTCAGAGAATCTAGTAGAGAAAAGGGGGCTTGAGTGATGCCATTCCCTATAGACAGACACCCTTGACGGTGTTTCGATCACTCGACTTCAGAAAGGATTGCCGTCGTTGGCGTACAAGTGACGCGATCACTTGTCGATTAAATCCGACAGCGACCGTACCCACGACCGCTGACTGCATCTGATTGGGCGAGGCTAAAGGTATGACAATTCTCCCGCAGCATTGCGGCAAGAAGTGCATGACGAAACGGCGACTGCTGATGCATTGTCGCTCCAAGCACGGCTACGAGAAGACCGACAAGTGTTCCTACTGCGACTACAGCGGGTCCAATCCGGAGCTGGTCAAGGTGAGGAGACAGACTTACCTTTATGAGCAGTGATCTGAATTACTTACAGGTAACCACTTGGCCTTCATATCACCTGATGTTAAGTGATGATAAAGCTGAGGAGCTCGATGGCGCAGTGGTTAACGCGCCCGGTCTGCAAGTGCTGAGGTTAAGCAACCTTCGCAAAGGCCGGTCGTTGGATGGGTGACCAAAAATGTATCATCTCGAGCTTCTCCGTGCTTCATAGCAGTTGGTCCCGGCTGCATAGCAGTCGTTAACAACCACCAATCCGCACTGGGCCCGCGTGGTGGTTTGTGGCCCGTTCTTCCTATCCACCCATAGGGAAGGCTCTTGCCCCAGCAGTGGGGACATAAAATCCTCAAATATCTCAGTATTTGACAGACTGCCTTATCTCTAACTGTCAGAACATATAAATGCTTTTAACGAACATTGGTGTAATGGAGACATATTTAGATAAGATGGTGGCAGTTGGTAGTCTGTGGAATGTCTTATGACTTAGCCAGGTGGAATTAAAAACAAGCCCTACCACCAACCGAACCCATTCAAAACTGTTAAATTTCTTCAATACATTTTCAACTATATGCTTTAGATATTCATAAATTTTTATGAAAAACAGTGAAAAATTAAACGCCCACCCGACCCAGCCAGGAATCGAACCTGGGTCTTCCGCAATCCGGGCGGCTGCACTGACCGCTATGCTACCGGGAAGGCTGGCGAAGCGCTGAATTTTGTCACTGCTTTTTAATGTTTTTGAGTGCTTTTTAGCGGCACTAGCGCCATCTATCCAACGTTCGTTGCAACCGATGGCCATGCAGATTCACCTTTGCAGATGAAATACCACAAATTTGATAACACAACGCTACAGTAAATTTTACTTTTTTATTTTCAAGTCGCGGGCAACAACTAGTATTACTATAAATTTCAACAATAAAGTAGGTACTGACAGACAGATATTCAATATGAAAAATTTAATAGGCCGATGATAGTAATAGGTAAAAAAAATGTTTGCACAATTTCAAAAGCAGTTTTCTTATGTTTTTTTTAAATAAACATTTTTTTTCTACACTCATACCAATTATCTAGCCCAAGAGAAGCTTCGTTATGAAACTCGTTAAATGGTTACTAAACAACGGATAAACATACTTAAAATACTTAAATACATACTTGTTTTACATAGAAAACACCCAGACCCGAGACAATTTAGAAATACAATAATTTCGAAATTGACCCGACCGGGGATTGCACCCGGGACCTCAGAGATGGCGACACCATGAAAACCGGTGTACAAACCACTCGACCAAGGAGGTCGTCAAGATGAAGTGAACATGTTAAATTGTTTCGTAAAGTTTACGCGAACACTAAACGTTAAAATAAAATCACTTTTACGGACCTACTCGCGTTTCCGATCCGACCCGAACCCTTCGGAGAATCTAGTAGGGCACGGGGACGCGCACTAGTGCGCGATGCCGCTCCCTCTAGATAACCTCCGAAGATGATTCGTTTCACACGGCTTGAAGGACCCTTACGTTCCTCGCCGCCCCCAAACAAGCCCGGTGAAGCTGAAAATGCCGTAGAGGCAATCAGCAATCTCACTCAAAAAAAAAAAAAATACTCGCGTTTATTTTACACATTGATTTAACTTTTGAAGATGATAGTGTTTACACTTACGAAGCGATGGGACAGTGACATTCACAATTGCTATTTTGTAGCCTAAATTGAATAAATGATTATTTTAGAACTTTCGAATATTGCCTTTGAATTGTTATAGATCCACGAGCGTACGCACACGGGCGAGCGGCCGTACGTCTGCGCGTGCGGCGCCGCATTCCACCGCCGCTCCACCTACCTGCAGCATCTGCCCATCCACCTGCCCGAGAAGACTGTGCCGGTGAGTGGACTGAGACGCTTCGGACAAGCTAGTTTCAGTTTAATCGCCCCTGTGGCCAAGGGGTTAAGACCACCAGTTTAGACCCAGAGGTCCCGGGTTCGATTCCCAACGATGGAACATGTTTGTGTATTCGGTTTGGTTGGTGGTAGGGCTTGTTTGCCCGCCTGGCTAGCTACCACCGTCTTGTCTGAATATGTCACCATAACGTCAATGTTTGTAGCATTTTTTTTTTTGAGAGAGTTTGCTGATTGCCTCTACGGCATTTTCAGCTTCACCGGGCTTTTTTGGGGACGGCGAGGAACGTAAAGGGTCCCTCAAGCCGTGTGAAACGAATCACCTTCGGAGGTTTTCTAGAGGGAACGGCATCGCGCACTAGTGCGCGTCCCCGTGCCCTACTAGACTCTCCGAAGGGTTCGGATCGGATCGGAAATGTTTGTAGCATATTGTTGTGTTCCGGCGGCTAGAGATAAGATAGCCAGTGCCTCAGTAGTCGAGGATTCCGGGTGAAGTGCGCTTCCACCTTCGGCCTTATCATCACCTAACAAGTGCTTACGCGTTAAATATATATATATAAAAAAAATATTGTCATATGAAATTAAAATTTCACTTAAAACACAAACTTAAATAAACTACTTACATACTAAAACTTACGCTAAAAGTGAGCAGTAGTGAGCTGCTTGTTGTATATTATGTTTGCTTACATATGTAGTAGGTACACGCGCCTGCACATCAACCTACCACAAACTGTCAAATTTCCTCAATAGACTTTGAACTTTATGACTAAACTATATGGTTGAAAATGTATTGAAGAAATCTGACAGTTTTGGATAGGTTGACGTGCCGGCGTCCGTACAATATTTATTTTTACTTATCACTAGAACGCCCAAAACGCCTGAAGGTGGTCTGAAAATGACTATTTTCTTAATGAAGTATGTTTAATGATAATATTATGATATATCTTTAAAATTATTGTGCACACAAATGATGTGAAATCTATTTACTTAATTATCAATTTTAATTAACTGATAATTTATCATGAACTGTAATTATCTGGATAATTTTGAACTTTTTACTATATTATATGATGCACTCCGATCCACCACTAGAACGCCCAAAACGCCTGAAGGTGGTCTGAAAATGACAATTTTTTTAATGAAGTATATTTAATGATAATATTATGATATATCTTTAAAATTATTGTGCACATAAATGATACAAAATCTATTTACTTAATTATCAATTTTAATTAACTGATAATTTATCATGAACTGTAATTATCTGGATAATTTTGAACTTTTTATTATATTATATTATGATGCACTCCGATCCACCACGATCACGATCGATATAATTGTGATGAAAACCACCAATCCACACTGGCCGCGTGGTGGTTTATGAGTAAGTGATGAGGGTGAATATGATGCATCTATAGACTTACTTTGTCGCAGTTATGCGCAAAAAGATATTGTCAGTCATGAACAGAATGTTTGGCAGTTCCAATGGCTTAGCTCACTCGCCGGCAAACCAGACAGTCTCTTGCAGAGGCACTGGGTATGCGCCCTGTTAAATTCTCCGGCAAAAATGTTTAAGATTAATTTTAAAAAATATGTAAGTAATTGTATGCGATTATGATTTCTGTTTATTAACATTTAAATTTAATTGAAATTGGTAAATATTTTAATTATACTTACATAGTGTTAAGTAGTTTTCTATTTTTTTTTTAAATATTATTAACAAAATATGGAAATATCTCAGTTGTCCGGAAATAAATGATTTCAATTGACGACCTCACTTGCACTTGCACGCCGGACTTTGGGCGGCTCTAACTCCGAGGTCCCAGGCAAAAAAAGATACGACCGTTTATGTCGCTAAAAACGTAATTTCGATCAAAACTCATAGGGTACTTGCCGATGACCTAGAACTATGAAATTTGGCTTACTTGCAATACTTGCCTTGGGATCAGAACAATGTATGTGATGTTGTCTAATATTTTATTTTTAATTAATTTTATTTTAGTATATAGATAGATAATAGAGTTGTTCTCGTTGTTCCATGTGCGTTGTGCAGTGTCCCGAGTGCCCGTCGTTGTTCAAATCGGTGACCCTCATGAGGATACATAGAAGCAAGCACCGACGCCGCGCCGCTCAGAGCGCTCCGCACCCCGCGATCAAATGAACAAACACCCACTTACTTTATAAATATACAACGTGTAACTAGAAAGGTGTGGCGAAAATTGAAAGATCAACAGTATATCCGATCTGTGTGGTGTTGATGCTAAATTGGGGCATTCACGATCGTTCCATTTCCATAACGCGGCGCGATGTGGATTTACAGCCAAAAATTGAGTGCCCACACCACACGATCGTTCCTTTCCCGTCGTTCCCCTTCACTCCAATTTATTTTCATTCTACGCAGCGACTTCTGACACGCCACACGTGTACAATATGCTTAGAGCATTAAAGATGGCTGACAATTAAGTATCTTGCTGTCACTTTCTTATGTATAGTGCTAAATAGAGAAGGAAAGACATTTAATTGTCATTAAACTTAGTTGACGTCTCTGAGTACGGCAGTTAGACAGTGTTTTTCAACCTATTTCATGAGGCGACCCCCTTAATATGCAAAAATTTTTGCGACCCCCTACCCTATCCTGTCTCTAACAAGTATTTTATTAAGTTACAAATATCAAATCCGTACATTTTGATTTATTTTCATAATTAGGTATCTTTAATGAAGTACCTATAACGGACATATCTTTACATCAATTTCGTCACCAAGCGGCTCTACGGAAAGGAAAGGAAAGGAGAAAATTTTAATTCTAAACTGTTTGGTGTTGCTGGTTTCGTTTATACGAGCAGAATTTATGCGTTATGTTATTAATCAATTAAATTTGTTATGTTTACACTTGGCTTTTGGGGCTGTTGTTTTTAGGGTTCCGTACCTCAAAAGGAAAAAACGGAACCCGTTATAGGATCACTTTGTTGTCCGTCTGTCTGTCAAGACCCTTGGGAACGCGGTGAAGTAACGAGTTGAAATTAAAACCATATACTCAGGTCTGCGGTCCCTCGAAGCTGTGAAAATATCAAACTTCTAAGTTAACGAAAAAAAAAACGATACGACCGTTTATGTCGCAAAAAACGTAATTTCGACACTCTCAAGGGAATCAAAACTCATAGGGTACTTGCCGTTGACTTAGAACTATGAAATTTGGCAAGTAATATCGTCTTATACTACACGTACGGGCTTTCTCTTTGGCTGATGTACTCGTAGACGTCATTATTTTTGCAGTCGCGAAATACGCATGCGACCATAGTCAACGGCTGCCCACAGCAAACTGAGCGCGAAATGGATTTACGGAACGGCCACAGAGGAGCGCGCGCGGCGTTGAATGAAGTGGAGTTTTTTTTTTGAGAGAGAGATTGCTGATTGCCTCTACGGCATTTTCAGCTTCACCGGGCTTTTTTTTGAGGGGCGGCGAGGAACGTAAAGGGTCCCTCAAGCCGTGTGGAACGAATCACCTTCGGAGGTTTTCTAGAGGGAACGGCATCGCGCACTAGTGCGCGTCCCCGTGCCCTACTAGATTCTCCGAAGGGTTCGGATCGGATTGGGGAGCGGAGCAACCCGAGGGCGCCTCTAAAGGCTCTGACCTCGGCTCGGGTTGACCGGGCCGTGGAGGAGAGAAGCGCCCAGGTACATTTCTGTACCTGGTGTAGAGCGAGTGTGAACCGGTTCTTCGTACCCTTGTTCTACGAGTACGGTGTCTTGGGCCTAAACTGGTGTGCATGTTTAGTGTATTCTGTAAATGTGTGGTGTCATTTAGAGGATCGGGCGGGGCGGATGAAGTGGAGTGATAGCACTCCACGTATATATAGATAGATACCCGAAGGTCTCGGGTTCAATTCCCAGGTCGGGCAGTGTGTTTCGGATGTTTCGATGCATAGCCCGGGTTTGTGATCACCAACCCGCATTTGGCAAGCGTGGCGACTAAGCCAATACCCATCAATTGTAGCGATGAATTGATTTCAATGATGGAGACCCGTGCCCAGCAGTGGGACTGTATATAGGCTATTTATCATCACTTAACATCAGGTGTGATGAAAGCCAAGCGTTTGCGCGTAAAACATTTTAAAAGAAAACAAAGAAATCAAAATTACCGAAAATTATTTACAAAAGTGTTTTTATTTTTATAACCGTATTACATTTTTTACAATTTGTATTTTATTATAAATAATTTAAGTAGATTACAAATTATATAAAAAAAATACTGTATATTTTTCCTTAATATAGCATTTACCAAAATCACAATTACTGAGTACCTACTATCTACTTTTCAGGTCCGTGTATCTAGGTACATAGTTTTATAAAAATAACTAGCTGGCTGACCCGGCGGACTTCGTACCGCTTTGACAGTTTCCATGACAACAAAACAAACAAATCATTTTGTTTTTTTTTTAAGTGTAGTTCGTTCCTTGAGGAACCGGCTAAGGTCATAGACCATGCTGCCATGACATTAGTTTCTTAATTCTATTTGTTCGTTCTATCTTCTTAGGTAATACATAAATGAAGAATATTGATGATGATGAATGATAATGGAAATGGGAAGTGAGAAATAATATACCCCCCCAAGCCCTCGAGTATCTCAGTAAAGATGTGGGGCTTTACTAAGTCCTCACGCGGACTTCTTGAGAGAATTTGAAAAGTGACGTTGCACTGTTTAGTTCCATTTGCCAACACTCATGCGCACGACGAACACTTAACGGTTAATAATCCACCATTATTTCACATTAATATTCGGCATAACACAAATTTTAGAAAATAAAACAAAACCGCAGACATGACTCTTCACTTTCCCGCCAAGAAGCCCCAAATCATTTTGTATTGGAAAACAAATGTCAAAAAGAAAAAGTCTGACAAAATTTCAATAAAAAAGAATAAAAATCTACCAAATAGGCTCTATTCCCAACATCAAATCCAAGACCTAAGTAGTAAATTGTGGAACCAAATATAGAGAAAGGGTATGAGTTTCATTCCCGTGCGAATATCGGGATAAAAACTATCCTATGTGTTAATCCAGGTTATAAACTATCTGTTTGCCGAATTTCATCCAAATCCATCCATCCGTTGCAGCGTGAAGAAGCAACAAATATACACACATACACACAAACTGTCGCATTTATAATATTATAGTGTGATAATAAATATATATTTGAAAATTACTGTTTTTTTTTTTTGCTAATTATAAAAGATTAACAAAATTAACGTTATAATTTGTTCAATCAGCACAAAAATTACAAAAAACACAAATGTTGAAAAAATTTCCACGAGCAGGATTTGAACCCGCACCCTTCTGACATACCGGGTCAGGTGCTCTTCCAATTGAGCTATCGTGGTTCTAACCAGCCCGCCGAAATTATTCAACACTATTTACTTTTTTTACATTGAAAGCCAAAGGCGCCTATTCAATGTCAACAACTACCGTCATTAACCGGGCTGGTCAGAACCACGATAGCTCAATTGGAAGAGCACCTGACCCGGTATGCCAGAAGGGTGCAGGTTCAAATCCTGCTCGTGGATTTTTTTCAACATTTGTGTTTTTGTAATCCTGTACAAATATTTAATTAAAAGTTGCCTAACAAGATAAACTTAATAATCATGACTTAGCAACTCTGCGTACAGGATCTAGACCGGATACACTTTGGATCGTTTCGTTTATACCACATCTTTCCGTTGCACGTTGTATAGTTTCACTTTTTATTAGTCGTTAGTACACAATACTGATGATATAAGTTCAGCTCTCCTGTTATAAATGGTCGGAGTTGGCTTGTCGCAGCACCAGAGTCGCAAAGTTCGTGTCCACCGCCGAATACGAATGTATCTGTGAACAACGAAACGCTACATTATTTTCTAAAGTTTAAAGCCTGTTCCTCAAAGTCACTCAAAAAATTTAAAAAGCAGTGACAATATTCAGCGCTTACGTCAGCCTTCCCGGTAGCATAGCGGTCAGTGCAGCCGCTGGATTGCGGAAGACCCAGGTTCGATTCCTGGCTGGGTCGGGTAAGCGTTTAATTTTTTCACTGTATTTTGTAAATTTTGCTAGTGGAAATTTTTTCAACATTTGTGTTTTTGTAATTTGTTTCGCAACAAAATTTGCGTATAAATTATTTTGTAAATATTTACTTAACATTATTTGGCAATGTAAATGTATGATTATTTACATATAATTTTACGCAAGTATTGTTGCGAACCCAACCACGATGTTGATGCCACGATAGCATAATTGGTAGTGCGCCTGACCCAGCATGTCATGGGGTGCGGGTTCGAATCCCGCTCGTGGAATTTTTTCAACACTTTGTCTTTTTTCTATGAGAATGTATTTTGAGTGTGATGTTCATTTTGAGAGTGCATGTGTGGTTTGAATGCGATACTGTGATGCGTGGATGCGTTGCGAGTGGAATTATGGTTTTCTAAGTACTATCATGTTGTGTGTTTTAACACCTTAAACGCCATTTGACCGACAAACAATTGAATTTCTATTGTGTCTGATTCCGGCGGCGGTCAACCTGTTAAGTGTGATAGAACACACAAAATTAAAAAAAAATTCAAAATTCAAAATCATTTATTCAGTTTAGGCTACAAGTAGCTCTTATGAATGTCACTATGCCATCGGTTCGTAAGTCGACTCTGGGCGGGAGACCTTGTACTGAGAAGAACCGGCAAGAAACTCGGCAAGTGTCCAGCTCTTTTCTCCCTTACAGCGTCAAAAATATTGGAAAATGCCCTATCATAGCAGGACACTTTCCATTACAAATAAACACAAAATTATAGAAGACAACCACAACATGTAAAAAAAACACAAAATTAAAAAAAAAACTAAGTTAACAAATTTACATCAGGTAAAAGTTATTTCCACAATGTCATACAGTACCACTACAGTACTCTAAAAAAATTGGTTAAGAAAAACTACAGTAAATAATATTAAAAATAAGATAAGTATGCAAGAGCAGACCAGCCTCCACAGGCGGCACCCGTTCACGAGTATGACATATGAATCAGCCATCGCTTCGCTCAACCATATTTTAGGGAACGTAACACAACACTCACGACATTATAATAAGTGTTATGGTGTGTTTGAGTGTAATACTGTTATTGGTGCAGTGGTGTGTTTTAAGTGTGATAGTGGGTTATTATAAATTTACCTACTGGCGTTTTGAGTGTAATGTTTTGAGTGTTTTGTGTTTTAAATGTAATGATAGGTTTTGAATGCGATTGTGTGTTCCTTATAATGTCCATAGTGATGATTTTAGCAGCCTGTGGTTGGTGGTAGGGCTTGTTTGTCCGCCTGGCTAGCTACCACCGTCTTATCTAAATATGTCGCCATTATAACAAATGTTTGTAGCATTGTCGTGTTCCGGTGGCTAGAGATAAGATAGCCAGTGCCTCAGCGTTGAGGGGTCCGGGTGAAATGCGCTTCACTTCGCTTGCGCTTATCGTCACTTAACATCAGGTGAGATTAAGGCCAATTGCATACTCGCGTAGGCAACAAAAAAAAAATGTGTTACGATTGGTATATTACCTCGACCCTCTCGATAGGTCCCTGGTCCGTTCTCAGCACTCCATGTGTCCGGGACAGATGCTGGCGCGCGTTCCCCGGCCGGCTAAAGGCGGCGCGGCACAGCGGGCACAAGTATTTGTAACGACTGCGCCGATGCGCCTTGTACGAGTGAACGGCGAGCAGTTTCTTTGATTTCTCCCGTTTGCCGCATATTTTGCACTGGAATTTGATTGGTCGTCAGATAGTTTTGCCGTTATCGTTTATAGTAATGAAATATTTTTATTATTTCTATTTTTGCAACAGAAAGGTGTGGTCAAAATGAAAAGATCCACAGTGTATCCGATTTTTACTGAGACATAGTTATTTACTTTAATTTGTTATCCAATTTACAATTAAATAAAATGATTTTGTTTTGTTTATATAATTTTAACGCAAATTTTTCGCAAAACTCGACGATAGCTCAATTGGAAGAGCACCTGACCCGGTATGTCAGAAGGGTGCAGGTTCAAATCCTGCTCGTGGAAATTTTTTCAACATTTGTGTTTTTGTAATTTGTTTCGCAACAAAATATTTGCGTTAAAATTATATAAACAAAACAAAAACATTTTATAAATAGCTTGCCTACTTCTTAACTGATCTTTAGTATTTGTAAAAATATTATGATCGGTAGTTGTTGACATTGAATTGGCGCTTTTGGCTTTCAAAGTAAAAAGTAAATATTGTTGAATGATTTCGACGGGCTGGTTAGAACCACGACAGCTAAATTGGAGGAGCACCTGACCCGGTATGTCAAAAGGGTGCAGGTTTAAATCCTGCTCGTGGATTTTTTTTCCACATTTGTGTTTTTGTTACAATTAAATATTTCTAATGTGACGTCACATCAAAATAAACAAGTCTCAGCCCCAGTGGTTTAGTAACCTCTGTGTACTTACATTTGTGGTCACTGCTGCTCGCCTATGCGCGCCTAAAGCGCATAACTTCACAAATTTAAATATTTCATTAACCACTGCATGACAAATTAAAGTGAATAATTATGTCTTATTAACAACACGTACAACATCTAGATGGGACACACTTTGGATCTTTGCATTTTGACCACACCTTTTTGTTACACGTTGTATAAGTAAAAAAAATGGGACAGTCATAGGGTATTTACTAGACTACTCTCTAGAAAGAGAGAGCGACAGAGTAAGGGAAAGAATTTATATCTGTCTCCTTTTAAGCGGAGTGCACAATTCATCTGCTCCTGCAAGTCTATGATGAAGGCTAATAAGAAACAAGTGACTATATTAGGATTGAAATTGGAATTATAACAGAAAAATAATTGAAATTATATTTATTTTTTTCCATAAATTAACTTTTAGATACTTCTATTAAAGCTGTCGAGTGTCATGCGCCGATTCTTCTCCACAGCTAAAAAATAAAGACTTCTTGAATGGGTAGTGGGTAAAAAATGTTTGTACGATTCAGAAGCACTTTACTTTTTACAATTATATTTGAATAAAATAAATTAACTTCGACTTAGATATAAAGAATTTATAAATAATCTTTCAAAAGTTAAATAGATGAACTAAGGTAAGGGCACTAGTGGTTGACATAGGAACAATATATAGATGCAAAACGAAATACCCTCACAAGTACGAATAATCGTCGTTTCTTTTACAAACTTTTACAATCATTAATTAGCCAAAGATATTCGTTCGTATGACGCTACAATCAAGGCGCTTAGTGCAAGTTTTATTTGCCATTCGATCATTATTATGGAAGCAGCGCCTCATTGTGCTAAACGAAGCGAGTTAAAATTTTTGCCATACAAATTCTCGTCTTCGTTTAACGTGATCGAATCGAGCATAATACTAGCACTTGCCAATCGGTAATCGTAAAGGTATCCGTTGCATCACTACGACATAAGCAGGGGATACGTTTCACGCAATTTGTTTAAACATTTTGTGTGCTGTTATTCAAAAAGAAAATTCAATACAACTTCAATAAGGTTTTATTGAGATTGGTTTATACAACTTCACTAAAGGAGACGGAGCCCCTTTTATATAAACCTGGGCCGGGGTGTAACAAATTGTAAGTGGTATCATTTGAAAGGTGATATAATAATAAACCTTCTCTGAAAATTTGGCTGATTTTGGCAATTTGAGAATGGAGAAAATTTTATTTACGAAAAAGTTAGGTTATGCTCAATTTACGTTGAACAGCTGATTTGTGACGCATGATAGCAATATAATCGCATAATTAGGTTCTTTGCGGAACTTCTTTCTTTATAATGCACCCTCTAGTCAGAAACTTAACATTACAGGTTTACCAACAAGAAAAAAACTTGTGGTGCATTTCATTAACCTGTAGAAGTGAAGAAGTTCATTTAATTTTTTATTTTATTTATCATTTTTTATTCATTATCATTACAATTCAATCGTGTAGGGTGACTTCCATACATTGAATAATTACAAAAATTTCACATACGGCAGCGCCATCTCCCGTAGGAGGGACCGCAAGTTACTAACTGTTTATCCATATAATGTCACTAGATGGCGGTAGTATAGATAGTATTTTAAATTAATAAGTTACGTTTTTTTCTAGTAACTTTCTTATAACCACAACTTTTTCTCAAAGAGCTCATTGGCCGAGCGGCTGCGACGACGCGTCGTGCTGTAGTAGTGATGGAGAAATCCTAGGTCTATTATGATAACGTAGGAAAAGCACACTCAAGACGAAAACGCACGAAACAAAGCAAAACGAGTCTTTTTTTTTAAAGTGCTGTCAAGTCAATGTCAACGTTAGCTTTCTTTGTCATGGCATTGGCGTCCAGTGCATTTAGCCAGGTAAAAGTGATGAAATAATCGATTCCTATTTTTTTTACTATTTTTTAATAACGTGATCTTTGTGTGACATTGTGATTGATGCAATCATTCAGTTGGTTTGTTATATTGTTTATTTGTTTTTAACGTAGGTACACACGCCTGCACATCAACCTACCCAAAACTGTCAAATTTATTCAATATATTGTCAACCATATGTCATAAACATAAAGTTCAAAGTCTATTGAGGAAATTTGACAGTTCGTGGTAGGTTGATGTGCAGGCGTCTGTACGTTGAAACAGAATTGTGTATTCACTGAAATAAAAATTTGACCGCCGATTATAATTTAATCGATTTACAACTGAGCCCTGTGATCGATAACTGTAATTTGTTATATTCATTTCACATAGAATGCGGATTAGGCTGATTTTTACTATTTCGCACAAGCATTAATTAAGTGTTTTTTTTTTTAAATATTTTAAGTCGTTACATTCCGGCCCAAAGTGCCCCGTCTCCTATGCATTTAAATTGTTTTTCTCTTTACATCAACCACTAGTGCACCTTTAAATAGACAAACAGAATAAAAAAAACATACAACAACTGACTTATAATTAGAAAATATATATATATGTCAACATCTAGTGCCGTTACCTTACCTATTCAGTGGTGTTCCGTTATCCAGTGCTGGCGACAGCGCATCAACTGTGAAACTGTGAACTTCGCATGCCTCAAATCAATCAATTAAGTATAACTCTTTACATCCCCAAAACATATGCAGTGTATAGCCGCGGACATACATATGCCATTTAACATTGAAAAATATACCCTAAGAATAGTATGTCAAGAATCGAATTTGGCCATATTTCAACAGTCAAAATAACCGTAACTAAAGACGTAAGTATGCCGCCAACAATTCGAACCTTATGTGAATGCTATATAATTGAAAATCGATGAAATAAATATTACACTGCAGAATCAAAGAGAGATAAGTTCATTTTTAAGCCTTATTGCCTAGCCTTCAAAAGTAAAAATCATTTATTCATCTTAGACTACAAATTAGCTCTTATGAGTGTCACTATGCCATCGGTTCGTAAGTCTACACGGGGCGGGAGACCTTGTACTGAGAAGAATCGGCAACAAACCCAGCAAGGGAGTTTCTTTTCTCCTTATAGAAATATATTACAGTGGCATCTATATGTCACTTTTAATTTTGTCAGTAAAACAGGTTTTTTTTTATATATATTATCGGGTAAGCACAGTGCCTTGATCTCACCTGATGTTAAGTAATGATAAGGCCAATGATGGAAGCGCACTTCACCCGGGATCCTCAACTAGTGAGGCACCGGCTATCTTATCTCTAGCTGCCGGAACACAACAATGCTACAAACATTGATGTTATGGCGACATATTTAGATAAGATGGTGGTAGCTAGCCAGGCGGACAAACAAGCCCTACCACCAACCAAACCGAGTACACAAACATGTACCCCCCGCTGGGAATCGAACCCGGGACCTCTGGGTCTAAACCGGTGGTCTTAGCCACTAGACCACAGAGGCGGTTAAAAACTACTGTAAAAGTTACTGCAATTTGTGTTATTATTAATTTGTTTTTTATGAGGAAAAACATTTGTTTAAATATATATTTTATTTTATTTGGAATTGTGAGAACCATACAAGTATAACCAAAGCCAAATAAAATCCAATAAAAGCCAATAAAATTTCTACCAAAAACTATATTTAAAAAATGTCAGAAATCGATACGATTTAAAAAAAAACTATTTACAAGGTGTAGGTTTATAATGTCACCAGTTGTATATTGCTTTAGGAAAAATCGAAAACCTGTCAACACAATCGCATCAAAATATCAAAAATTGCTAAAATTTTAATTTTTTTTTTTATTAAATACAATAAATAAAAGAACTAATATCAAAATTACATAATACATTGTAATATCTGATTAAATCTCACAGGCTTGTACAATTATTTACAAAAAAACTATACTTACAACTTACATAATAATATATCACAATTATACTATGTCCAATAATAAAATAAAAGAAATAACTTACTATATGCGCAACTTAATGAACTAATTGGAGACATTATTAATATTATAGTGTAAAAATTGAAAAAGGCATGCTGAGATGGTTTGGCCATGTCGAGAGAATGGATGAAGAACGATTGACGAAAAAATAATATATGTATAAGGCGAGTGTGAATGAAAGTGTTGGTAGGGGTAGACCTAGGCGGACGTTTCGAGACCAAATCAGGGACGTCTTGAAAAAAGGCCAGGTCAAGAGTACCCTAAACCGAAGAGCATGTATGAAGGGAATAATGAAAGTGGACGAAGCGAAACAAGTCTGTAAGGATCGTAGCAAGTGGAAAGAAGTGGTCTCTGCCTACCCCTACGGGAAAGAGGCGTGATTATATGTATGTATGTATAAATTATTACTAAAATTTCTGCTTTGTTACTCAATAATTTAGCTACCTACAAGTTAATATAATTTAGAGATCTATATAACAGATGCTGACATAATACGTAGTAAAAAAATAATTTAATTAACATGAAACTATCAAGAATTTTACTAGAAAAAGTCAACCAGTTTCAGGAAGCTCGAGTGGGAATCGAACCGACTACCTTTGGATAACCGGTCCAATGCTATGACCGCTGAGCTACCGAGGCCCCAGAAGACTCGCTGAGTTCTTCTTGTACTTTGTTATTACAAAAACACAATTTTGAAAAATTTCCACGAGCAGGATTTGAACCTGCACCCTTCTGACATACCGGGTCAGGTGCTCTTCCCATTGAGCTATCGTGGATCTAACCAGCCCGCCGAAATTATTCAACACTATTTACTTTTTAATCCTGCTCGTGGAAATTTTTCAACATTGTGTTTTTGTAATTTGTTTCGCATCAAAATTAGCGTTAAAATTATATAAACAAAACAAAACAAATTACTTTGTTATTTACACTGCAAGCCAGCGGTATTACGTCACTGTGAAGTTACTACCCTCACAGTCGAAATAACACTTTTGCAATTATGTAACATGATAATAATATGAGACAACTTCACATACATTGTTCTGATCCCAAGGTAAGTAGCTGAAGCACTCGTTTCATGGAAATCGGAAACAATGACGGTACCACAACCACCCAGACCCGACACAATATCGAAAAGTTCGTTTTCGACATTGACCCGACCGGGAATCGAACCCGGGACCTCAGGAGTTAGCGCCGCCCAAAGTCTGGCGTGCAAGCCACTCGGCTACGGAGGTCGTCAAATGTAACAATCGATAAAAGCGTAATCCCTTATTAATATTATTATTATTTTGAATTTAGCATTTACAATGCTATATATTGTCACAAAGCTTTTTTTTTCATATTAGTAGGAGGCAAACGAGCAGGCGGGTCACCTGATGGGAAGCAATCACCACCGCCCATGGACAATTGGACCCCGCAAAACCGCAAACGCTTTGGAAGGTTTAGGTTCGTTTCTTGAAGATCCCTAAGTCGTAATGGTCCGGAAATACCGCCGCTGAGAGCTGGTTCCACAGCACTGTAGTTAGTGGTAAAAATTACGCGAGAAACGCACAGTAGTAGATCGCCTTCCATCAAGATGGTGAGGATGGAAAAACAGTCGATTGCGTGTAGTGCGGTGAAGGAAACCAGCGGCAGGGATCAAACCGAATGTGAATCGATTCCCACTCGAGCTTCCCGAGACAGTTTGATTTTATCTTGAAATATATACCGGGTGTCCCAGAATATGTAAATCAAATTGTTACGGGAGATTCCTTAAGTAAGGTAAGTAAAGTAAGGACCTTTCGAATATGCTAAATAAAAAAATACAAAAATAATGACCATTGTGTAAAAAAAATCTAAATTTGAAAAAAGTACGACTTGTTTTAGACTTTCAACTACAGGTGCTTCGTTTATTGGTTATTTTTTTTTACTATTATTATTTGTGTGAAGGAATGATTCGTTAAACTACAAACGATTTATTAAAAAGACTTGTAGTCGCAGCATTATTTTGGTGTATTTTTTATTTTTTCTATTTAGCACATTCGAAAGGTCTTACCTATACTATAGCCAAATTTGATAAAGAATGTTTACCAACAAAGCGTTGCCAAGCAACCAGTGACAGGCATGTATTGACAACCTTTTCCAGTTGGTCAACAGGAAAGATTTTATGTAAAAGATTGATTTATATCAAATATTGTTTGAAAAATTACAACAATAGCTTAGTTTTAACCTATGTGAGTGAATAAATCAGCTACCTTGAAATAATTAAAAAACTGCACTTTAAGATTCAATAAATAATTTATTCATTACATAAATTAATCAACTGCTGTTACAATCCAATTTTCTTTAACGTCAATTCAATTTGTTAATTTATAATTGTTTGTTTTGCATTGCAAATGCACTGTTTACGCTGCAGATTACAGAGGTACTTAAGATAATCGACCCCTTATGGATAATAGTGTCATCTTTATTTGGAATGCTAGTTTATAATAACGGAATTGTTTAGACTCTTAGAGTACCTCAATTTTAGTAATAACATTTGTTTAATAGGGTTAACAAGTGAAAATAATTAACGTTTTTTTTACGTTCTTCTTATTATAACATTTTTACCGACGTTGAGCGACTGATTTAAGTGAGATGTGTAGTGAGAATAATAAGTCTAAATTTTATATAAAATGCAATAATCTAGTAATAATATGAAAAACACAAAAACATTTTTGCCCAGATTTGTGATGAGCCTAATTTGGTTTGTTTGATTCTTTATCGAGTTTGGCTAGGAGTATAAGGAATCTTCCGTTACAATTTCATTTATATATTTTGGGACACCCTGTATAGCATTGTGAATGCAAAATTCAAAATAATAAAAATATAATATTATCAGTTCATTCCAAACAATTAAATCATCACAATGATCTTAGATTAATTTTCACGACCAACATGGTCTATAAATAAATAGTCTAGATAAAATTATTCTTGAAATATGTTACTCCGAAATATATATAGAGCAATTTGTTAAAAGGGAAGACTATACAACGTGTAACAGATTAAACGCACACCCTCTTAAGTGGTGACTCTGCCCATGAAACTGAACAACTTCTGTTCTGCGACTTATGGAAAATCGCGAAAAAAAAATTTATCTTTCGGAAAGATCAAAACTGACCGAGTGAATTCGTTTGAAGAGGCGTTTTTTTTTTTTTGCGAATTTTGAAAAGTCATAGAGCAAATGTTGTTCAGTTTCATAGACCGAGTCACCACTTCAAAGGGTGTGCGTTTAATCTGTTACACGTTGTATAAGCCCAAATGCCACACAATAATACATTTCAATTTGAAATCTATTAATATCTTATTGCAACACCATCATACAAAGTTTCACAGAAACTTGGTGATAGGCTTCATTCAGATCTATAAAACTTGCTTTCTGTATACTTTTCCCTTTCTTTAAAGGGAACCGTTTTGCCTTAATGCCACTTGATGATAAATGAGAAAGCTAAAGATGGAAGCGCTCAGAAAACTCATTTATTTATCTTCTCAACAATGCTAACAATTTTGGGTCCGAGACTCGTGGTCTAAACATTTACCCAAGTACTAGTAAACAGAGTATAAGTTTGGAATAGTTATTCCGTGTTTTGTCTCTTTAAGTCTAATTTGAAATGAAATTAACATGACGGGAACAAACCACGTAATATCTGTTCCAAGCATACCATCTGTTTATTAGTGAAACCCTAAGATATTAAAGTTATTATCAACACTTACTCTACGTTTACACATTTACAGGGTTCGAAATTATTATATCAAGATAATAACATAGCTTGATAATTATCTGATGATTATTAGCAGTGTTATTCATATTCTTTGTTGTATTTTTATAACATATTAAGTAATGCGTAAGACTATTATAACAATAAACCTTTTTTAGTATTTTCTGTTTCAAACTTATTTCGTTACTTCAACGGTCAATTCAGTAACTACACGGTTCAGTAAATTTTTAGCGAATGCCGCAGAGACACGCACAAGCGTATTAGTGCAGTAATACATTGTAATTAAAACAAAAATGAAAATAAACTGTAATTAGATTAAGATTTCACAGTGCCTTGAAAAAAGAAGTAGATTTGTACCAAAACATCTTATTATATTATCTTATACCCACTTTTATTATTGTTATAAATTAGTTTATGTATTAAATAGTGAATAAATGAATATAAATATGAATATGAATACACTGTGTCGTTCGAAAACAGTTAACATTAGCAAAGGCAACGTTTTGTTATTATCAATTGATCTTTATCCAACTGTTATATCATGAGATAATTACCCTTTCGAACCCTGCATAATTGAACTTAAACCAAGGCTTGATACGTGATACTTGAAACTTTATATAAGCACCGGTAAGTAACATTATTTTTACAAAGGTAATTTAGGACCGCTAACGCAGATAACGTTATCTAGAACAGTATCGTTACTTTTTTCGTTAAATATTGCGCTTGAGTCAATCCGCGAAAAATGCCACCCAGGTAACGGTATCAAGCATACCGTTACTTTTCAACGGTATTGTCGTTTGACAGAAGTGTCGATACCAATTCTTGAACAGTATTCAAAGCCCTGATTTAAACATCTTTACAATGTCTAAGCTCTATAGCTGCACTCTAACGATAGGTCCATGTTGGCCTTCCTGCAACCCGTGCACCCTTCTCGTGTGCGCGCGCACTTTGTTCGGTTTCTCGAACCTGTGCTCGCACACGGGGCACAGGTATCCGTAACGGCGGCCGGTGTGCGCGTTGTGCTTGTGTATCTGCAGGAACTTGCGCGACTTCAGCTTCTTCGGGCACAGGTCGCACTGGCGGTGATAACACTTTGACTACAGTGGGTCTAGCACGGACAATCATTACCTTTGTACAGAGGCCTGCCCATCAACCTATCTAAAAACTGTTGAATTTCTTCAATGAATATTCAACCATATGCCGTGTATATAAAGTTCAATGTCTATTAAGGAAATTTGACAGTTTCTGGTAGTTTGATATGCAGGCGTGTGTACTACTATGGTTAGAGTGAAACAATGGCTAAATACGTGTCTTTGTCTAATAATATTTGCTAAAAAGTGACAACATCCCTTTTGAGCGTTGTTTAACTTTAGTTAATGTTTTGTGGTAAAGCAGATAAAGTCGTGTTGTTCTCACTCTATTCCTACTAATCCTTACTTCCTGTGGCGTTCGCCACATTCGACCTTTTCATTTCCGCGTCAGGAGATCCTTTTCATTTTTCACTGGCCAATATTATAAAAGCGACAGTTTGTGAGGATGGGTGTTTGTTACTCTTTGTATTTAAACTACTAAATGTATTTAAATGAAACTCAACAAAAAAAAATTACTAAAATTTGATAGATATATAATTGTAATTTGAAAATAGACAAGGTGTTAAAAAAATTCTACGAGCGGGATTCGAAACTGCACACCATGACATGCCGGGTCAGGTGCACTACCAACTAAGCTATCGTGGGCACAACTAAGTCGCTAGTGCACCTGACCCGCTCGTGGAATATTTTTAAAACTTTGTCTTTTTTAAAATTGTAACTTGTTCGCAACAAATTTTGTGGAATAACATATATAGCCATAACCATAGAATTTCTATATAAGTTCGTGATAGACCCAAAGTTTCATTTTGTGTAGCTGTCAACTACTAAACCTTAACCGTACTTTGTCAACTACAAAAATAAAATTCAAACTTGAACAGTCATCGACATAAACTAAAAAGAAAATTTAAAAAAAAATTGTCACCTACTTGGAAGTTTTTCTCCGGCAGGTGGATCGCGATGTGTTGTACCAGGTTCGAGCGCCGGTGGAAGGTAGCCCCGCAGTGGTCGCATACGTAAGGCCTCTCGCCGGTGTGGCGGCGCTCGTGGATCTGATAGGTTTTGTTTAGTTATATTTGTTAAAATTTATAGTAAGCCGTGTTACTGGAGTATATAATGACTCCCACACTAAGCTAGGCCTGGCTCGTGGGGATCAATTCTCTAGGGTTAGCAGGGTAACAATGCGGCATATATTATTCGTACACTATATTCGTCACAAACAATTATAATTCACAGTATGATTCTGACTTCACAGGTCCGTGGTCACAGGGAGTCAAAACATTCGAAACATCAGGATAAACTTAAATAAATAAATAAGTATGTGTAAAATAAACGCGAGTAGATCCGTAAAAGTTGTTTCATTTCACGGAGATCTTTATTTTCCACACATCCGCTTAGTATGACATGTTTGTTATTTCCCTTCGATGTCATTACAAACGGATTCCACTGTATTATCAACGGTGTTTTATACATACAGGGTGTTACAAAAATGCAATACTCACAGTAAGCGCCTCCTTGGTAGCAGAACTGTATTCGCAGTACGCGCACTTGTGTATCCGGCCGAGGCCGTGGCGCGCGCGCTTGTGCTCCTGAAGCTGGTTGTTGTTGCGACAGCGTTTGCCGCACGTCTGCAGATAATGAAACGCAAAGTCAAAGTAAAAAAAATATCCAAATAAACTTAAGAAAAGTGTTTTTGTTTTTGTTTATATAATTTTAACGCAAATTTAGTTGCGAAGCAAATTACAAAAACACAAATGTTGAAAAAATTTCCACGAGCAGGATTTGAACCTGCACCCTTCTGACATACCGGGTCAGGTGCTCTTCCAATTGAGCTATCGTGCAACTAAATTTGCGTTAAAATTATATAAACAAAAACAAAAACATTTTATAAATAGCTTTCCTATTTCTTAACTGATCTTTAGTTTTTGTAAAAATATTATGATCGGGTGTTAATGACGGTAGTTGTTGACATTGAATGGGTGCCTTTGGCTTTCAAAGTAAAAAGTAAATAGTGTTGAATAATTTCGGCGGGCTGGTTAGAACCACGATAGCTCAATTGGAAGAGCACCTGACCCGGTAGGTATGTCAGAAGGGTGCAGGTTCAAATCCTGCTTGTGGAAATTTTTTCAACATTTGTGTTTAAGAAAAGTGCTTTTGAATTGTCCAAACATTTATTACCTACTACCCGTTCAGGACGTCTATTTTTTAGCTGTGGAGACTAACGGGGGCTAGAAACTCCACACTCCACTTCTATTAAAAGTAACGACATTTACAAAAAAAATAATAAAGCATAATGTCGTTTCCATTATCATACAATATAAAATTTAATACATTAAAAATTAAAAACTTTGAAAATCCCGTAATTACAAATAACGCCTACTTCTATAAATTTACTTAAAATTGAGCTTGATTCTAAAATAACGTACAAAAAAATCATATTGAACAGTCGCGGGCCTAAAATTGTTCCCTGGGGAAAACCATTTATACAAAATCATAGGCTATATTATATATTCGGTATTTTTAAAGTTAAATATCGCTAAATGTCGTTCTTTAAAAGCTGTGCAGTATCTTGCGCCCATTCTTTTACGATATTAAGTGTAATCGATTATTTAATTTCCTCTCTCCTTACCTCACATACACAGTAGTTGGTGTGAAATCTCATGTGCGCTTTGTACGTCGCTTTCATCCTGAACTCCTTGTTGCAAGTATTGCATTTGTAGGAAGACGCGTTCGGTATCAGTGTGCGTTTCCGTTTCACTGCCGCCGCTTTCTGAAGGAGGTTATATGGGACACAATTATAAAAGAAGTTTAAGGAGGCGTTGTAACTAGCAATGTTAATGTTAAGTGTTTATTATTGTTGCGTGGCAACTCTGTATATTTATAAATAATGTTGTAATTATCCTATTATTAATCTTATTATTACATTGTTTTTGTTTCTAATCAGTAATCAATTAATTTGTTATAAATATTTAATGTAATTAACTTTTTTTTTTTTTTAAAGTTTAATTGGTAATTATATTTAAATGCCAGTTGTAACTTGGTGAAACATGTTTGTACTCATAATGAATATTATTGTCATCTTATTTACCATGTTTGAAGCAAATAAAGATTTTATTTATTTATTTAAAATAATAATTAATATCATAATCAAACCAAATTAATACATAATTACACAAAAAAAAAATTTAAATGATTTGGTTGCATTACCTGTGCTTGAATACACACTGATGTTAATAAAAGATGGCAAAGTCTACCAGCACGCGTTTTCCTTCTTCCTATGACATGGGGTCCTTCCACCTTGTGGGCCGGCAGGGTGAGAGTGCCTGATGCTGCGTTGTTTTCAACTTGCACCAGTTGTCCTTGCGTCTCGACTCCGTTTCCACTTAACATCAGGTGGAGTGGAGTAGGGTTTATGAATTACCGGACTTTTTTCATTCCCGGGACCCAGGACCTAATTTTTTTCGTTTCCGGGAATTCCTGATGCCCGGGAACGAATTAAATCAACTTCTTTTGCATGTAAGCAAAAGTTGACACAGATGTAAGAAGTAAGTACCTAATACGTACAATGTACTATATCAGCTTGATACTAATCATAATTTAAGCATTTTTATTATAATATGCTTTAAGAAACGCCAACACGTTAAGGGATTGGTCCGA
Organism: Eudonia truncicolella; assembly: GCA_949315975.1. Classification (NCBI taxonomy): domain Eukaryota; kingdom Metazoa; phylum Arthropoda; class Insecta; order Lepidoptera; family Crambidae; genus Eudonia; species Eudonia truncicolella. Next base: position 7,749,642 of record OX438854.1, read on the forward strand.
AAGCTGGTTCCTGGTCTTAGTTACAAAACTACCAGCGATAGAAAATACTATTTCACTGTCTGTGGATGTTGGCTTCACTGTCAAAAGCGCTAGGTAAAGGGTTTAAATTTGGTGTGCAATTTCTAATCCTTTCAAACGATTCAAATTCTTTTTTCATTTCAATTTCAAACCCTCGCCCACAGCCAACCAGTAAACCATGCATGTACTGTCTTTGTATGTGTATTATATATGTGTACTAGCTGACCGGCGGACTTCGTACCGCTTTGACAGTTTCCATGACAACTCTACAAACAAATCATTTTGTATTGGAAAAATTTTAAAAATCTAAAAAAATTTAGGGGTGGGCCACCCTAAACATTAAGGGGGATGAAAAATAGATGTTGGCTGATTCTCCATCCTAGCCGATATGCACGCTAAGATTCACGAAAATCGGTCGAGCCGTTTCAGAGGAGTTCAATAACATACACCGTGACACGAGAATTTTATATATTAGATTACCTTTAGCTGTGACAAATACCTGTATAACTGACCTTTTTCACTGTAGGTTCTATAACTTCTTCTTTAACAATACTATCATCCATATCATTCGGGAATGTCTCATTCTGATAACTATCATCATTATAGCTGTCATCATTTTGAAAATCATCGTAACCTATATCAACAAACACGTCATACTTGTCATCTGTGTCTTTCTCAGTCTTCGTTTTCACTTTTGCCGTTTTAACGACTTTTCTGCGTAATTTGTATTTCTTCTTGGGTTTTTCTGTGGCTATTAGGTCTAGTAACATTTTCTCAGCTTTTCTGCTAGCTCGCCGGAATTGTATGGCTGTTTTTAAACTGTCAACGCAATTGCTACATATTTTTTGGGATAGACAATCATCCATTTTTATCTGAAATCAATATTATATAGTTATCATTACTAAATTCACCTGATTCTCATAAATTATATGGCCAGGTTCAAATGTTGAGATTACAAACCACCAAAAGGCTACTAGCTAAGCGAGTATTATGTTTAAACATTAGTTATTAATTAATAAGTAAGAGTACAAAAACACAAATGTTGAAAAAATTTCCACAAGCAGGATTTGAACCTGCACCCTTCTGACATACAGGGTCAGGTGCTCTTCGAATTAAGCTATCGTGGTTCTTACCAGCCCGTCGAAATTATTCAACACTATTTACTTTTTTGCTTTGAAAGCTAAAGGCGCCCAATCAATGTCAACAACTACCGTCGTTAAACTGGGCATTCAATGTCAACAACTACCTTCATTAACATCTGATCATAATATTTTTACAAATACTAAGGATCAGTTAAGAAGTAGGCAAGCTATTTATAAAATGTTTTTGTTTTGTTTATAATTATATTTGCGGTAAAATTATATAAACAAAATAAAAACATGTTAGAAGTAAAAGTACAGTTAAAAAACTTTTGCAAAGCATCTGGCTTATCATAAGATAATAAAATAGAAGTAACACCATCTATAAATCATAGTGTTTAACAATATTATTGTATATTATTCAAGCCTAGATCTTTAGTAGAACAAAGTATAATTACATTCCACTCTTCGTACGTTACGATAAGCCTTTGGTTTCGGTTTTAGTCGGGATATAGCAGTTGATATGTTGGAATATTGATTTAGTAGAATTTTATTTGGTTTGTTGCTGGCTGGTATTTGGTTTTGTATGTTTTACAGAAAAGTGTTTAAAATTAAAGTTTGTCAGGAACGTTATCAAAATGTTTTTAAAGACAGTTGTCATGCAGAGAAAAATGTTGAGAGTATTATAATTTTGATATTAGCTGTTGTACCGTTTTATAATAAGAAGTTTTGAGATGTATTTAATAATGTAATGAAATGTTTAATCAGCTAAATAAATAAAGTCAATCAATCTTTTATCAGCCAAAGCGGTGGGTCTCTCCCCTTGCGCTATTGTTCATGTCGGAAGGCTTAAGACCAGCACTAGGTCGCTTACAGGCTGGAGATGATAATGAAATATTGTAAACAAATCAAATTAATGAACCAAACACCAGTACATACCTTTAAACCGGTTGCTAAATGCAATTCGTGCGATCTCTTCTTTGCAGTCTCTTTACTCGTGAATATGGGCTCCAACTGCTCTGTGCTCAAGCATGTCCTGCAGCAGAGAGTGTCAGAGGCTTTTGGCAACGTCACTTCTATTGTTGATAGCTTTGAAGCCCGTTGTTTCCTAGCCACTCTTCGTTTCATACTCATCCGATTTAAGAGCAGCACCGCAAGCATTTTAATCGTATTTAATGGCTAATTACATGCGAGATAATGTTTTGAAATCGTTTTAAATAAGTTAATAAACAATTGAGTAAAAAAAAAGATTAAGATTTTCAAGCAGCATCAGAGCAAAATAATTGAGAAAATAAAATTAAAAACACTTTCAACCATTTCTGTTGATTTGACAATTTTGACATGCTTTTTTTTCCTTTAGTTGATGGCTTCGTGCGATTAGCACATTTAGCCAATGTCAAAGTATTTTTTACAAGTATACATAAATATACAATATTTCCTTTCCGTATGATGATGATGAATGATAATAGAAATGAGAAGTGAGATATATAGTATAGTATCTATATTGTATAGTATCTATAGTATAATATAGTATCTCAGTAAAGATGTGGGGCTTTACTAATTCCTCGGGCGGACTTCTTGATAGAAATTTGAAAAGTGAAGTTGTACTGTTTTATTTCATTTGCCAACACTCATGCGCACTTACGAACACTTCATCATCATCATCGACCTATCTTAGTCCACTGCTGGACATAGGCCTCCCCTAATGAGCGCCATAGCGCCCTGTCCTCAGCTTGACGCTTACGAACACTTAACCATAATAATCCACCATTATTTCACATTAATATTCGACATAACACAACTTTTAGAAAATAAAACAAAACCGCAGACATGACTCTTTAGGAACTCTTTAGACACTGGAAAGAATTGACAGTTTCAAGTTTCAGTTTAATTTAGTTTATCAGCAATTTCATTTGAATCTATATCCTTTCATTTAATTTTAGACAACATTACCTTTTTTGATACTAATTATGCTCATATTTTGCCCAAAGCGTACAAAAATCCACAGATCTCGTGCTCTACACGACTTGAAAGGTCATTGAAAATGTACCTACTTATATATTCAAAAAATAATTTTAACATTGAAAATGTTTTTTCGTTTGCTCCCTACTGGGATCTAAAAATATTTTAGAAAAGTTTGTTTTAAAAAAAAATTTTTTTTGAATAATCTATAATAAGTAGGTACATTTTCAATGCCCTTTCAAATCGTGTAGAGCACGAGATTTGTGGATTTTTATTTCAAAACCAACTTTTCCAAAATATTTTTAGATCATCTTAAAACCCTTCGAATTACGCGTCTTTTGAGCTCTCATACGTCCTCCGGGCCGCACGCGAGCTGCCCGCCGCGTAATATCCGTGATATTGGCGGAATTGTGTTCGGCTGTAGACACAAAACATGCTTTAAAATAAATAGAAGAAATTGTGAATTTTGGACTTCTTGGCGGGAAAGTGAAGAGTCATGTCTGCGGTTTTGTTTTATTTTCTAAAATTTGTGTTATGTCGAATATTAATGTGAAATAATGGTGGATTATTAACCGTTAAGTGTTCGTGAGTGTGCATGAGTGTTGGCAAATGAAACAAAACAGTGTAACGTCACTTTTCAAATTCTTTCAAGAAACCACTTGGAAATATTCATTGCTATGCAGATGATAGTACAGTGCACGGTGGGTATAACGGTCACCCTGCGGCTGGGCGAGTCGAGACTGAAGAGAAAGGAGTGAATCTTGTCATTGAGCTCAATCGGGTATTGGACCTCATATCTAATTGGGGCTCCAATAATCTGGTTGAGTTCAATGCCAAGAAAACACAGGTGTGTGCGTTTACGGCCAAAAAGTCACCATTCCTTCCTCTTCCAACTCTTCAGGGCACATCTCTAAGCCTGCAGAACAATATCAACATGCTCGGTATGACGATTCGCTGCGATCTGAATCAAAAGGACTATATCGAAGCCGTGATCAAAACAGCCTCACGAAAACTCGGTGTCCTGAACAGAGTGCGGCGATTCTTTACGCCTGACCAGTTATGTCTTTTGTACAAGACACAGGTACGGTCTTGCGTGGAGTATTGCTCGCACATCTGGGACGGTTCCGCAAAGTATCTTCTCGATGCCTTAGACGGATTGCAGCGTCGCGCTGTACGTATTATCGGCAATGCAGAGGTAACTAATACTCTCGAACACCTGCAATTGCGTAGAGATATAGCGTCACTCAGCGTCTTCTATCGCTTATATCACGGCGAGTGCTCTGAAGAACTCTTTGACCTTATCCCACCTTCTCCCTTCCTCCATAGGAGTACACGTGCTGCTCTCCGGTGTCACCGCTTCACTGTCACACATATCCCATCGCGCACAAAGAAATTTGGTGACTCGTTTCTTTGTCGCACCTCCAAAAGATGGAATAGTCTACCAGCACATGTTTTCCCTCTTTCCTATGATATGGGGTCCTTCAAACGAGGCGTGAAGAAGCACCTTGTGGGCCGGCAGAGTGAGGTTGACTGATGCTGCGTTGTTTTCACGCTGCACCAGTCGTCTTCGCGTCTGGACTCCATTTCCACTTAACATCAGGTGGTGTGGAGTCATTTGCCGTGCTAAGTATAAAAAAAAAAAAAAGAAGTCTGCGTGAGGGCTTAGTAAAAGCCCCACATCTTTACTGAGATACTCGAGGGGTTGGGGGGTATATCATTTCTCACTTCTCATTTTTATTCATCATCATCATACTGACTGGAAGGAAATATTGTATATTTATGTATTACTTGTAAGAAAAATTACTTTGACACTGGCTAAATGTGCTAATCGCACGAAGCCATCAACTAAAACTAAAAGAAAGAAATTGTGAATTTGTGACCCGGTTGCAAAGTTGAAGTTTAATTTTTAGTTTTAATTGATAGTTTAATTTTGAATATAAATATTCCTCTTACATATTTAAAAATCTATATATCTTAACGCACAAAGTAAACAGTAATTACTTATCTCTCAAACTATCCAATTGTTTAATAAAAATGCTTGCGGTACTTATGTTGAATAGATTTCGTGAAAAGCGAATAAATATGCGAAAAAGACGTATTAATCCCAAAAAGGATGACATAAATGACGAATCACTAGAATACTGCAGGACCTGTCTCGGGTCTGAAGACCTGGTTGCCATATTTTACAGCCGGGACATTGAGAAAACCCGATCAGACGACTTGAAACTAGTCACTGGCTTAGAGGTAATTTTCAAGTAATATCTAACCCGGGCTATATCAAACATTCGAAAAACACTGGCCTACCTGGGAATTAAACTCAGAACCTCCGTATATCGGGCCTAGCTCTGTGCCACTAGGCCACCAATGCATATGAACATAATTATAATATGATTATGATCAATCAGTTATATAAGTATTCAGAATATTTTCTAGTTCTCACCTCCAATTTTACAGTTTATTAGCTCTTTCCATCTGACTGGTTGTCTGGAAGAAATCGCTTTAAAGTAATAAGACCCCCAAATTGTAACTTTGTAATTCGTAATTTTAATAAAATGTGTTTGTTTTGTTTAAACAACGTTAGTCAGAGCGGGGGTACTAAGCTGAAAGGAGAGTAAGGTATACATGATAGTGAATAACTTTTATTTATTTACAAAAATTCACAAATGTTGAAAAAATTTCCACAAGCAGGATTTGAACCTGCACTTCTGACATACCGGGCCAGGTGCTTTTCCAATTGAGCTATTGTGGTTCTAACCAGCCCGCTGTAATTATTCAACACTTTACTTTTTTACTTTGAAAGCCAAAGGCGCCAATTCAATGTCAACAACTAGGGTCATCTGATCATAATATTTTTACAAATACTAAAGATCAGTTAAGAAGTAGGCAAGCTATTTATAAAATGTTTTTGTTTTGTTTATATAATTTTAAGGCAAATTTTGTTGCGACACAAATTACAAAAACACAAATGTTGAAAAATTTCCACAAGCAGGATTTGAACCTGCACCCTTCTGACATACCAGGTCAGGTGCTTTCCCAATTTTTATATTCATGTTTATGTTTTATAATGTTGCCATAAATATATTTTTATCAGTCTATTATCTTTCCAGATTAAATTCAACGATGGGTTATCACAAAAAATATGCATGAATTGTGTTGAGACAATGACTTTAGCTTTACAATTCCGATTTAAAAGCATCAACAATGACAGAAAGCTGAGAGAAGTTTGGAACGAGGATAGCAGTCGCAACTATGATGCTACTTCTAATGGCTGCTCCCGGCAGAGTATCGATTTGAATATAGAATATCTTGATTATGATGATAATTGTGAATCGGATAACAAAATGATAACGGACCATGATTATGTGGACAGTATTATCATGACAACAAAAGAACAGCAGGTATATTTTAAATGGTTACATTCCAATTCGGTCCACTTCTGAAACTAGGTCTCTCCCAATGCATGCCACTGAGACTAATCTTTGTCTACTCCAACTGCTGATGCTTATAACCGCTTCTGTGGTCTAGTGTTTAAGACCAACTATCTTAGTTATCAAAGAATTTGAACGGGTGTTAATGCAAACTAATTAGTAAATTAAATCATACCTTCTCTTTACCAGACGTTTCAACCGAGTTACACTAGTTGGGGTCAAGGACAGCTGTCATCTATGTTAGACCTGGAGGTCCCTACCTTACCGCAAACCAAACCAAGTACAAACTCCTAGGTAAGGGGCTTGGGACTTGTAAGCCTGAGACCAGTGCTTTTAATCACTAGACCACCCAGGTGGTTCATAATGGACAGCTTGGTTATGTTAACTTAAAACGGTGACTTCTTCAATACTTCTACTTTTTATAGTTTTAAGATAATATTTGTTATTGTATGTATGTTAATCTGTAAGGTATCTATGTTAATTTGGGTAATCTTATATTTTTTTTCTATATCTTGCTGTTATGCGCTTGGCCTTAATTTTACCTTAATTTTACCCGGTATTTGCGGGATCCCGCATTTGAAATTTATAAGTAATTGTATTTTATTTATTTATTTATTTATTATTTAAAAGGCAAATAAAACAATTACTTTCTTAACTTTTATTTAAGTTTTACGTTTATTACATGCTAATTACCCTGTATTAATTTCTTTTTTTTGTGTGTAAAGAAAACAAATCAATCAAGTACAATAAAAAAAACACATTTTTTAAGTGTTGACAGAACTAATTATTTAGTTTGGTCAGTTTGTTATCATTCAATTGTAACTGTTGTATTTGTTTTTTAATTGTAATTGTTTGCGAAGAGAACATAAAATTTTTCAGTCCCGCGTGTTGCGGGACTGAAAAATGACGCGGGACCCCGGAATACCGAGATCTCGGTATTGCGGAATTGGAAGCCCTAATTTTACCTGATGTTAAATGATGATAAGGCTGAAGGTGGAAGCGCACTTCACCCGAAATCCTCACCTGCTGAGGCACTGGCTATCTTATCTTATTGTTGCCAAATTTAAATAAATAATTTTAAAAATACTCTCCAAGAACTTTAAAGTTGCTCCAGCAAAATTAAAGTATATTTATAATTTATGATTATTTCTTTCTTTTTTCAATGAATTAATTTGCTCTTCTCTCTTACAGGACACCTCAAATGAAAAGATCACCAAAGATACAGAACACCCGTACAAATGCCATTTGTGTGATAAGACGTACAGATTGAAGTCGTCCTACAAAGCACACGTAAAATATCACACCGACTACTATATTTGTGAGGTATTTATAATTAGAAAGTAAGAAAGAAATCTTAGTTTTAAAAACAGTTTTTCCTCAATGGTTTGCATTTTCCAAGCTATGTTACAGCAGTATTCACCATCAGCTCATTTCATGTCCCCACCGCTGGGGCACGAACCTTTCCTATGGATGAATAGGAAGGGTCATAAACTACTACATGGGCCCAGTGCGGATCAGCAGTTGTTAACTACTGTGCTAATCCAGCCGGGACCTACGGCTTTACGTGCCTTCTGAAGCACAGAGGAACTCGAGATGATACATTTTTGGTCATAATCATTTATTGAGTCATTTAATAAGTCATGTCACGCAGACTTCTTGAGAGAATTTGAAAAGTGACGTTGCACTGTTTCGTTTCATTTACCAACACTTATGCACACTCACGAACACTTAACGGTTAATAATCCACCATTATTTCACATTAATATTCGACATAACACAAATTTTAGAAAATAAAACAAAACCGCAGACATGACTCTTCACTTTCCTGCCAAGAAGTCCTGTTACTTGTTTCATGATGACCTTTTTTGTTATTTTTTTTTTCTCATCTGTTTGTATTTGTTTTTGTGCAGGTCAATATTTATGTTTCTTGTGCTTACTCATGCGGCTGACTGTACCGTCATACCTTTTCCCAGACATGTGGCAAGCGTTGCATTACGAAATCTATGCTTCTGGAGCACAAGCGCGCGCTGCACGGCTTGCAGCGCATACACATCTGCTCGTACTGTGAATTCAGTTCGGCGACGAAAGCTGCGCTTGTGGTGAGTTGATTTATGTTTATTTGTATACAGGTTGTGGTTTTGAACAGTCGCCATATTGTACACAAGTGTAGAACAAATACTTATAATTTAAATAAAAATATTAAAAAAAAATATTACCTATTGGTTGGTGTCCTATATCTTTCGTAACATCTCACGTTTCTATTCGAAATTTACATGTACTACTCCGAGGTCAACGACCGTTAACTTAAACAAACATTGCTGTCGTGGCTATTTAACGCTACTACATCCTAGAAACTAAATAGGTACCTACGTTATTTAGTCTAGGTATGAATGTTACTTAGCCACTTCCTATTAAAAGTTTCTTGGTTCGATTCCCAGTTACTCGACAGAATTACTCGATTCAGAAAAAAATAAACTACGTACCTATGCTATTAGTATGTAGGTATGGAAATGAAATGAAATGAAAATGTGCTTAAGCAAAACTTTGACTTACCTATGTTACTCGTAACAAGTGTTCAAAATGTGCCCCATTACGAGCGATACACAAAGCAGCACGACGCCGAGAATTTTCTTTTAATTGGTTGAGAACGTAAATGTTTTCTCTCACCGTTTCAAAAGCGGACACCACTCGCGTACGCAATTGCACTACACTTGTAACCTCCTCAGAATACACTAGCCTTTTTACATCACCCCACAAATAAAAATCTAGCGGTGTTAGGTCCGGGGAGCGAGGAGGCCAAGACACTGGACCGCCACGTCCCACCCACTGCGATCCAAATGTATCGTTTAGGTAGCTGCGCACTACTTGTCCATAATGTGGTGGAGCACCATCCTGCTGGTAGAAGAGGTCTCTGTGGAATGCCAGTCCATCCAGAATGTCCATCAACAGCTCATCTACAACGTGGTGCAGCAGATCTAGGTAGGTAAGGCTGTTGAGATGACCTTCAATGAAATAAGGCCCCAGTAAATAAGGGCCAATAATACCAGCCCAAACATTTAGGCTGAAACGTCTTTGGAAGGAGTCTTTTTTTGTGACATGAGGGTTCTGTTCTCTGTGTGCCCACCAATGCTCATTATGCACGTTGTAGACGCCGACCCTTGTGAACTGCGCCTCGTCAGTCCACAGAATATTAACGTGCTGATGTTCGAGGAGCCACGTACAAAACTCGACTCGGCTGGACTGGTCAGTGGGAAGCAAATCCTGAACTCGTCGAAAATGGAATGGGTGCTGCTGGTTCTTCTTCAACAAGCGCCAAACGATGGTGTGATCAAGGCCAAAGTGCCGCCCAGCATCACGTGTACTGGCGCGTGGCTCGTCGTCGAAGAACTGCAAGATCTGCTCCTGTAAGTCGACGGGCAGGCCCACGTTGCCTCGACCACTGGCGTGCGCTGGGATACTGAACTGCCCGTAATCCAGTAGGCGTTGTGTAGCAGCCAGCATCGTCGTTCGGGACGGCGTTGGTCGGTCTGGCCACCTCTCCGCGAACATCTGCACTGCACCCCTCAAGCTGTTACCGGCGAGGGCATACATCCGCACCATTTCAACGTAGTCGTGATTAGAATAACGCGACATCGTACCTACGTTTGAAAACGGCCCGGATTTTTTTTGTCAAACGTGTGCGCGCGCTCGCGGTTAGCGGGAGACTGAGCGAGCGACGACCGTTGAATCGTCGTCGGTTCCCGCTTTGAGCGGGTGGCGGCTAGCCGACAAAAGCCGGCGCAAGCGGCGGCATTTGTAGGCATTTGTTTTACGCACCTAGCGCAGAGCCAAAGTAGTAGCACAGCGTAGTATATTCAAAGGAATGATATGCAACAGAAACAAAATCTTTTTCGTATTTTTTTTTACGTATTTTTTTTTAATGGATTTATTATCAGTTACATTAACATAATCGCCTCCTTAAATTTGGCAACTGTTCAAAACCACAACCTGTATATACTAGTTGTTGCCCGCGACTTCGTTCGCGAAGACTACAGTAAAAAAAAATGTATCCTATATGCTGGTCTGGCTCATGGTCTGTATATGAGAAAAGTTTCATTAAAATCCATTCAGTAGTTTTCACGTAAAAGAGTAACAAACATCCATCCATACTTACAAACTTTACAAACGAAGTTATAGGGGGGTCGAAATGGCCTGAACTGTTTCGAGAAAAGGATATTACGTACAGTGCCGTCTTTTAGTCTTTTAGTCGAGCTAAAAGACGGCAAATCATGAAACTCTTTGGCTGGGTCGGGTGGGCGTTTAAATTTTTCACTGTATTTTATAAAAAAATTATAAATATTTAATTTAGCTTCAGTGCAGCAATTAGCACTTGAAAATAAAAAGTAAAAATTTACTATAGCGTTGTGTTATCAAATTTGTGGTATTTCATCTGCAAAGGTGAATCTGCATGGCCATCGGTTGCAACGACCGTTGGATAGATGGCGCTGAGTGCCGCTATAAAGCACTCAAAAACATTAAAAAGCAGTGACAAAATTCAGCGCTTACGCCAGCCTTCCCGGTAGCATAGCGGTCAGTGCAGCCGCCCGGATTGCGGAAGACCCAGGTTCGATTTCTGGCTGGGTCGGGTGCGCGTTTAATTTTTTCACTGTATTTTATAAAAAAATTATAAATACAAGATCTAGTTAGGACACATTTAGGATCGTTGCATTTTTACCAAACCTTTCTGTTACACGTTGTAGTTATGCTACTTTGTAAATTGTATTTTGAAGCAACCTAAGTATGTATACCAACCTTATTCCGAATCGCTGGAGTTGTGGAAGAGCCCTACATAACCATTTTTGACATAAATGTTTTTGTTTTGTTTATATAATTTTAACGCAAATTTTGTTGCGAAACAAATTACAAAAACACAAATGTTGAAAAAAAAATTTCCACGAGCAGGATTTGAACCTGCACCCTTCTGACATACCGGGTCAGGTGCTCTTCCAATGAACCACGATAGCTCAATTGGAAGAGCACCTGACCCGGTATGTCAGAAGGGTGCAGGTTCAAATCCTGCTCGTGGAAATTTTTTTTCAACATTTGTGTTTTTGTGGAAATTATTTTTTATTGTGTAACTTTGTCAATTTTACTTTTTTTTTTGCAAGTGCTAATTGCTGCACTGAAGCTAAATTAAATATTTATAAATACAGTGAAGTAAAAATGTATTTTATAAATATTTAATTTTGTTAATTTATGATGTTTTTAATGTTTTAATTTTAATTGATTTAATTCTTTTATTTTATTGTTTGCTGGTACCTAATCTTATAAGCGCTTTGGATGGAGACATCTCTTAGCTTTTAAGGCATGTCTGAATTAAATATAATAAATAATTAATTCTCCTCGTCTCCCCGGACGCAGTGGTACTCGGCAATGAGTTTTCCCTAGCGCGATTAACAAAAAAATATAAAAAAAAGCTTTGTGTGGCGTTTGCGCAGACCCACGAGCGTCGCCACACCGGCGAGAAGCCGTTCGTGTGCGAGCACTGCGGCGCCGCCTTCCACGCGCGCGACAGCCTCGTCCAGCACCTGCCTATACACCGCGACGGGAGCCGGCACGAGGTCGGTACTCCAAAGGCTGGGGGGGGTGGTAGACACTAGTCACCTGGAAGATTGCAGCTATGTGATTGGTAGGCAGCTGGAAGTGAAAGGCAGTAGTTGCTATAAGGTTGGTAGAACAGCAGATGTATGGATGACAGCAGATATGAGGTTGGCACACCAGCGGCTGGAGGGTGGGACACTCTAGATACCTCCCTAAACGTTCCTAGACCTCCCTAGACGTTCCCTAAAATATGGTTGAGCGAAGCGATGGCTGATTCATATGTCATACTCGTGAACGGGTGCTGCCTGTGGAGGCTGGTCTGCTCTTGCATACTTATCTTATTTTTAATATTATTTACTGTAGTTTGACTTGGTTTTTCTTAACCAATTTTTTTTTTTGAGTACTGTAGTGGTACTGTATGACATTGTGGAAATTGAAACTTTTACCTGATGTAAATTTGTTAACTTAGTTTTTTTTTTTTATTTTACTTTTGTGATATTTTTGTTTTTTATTTACATGTTGTGGTTGTCTTCTATAATTGTGTGTTTATTTGTAATGGAAAGTGTCCTGCTATGATAGGGCATTTTCCAATATTTTTGACGCTGTAAGGGAGCAAAGAGCTGGACACTTGCTGAGTTTCTTGCCGGTTCTTCTCAGTACAAGATCTCCCGCCCAGAGTAGACTTACGAACCGATGGCATAGTGACATTCACAAGAGCTACTTGTAGCCTAAACTGAATAAATGATTTTGAATTTTGAATTAAATAAAAGACAGTGGCTACGAAGTTGGTGGACCTGTCGCTGTTAATTTGGTAGATCAGCGGCTGCGAGGGTGGTAGGTGGCATAATGACGTTCATAAGAGCTATTTGTAGCCTAAACTGAATAAAATATTTAAAGAATTATTGGATTTTGATAAGACAACCTTGGGCGAAAATAATCATATAATAATATAATAATAATAATAATGATAATATTTCTTTCGGATCTCAGAGGTGAAAACTTCTAAGATTGATGAAGCAATGTTGACTAAAAAACATAAGCATCAAGCACTGAAAAATTTCGACGGGTGAAAGCCAGACCTCGGTAGCCAAGTGGTTAAGGCAGCCGCCCGGAATGCGGAAGGTGCGTGGTTCGATTCCCGCCTGAGGTTGTCGTCTTTTTTCAGTGTTTAAATTTTACTTATAATAAAATTAATAAAATAAAAATGGGTGCAAGTAAAAATAAACTAAATAATATCAACTAAAGTACATACAAAAGGGAAATAAATATATAAAACAGAGTTTATGCAATATAAATTATAAAATAATTAAACATAGCTAAGGTGAATTTGAAAAATTACTCCGAACCTGACCCTTGAACGTGCGAGCACTCCTGATGCGCTCAGGCAAAGAATTCCATAACCGGGACAGCATGCACAGAAAAAGATATACATTGAATTTGAAAAAAAACAATTGCTATGAAGATGGTAGATCAGCAGCTACAACATAGTTGGTAGACACCTGTGGGACAGTTAAGTTGTTCAGGTAGGTTTAGACGGAGACTATTTTGATACGCCTAAATTAAGAGACGCGGGCGGAGGTCACAGGCGCCGAAAAATAGGCGAGTGTTCTATTCTGTGCCAGCGCTGGCATGCCGCGAAAAAATGGCACGGAGAGTGTTTATACGGTGCCTTTTTTTTTTTATTTATTTTTTTTTTTTTTCGGGCGCCGAAATTTAGGCAGCTGAAAATAGTCTCCTTCTAAACCTACCTTTAGGTTGTTAAAGACAGCAGACATCTGGAGGATTTGCAGATATGCGGTTGGTAGGCCAGCAACTGTGAAGTTTTTATATAGTCACCTAGAAGACAGTAACAACCAGGTAAGTAGACCAGCAGCTATGAAGTTGGCAGACAAGTAGTAGACCTAGAGGATTGCCATGGAGGATAGTAACTAGTTGGTACGCCAGCAACTGTGAGATTGGTATACACCTGGGAGAATATATTTTTCAATTTATTTTTAATTAATTAAGTTTTAATGTATTTAATATAAGTTTTTATTTTTTTTATTTTTAACGTCCATCAACAATTGACAATCACCAGTGTTCGCGCTAGCCGCGCGATGAACGTCTCTTAACTCCTGTTAGCATCCGCTACTAATGCCGCCACCGCTTCTGGTCTATGAAGAAGGCGTCATAGCTGTTACGTCCGCTACTAGCGCCAGCATAATTATCATTGATTCATTTGATTAATAATGAGTTAATTTATTGGATTATTATAAATATAATTATTCGTATATTGAATACGTAACGACAGGATTATACAGATTACATATAAATTACATTACATTTTGAACATCATTATCATTGTATTGACTTTATCAGTAGTTTTGACACAGTATCGTACACTGTCTATGGTTGTTCCCTTGTCTATGGTTGTGACTTCTCTATAAAACCAATTGTAATCATTATTCGCTCTCATTCTGCTGCGAAACATTTTGTAAGGCGAAGCTCTGCCGGATTAAAGACTAACACCAATAGAGGGTTTTATTTTTTCTGGAACACTCCACAAAGATGTTGAAGGGACATCCCTCTCCCCCAGTGTCCCATCTGCCACAAACGCGCCAAGTCCTTGCGCCTGCTCCGACACCATCATTACCAGAGGCACGTGCCGCGCCACCGCCGCTACCTGTGCCCCGTGTGCGCGGACGCGTTCCGGAGCCCCAGCAGCGCGCGGGTGCACCTCGCCAGGACTCATGGAGTGGCGAGGGAGCACCAGGGCGCTATACAACGGGTCGAGGTGAGTGTGGTACTTGAAACGACCAATAGCTAGAGTTATCATAGATTGCGTTAACTTTAGACAGTATTACTAGACTGTAGGTAGCGTTTATCCAGTGTTGTCAACTTAAGAGTGTTTTCAACTATAGGCAATGTTTCTAGACAGTGTTATAGACTGTATGCAGTGTTTATCCAGTGTTAGTCAACGTAAGACAGTATTTTCAACTATAGGCAATGTTTCTAGACATTTTTTTTATTTTTGAGAGAGATTGCTGATTGCCGCTGCGGCATTTTCAGCTTCACCGGGCTTTTTTGGGGGCGGCGAAGAACGTAAAGGGTCCCTCAAGCCGTGTGAAACGAATCACCTTCAGAGGTTATCTAGAGAGAACGGCATCGCGCACAAGTGCGCGTCCCCGTGCCCTAATAGATTCTCCGAAGGGTTCGGATCGGATCGGTGTTTCTAGACAGTGTTATAGAGTGTAGGCAGTGTTTTATCTAGTTTTAAGTGTAAACCAACTCAAGACAGTGCTTATCAACTATAGGCAATGTTTCTAGACAGTGTTATAAAGTGTAGGCAGTGTTTTATCTAGTTTTAGTGTAAACCAACTCAAGACAGTGCTTATCAACTATAGGCAAAGTTTTTCGACTATAGGCAGTGTCCGTCTAACTGCAGGCAATGTATGTCACCTAAAGGCAGTGTTTGATATCTACAATCAAGTCTGTTCAATGTCAATCCAATCTAAGTAGATTTGGCGCATTCTTGGCGATGTTAGTTCACTCTAGGTGTCGGTAAGTTTCGCGCCTCCTCTTGTACCAGCACCACCAGGGTTACCTGTGCTCCGTGTGCGCGGACGCGTCCCGGAGCCCGTACAGCGCGCGGGTGCACCTCGCCAGGACTCGTGGGGTGGCGATCCCTCACCATAGGACCGATCCCTCGCCTGGTGCTTCCGCAACAGGGCGCTATAGAGAGGGTCGAGGTATGTAAGTATATTCAAAAGTCACTGTCTTGGTTCAATGTTTTTGTGTTTCCAGAGTTAGTCAACTCAAGACAGTGTTTTTTAACCTATAGACAGTGTATCTAGACTGTAGCTCTAGCGTAAGGCAGGGCGCACCAGGGCGCTCTACAGAGGATCGAGGCGAGTGGTGTGGTACCTACTTGAGGCGACTCTTAGGAAGAGTTTTACGGGCATTATCAACATTAGACAGTGTTGGTAAACTTTAGGCTGTGTGTTTCCAGTGTTAGTCAACTCAAGACAGTGTTTATTAACTTATAGACAGTGTATCTAGGCTGTAGCTCGAGGCGAGTGGTGTGGTACTTGAGGCAGGTCTTAGGAAGAGTTTTACGGGCATTTTCAACATTAGACAGTGTTGGTAAACTTTAGGCTGTGTTTCCAGTGTCAGTCAACTCAAGACAGTGTATCTAGACTGTAGATGGACTCCTTCTAACTCCAGGTAGTATGTCAGCTATAGGCAGTGTTGACTCTATTAAGACAGCGTCGTGCAAGTTTGGTCAGTTGTTATCTATTTTAGGCAGTGTTTCTCAACTATAGGCAGTGTTGGTCTGATTTAGACAGCGTCGTTGTCGTCTAGTAATCAATGTCTGTCTTATCTAATTTGTATCAATAAAATCTGTTCAATGTTAGTCCAATCTAAGCAGTGTCTATCCAATCTAGATGAAGTTAGTGTAATATAGGCGGTTTTGATGGCGAGGGAGCACCAGGGCGCTATAGAGGGTCGGGGTATGTAAGTATATTGATAAGTCACTGTCTCGGTTCAATGTTTTAGACAGCATCCGTCATGTTTAGGCATGGTTTGTCTAGCGTAAGGCAGGACGCACCAGGTCGCTACAGAGGATCGAGGTAGGTGACCTAGAAAGTATTTTTTCAGGCAGCAAAAAGTTAAAGCATTGCTTTTAGACAATGTTATATACAAAGTGTTTTATGTCACGTATAGGCAATCTTTCTAGACAATGTTATAGACTGTAGGAGTGTTAGTAAACTCGAGACAGTGTTTATCAACTAAGTATAGGCAGTGTTTTTAAACAACTATGTTGTGTCTCGTTGTGGCTTTTATTTTAAGTAATGCTATTCTGATTACTGATGATTAGAAATAGTGATTCATCATCATCATCATCAGATCAAATGAGTCCCAACTGCTGGGGCACGGGCCTTCCCTATGGATGGATAGGGAGAACGGGCCGTAAACAACCACGCGGGCCCAGTGCGGTGCGGTGGTTGTTATCGACTGCTAATGCAGCCGGGACCGACGGTTTTCACGTGTACGTCCAAAGCACGGTCCTCCGTGCTTGAGATGACACATTTTTGGTCACCCATCCGATGACCGGCCTTTGCGACAGTTGCCTTATCTCGGCACTCGCAGACCAGGCGCGTTAACTGCGCCTTAGAGCTTCTCAACATAAATAATCATTACTTTTTTGTTTTTTAGATAGTTCCACCGGATGAAGCTGAGGACAGTCCCGTTGTGTTTGAGGTTACGAACAAAGACGTGTTTTGATAATAAAATTGACTTGTACATACTTTGAGTTTGATTTGGACATCAAGTTTTCACTCAAATAATTTTTTTGACGTTTTCTCAGCCTACTACAATCAGGTATGTAGCAATGCAAAATGCGAGGTTAATTCATCGGTCGATCACGGTAACAAAAATGAGAATAAATATTAATATTTATAATTATTTTTAAGTTTTGAATTCACAATGCTATATATATATATATATACACCGTGACTGGCTAGACGACGGACGCGCTAAAGGAGGTGTATATGAAGCCGATACCTGTTCCTTAAAAAATGAAAAAACACCACCTTAATTTTTTACTTTCTTCCTAACTGAAATGGTTTTTCTGCTTATTCACAATTTACTACGCGGGCGAGCGAAGCGACTAGCGAGGTGGTTGACCTTACTCGTGAGTGTAGTACACGCGAAATGCCGATAATTCACTTTTTAAAAAAATGGCGTGTTTTAAAATTTACTCTAACTAGTAACTTATAACCTATAAGTTACTAGTTTACCTCCTTAAACCTGTCACGGTGTATTTATGTATATAGTTACAAGATAAAATTGGGGTGTGGGTTCGATTCCCACTTGTAACCGTGATTTTCTTATAGGTTTTAAAAAAACACCAACGCGTACAATTATTAATATGGGTTTATTATTATAAAGGTACAATAGCTAATGGGTCTATGGGTTGGCCTAGCTCAGGGTTATCTTTGGATAGCGAGATGTTCTAAGGTACTGCCGTGGTGGTGAACAGTCCCCGTCTCCCAGCGGCTCAATGGATCTTGGGTAGGCGCAGTCCTTACAGTGGACCCCAATAAGCGGGGGAAACACTGATTTTAAAATCTAATGCTATCGCTGCTAAGTTCTTAAAAAGAAATGTAGAATGTAGACGTCAAAGCGACCGACAGATCATCAAATATGCCGATTGCGGCGTATGCACAGCTCCGTGGCATAAACGAGCCGTTGGTTTGTTTGTTGTGTAAAATTATATTTTGTAACTACGTATAGCATTGTGATAAATAATAAAATATAAAGTATTAATACCTAAGTTTTTATCGATTGTCAAATACTTGCATGATTGCATTCAATCTTACCTCGCATTATAAGTGTTCTTTCGACTGTGAGGATAGTCGCTTCACAGTGGACGTGACACCGCTGACTGGCAGCGTCAATAACAAACAACTAGAAGAATTCAACGATGGTAGCATTGTGTTCCGGCATCTAGAGATACGATAGCGGCTATCTGATCTATCTGATAACCAGTCAAAGTTAAATCATTTTATTCAACATAAGCCTTCATAGGCACTATTGACGTGAAAACTATAAATAAAAAAAATGTTTAGACTAAACTATTGAATGTACCGCCAGTTCCGATTTTGGGAGAGCCTTCGACCGAGAAGAGCTGGCAAGAAACTCTTGGAGGCTTATTTCTTTCAGTGCCTCAGTAGTTGCGGATTCCGGGTGAAGTGCGCTTCCACCTTCGGCATTATCATCACTTTAAATATATATATTTATATAGCTTAAATATGCAAAGGATTTAGATAGATAGATAGATAGATAGATAAACACTTTATTGCTCACACAAATTAAAACCAAAAACAGGTACATACAAAAAATCTTAAAGCTAGCATGGGCAAAGGCGGTCTTATCGCTTTATGCGATCTCTTCCAGACAACCTTTGGTTTAGGAACCCAAGAGGGAGATAGAGGAAGTGCGCAAATACAGTAGAATACAATAGAAACATACTCGTATACCAGTACATAAAAAGACATACATAATAATAATATATAAATAATAAATAGGTACATATACATACATACATATAACACCAACAATAAAAACCTAAAACATGTTACTAGCACGTGACTGATGCAATAGATGACTGTGCAGTTTAGACTTAAAGGCGGAAAGGGTCTTAGAGTGACTGATTTCAGACGGTAGCTTATTCCAAAGACAAGTAGCTTGGACAGTAAAAGAATCCTTAAAATATCCCGACCTAAATATAACTATAGTGATTTATATCTTTAAGTAAATAATTTTAGTACCATTTCATTTTCTTAAAGCCGCAACTTATGTTGGCAGCATGGACAATAATGCCTTTGCATTTTTAATAGTTGTTTTGTGCGAAAGAGAGGTACATATACGACGACCTCCTTGATCGAGTGGTTTGTACACCGGTTTTTATGGTGTCGTCATCTCCCGAGGTCCCGGGTTTGATCCCCGGTCGGGTCAATTTAGAAATTATTGTTTTTCTAAATTGTCTCGGATCTGGGTGTTTTCTATGTATAATAAGTATGTATTTGAGTATTTTAAGTATGTTTATCCGTTGTCTAGTAACCATTAAACGAGTTTCATAGCGAAGCTTCTCTTGGGCTAGATAATTGGTGTGAGTGTAGGAAATTTTCTTTTTTATTATTTTTTATTTTTATATATCGTTTGCTCTCTTCTCTGCAGCCATCTTTTGTAACCACTTTTCTCTTTTGCAGCCAATTTTCGTAGCTCCGTTGTAACTATAGTTATTTAATGTAATACAGTGTAATTGTCCTGCAAAAGGCATTAAACTTCATCTCAATCAACCTCGAGTGTATTATTTACAAAAATAAACCCAGTGTGGCGCGAGTAGATGAAAGCACTGCTACGCCCATGCTTCCCTTTATCTTTCCTAATTTACTGTGTAATTAAATAAATTTATTAACTTATCTTATCTTATCTTAATATCAGGTGAGATAAATGCCAAGTTAGGAAGAAAATATATTTATTAAAAATAAAAACAAAGTTTCAGGTATTACGTACGTATAATAATAATAATAACAATAGTTTTCTTTAATTGTCATATTCTACATAGTTGTTACTTTTACTATACTTAATGTAATAATTGTTTCGTTTGTTAGATTATCTACAATATATTCTAAACTGTGCTTTGGTATAACTATTATCACTTTGTGACTACGAATCTCGGTTACAGCACTCACGCCTGCACATCAACCCACCACGAACTGTCAAATTTCCTCAATAGACTTTGAACTTTACAACTAAGCCGAAAATGTATTGAAGAAATTTGACAGTTTTTAATGCATTTAGCACTCTTTTCAATGTCTCTCGGCGAACTTCGTGTATCGGCTGTCTTCGGATTTCTATCAGCTATAGAGTATATAGAGTTGCTACTACTCTTTTTACTTATAATTATTAATTTATTTTACAATGATGGGGAAGTACTGTAGGCGACGCACCGTTTAGATTTTAGTTTTAATTATTTGTGTTATATTTTGTTATTTTAATTTGTAAGGTAGTGGCAAAAATGTTTGTTAACGGCCGGGCGCGGCTGCGTCCTTGCGGATACAAAACGAACATTTTTTGAATCTGAGGAGTAGTAGCCACTAGCACCGCAAGAAACGCCCGCGTCCTCTCGCTACTAAAATTTTATTGTCCCGCGTCATACTGTTTTATCTACATAATTTTTCATCATTTTAATATAAAATAGTTTGCTCGTTTTGTGCTGTTTTATTGCTGTCGAGACCTGAAGAACCTACAAGTACTATTGTGTCGCACGCAATTGATTTACGATTTATAGTTTTACAACTCTGTATAGTTCACACGAAAAATCAAAACAAAGCAACAATAAAGTACGTTGTTCTGAATTAAAATTATTATACATGATAAATCTAATAATTAATGGCATCGATCAATAATGTCCTAGATTCGCGATGAGCGCTTGAACAACGGTAGGTACGCGACTTTGTGGCCGCGGAGCCACACACAACGACGTTTGTGGCGATTAATGACAGAAAATTTTAAAATGTTTTTGTTTTGTTTATATAATATTAACGCAAATTTTGTTGCGAAACAAATTACAAAAACAATGTTGAAAAAATTTCCACGAGCAGGATTTGAACCTGCATTCTGACATACCGGGTCAGTGCTCTTCCAATTGAACTATCGTGGTTCTAACCAGCAGCCCGCCGAAATTATTCAACACTATTTACTTTTTTACTTTGAAAGCCAAAGGCGCCAAATCAATGTCAACAACTACGGTCATTAACATCTGATCATAATATTTTTACAAATACTAAAGATCAGTTAAGAAGTAGGCAAGCTATTTAAAACATGTTTTTGTTTTGTTTATATAATTTTAACGCAAATTTTCTTGCGAAACAAATTACAAAAACACAATATTGAAAAATTTTTTCAACATTGGGCTGGTTAGAACCACGATAGCTCAATTGGAAGAGCACCTGACCCGGTATGTCAGTAGGGTGCAGGTTCAAATCCTGCTCGTGGAAATTCTTTCAACATTGTGTTTTTGTAAGAAAATTTTAAGAACAAAAAAAAATACTTAATATAGTACATTATTGATCGAAGAATTCGTTATCATTCGGTTATACGATGATTACAGAGAGACATTAAGAAAACCTTGTACACACGCCCGCACATCAGACTAACACAAAGTGTCAAACTTCCTCAATAGACTTTAATCTTAATGTGTTAGCCATATAAATGATTATTTTTTGAAGAAATGACAGTTTTGGTTAGGTTGATGTGCTGGCGTCTGTCTTCATAAATTATAAAAAATAAGTTCTTCATTCCTGGCTACAAAATACCGATTTCTAGAGCACGGTTCCGTTGAGATCTATTAACTAGGTAGGTAGGAGCAATTTAATAGTTTAGGAATTGAGATAAACTGCAATTTGGTATACAAGATTAGAAGGAAATAACAATATACTATGTAATAGGCGTATAACTCCGACACAACTATGCAACCCAGTATAAAGAGCAACGAGATAATATGCAAAAGGGTACGTTTTAAGTGCTCCCGAAATAATGTTTATACCCTAATATACACACATCAGAATAATTGTACGTTTTGTATTAATGCTCACCAAATATTGTTTTACTGAAACAGTAACGTTGATAGATACCATCCATTTTTACACTTTTATTCAAATGATTGAGGACACTAGCTGCCCTAGTCCTGTCGGTCACGTGATAGGTTAGAAATTTAAGACAATCGCGAAGCGCAGCGTAGCGATTGTCTTGTAATTGGAGGTTTTTTTTTTATTAGACAACAGGAAGCAAAATTTACCAAATTGAAACTCGAGGCATAAAATATTGGTATTATCTATTTGGTGACAATATAACATATTTGGTCTGAAATGCATTTGATGACAATATAACATATTTGGTCTGAAATGCATTTGGTGACAATATAACATAATTTGGTCTGGTAATATATTTTTAAGGCATTTAATAAAATTATAAATTGTATTCTTTTCATAATATTTTAGGAAACACAATTTGGTGATCATTTATTCATTTTGGTAAGCGTTTTGAATTTGATTGGTAGTAAAATTGATACATTTTCGGTAGGCGTTTTAAACACAAGCCTGTGCAAAATAGTGTTCACAAAATTTTTGTTTAATGTATGTAAACTGTTACATACAATTTAATCGCAAATGCACTAAGTGAGCGATCGTTGAGCGATTTGTGTCCGCAATACCAATTTATCAACCGTAATTAGAGCAGTCGCGTTGCAATTGTACAATTAACGACTGGTTGCTTTTTTCGGTAATAAGCCTGCGGTACCGACGGCAAGACGTGCCTTCAATGGACGGAGGAGATCGATATAATAAATTTTTGGTCACCCATCCGAAGACCGACCTTTACGAAATTGCTTAACTTTAGCAATCGCAAGTCGTACGCATTAACCACTGCGCCATCGAGCTCCTATCCTGACTAGTTAATAAGCTCGCAGTGGAACTGTGCCTAAATGTCACTACACCAACGCACTAAAATAGGTGACAGAAGTCGAGCCTAAGAGTCGATTCACACCGAGACGCGACGCGACACGCACTTTTTGGGATAGCTATACGAAATGTAACTTTATTTACTACTCGAAAAGATACACATTTCATTGAGTGTTGAACGGCGTCGAGTTACGCCGCTGCGTAGCAATTGGGTAGTTGACTGGTCAATATAGAAACTTTTTAACAACTGTCAAAACGATTATTTTCAATAGAAATTGTATGGGATTAGCAAACTACGACGTCACTATTTCTTTCCGTCAATTGAGTGTTTATTAATAACTTTTTGGGTTACAGAAATCCATGCTTAGGTCAAATAAAAAATAGGTTGAAGTTATAAAGAACTGTTACGTGATTTCATTTATACGTTTATTGTTCTGGAATGAATTGTTGTTGTTGTCTTTTTGGGTAGTAAACAATAAGGTTATATTTTGTGTCGCTATCTTGGAAAGTGCGCGTCGCGTCTTTTTTGAGAGAGATTGCCGATTGCCTCAAACGGCAATTTCACCTTCACCGGGCTTGGTAATACACACGCGCTCGAGCAACGCACACATCAGCACAACCTGTCACGGTCACAAATCTCGGAACAGTTCGAGCGCAGTTGTTGCGAATTACGTGTCCGTGTGAGATTGTCTATGTGTGCGTGTGTGTCTATGGCGGGAGACCTTGTACCGAGAAGAACCGGCAACAAACTCAACAAGGGCGTTTCTTTTCTTATAATATTGGAAAATCCCCTTCCTATCACAGAAGAGCACTTCCCATAACAAACATACAAATAAATAGGAGAGTAAATTTGCATATTAACATCACATAATTAACGTCGTTGTGAATTTGAAACATATCATACACTAGTTGTTGCCCGCGACTTCGTTCGCGAAGACTACAGTAAAAAAAAAGTATCCTATATGCTGGTCTGGGTCACGGTCTGTATATGAGGGAAGTGTCATTAAAATCCATTCAGTAGTTTTTACGTGAAAGAGTAACAAACATCCATCCATACTTACAAACTTTCGTGTTTATAATATTACTAGTTGTTGCCCGCGACTTCGTTCGCAAAGACTTCAGTAAAAAAAAAAAAAAAAAGTAAAAAAAAAGTATCCTATATGCTGGTTTGGGTCATGGTCTGTATGTGAGGAAAGTTTCATTAAAATCCATTCAGTAGTTTTTACGTGAAAGAGTAACAAACATCCATACATCCATACTTACAAACTTTAGTAGTAGTAGTAGTAGTAGTAGGATAGTAGGATTAATAAACATGGCTGTAGTGTTTGACACTTTAAGCTAGAGATGAAACGGATAGTGGTTTGGCCGGATATCCGGCTACCAGATATTCGGCCCTTTATCGCGTTACATGACGCGATCACTTTGAATTTAATATAGGTCGGTAATATTCGGGCGCGTTCGAGTGTTATTGTACGTTTTCAGAAACAGGGGCCCGACCGCCTAACCGATTGCTTTGACTACGTGTATAGTTTATGACGTCATCTTGTCATCTAGCTAATAGGTATAGGCATATATCTATATCTATAGCCTATAGCTTTCGAAATTGCTTTCATAGGCAGTACGAAATGACAAGATGACGTCATAAACTATAGACGTAGCCAAAGCGATCGGTTAGGCGGTCGGGGGGCTGGGGGCCTACCGCCTAACTCTATCGCTATCGCTCTCGCTATCGCGCTCTTTAGATTATGGCGTAATCTTGTCATTTCGAAAGCGATATAAAATCAATATCGAAAGCTATAGCCTATAGCTTTTGATATTGCTTTCATATTGCTGTCATATCGCTTTCGAAATGACAAGATAACGCCATAAACTATAGAGCGCGATAGCGAGAGCGATGGCGATAGAGTTAGGCGGTTGGGGGGCTGGTCTGGTATCTTATCTTATCTTAGTGGGGCCTGCCGAGGTTTCCCTCTCGCAGTAACACCTCGACCCATCGGGATCTTTTGTGCAACCCCATCCTTTCACTCTTTTTCCTCTGTAAAGATAGAGGCCATAAGTTTGGCAACGTCCTTAAGAGTGAAGAGCCTGAAGTCCTCCGGTTTCGGATAGGCCGACCCCAGGAGTAAAGTGGGACTATTAAGTTTGGTATACGAATATGAAGCCAAGTGGAGTCGCCTCTTATCAACAAATGCGGAAAATTTGGTATTCATAGGTTTCATTCACCACAATTTGCCACTTGTTAATTTTAAGTGGGTACAGACAACCACATCAACCTATCCAAAACATATTCAACCATAGCACCTTAGTCATAAAGTTGTAGGTCTATTGAGGAAATTTGACAGTTCACTATAACTTTCGATTTGTTTTTACATTTTTACATAGAAACTATAAAGCGTATTGATGTATTACATATTCTAACTAAATACATGTGGTTTTTTTACGTTGTTTTTCGTAAATGTACAGGGTCTTGGCATAAAATTAAACAGCTCCTTTAGAAAATTGTAACCCTCTAAATTTCAATGCTAGAAGGCATGTGTGTATGTATTCAATTGTTGCTAGACTAAAATCAGTTGTAAACCCCTATTGTTAACGATAAGAAGGAAAAAATATCTCGATCACCGGTACCACTATACTGTTTGTATTTATAAAGTGTTTAATTTATGATGCTAACTTTCATTAATAACAGTTATTGTTCAATAGGGATAATTAATATTATAAAGACTAACTGCCGCACTAAAATTGTCTATTGGAAAGTAGTCTCTAACAACTGACGGTATAAGCTCATTTTCGACTTAACCTAGACATGTGTCAACTCGATTTACGAGCTCGAATTGAGACGGACCTATGTGCTATCATAAAGTTAAACCGATTTTATTTTGTGAAAACTGCTATATAATTAGTTGTGTTGATTATAAATATAAATACACACTATATGTTTCGAAGATTTAAATTGAAATTACATGTATGTACTCGTATACATACAAACATTTTTTTTAAAAATTTAAATGCCTTCTTTAGTTATGTATAATTGTTCTTATTGTACTGTTCCAATTTTTAATGTTGTTGCGAAGCTGAGCAATTTAATTGGTATAAGCAAAACAGTTCATTCACTCATCTCCATCCGGTTAATTCGAGTTCAACTCGAGTTACGCGAATTTTAACTCCAGTTAACTCGAGTCGTGTTTATTCCGAGTTGACACATATCTAAACGGAACAATTGTAGGTGCTAAGTCAGGGTTTCTTAAAGTGACCACGGACCTCCTGGGGGTAGCATGTGTATCAGGGGTCCGCAGTATCTCAGTAAACTTTTAACACATTAAATTGTGCAGTAAACTCAGTATTTCTATGCTAAACCACGCACTCGCAGTGACGATAATGCATCATCGTCACCCACATCACAAACAGCATCCTTCACATTAACTTAATAGTAAGTGAAAATACCAATAAAAGAGTTCTCTTTTCCTAAAATAATCATTGACCCCTGTCAATTATTATTTTATTATTTTTCCGCGGAGTTTTTTCAATTGTGAAAGGTCCATGACAGCAAAAAGTTTAAGAAACCCTGTGCTAAGTAATCATTAATGATAATTGGCGTCTATAAGTGCAGTTAGTTATTATCTGGATAATTTCGAACCTATCTGGGTTCGATATACAATGATATGGCGGCACCAGTCTGCCCCCCGACCGCCTAACCGATTGCTTTGGCTACGTGTATAGTTTATGACGTCATCTTGTCATTTTATACCGCCTATGAAAGCAATATCTATAGCTATAGGCTATAGCTTTCGATATATGCCTATACCTATTAGCTAGATGACAAGATGACGTCATAAACTATACACGTAGCCAAAGCGATCGTTTAGGCGGTCGGGCCCCTGGTCGACACTTATCACACTACTGACATTAAAAAATCTCATATCCCTTATTATATTGCTTTCGATATCAATATTTACAATAAAATTACTTATACAACGTGTAACATATTAAACGCACACCCTTTTAAGTGGTGACTCAGTCCATGAAACTGAACAACTTTTGTTCTGGGACTTATGCGAAAATCGCGAAAAAAAAATTAATTTCCATAGACAGATCAAAACTGACCCGAGTGAATTCGTTTGAAGAAACGATTTATTTTTTGCGAACTTCGAAAAGTCTTAGAAAGTTGAACAGATTCATGGACTGCGTCACCACTTACGAGGGCGTGCGTTCAATCTGTTACACGTTGTATACAACGTGTAACGGAAAGGTGTTAAAAATGAAAAGATACAAAGTGTATCCGATCCAGATCTTGTGTGTGTTGTTACTAAGACATAATTATTAACTTTAATTTGTCATGCAATTGTTAATTAAATATTTATATTAGGTCAGGCGCGCTTAAGCAAGCAGCAGTAATCTGATCATAAATGTCAGTACAGAGGTTACTATACCACTAGGGCTGTGATTTTTTTATTTTGATACGACTTCACAATAGAAATATTTAATTAAAAATAGCATGGCAAATTATAGTTAATAATTAGAAAGGAAACGATTGCGATTTCGATTAATTGTAATCGACGATTAATTGATATTTCGCGATTAACCGTAATCATCCAATCTATCGATTATTTAGCGATTACTTCTAACGACATACATATTACTAAAAAAAATAAAAAAAAATTGTAACATACTTCGTAAATGCGCAGGATATCTTTTGTTCATGCGTGTATCCGAACGCTTCTGGCCTGACGTTTCGTTTCGGGGATTCCCCCGAATTCTCTGCGCGGTTCAAGATAAGTAATAATACTCTCCTGAAGTGTTTTTTTAATTATTATTTCTCGTTAGTTCGCTCTACCAAAGTTAGTTCAATGTAGTTTAAATTAATTGGGCTAGAAATGTCATGTTTTTTGAATAAAAATTTAAAGCACTTTAATTTTAATAATGATTTTTTCATAAATTTTATTTGATTTTTCTTATGGTAATAAATGTTATGTTGATTTATCGATAATTTGTTTCATTTATTACTAAAAACAAATAATAGTAATCGTAATCGTCGACTATTAGGTGCAATAATCGAGATCGTGATCGTAATCGCTAAGTGATAATTGTTTCATCACTATTAATAATTGTCTTAGTAACTTTGCATACAAGATCCTGACCCCCGACCGCCTAACTCTATCGCTATCGCGCGAAAGCGATATGAAAGCAATATCGAAAGCTATAGAAATGACAAGATGACGCCATAAACTATAGAGCGCGATAGCGATAGCGATATAGTTAGGCGGTAGGCTCCAGCCCCCCGACCGCTTAACCGATCGCTTAGGCTACGTGTATAGTTTATGACGTCATCTTGTCATTTCGTACCGCCCATGAAAGCCATATCGAAAGCTATAGGCTATAGCTATACATATATGCCTATACCTATTAGCTAGATGACATGATGACGTCATAAACTATACACGTAGCCAAAGCAATCGGTTAGGCGGTCGGGGGGCAGATCGGATACACTTTGGATCTTTTCACATTTACCACACCTTACTGTTACACGTTACAATAAACTAAATTCGGTGATGTCATTGGGATCCTAAGCCCGGTATTAATTTCCGTAAACTACTTGTGCTTTTCTCTTCGAAGAGACTCTTCAAAAATATCACCTGAAAAATATAAATTAAATATAATTACGTTCTTAGATAGGTAATAAAGTAATTACTTAATTAATTCATTTTTATTTTTTAAGTGCTAATTGCTGCACCTAAGCTGAATAAAATATTTATAAAATAAAGTGGGAAAAAAATAAATCGAACGTGGGTCTTCGCAATTCGTGCGGCTGCTCTGACCATTTACCGGGAAGGCTGACGTAAGCACTGTATATTTTCACTAATTTGATTTTGACTGCTTTTTTGATTTTTATCCAACGGTTATTGCAACCAATTGGCTATGCAGACCTGCCCCCCGACCGCCTAACCGATTGCTTTGGCTACGTGTATAGTTTATGACGTCATCTTGTCATTTAGTACAGCCTATGAAAGCAATATCGAAAGCTATAAGGTTATAGCTTTCGTTAAATGCCTATACCTATTAGCTAGATGACAAGATGACGTCATAAACTATACACGTAGCCACAGCAATCGAGTTAGGCGGTCGGGCCCCAGGTCAGGTTCGGTTCCTGGCTAGGCTAGGTAGATGTTAATTACTAAATCATTATATTAATGTTAATCACTATATTTTATAAATATTCAAACAAATAAATATTAGACAACATTACAAACATTTTTCTGATGCCAAGGTAAGTGGCTAAAGCACTCGTTTTATGGAAATCAGAAACAACGACCGACGGTACCACAACCACCCAGAGCCGACACAATATCGAAAAGTTGGTTTTCGACACTGACCCGACCGGGAATCGAATACAACAATATAATATAATATTATAATAGATTACAAAATCACAAATGTTGAATTTGAAAAAATTTCCACGAGCAGGATTTGAACCTGCACCCTTCTGATATACCGGGTCAGGTGCTCTTCCAATTGAGCTATCGCACCTGACCCGGTATGTCAGAAGGGTGGAGATTCAAATCCTGCTTTTGGAATTTTTTTCTAAATATATGTTTTTGTAATTTGTTTCGCAACAAAGTTTGCGTTAAAATTATATAAACAAAACAAAAACATTTTATATTATAATAGATAAATCAATTGTCAAACTTACCTGAGTTACCCCGACGGTCAGCATCAGTAGAATCTGGCAAAGCGACCAACTCATGACTCTGAATAGGAAATTAAACAATTCTGCGTGTAACTTTACATATTTATAAATTTCGAGAAATGATAATAGAAATGAGTTGCGATACATGATCATTCAACAAGTTTTTACTCTGAATTTTTTGCATTCCGTACAGGGCACGGCAATGCGTCTATGTTTTCTGTTATAAGTGTTTTGTGTGTTAATAAATTTATGAAAACTAGCAAAATATAAGAATAAGAGTGGTCGCCCATAAAAAGACATCATGTCATTTGTCGGTTATAACCGACTATGGTCGGCTATAATCAACAATAAATAAAAAGTTAAACTTAAGTTGGCGCTGAAAATATTGATATTCTAAGCTTACTTAGCGCACATCTCCTCAGCCCTATTTCGGTCGCGGGCTTGATGCGCGGTATACAATATTTAGGTTGCCTTTTTCCTGTTGTTAAGTCATGTTATGTTTTTGAGTGTGTCAGTGTGTTCAGCGTAAAAACTAGCAAAAAGTGTGTGCAAAGAATCAATATTCAAAATTTAAAATCAATTATTCAGTTTAGGCTACAAGACGCTCTTATGAATGTCACTATGCCATCGGTTCGTAAGTCTACTCTGGGCGAAAGACCTTGTACTGAGAAGAACCGGT
The DNA here is from genome assembly GCA_949315975.1 of Eudonia truncicolella. Lineage (NCBI taxonomy): Eukaryota > Metazoa > Arthropoda > Insecta > Lepidoptera > Crambidae > Eudonia > Eudonia truncicolella. The sequence goes on from OX438854.1 coordinate 7,780,079, forward strand.
AAGAAACTCGGCAAGGGCATTTTTTCTCCCTTACTTTTTCTTCTTTAAATATTGTTTTCTAAAGTTAACGCGAACACTACACATTGAAATGAAACAACTTTTACGGATCGGAGTAGATCCGTAAAAGTTGTTTCTTCTTTTAATGCTTAAAATATTGTAAAATGCTCTGTGTTGTGTTTTTGTAAGCTTATAGTGTTGTTGGCAATGAAAAGACATGATATCGTTTGTCGGTTAACCGACTGTGGTCGGCTATAATCGACAATAAATAAAAAGTTTATATATCGTTGGCGCTGAAAGTAGCTCACCTAGCACACATCTCTTCAGCCCTATTCCGGTCTCGGGCTTCATGCGCCGAGTGGAACTCTTGTAAGCGACGCGCCCCCGACACGTTGTCCTTGACGCGAGTTACAGACTCGGCGATGTCACGTATACGCATTATGTACGTCTCCGCCGAGTTGCCTGTGATGACGAGGGAAACATTATGACATATTTATATTGAAAATACAATTTTACGCAAACTTTGATGCGAACAAAATAACAATTTGCAAAAACATTTTTCTTTGGCTTACAAAGTAAAAGTGGTCTGCTGGGAGAAATCCCTTTTTAGAGATAAGCTTACCTGTACTATTGCGATTCAAAATGTTAACCATTGTAAATGTTTATTTGTGGACGAATGAATAAATAAAAATAAAATAAATAAGAGTAGATATTTAGTAAATATTTAAATAAGTAATGAAAAGTCATTTTTAAAGTGCTCTCTCTGTACTGTTACCATCCATAGACTCGTGCCCCAGCAATGGGGATATAATATGAGCTGGAGATATGATCGGCCATATTGAATCATACAGGTAAAAAAAGACCCAAAAAAATGTTGATCATATTTTTTCAATATATTGTACATCCCAAATCATCATCATCATCATCATCATTTCAGCCAAAAAGACGTCCACTGTTGGACAAAAGCCTCCCTCAAGGATAAAATCATTTTGAGGGGAATTTGCCATAATCACCACGCTTGGCAGGCGGGTTGGCGATCGCAGTAAGGTCAGAATAATCACACTCACCGCGAGCACAAAGCACACGAGGGACGGAGGCAGTTAGTTCCATAGATAAGAATAGGTTTGACTGAGCTAGCTGCCAGCAAAGCGCCTAAGTCTAATTGAAAGTAATACAATACAAGATCTTACCCAGTTCCATTTCCTTGTCATCATCATAATCTTTGTCCTGATTGTCTTCAGAGTCTACCATCAAATCAAAGAATACCTGAAAAGAAAACATATATCATCAAAAAATGTCCACTGCTGGACAAAGGCCTCCCCTAAGGAACTCCACAACAACCGGTTTTGTGCTGCTCGCATCTAGTGGCTTCCCGCAACCTTCACCAGATCGTCGGTCCACCTTATGAACATGTTTATATTTAAAGCCTTTTCAAAAAAAATTACAGGTTTAAATAGATTTTTGCTAATAGAATCTCTTATATCTGTCATCAGGTCAGGTCAGGTTATAAAAAAAATACTTTTTATATTATTTTATGTCTTAAGAGTAAGCACTTGGCCTGTATCTCACCTGATGTTAATTGATGATAAGGCCGAAGGTGGAAACGCACTTCACCCGGAATCCTCAACCACTGAGGCACTTTTTTGTCGAACCAATTTTAAATATAATTAATGAGAACTTACAGTTTTCTGGCTGAATGTACTAAATGTGTTATCGAAACAGAATCTGAAATCGCCATTTATCACCGAAGTATGACGATGCGAGTTCTCTCCTTTCTTGTAGTCTGCCACAATGATTCTCCCGACGGGATCCGACAGCTGGAACGATATGTCTAGCTCCCCGTGTGTAGAGTCTATGACCTGCGGAAAGAGGAGAGTTCTTTCAATAACAAATTCAATCACTTGATAAAGTATATATGTGCTCGCACTTTTGTTGCTTTCACTATGAGTGTAGCATGGAGCTTTTACATAGAGCTCATACTTCTAATAAATTATTTTTAAAACTATACCCTATACTATAGTGTACTTAACACTATATATATATACTATATTAATTGGGCATAATTTCTAAATGATTTTGTAAAAGTATGGGAATAAAGGAATGCCTTGAGATTTTAGCCAGTTCTACTCAGTACAAAAACCTTAGCTATAGACATAACCGATGGTATAGTGAGTTTCATAAGAGCTTAAATTTTAGTCCAAAATAAATAATAAAAAAATTAATTGCAAACCAAAATAGTACTTAAAAAACATGCCTTACCAACCCACCTGAGGCTAGTCGTTTTATTTTAAGTGCTAAAATCAGTTTTGTAATTAAAAAATCCAAATATTTATCTCTACAGATAGTAAAGATAAATATTTGGAATGAGGCTAAGGTTATCTCAATTTAATTCTAAACGTGTTACATTTCAATATACCTGGTATTCTAAGTCAATCACTTCGTTAGGCAACACTTTCTGATAGAAGCAGTCTGTCTTCCCAGCTTGCACAGTAAACGTTATATCTTTCTCGTAAGCAAGTACATAACCGAAAATTGTGATCGCAATGAAATAGCGCATCTCGAATATTAAGAGTTATGAATGGTTGAAGCACTGAATCACTGGCCGATGTTATTTAAAGACGAGCGGAGAAATGTTGGTGTTTATAAATAGAGTAAAACTGTTGGAGATAGCCACTAAATCAAACAACAACGACTTCATACACCGGGCCAGGCGATACGAAATACGAAACAAACACCGCGTTCGTTCGTTCGGAAATGAGGGAGGGAAACTCTTTTTTTTTTTTTTTTTTTTTTTTTTTTTAATGGCTTCTGTTGTGTTTTTCCAACACCAATAATTTCGCCAATGTCGAGTGATTAACGAGACACGTTATAATTTGGAAAATGGCCAGTAGAAGTTACAAATATTGGCCGGTAGAAGATATATCTTTTTATAAACTTTGTGAATTGAGTTATCTATCTACTTTATAATCTTATATTATTTGACTGAATAAACTTACATAAATAATTTAATATGGAAGGATGAGGGAAAGACAGAAGAAATAGTAAGTTTATAGGGCGGGGAATTTTAGAGGGTAGGATGTCATACAAAGAGACGGGGTATCTTGAACAGTTAAAGAATATATGGTCTGGAGTGCCTTCGTCTAAACCGCACTCACATAATGATGTGTCTTTCGCGTGGATCTTGTGGAGAAAGACTGGAGTGCATGAGTGGCCAATACGTAAGCGACAAATTGTGGAAATGGTTTGTCTATTCATGGTTTTTTGGTTAAAAAACCATGGTCTCCGGGGAATAATGGGTTGAATACCAGCATATTGGCGACCCTTACACTGTGAAGACTCAACGTACCTACTTTGCCAATCACTGTTGAGTGTTTCTGTGGCGTGTGGTAGAATGTCATGGGCAAAAATGTGTTGCAAGCCGGTGCCTCGTAGTATGGCATCCCTAGCCCAAACGTCCACCTGTTCGCGAATAGAAATATAATTTTCGCGAAGCGAAAGCGAACTGTCAGTGTCATGCATGTCATCCATCAGTCATCGATCATAAGCAGCATAAAGTAAAAAATAAATAGGTACTGTAAAAAACTGTATATATTTGCATTATTCACAATTTATTTATATTTATATCTACAGTTAAAAAACTAGTGTATATAAAAAAAAACAAAAAATCATTTATTCAGTTTAGGCTACAAGTAGCTCTTGTGAATGTCACTATGCCATCGGTTCGTAAGTCTACTCTGGGGCGGGAGATCTTGTACTGAGAAGAACCGGCAAGAAACTCAGCAAGTGTCCAGCTCTTTTCTCTCTTACAGCGTCAAAATATTGGAAAATGCCCTATTATAGCAGGACACTTTCCATCACGAATAAACACAAAAAAATATAGAAGACAACCACATGTAAAAAACAAAATTAAAAATCTAAATTAACAAATTTACCTCATGTAAAAGTTTAAATTTCCATAATGGCATACAGTACCACTACAGTAGTCTTATAAAAGTCAAAAATTGTTTAAGAAAAACAAAGTCAAACTATAGTAAATAATATTAAAAATAAAATAAGTATGCAAGAGCAAACCAGCCTCCACAGGCGGCACCCGTTCACTAGTATGACATATGAATCAGCCATCGCTTCGCTCAACCATATTTTAGGGAACGTATAATAGATGCCGGTGACTTGAAACACGGAAGGGAGGGATTCTTTATGTATGTACATACGTAGCCCGTACCCGTAACGTAAAGGCCCCAATACACAATGGCGTATGCTGGCCATCGCCATTGTGTACAGGTGGTAATGGCCAACAATTGTCAATGATGGCGCGCAATCGGGATGTTGTCGGTTGTTGGTTTTTTGGGCACACTTCAAAGGAATCGTGGCGTAGCGTGGCCTGTGGTATTCACACAATGGCCCATTGTTTAGTTCGTCACCGACCGCTGACCCTGGATAGTGCACTTTTTTATTGCGTACTAGTTTGAATTTTTGATCGCCCAAAATGTCAGTATCGTGGAACAATGAAGAGACTTTCCAGTTTATTTATTTCTAAATGTCTCTTTCTTTTTTTTTGACGACCTCCGTAGCCGAGTGGCTAGCACGCCGGAATTTGGGCGGCGCTAACTCTGAGGTTGAGTTTGTCTGAGGAGGCCCGGGTTCGATTCCCGGTCGGGTCAATGTCGAAAACGTACTTTTCGATATTGTGTCGAGTCTGGGTGGTTGTGGTACCGTCGTTGTTTCTGATTTCCATGAAACGAGTGCTTTAGCTACTTACCTTGGGGAACAATGTATGTGATGTTGTCTCATATTTATATTTATATTTTTTTTAAGTTCCGTAACCGGAATATGCAGGGAGTCTTCAATGCGATCCCATGCATCATTGACCTGAAAACATCATACCTACATTACTGCATATCATATCACTCAGACGAGGCTCTTCTATCGCCTATGTTCATCAGGGATAATGTAGGATTCTAATGCTAAAAAAAGTTTTCAATTCGGTCCATTAGTTTCGAAGCTTATTCAATGCAAACAAATAAACAAACAATCAAAATTTTCCTCTTTATAATATTAGTATAGAAGTATCCTTGTAAGCAGTATATAAATAAATAGCCGCGGCCGTAATTACTTCCACGTCCATCGCAAGTGATTTGCCAGGCAGCAATGAGCCATGGGATGGGCCAATGTGTGAACGCAAAGTGATCGTGGCCTACAATTGTGCATTGCAAAGCATGGCCCGTCACAGGCCATTGTGTACGCCACGATTCCTTTGAAGTATGCCCAAAAAACTGACAACATCCCGATTGCGCGCCATCATTGACAAATTGTCGGACACTGTATACAATTACCCACTGTACGTACACAATGGTGATGGCCTGCAGTGGGCCAGCATTAATTTTAATTATTTTTTTCATTAGGTGCTTTAAAGCACTACTATTTAATGAAGGTCTGGAGTCGATCTGATGATGAAGCCAAAATACAGTCGAGGGAACTCCTCAACGATTTACAGCAATTACTTGGTGTTTGGGTTTGATTAATATGTATTGATGAAAACTTTACACCTATATGGGTTGTGACTGTCATTAGGGGTCTGATGATGAAGACAAAAGACAGTCAGGGGAACTCCTCAACGTTTTACAGTAGCTACCTTGTGTTTGGACTTAATTCATTTATATTGATGAAAACTTTGCACTCATATGGGTTATAAGTGCCATTACAGGTTTAATGATGGAGACCATAGACAGTCGAGGGAATTCCTCAACGATTTATAACAGTTACCTTTTGTTGGGCTTACTTCATACGGTCCAATATGTCAAAATTTTCAGTTCGTACAAAAATAATACCTCATTAAGATTGAAGTTTTACATAGGAATACCACTACCTACGCCATCGTTTCCTCTTCCGAGAAGCATCCTTGTTAGGTCTACCCATCACTAAAAATCGTAAAATAAAACATTTTTTAACCAAAAAAAATCCGACTTCAAAAAACAGGAAACTAAAAAAAGGAAAAACAGCTCTAAAAAGCTAGAAATAATCGAAATCATATTATTAGTTACCTAGATACGCATATCAGTTTTAAAGAACTTTTTTTAGTTTCCTGTTTTTTGGACACACTATTTTTCTAAAATTTGTGTTATGTCGAATATTAGAGTGAAATAATGTTGGATTGTTAACCGTTAAGTGTTCGAGAGTGTGCATGAGTGTTGGCAAATGAAACAAAACAGTAAAACGTCACTTTTCAAATTCTCCTAAGAAGTCTGAATGAGGACTTAGAAAACATCTTTACTGAGATAGTCGAGGGGTTGGGGGTATATCATTTCTCACTTCCCATTTCTATTATCATTTATCATCATCATATAGGAAGGTTTTGTTTATATTATGTATTACTTGTAAGAAAAATTACCTTTTTATTAGCTAAATGCTTGTGCAAAGCCATAAAAATAAAAAAATAAAAAGAAAGATAATACGTTCAGAAACGAAATTGTCATTGTCACACACAGTCATAAAAAGTCATTTGAAATAAATAAGTTGGCTTGTTTGTGTGTCTGTTTCAGCTGTTTTTCCTTAGGGAAACCTTAAAATTCAACAAACTATTACATTATCATTTAGTTTTAAATAAACAATTCGTGATATGGCGCAGCAACCTTCTTGGGCACCTCCTGCCGCTGCCGGTACATCGGGCGTGGCGAGGAATAGTGCCCTGGCGTTTGTGGAGGAAGCTGCGTCTGCGCAGGGAATCTCACAGGACGTGGAACAGGACCCCAACCGGGAAGAGGCTGGCCAATCTGGTATCCATGACTTAATATTGAACACATAATATTGAAGTATAAGGAAAAAAATATTTAAAAAATAGATATTTTTATGAAAATACTTATTAACTTTAAAATGTACAATGCCCTTGTAGGGTTCTTATTTGGGCTTATGTTTTAGTTTCAAGGAGAATTTACAACAAGAGTAGACCTATAAATTAGTTTAATTTAAATAATAAAACAGAATTCTTGCTGAACAAGGCAAAACAGCGAGGGATTAAACAATATTTAATAGGTAGTTTACATGTCCATAAGTACGTAAACACATCATATTTAAATTAGCACACATGCAACTTATAGTCACCAGCCCACATTTGGCAAGCGTGGTGATGAATACCCATCAATTGTGGCAATGACTTGATTTAAATGATGGAGGCCTTTACCCAGCAGTGGGACAGTTATAGGCTGTTTACTTAACTTTATGATGATGAAAGATGTAAAGAGGAGAAAAGAGGCTACAGACTAGACCAGTTGTCTTGACCGCCTGTCTTTTTACTAATAGTAACAAAATAGAGATAAGAAACCTTCAATAGGTAGCAGAGATTTTTTTTTTGCAAAAGTTTTACTTACATCAGTGTATAACAGAGGTGGTAGATGCATAGATGTATTCAACTCCAGTTTCTCCCAATATAAGAAGTCTGTATCAGATATCTTTATCTCCGGGGTATCCTCAACTCCTGCAGATAGTGTTGTTCCTAAGTTGGCATATGATTAAGGCTTTCAAATTGACTCTGCTTAGTGGCCTATTTTTGATCAATTTTATTGAATTTGATTATTTTTAATTTATTATTTGGATAAGTATTTTGAATATTAATTATTTAAAAATTTCAATTGTTATTTTGGTATTTGTTTTACTTAATTGTTTTGATTGATTGTATTTTTAGGTATTTATTTTGAATGTTAATTTATTTAATTTTATTATTTTAATGGATTTTTTTTTTCTGTTTTTTATTTTTTGTAATTATTATTGCTTTTTATAATTGTTTTATTTTGAAGTAGCTTGGTAGTACACGAATCATGCTGTGTATGCAATTTATGGATTACAGTCTAGTCTCAATATATTGTTAAATTCCCATGGCTGTGTAATTGACTGTAATCTGTCTGCGTACCTAATTCAAATAAATAAATAAATAACATGATAATCCTGATTAAGCTAAAGAAGTCCTAACTGTTGCAACCGACAGGTCTCAAAGGGCAAACAAACAAACTTGGCATTTGTGGTTCATAGAAAACAAATCGTATTCTTGAACTTAATTAAATCTTCCTTTTCAGAGAGAATGGTCCCCGCGGGCCTGAAAGCGCTGTGCGAAGCGTACTCTCGGCTGTATCCTGAACAGCCGAACCCTTTACAGGTTACCACACGGCTCAAATATTGGTTTGTTAATAAATAATATTAACTGTACTAATTAGTATAGGTATCTTGTTAAATAGATAGGTCTAGATTATAATTTTGTTACATAATGCGTTGGTGGCCCAGCGGCAAAATGCTCGTCCCAATTCCCGAAGGGTCCCAGGTCCAATTCCCAAGTTGGGCAAAGTGTGTTTCTGATTTTTCGATGCATAGACTGGGCTTGTGATCGCCAACCCGAATTATTTATATATTTATTTATTTTTCCACCCAGCAGCACTAAACTTCGAAGACGAACGACGAAGTGTTCTCAGAAATGACCCTATTATTAATTACTATTAAAAATTTAATAATTGAATTGGTGATATGATAATTTTCAAATATTAAGGAGCTGACCATTTTACGTCCATGTTGTAATAGCCACCATCGTAACAACTGAAGAACTGGTTGAAACAATGTTTCAGGCTTGGAGGTCACGATCCCTTGGACTACATAAGTATGTACTGGAATCCCGGCAAGCCTGATGAGAACATACCCCCACACTGGCATTACGTCAGGTATGTACTTTGACTTTTAAGATTTTATACGTTTTGCTATGTGTCAAACATCAAAGTTTTTTAAACCATCTTATTATAAAGTTTTCTATATTTAGTGAATAATAATACAATTTAAAAAAGCAGTTTCTCTCCTCACTTTTTGCCTCTGGTCTAGTGGTTAAGACCACAGGTTTAGACCTAGAGGTCCCGGGTTCGATTGCCTCACTGGCAACTTGTGTACTCTGTTTGGTTGGTGGTAGGATTTGTTTGTCCGCCTGGCTATAAGGTTTAAAGACCTTTAACCGCCTCTGTGGTCTAGTGGTTAAGACTACCGGTTTAGATCCAGAGGTCCCGGGTTCGATTGCCAGTGAAGGATTTGGTTTGTTGATAGGACTTGTTTGTCTGGTTAGCTACCTCCATCTTATCTAAATATGATGCCATAACATCGATGTTTGTAGCATTGTTGTGTTCCGGCAGCCAGAGATATGATAGCCAGTGCCTCAGTAGTCGAGGATTCCGGGTGAAGTGCGCTTCCACCTTTGGCCTTATCATCACTTAACATCAGGTGAGATGACGGCCAAGTGCTTTATCTGTAAGATATAAAAAAATACTTTAATTAGGAATAGCATGTAGACTTTAGTCCAGCGCTGTGCCCCCAGCTTCGGGCTGTCGGACCTGCACGGCGACGGACGGGTGCACGGACCGCCGCCGCCCTCGGGCTTCGGCCTCGAGCTGACGCTGCGGCTGCTGGGGGAAGCGCCGCAGCCGCCGCTGTGGCCGGCCGCGCTTCTGCAAGCGTTGGCGAGGTACATCTTCACTACAGGTGAGTGCTGGAACCTAAGGAAGTCTCTTAACAACTTTATTCTCATAAGGTATACCACGAAGCGCTTAGCGCTGGAACCTAAAGGGGACTCATCGTCATCTTCATCATCATCAGCCAAAAGACGTCCACTGCTGGACGTCTGCGTCCCTCAAAAATGTCCACAACAACCGGTTTTGTGGCGGCTACCTGCGACCTGCACCAAATCGTCGGTTCGTCTGAGGTCGGTCGGACCTACCTCAAGAGTTATACAGGATCCAATGGGGTTACAGCAGGGATATTGCGGAATGGAAAACTCTTCTGTTCTTACACGACTGCTGCTGCTGCTGTGGCCGGTCGCGCTGCTGCAGACGCTGGCGAGGTACATCTTCACTACTGGTGAGTTGGTGCTAAGATCTTAGGGAGACTCTTGAGTCGCAAGTTATACCATGCCTCTAGCAGTAGGAAAAAGACCAGGGACGTTGCGCAGCGGTCTGCTCCTGTGTCCTGTTTTCAAATTACTCGTCGACACATGGAGCATTATTTTACTTTTTATTTTCAAGTGCTAATTGCTGCATGAAGCTAAATTAAATATATCAAATTTATTAAATACAGTGAAAAAATTAAACGCCCACCCAACCCAGCCAGATAGATGGATAGATGGCGCACTGTGCCGCTATTAGCACTCAAAAATTAAAAAAGCAGTGACAAAATTCAGCGCTTACGACTGCCTTCCCGGTAGCATAGCGGTCAGTGCAGCCGCCCGGATTGCGAAAGACCCAGGTTCGATTCTTGGCTGGGTCGGGTGGGCGTTTAACTTTTTCACTGTGTTTTATAAAATTTTATAAATATTTAATAGAGCGTTATGCTTTTCAAAATCTCTGGTTATGTATGTCTGTTCAACCTGGTTATGTGTGTGAGTTTATTTATTTCATCATGCATAAGCAGTTGGAGAGTTAAAGAAGGGACATAGCGCTAGGACCTGCTTTTCTGTTCTTAAACAACTGCCCTAAAAAGGGGGTTGTTCGCGCCAGAAACGTGACGGTCTCATCTATAAACTAAAAGATACGCCGCACAAGTCGACGGCGGCGCTAGTGTGTCGATTGGACCGCGCGTCCTTCACTCGGCTCCAAGGACGTTCGGTGTGCATTTTCGGCGCGCGCACTCAGTCCGCTACTGACAGCCGGTACGAATGTACACGCGCGCGCGCACACGGGAAGCGACACACCCCGATTCAACCAAACCGCCATGTTGGCATAGGGCGTCAAACCGTGCTCTCCATCAGCTCCAGCAGTTCAAACCAGGACCGCCAGCGAGACACCACAACACCGCCCGACTGACCGTCCCACTTCCGGTAAGTCCTTTCCTGAACTCCCACGTCGCTGTATCAACTGCCTTCCCGGCAGCCGATACAGGGGTGCTGTGTTTTTCAGGGTCTCTGTACAGCAGTATGTATGTGCATGAGCTTTTTCAGTTCCAACTCTTAACTTCTGAACCTGATTATGGCATTTATAGTATCGTATAAATCCTTAGATATACCCTGAAGCTTCGGCTACAACTGGGAGTTGTCTGTACATTTTTTACTTTTTCCTACCGACTTTTTTTTTGGCCTACCGCCTAAGTCTATCGCTATCGCTCTCGCTATCGGGCTGTATAGTTTATGGCGTTATCTTGACATTTCGAAAGCGACATACAAACAATATCGAAAGCTATAGGCTACAGCTTTCGATATTGCTTTCATATTGCTTTCATATCGCTTTTGAAATGACAAGATGACGCCGTAAACTATAGAGCGCGATAGCGAGAGCTATGGCGATAGTGTTAGGCGGTCGGGGGGCTGATTATCATAGGTATCATATATATCGATGAGCATAAGATGCGTGATTGTGTATTTTTCCTTAGTAACACCGAAATTACAAAAACACAATGTTGAAAAAACTTCCACGAGCAGGATTTGAACCTGCACCCTTCTGACATACCGGGTCAGGTGCTCTTCCAATTGAGCTATCGCGGTTCTAACCAGCCCGCCGAAATTATTCAACACTATTTACTTTTTTACTTTGAAAGCCAAAGGCGCCAATTCAATGTCAACAACTACCGTCATTAACATCTGATCATAATATTTTTACAAATACTAAAGATCAGTTAAGAAGTAGGCAAGCTATTTATAAAATGTTTTTGTTTTGTTTATATAATTTTAACGCAAATTTTATTGCGAAACAAATTACAAAAACACAATGTTGAAAAAACTTCCACGAGCAGGATTTGAACCTGCACCCTTCTGACATACCGAAACACCGAAATACTGCTAATAAAGTAGATATAATTTTCTGTTAAACATTTTTTATTCCTATCTCCTGTAAAAGTGACGTTATAGCAATGTCGAAATCATAGCGTGCGAACTATAGTGGCCATATCAATCCAGGCAACAAGTTCTGTGCGGGCGACCACATCAGCTGGCACGCGGCCCTCGACGGGGAGGCGCGGCCGGGGGCGAAATCGCGCGTCAGGCATCTGCTGGTAGCTGAAGACCCTCAGCTGAAGAGCATCGAGACTCCTCATGGAACTGTCAACTTTCTGCAGGTAAACTATTTTTTGATGAAGACGCTACGGTCACTTTCTTGCAGTTAACATATGGATAGACAAGGTTCTGAGGAACTGGCAGTTACTGTGGCTGAAGACCCTTAGCTGAGGAGCATCGAGCCGAGACTCCTCCCCAGTCACTGTCAAATCTTTCAAATTAAGTCAATGTAATAGTTCAATTTTTTTTACTTAAAAAAAATTACTATAGCGTTGTGTTACCAAATTTGTGATATTTCGTCTGCAAAGATGAATCTGCATGGCCATCGGTTGCAACGACCGTTGGATAGATGGCGCTCAGTGCCGCTATAAAGCACTCAAAAACATTAAAAAGCAGTGACAAAATTCAGCGCTTACGCCAGCCTTCCCGGTAGCATAGCGGTCATTGCAGCCGCCCGGATTGCGGAAGACCCAGGTTCGATTCCTGGCTGGGTCGGGTGGGCGGTTTAACTTTTTCACTGTATTTTATCAAATTTTATAAATATTTAATAGTTAATATTTATTTACAGTGATCAGTTAAGTGTCAATATAAATAATTGTAATAAGTTGTTGCTATAGGTTTTCACGCTGTAACGGTTGCTAAATCAATGCATGTACAATAAAAAAGTGTACAACTTAATGTAAAGTTAAATCCATTTCATATGATATTGAAATATTTTTTATATATTAACGGGTAAGCACAGTGCCTTGATCTCACCTGATGTTAAGTGATGATATTTTGACCACACCTATCTGTTACACATTGTATAATCTTCCCGTTCCTCCTGGTGAGGTTGTCGGGTGCACGGGGCGAGAGCTTCGGGCGGCGCAACGCGGCTCCTGCATGGACGTGCTGCGGCTGATCGCGGAGGACCCCAGGCATGTACCATTTACCGGCTTTCATCATCATCGCCAGCTCATTTTCATGGCCCAACTGCTGGCGAACGACGCACGAGCCTTCCCTACGGATGGAAACGCCGCAGGGAGAACGGGAAGTAAGCCACTGCTAATGCAACCGGTATTAACGGCTTTACGTGCCTCCCGAAGCGTGGGTGCCTCGAGATGATACATTTTTGGTGACCCATCCGCCCAAGTAGCACACGACGGCTGTATAGTCGCTAGACTACAGAATTAAGTGAACACTCGAGGCTGGTTTAGTTTCATGTACAAGAGCTGTGTAGCTAGCTATACAGACCTTATAATGCTAAAAGAGGCCCCAAATTAACCAGCCCCAGGCATTACAGTGGCTGGCTAACAGCTGTACTGACCATTAACAGTGCTGTACAAGGTCTGTACAATGGTGTAGACAGCTATTCAACAGCCGTTACAGTCTAGGATTTAGCCGCTTTAACTCCATTAAATAGCTTTTAGATTTTATGAGGCTTGGTAACAGTTTTTACGAAGATGAAAATAAAAAAAGGATTTTAGATAATTTTCTGTTCATTTATTCTGCGGAGTTGTACGTGAATGTCAATGTCAATGGTGAGATTTTTTGCGGACATATTAATCTACGCGATGACCGGCCTTTGAGAAAGTTGCTTAACCTCAGCAATCGCAGACAGGGCGCGTTGGCTACTGCGCCATCGAGATTATTGTATCATTATAGTTCCATGCTGGTCTGGGAGGTGATAATAATAAAATGTTTTTGTTATGTTTTTATATATTTTTTAACGCAAATTTTGTTGCAAAACAAATTACAAAAACACAAATGTTGAAAAACTTTCCACGAGCAGGATTTGAACCGGCACCCTTCTCACATACCGGGTCAGGTGCACTCCCAATTGAGCTGTCGTGGTTCCACCCAGCCCGCCGAAATTATCCGCTCGTGGAAACTTTTTCAAAATTTCTGTTTTTGTAACTGTCACTGTCACACACATCCCAACGCGCACAAAGACATTTGGTGGCTCGTTTCTTTGTCGCACCTCCAAACCATGGAACAGTCTACCGGCACACGTTTTCCCTCCTTCCTATGACATGGGGTCCTTCAAACGAGGCGTGAGGCCACCTTGTGGGCCGGCAGGGTGAGGGTGACTGATGCTGCGTTGTTTTCGCGCTGCACCAGTTGTCTTCGCGCCTGGACTCCGCTTCCACTTGGAGCGGAGTAATTTGCCGAGCTAGGTATATATATATAAAAAAAAAACATATTTACAAAAAAACCACAAAAAGAAAATTGTATTACGTACTCGTAAAAATGTTTTTGTTTTGTTTATATAATTTTAACGCAAATTTTTGTTGCGAAACAAATTACAAAAACACAATGTTGAAAAAAATTCTATGATCGGGTGTTAATGACGGTAGTTGTTGACATTGAATGGGTGCCTTTGGCTTTCAAAGTAAAAAAGTAAATAGTGTTGAATAATTTCGGCGGGCTGGTTAGAACCACGATAGCTCATTGGAAGAGCACCTGACCCGGTATGTCAGAAAGGTGCAGGTTCAAATCCTGCTTGTGGAAATTTTTTCAACATTTGTGTTTTTGTAATTGGTTCTATAAGAGCATTATAGTAAGCAATACAGCTCTTATACAGCTGACTTACACAGCTTGTGGATTACATGTGAACGACTAGACATCTTATATAGAACCCCGAATGCCACTTGGGATAACTTGTGTTAAAAGAAAATCATCAAACCAAGATAAAATTTTACTAGAAAAAAAAAACAACCAGTTTCAGGAAGTCGAGTGGGTATCGAACCCACGACCTTTGGATAAACGGTCCCATGCTCTGACCGCTGAGCTACCGAGACCGAGACTGACCGAGACAAGGGCAGAGGGGTGCAGGTTCAAATACTGCTCGTGGAAATGTTTTCAACATTGTGTTTTTGTAATTTATGTACTCGTGTATATATAGATGTGGCGCGGGGGCGTGGTTAGTGACTCGCACTTGGCGCAGGGCCTCCGCCCGCGGGCTGCGCGGGGGCGGGGGCGGGGGCGGGGGCGGGGGCGGGGGCGCCGCGCAGCTGGCCGGCGTCTCCGCTGCCATCAGGTGGCATGCGTTACCGGCTACTCAGGCGCAGGTGAGGAGTCTATCCAATACAAGTTACAGACATGTCAGTTGTAAGCATCTTTGCGATTGGATTCACTGATACATTCTGTTTCTGGCTATGTTTAAACAAGAAAATATTTACATACATAAACACACCACGCGTGTATAATGTTTTTTTTTCTCTATGTATGTGGGTGTTGTCAGTGTGAGACTGGAAGAGTGCGAGAGTTAAATCATCTGTGTTAAGGCATGAACGAAGCCAGACGCGCTGCGGTTGGCATCACTGCGTTGACCCGTGAACGAAGCCAGACGCGCTGCGGTTGGCATCACTGCGTTGACCCGTGAACGAAGCAAGACGCGCTGCGGTTGGCATCACTGCGTTGACCCGTGAACGAAGCCAGACGCGCTGCGGTTGGCATCACTGCGTTGACCCGTGAACGAAGCCAGACGCGCTGCGGTTGGCATCACTGCGTTGACCCGTGAACGAAGCAAGACGCGCTGCGGTTGGCATCACTGCGTTGACCCGTGAACGAAGCAAGACGCGCTGCGGTTGGCATCACTGCGTTGACCCGTGAACGAAGCCAGACGCGCTGCGGTTGGCATCACTGCGTTGACCCGTGAACGAAGCCAGACGCGCTGCGGTTGGCATCACTGCGTTGACCCGTGAACGAAGCAAGACGCGCTGCGGTTGGCATCACTGCGTTGACCCGCCGAGCCAATAGACAGGATCGTGGCGAAGGCAAAAAAGAAAAACGTCACCGGAGCAAGCGCCGGCTACGAGGATTAGCGATTAGTTGGGACGACGTGACATCCATAAACCATAAATGTCTTGTATCTATAAATACGATTAGTAATAAAGTTTATTCCTCAATACTTCGTGTTGTTTTATGTTCCTGCGGTAACAATCTGTATAAATGTGTTTGGCTCTGTGTGTGTGCGCGTGTGCGTATTTGCGTTGCATGTGTCGTAAGTGTGCGTTCGCGTTTCTGCATGAGAGAGTTTGTTTGGAGACTACTTGGCGGGAAAGTGAAAAGTCATGTCACGCGGTTTTGTTTTAATTTCTAAAATTTGTGTTATGCCGAATATCAATGTGAAATAATGGTGGATTATTAACCGTCAAGTGTTCGTAAGTGCGCATGAGTGTTGGCAAATGAAACGAAACAGTGCAACGTCACTTTTCAATTTCTCTCAAGAAGTCCGCGTGGCATACTCGAGGGGTTGGGGGTATATCATTTCTCACTTCTCGTTTCTATTATCATTCACCATCATCATACTGGAAGGAAATATTGTATATTTATGTATTACTTGTAAGAAAAATTACTTTGACACTGGCTAAATGTGCTAATCGCACGAAGCCATTAACTAAAAGAAAAAAAATACTATTCGGACGGAGTTTCACCCGAGTTCCTTCCGTAATAACACGTGTTGTGAGACTCCATTTTAATTTCTGTCCACCGTACAAATCGTACCCTTATTACTCTTATAAAAAAAACACTTGAAATTGGCTAAATGCTAAACGCGAAGCCATAATTAATTTACTATTCGGACCTTGATTCGTTTATTTGTATGGCACCTCTTGTCCCGTCTGATTTCTGCTAAAACCCCTATGCCTTAGGAGAGCTCCCGGTCTACCGTGGATGAACACCGCTCCCCAGAGCTGTCTCCCACGGTGGAACAGCAGATCAAAGACACGCTCCAGCGGGGACTCAGCACCATGAGCACGGATAGGAGCGGCCCAGAGGGTGAGTGTAATATCTTCTTTAACATCGCAGATTTTTATTCAATTACTGTTTTCACAACGCCAAAGGAAAGCGGTTGGCGAGGATGGTGATTAAGCCCAATACCCATCAATTGTAGTGATGACGTGATTTCAAACCTTTGCCCAGCAGTGGGACTGTTATAGGCTATTTACTTACTTAATTTTTTCACAGGTCACATGTCGACCGACAGTTTCGAGATGTCCAGTATAGAGCGCGCGCTACCACACATACCGGAAGTGATGCAGGTAAGATAAGATAAGATAAGATAAGATAAATGTTTTTGTTATAAAAATGTGTGTATTGTTTTATATTTTACAGGTAAGCATTTGGCCTCCATCTTACCTGATGTTAAGTTATGATAAGGCCGGAAGTGGAAGCGCACTTCACCCGGAATCCTCAACTAGTGAGGCACTGGCTATCTTATCTCCAGCTGCCGGAACACAACAATGCTACAAACATTGATGTTATGGCGACATATTTAGATAAGACGGTGGTAGCTAGCCAGGCGGACAAACAAGCCCTACCACCAACCAAACCGAGTACACAAACATGTAACCCCCGCTGGGAATCGAACCCGGGACCTCTGCATCTGAAACACCGGTTTAGACCCGGTCGGTAATTTTTTATAGATGAATCGAAAGTGCTTAATGACTAAATTGGCCTGTATAAGTGTTACTTTTTATTTTTAAGTGCTAATTGCTGCACTGAAGTTGAATTAAATATTTATGGAATACAGTGAGAAATTAAACGCCTACCCGCCAGCCAGGAACCGAACCTGGGTCTTCCGCAATCCGGGCGGCTGTACTGACCGCTATGCTACCGGGAAGGCTGACGTGAGCGCTGAATTTTGTCACTGCTTCGATTTTGACTGGTTTTTAGCGGCAGCAGCGCCATCTATCCAACGGTCGTTGCAACCGATGGCCATGCAGATTCATCTTTACAGATGAAATACCACAAATTGGATGACGCAACACTACAGTAAATTTAACTTTTTATTTTTAAGTGCTAATTGTTGGGTCGGGTAAACATTTAAATTTTTTTTCACTGTATTTTATAAATATTGTATAAATATATATTTTTTTATTTTTCTTGAAAAACTCAACCAGCAGCGTCAGGATGCTCGAGTGGGAATCGAACCCGCGACCTTTGGATAACCGGTCCAATGCTCTGACCGCTGAGCTACCGAAGGCAGGCTAGGCTTCTTGGCGGGAAAGTGAAGAGTCATGTCTGCGGTTTTGTTTTATTTTCTAAAATTTGTGTTATGTCGAATATTAATGTGAAACAATGGTGGATTATTAACCGTTAAGTGTTCGTGAGCGTGCATGAGTGTTGGTAAATGAAACAAAACAGTGCA
Organism: Eudonia truncicolella; assembly: GCA_949315975.1. Classification (NCBI taxonomy): domain Eukaryota; kingdom Metazoa; phylum Arthropoda; class Insecta; order Lepidoptera; family Crambidae; genus Eudonia; species Eudonia truncicolella. The sequence continues at coordinate 7,798,207 of OX438854.1, forward strand.
ACGTCACTTTTCAAATTCTCTCAAGAAGTCCGCGTGAGGACTTAGTGAAGCCCCACCATCTTTACTGAGATACTCGAGGGGTTGGGGGGTATACCATTTCTCACTTCCCATTTCTATTATCATTCATTATCATAATACAGGAAGGAAATATTGTATATTTATGTATTACTTACTTGTTAGAAAAAGTACTTTTTCATTGGCTAAACGCTTGTGCAAAGCCATAAAAAATAATAGGCAGGCTATTTACCCCATTATTACTACTTGTATGTAGTTTTTTTTATGATTTTGATCTTGACGTCGCGTTCCAGGGTTCATGGTGCAACGAGAAGGACGAGGACGTGGAGTTCTATCCCGGAGTGCATCTGGTGATGAACGCGGAAGGCGCGAGCCTGCTGCCACTCGCGATCGAGTAAGTTTTTTACTTTTTATTTTCAAGTGCTAATTGCTGCACTGAAGCTAAATTAAATATTTATAAAATTTATAAATCTCAATAAAAATTAAAAAGCAGTGACAAAATTCAGGGCTCACGTCAGCCTTCCCGGTAGCATAGCGGTCAGTGCAGCCGCCCGGATTGCGGAAGACCCAGGTTCGATTCCTGGCTGGGTCGGGTGGGCGTTTAACTTTTTAATAATAATTAGTAAGTAAGTAAGTACCTTGACTTAGCTCACGAGGTGACCGCCATGTGGGATGTTGATTCAACCATTATTGTCCCGATAGTCGTTTCAGCGAACGGTCTGATAGCGAAGAGCCTCGACCAACATCTTAAGAGGCTCTCGCTTGATGGTTGGATCAAGGGTCAGATTCAGAAGGCAGTACTCCTTGACACGGCACGTATTGTCAGGAGGTTCCTCACTCTGCAGCCCTGACCACCGGCAGCTTGGGCCCTGCCCCGCTGCTGGTGGTGCTCTAGAATTAGGTTTTTATAATGTTTTATTGTTTTTATATTAAAATATTGTAAAAATCTAGTTTTAAAAAAGAAAATAAATTAAGAGTATAATAATAATAATAAATCTTTATTTGCATAAAACATGGTACACAGAGATAGTTAACAATAAAATAATCTTCATGTCTAGCGATATAAAATTGCATGCAAATATTTATTGTGTAAATTAACTTATTTTTTTTAGTAGTTTTCTAACACTGTATTTTATACATATTTAATCGAGTGTTTTATTATTGTCTGTGTTATTGATGATGATGAGAGGCCATCCATAAATTACGTCACACCTTGAAGGGGGGGAGGGTATCACCAGAATGTGACATTGTGTGGAGGGGGGGAGGGGGGGGGGGGGCAAAAGCTTTGTGACGTCACATGTTAAAATTCAAAAGTTCATGGACACAAGATGATTAAGTTTTCTATTTTTAAATTAAAACGCAAATCGACTTGAAACTGGCGTCGTATATTCGAAAGCATATGTTTTACATATGTTTTAGCATATGTTTTACAGAGCGACGTGGGTTGTCGCTGGAGGCTAATCGTGAACTAGTTGGCGCGGGCCGGGCAACGCTCGCAGGCTCGTCGTTACAATATATCTTAAAGTTGAGGGTGCACAAAAAATTATATATAATATATAATGAATATTTTAATTAACTTATGTATCATACATAAAAAATAATAAATATAAGAAAAAGAAAGTAAAAAAGTAAATAGTGTTGAATAATTTCGGCGGGCTGGTTAGAACCACGATAGCTCAATTGGAAGAGCACCTGACCCGGTATGTCAGAAGGGTGCAGGTACAAATCCTGCTTGTGGAAATTTTTTCAACATTGTGTTTTTGTAATTTATAAGAAAAAAATTAAAATAACTGTTTTCATTTGATTATTTTCAAATACATGCATAAAATTGGTAAATGTGTGACGTCACATCAGGGGGAGGGTTTTCTAAAAATGTGACAACCTATTGACAAGGACGGGGGGGGGGGAGGGGTTAAAAAGTAGAGTAGAAACGGATACCCGGAATAAACCGGATAGTAAAATTTAAAAAAAAAATTCTCATTATTTTACACAAGGCAAATTATAACACAACAAGTTGTGGACACCGTTCATTTTTATAAACGGTTTGTATAAAATTTAAAAAACAATAAAAGGCCGAAAATATCCGCCGCTCAATACACTATCAATGAGTCCATAAGTTCGTGTGACGTAATTAACGGACGGCCCCTGTAGGCTTACTCTTGAACGCAAACTCAATTTCAATACAATTCCAATGCGATTAATATGTATCGATACTGGGATAAGTTTCACAATTTCGGAACGCCCCGTGTCGATAATATTTTGTTCACTCGATTTCCACGCAATTGTCGAGATGGAATGTTCCGAAATTTCGAAACTATCCCATTTTATGGATAAATATTAATCGCATTGGAATTGTATTGAGATTGAGTTTGCGTTCAAGAGTAAGCCTACTGATGCCCGCAGCGCGCGCGTGCTGCGCGGGCGGCACTTCACGTGGCGCTCGGGCGCGCGCGCGGCCACGCTGCTGCCGCCGGCCGTGGCGGGCGCCGCCGCCGCGCCGCACGCGCCCTACGCCGCGCGCGGGCCCTGGCTGCAGGTCTGTCTTATTTATTTTATTTATTTATTTATTTTTTATTTTTTTATTATGGTTTATGGTTTAAGACATTTATTCTCATTAAGAATTATACATTAATTCACTTACATGAGAACAACACAATTAACAAACAAAAAATACATATTTTAGAGATACGTACTTTTGGACGGTAGTTTTAAAAACATTGTCACTACAAATACACGAGCCTCAGGCATCGGGCGCAGTGATAGCAAAACATTGATGTATAAACAAACTACGCTCAGCGCCCCGCTAGATGTGGCTTGCATTCAATAATTTATTATGACTTTGAGACTAATTCATTTTTTCTTTTTGTATTGTTTAAATTAGATTTTGATATAAGTAAATAAAAAGATAATATAATAATAATATAAAAGATTTTGTAAATAATCATGGAATCAACAGCACTTTATAAATTTAGTTATTACATTGTATGCTTATCCTAATACCAATTACAGATCCCTACTTTTTAAAACAATTTTTCAATATAAAGTCGCTTAAACGGATTACATAACAAAATAGAATATAATTTAAAAGTGTCAAAATACAATTTGAAAAAACACAATAATTACAACAATATGGACGTTAATTCAAAAGTAATAAAAACAGAAAATAGTAAGTAGTGGTACGCTATTGGCAGCATTTTTCGTATGTGTGTGGGGGTGTGTGTGTGTGTGTGTGTGTGTGTATGTATGTGTGTGTGTTCCAGGAGAGTACTGTCCCCGCGCTATTACACAACTATCTGTAGGGGTTATCCCGTACAGAAATGCTATGTAATGTAATGTAATGTAATGTAATGTAATGTAATGTAAATATTCTTTATTGTACACCATACAAAACACTTAGAGAGGACAACACAAGAAGAAGTACAAATGGCGGCCTTATCGCTAAAGAGCAATTTCTATGCTGATGCGTGTGCTAAAGGGATGCTAAATAACGTCGGGAAATGCTGTGATAAAATGATAAATTTAATTATTGGCCTGCTAACCAATGATTCGTTACAGTTAGCGTAAATGCTCGCTTGCAGTTTCACAATATTTTTATAGTACCTAATAACGGCATGTACGACGACTCGTACACTATCCATCACTCGCGGCGGCCATGTGGTTAGCTGTACAATTGGGAGTGTTCGTCTGTCTGGTTGGTGTTGGCCTGGCTTCCGTTTCGTGCACAGCGTGCACACCGAGTAGCGGTCTAGGTGGGGCCTGTAGCGAAAGGATCCGCGGGGCACGTGTTTTTTTTTTTTTTTTTTTTTTTTAATTTTATTTAGGAACAAACAGTTACACATTATGTATAAATTTAAACTAAAATTGATTGTAAAAAAAAAAACCTATAGTTCCCTAAAATCATCAATCATCATAGAGATAAAACAACTACAATACCCACTACATTATTAACAGGAAAAAAATAACAAGAGTTGTCCATAGTTGGTCGCTCTGCTCGGTGGTTTTCATTGAGTAGGCTTCCAACATCACCGGCACTAGTCTGGATAACTAGTAGAGGCGCCCGCTAGATGCAACGTCTCCGGTTGAATCAGCCGCGTAGGGTTTTTGGAATTGATGAGGTACCTGGATGGGTACTGAGAAGTGAGTGGGCTTACAACTCCGCCACCAATGAGGACATTTGGTAGTCGGCTTTAGAGTTGACGACCCGAGCAGTGGAACTGCGAGTTGTGCTTATGGTGCAACGAGAAGTGAGCGAGCTTACAACTCCGGTACCCTATCTGGATATTAGGTAGTGGACTATACGTGTCCACGGAGCAACTCGCTCGAGACACTAGTCCTAAAAGTGCCGGATGAAGAATGCGCTTCGGCGCGTACTGATCCGGCGTTATGACCTGGGGGCCTACCGCCTATCGCTCTCGCTATCGTGCTCTATAGTTTATGGCGTAATCTTGTCATTTCGAAAGCGATATAAAAGCAATATCGAAAACTATAGGCTATAGCTTTCGATATTTTTTTTTTTTTTTTGGAGAGAGATTGCTGATTGCCGCTGCGGCATTTTCAGCTTCACCGGGCTTTTTGGGGGCGGCGAGGAACGTAAAGGGTCCCTCAAGCCGTGTGAAACGAATCACCTTCAGAGGTTATCTAGAGGGAACGGCATCGCGCACAAGTGCGCGTCCCCGTGCCCTACTAGATTCTCCGAGGGGTTCGGATCGGATCGGGGAGCGGAGCAACCCGAGGGCGCCTCTAAAGGCACGGACCTCGGCTCGGGTTGACCGGGCCGTGGAGGAGGAGAGAACCGACCAGGTACATGTCTGTACCTGGTGTAGAGCGCGTGTGAACCGGTTCTTCGTACCCTTGTTCTACGAGTACGGTGTCTTGGGCCTAAACTGGTGTGCATGTTTAGTGTATTCTGTAAATGTGTGCTGTCATTTAGAGGATCGGGCGGAGCACTTTCGATATTACTTACATATTGCTTTCATATTGCTTTCGAAATGACAAAATAACGCCATAAACTATAGAACGCGATAGCGAGAGCGATGGCGATATAGTTAGGCGGTCGGGGGGCTGGTCCCATATCCTTGCGTATGGACATCTGACGCCTACTTTTTATAACCGTTAGGTTGGTAAGGGGTGTCAGTATAAACTTGAATGTCTATGTATGTATGTATGCTTAGATCTTTAAAACTACGCAACGGATTTTGATGAGGTTCTTTTTAATAGATAGAGTGATTCAAGAGGAAGGTTTACATGTATAAATACATGCATAATATAGTAGAGATACACTGATCATTTTAGAGGTTTCACATTTTTTTGCGCTTACATTGCAAACGCTGGCTGAACCCCACGAGATAGATCAAAATAATGTACCACAGTATTGTACACCTTGAAAAGGTCTACAAAAAACGTCCGCGACGGTATATGTCTATCTCTTAGGGATAACCCACAATAATATTTTTTTATCTTTTACTTTTTACGAGAAATAATGGCTTATTTACGAAGCGATTTTAAGCAATACAGCATTAATCCTTATATTATTTTTTTTATAATTCTTCACTTAATATTCTACAATTACTTTTGAAGTGAAGCTCAACTGATATTCAATTACCAATCGATTAAATTTAACTTCCTATTTTTAATTACGTCTGTATTCAAAAAAATGTTGAGCTTCATTTATTTTTAATATAATATAACATTTATTTGGAACTTCTAAAAATTTGGAAAGAAAATCAATTAGCACATTAGATAGGAACAACACATCATTAGGATAATGATATACAATTAATAACTTCAATTATATGTAACTCCGGAAAACACTATATATTTAAATTTATGCATTCACAATGTTATATGTGGTTACTTTTACTAGAAAAAATTAACTAGTCCCAAGATGCTGGAGAGAGAATTGAACCCACGATCCTACCAAAATCCAAGGTCCATGCTCTGACCGCATACCTGCCGAGACCCCAGGAGACTCGTAAAATTTGTCTGGTACTTTGTGATTTACGCTGCAAACCAGCGGTATTACGTCACCGTTTTGCTAGTAGCCCAGCAGCGGTCCGAGCATTAAACCTATTGTCCAAAGGTATGGGTTCGATTCCCACTCAAGGTTATATTTTTTTCTAGTAAAATTTTATCTTTTACCTACTTATATAAATTAAAACTATAATTCATTATTACAGATTCTCATACCGAAACCTTTAGCGTTAGACATATCAAAAAAAGTGTCAAAGTTCGCGAGCTTAGCGGAAACAGACTCTGAAACTGACAGCGGCGGCGAGGGGGGAGCGAGAGAGCCGATAGTGCTGCCTCTCACTCTAGCGTGGCCCGCGCACAACTTCAAGATCACCGTCGTGCAGGAACTGGACGCGTTATAACGATGGATTCAATGAACAACTTTGTGTAGGCTCCAATGTTCGACACTTTAAGCCAAATGTTCGACACTTTACGCCCAATGTTCGACACTTTAAGCCCAATGTTCTACACTTTAAGTCCAATGTTCGACACTAAGTTCAATGTTCGACACTTTAAGCCCAATGATCGACACTTTAAGCCCAATGTTAGACACTTTAGGCCCAATGGTCGAGACTTTAAGCCCAATGTTCGCCACTTTAAGCCCAATGTTCGATCCTTTAAGCCCAATGTTCGACACTTTAAGCCCAGTGTTCGCTACTTTAAGTCAATGTTCGACACCGGTTTGGTACCTAAAAATAACAGGGAAGTGGCACCAGTGATTGACATTTTTTCCTTTGACCATTGAAATAGGAGTCAGCAAACGATTGGTGACTTTTTTAGCTCCTATTTTTAGGGTTTCGTACCTTAAAAGGAAAAAACGGAACCCTTATAGGATCACTTTGTTGTCCGTCTGTCTGTCAAGACCCTTTGTCTCGGGAACGCGTAGAGGTATCGAGTTGAAAATAAAACCATATACTCAGGTCTGCGGTCCCTTGAACCTGTAAAAAATTAAACTTCCAAGTTAACGAAAAAGAAGATACGGCCGTTTATGTCGCAAATAACGTATATTTCGACACTCTCATGGGAATCAAAACGCCGTTGACCTAGAACTATGAAATTTGGCAAGTAATATCGTCTTATACTACAAGTACAGGGAAAAATCTATAAACTATACATACCTACTTAATTAAATCACAAATAAAAACAGGGTCTTTATGCAAGGAACGGGGGTTCAAATTTTGAAGTAAGCTAACCGTGTCTTGTGGGGTATCGTATGAAAGGGCTTCATTTGCTTAAGCTTAAACAGATTTTTAATTTTTATTATGATTCATAGTTTTTGGTACCCATAAATTTGTACGGAACCCTCGGTGGGCGAGTCCGACTCGCATTTGTCCGGTTTTAAAATGTCGATAACTGGTTACTGTCAAACATTGGTGTATGGTGTGTGATGATGAAGTAGGGTAGCCTACTTCATCATCAGCTCATTTACGTCCCCACTGCTGGGGCACGAGCCTTCCCTATGGATGAATAGGGAGAACGGGCCGTAAACCACCACGCGGGTCCAGTGCGGTGCGGTGGTTGTTAACGACTGCTAATGCAGCCGGGACCGACGGCTTAACGTGCCTTCCGAAGCACGGAGGAGCTCGAGATAGTACATTTTTGGTCACCCATCCGATAACCGGCCTTTGCGAAAGTTGCTTAACCTCAGCACTCGCAGACCGGGCGCGTTAACTACTGCGCCATCGACCTCCATCGAGATTAGTGTATCATTATAGTTCCTTGCTGGTCTGGGAGGTGATAATGTACCAGCATCCTCGCTACCCTACTTGTCAATATGTAAATATATATTTTTACACCAATATTGTTGTAAAAAAATAACAATTCGGTAAAAATATTCGTGTTCTACGATTTGTAATTTTAAGCAACTTTTCCAAATGCATTATATCGAGCTCCTCCCTGCTTCGGAAGGCGTGTAAAGCCGTTGGCCCACTGGTGCACTATGGTAGTAGGTTGTATTGTAATTCTGTCTTGTCAGAAACCAGGGTATTCAAATACCGTTGAAAAATTAATATCGCTACTTCTGTCGAACGGAGATACCGGTAAAAAAATCAGTGTATCACAGTAGTCCCCTCTAGCCTTTCCCCCTTGGGGGACAAAAGGGTTTTTTAAATAAAAATCTCCCAGTTGTCCCCTCTACCAACGACACGGGACTGGGACTTTAATTTTCAGATGTCCCAGTCTCCCCCACTTGAAATGTTGCCGTATGTGGGGGAGACTGGGATATTTAAAAATGTAAGTCCCAATTGTCCCCTCCACTGGTGACACGGGGGACAACTGGGAGATTTTTATAAAAAATCCCAGTTGTCCCCCAAGGGGCAAACGCCAGAGGGGCCTACTGGGATACATCTTTACCTGGGTGACCTTACCGGTAAATTAAATAACCGCTTTACGCGGACTGGCTTAAGCGCAATATTTAACAACAACAAAAAGTAGCGATACTTTTCTAGGTAACGTTAGTTGCGTTACCGGTACCCAATTGGCTTTATAAAAATAACGTTATTTAACGGTACTTATAGTGGGAATTTGATAACTGTATCAAGCCCCATCAGAAACGTCTTTATCAAGCTGTGCCAAGAGAATAATGTATTTGATCGAGATAAAAAGTAGTTGAAAACACTATTTAGTCTTCCAAGTGATGCTGTGTGAAAAATCACGTCGATCCGTCCATCCGTTTTGACGTGAAAGACAAATAAACATACAAACAAACCTGTAATATTAATTCAAGATAATATAATGTATATTGTTATCTCTAGTTAGTGTAAGGCTTATATATCTATAAATATATATATAAAACTAAAAATGAATCACTGAAATGTATGTACGCGCTTAACTTCCGATCGACTGCACAAAATTGAATAATTCACTTTTTTTTTGTGTTTGTCATTGTCAGGACAAGGTTTGTACAGAAGAAAATTAAAAGAAAAAATAATATTTTTACTAAAAAACGACAATTTAATTTTCCAACACAAAATGTTCCTAGCTGTGATACGTTTGATGTATTTGTTTGTTTTGTTGTCATAGAAACTGTCAAAGCGGTACGAAGTCCGCCCGGTCAACTAGTGTTATTTATAAACAAATCGATCTGCCACTTTCTTTTATTTCTTATTTATCGTCATTAGCTCACTTTATCTCCCCACTGCTGGGGCACGAGCCTTCCCGTCACAGGGAGAACGGGCCGTAAACCACCACGCATGCGGTGGTTGTTAACGACTGCGAATGCAGCCGGAACCAGCGGCTTTACGCGCCTTCCGAAGCACGAACGGGCTCGAGATGAAAAATTTTGGTCACCCATCCGATGAACGGCCGGAAAGTGACTTAAACTCAGCACTCGCAGACCGGGCGCGTTAACCACTGCGCTATCGAGCATTCTCTGTTATGTAGGTATAACGGATATAATTTACTGTAGATATTGTTAAATCGAGAGATGAGATAGTCCCTTGCTTTATTTTTGACCGCCACAGCATATGCGAGGCCATGCCCTTTGTACGCCAAGCATTCAATTCAGGGTGCGAAGTGCGAGTTTCATTCGCACTTCGATCTCGTTAACGAAAACGAGAATTTGTATGACAAAATTTTAACTGTTCTCGTATGTCGCCAGGAGACGCTACTTCAATGCCATACTTCAATGACTTAACAGAATTTGAAAAATAACGTTGCACGGTTTTGTTTCATTTGCCAACACTCATACACGTTCACGAACACTTAACGTTAAATGATAATCCACCATTATTTCACATTAATATTTTATAACACACAAATTTTAGAAATTAAAACAAAAAAAAACCTGCATTGCATGACTTCACCCGCCAAGAACTCGCGTGCCTCATTAGTTGAGGATTTCGGGTAAAGTGCGTTTCCACCTTCGGCCTTATCACCCCTTAACATCAGGTGAGATGAGCCAAGTGCTTACCCGTAATATATTTTTTAAAAAGTACCAAATCAGCCCACCACCCCACTGTCATTCTAATACTAGTCTGCGCTACACTAGAGTAAAAATTCAAAAGCCGGAGCCGCAAAAGGTGTAAGGCTACATACGCAATGGCTAAAGGGCTGCTGATTCCGCAGCGTCAGTAAAGGGTTGTTTTAGCAAAAATAAATTAAAAATTAGTGGATACAATCTATTTTTTTGATAACAATTTGGTAAAACCCTTCAAATAAAATAAGTGAAGCTGAGTGAGGTCAAAACTAAAAAGATACGGTTGACCACTTTAGTTCAGAACGCCTCCGGGGCGCTATCTAGTAACGTATTAACCTAAATAACATATATAATGGTATTAAGTGTTTTGTATAATTACTTAAGGCCTGGCTGTATGAGCTGGATGCCATTGCCTTTCCCGATACAAGCCCTCTTAAAGCGATCAACTGATACTCAAAGGGCTCTGGCTGGGTAACATCATTTATCATTTATACTTCTACTAATTTAATTTTCCTAAATTAAACAAAGTCAATTTTATTTTCCTGAGACTAGCTAAATGTGACTTTCGCCCCAAGCCATTATTTATGAAATAGCTCATGACATTAAACGTCACTGTCACAGAAACATCAGTGTGTATTGTGTGAAAACCTCAACGTAACTGTTGTTCGCGATATTATTATCGTTTAATTTGCTCGTTAATTAAAGTAACGCTATGTCGAACAACGATAACGTTTTCGATTATTACACTAAACTTGTCAGTAACGATGATGAAAAGACGGCGTTGTGCAATTCGTGTGATAAAACCATTAGATACACATCGACAATTCATAACCTCAAAACTCATTTAACGAAACACAAAATATTTTTATCTAAAAGGAAAATTTCACGACCTAGCACAAAGAGAACAAAGTTTAGTTTAATTTGGAGTTGTTTTTCTGCTGTAGAGGGCAATAATAAACTCGCGAGATGTAATGCATGCAAGAAAGATTTCTCGTATAAGACAACTTCATCAAATTTGAGATCGCATCTTCGTAGACATCACTCAAAGCTGCTACAACGTTTAATAAGGGAGCAAGATAAGTCGCCAAGATCCTCGGAGTCTGCTGGCGACGATGCCTCGGAGCTATCGGCCATGGAAACAGAATACATTGAAAGTAAGTTATTTTACAAAATATAACGGTCCCGTTATAAATTCGTACCGTTAATTTAAACGTCTGCCTTTTATTTTTTAATTTCTTCTTTGAATAGTCGGGTCACCAGTCACCACCAGTAGCTCCATCCTAATGCTAAAGCTACATCTAATTATTTGTTAGTACTGTACATTCAATAATGTACAAATCATCTATTGGAAAATATACTTAATGTCCAACGATTTAAAGTTGAACTCAACAATTCAGCTTGCATTTAGTTACTTATTAACAGTACGAATTATCTTTGAATAAATAAGACTATTTATATTGAGTTATCATCACTAATATTTGATTATATATAAGTGTGAGCTTACTAACTATACGTTTAATCTAATGTAGGAATTAGGTACCTACCTGCCAAGGTAAAACTGGCATTGAAAATTAACTAGGTACCTACCAACCTAAGGAAGGTATATGTAGCTACCTACATACAAAACTGTCTATGTTAATTGGTGCTATTCGTTAATTTAATAAATTAGTTTATGAATACGTTTTGACTTTGGTGTTTATTGAAAACGTCCATAAGATGGCGTTAGCAGTCACGAATATTGAGCTGTATGTAGCTCTAAGACTCGTGATTTCGAAAGCAAATAGGTTTTTTTATATCACACGGAAAAAACTGTTGATTCTTTTCTAAGTTTAGGAATGTACCAATAACAATAAAAACATATTCCTTTATCTACCAACAATTTACGTAGGTAGCAGTATCCTACAAAACTTATTTATTATTACCTACCAATAGAAATTAAGAAAGTATTTAGGTACTTTAATTTTATATGAAAGGAGTTTGCTGTTAGTCGCGGGTCGCCTTTGGCGTTTCCAGTGCAAACGGCTCTAATCTTAACAATTGAAACAGTTTTTTTATAGATCTAAGTTGGTTTGACTAAACAGTTCCAATGTCGTGATTTCCTTCACGTACGTTTGCTATCACGCCACAGAGGACGGTCACGTAATACCTTCATCAGAATGAACTCTATTCCAACATTTTAAGTTCCACTTCTCGTTGGCATTCGTTGTTGTTTACTTCATCTGTAGGTTCTAGAACGCCATATTTGACAATTGAATGTTACAGTGTTTGAAACCTATGTTTGTTACGAATAGAGCTGATATTCGTATAAGATTTATGATTTTCATAATTCAAATACGATTGCGGGGAACTTGAGAGAGCCGATGTTTGATGTAAGAGCGGCAACGTCGCCTTCGCTCGGTGGACTGTTTGGTAAGGGTATTGATCAATTATATTATGATGTATGGAAAGTGGCTTTACCTGGGCTGGGATAGCCTGGAATATTTTTAGAATACTCCCTCTTCCACCTGTTGTTTAAGAACTTTTCTTTTTCTTTATTGAACGTTGTCTTTGGTTATGTAGGTATGATATACAATTAGAGAAGCGTTTGGCCTCCATTTTGACTTGTAGGTAGGTAGGTAGGTACCTACTACCTAGGTAGATAATGAAAAGGCCTACGCCTACCAAAAATGTATCAATTTTACTATCAATAAAATTCGAAACGCTTACCAAAACGGATAAATGATCACCAAATTGTTTCCTAAAATATTATAAAGAAGATACAATTTATGTTTTTAATAAATGCTAATAATTTGTATTAAAAATGTTTAAAAAATATATATGAATACCTTATAGCTGCGTTTCAGACCAAATATGTTACTCTGTCTTTCTTATACTGTCACCAAATAGATAATACCAATATTTTATGCCTCGAGTTTCAATTTAGTAATTTTTGCTTCCTGTTGTCTATTAAAAAAAAATTACCTCGAATTTCTAACCTATCACGTGACCTACAGGAGTAGGGCAGCTAGTATCCTCAATCATTTGAATAATAGTGTAAATATTTGGTGGTCATTTATCCATTTTGGGAAGCAAAAAGAATATTTGTACAATATAGGAAATTATTGTGATGTGTGTTTATTTATTTTGGACCACAATATAAACCATCGAGATTTTAAGCGTTCAAGCAAGTGATTCTTCGGGCCTTAGAGTTTAGTACTTAGGCTTAGGGTCTAAAAAATATTTCTGATGAGCGTTTAATTAAACCCTTTTGTAGTCTTTGTAATCTCCTACTGTCAGAAATGGAAACAACAAGGCTAGGTAGGTACCTACTAACATTGTTGCAGCATTAAAACCCCTTGGAGAATATATAGTGAACGTGAATAAACTTGTGTGATGCCATCCCATCTAGAACCCCTATAAGGATGTTTCTATCGTATGGCTTGAGTAACCCTTTAAATTTCTCGCCGCCCACAGAACGTCTGGAAGCCATTTTCGATTCCGGTGATCTCGAAAAGTGACATTAAAACATTAAATATTATAGGTACCTAACTGGTGCATTATTTACAATTTGATTAATAAGATGCATGGGTACCGTTCGAGAATTTTCGGTTACAAAAATAAGCCACCAGTGACGGAGTAAGAGAAAAAAGAGCAATTGTCGATTGATATCATATCGTAAGGCCCCGCCCGATCCTCTAAATGACACCACACATTTACAGAATACACTAAACATGCACACAAGTTTAGGCCCAAGACACTGTACTCGTAGAACAAGGGTACGAAGAACCGGTTCACACGCGCTATACACCAGGTACAGACATGTACCTGGGCGCTTCTCTCCCCCTCCACGGCCCGGTCAACCCGAGCCGAGGTCCGAACCTTTAGAGGCGCCCTCGGGTTGCTCCGCTCCCCGATCCGATCCGAACCCTTTGGAGAATCTAGTAGGGCACGGGGACGCGCACTAGTGCGCGATGCCGTTCCCTCTAGAAAACCTCCGAAGGTGATTCGTTTCACACGACTTGAGGGACCCTTTACGTTCCTCGCCGCCCCCAAAAATGCCCGTTGAAGTTGAAAATGCCGTTTGAGGCAATCAGCAACCTCGGACCTCGGCTCGGGTTGACCGGGCCGTGGAGGCCCGTTCGTACCGCCTATTAAAGCAATATCGAAAGGTATAGGCTATAGCTTTCGATATATACCTATACCTATTAGCTAGATGACAAGATGACGTCATAAACTATACACGTAGCCAAAGCAATCGGTTAGGCGGTTGGGGGGCTGCTTCTTAACTGTCAGCCCGTTAGGACAATTGGTTAGGCGGTAGGGCCCCTGGTTAGTAGTCTGTATTCAATTGTCGCTAACACTAAAATCCGTTGCGGACGCCAACTTTTAATGATTAAGGGTACAAATGTCGATCACTAGCTCCAAGCTAGCTCTGGTCGAACATTAATATCATTATTGAGAAAAAACAGCATGCACGGACGAAGAAACAGGACAGCATTGAACTACTATAACACAACGAATTGAAAAAGTTTAAATACCTACCTACCTAGCGTACTGTTTTACGAACAAAAACAGTTTGAAAAGCGATCTCTTTAATAAAACATCGTTGTTGTGTTGGTGACGATAGATTTATACGACGTCGGTGGACGATAGGAGCGAGCAAGGCCACTATATAGGTACCTATAACCGAATTCACTTTACAAAATATTTGTAACGGTAGAAGGAAAGACGAGAACTTGCTAGAATTCTTCGTTCCAAGTTTGTTTTTTTTTAGTCTGTTCACGAGGTACCTACCACGTGCGCGTCGAAACATTAAAATTCGAGCAGTTTGGTGTAATTTCATTTAATCGCATTGTTTGTACAGACGTCTGCACATATCCAAAACCGACAAATTTTTTCTATAAATATTCAACCTTATGTTATACACACAAAGTTCAAAGTCTATTGAGGAAATTTGACAGCTTATGGTAGTCTGATCTGCAGGCTCCGCTCCGCTGCGTTCGAAATTCAAACGAAAAAGTTCGTAGCAATAGGTAGGTATTTACCTATACATCAACCTATCCAAAACTGTCCAATTTCTTCAATACATATTCAACTATAATATCATTTAGGGCATAAAGTTCAAAGTTTATTGAAGAAATTTGACAGTTTGTGGTAGGTTGAAGTGCAGGCGTGTGTACCTATGCATAAAACACAAAATAAGTATTTGGAGCTTATTATTTGTTAATTTGTGAGGCACTAAGTCTTTATCTGGTAATAACTCTATATAAAACATTGCCCCAAATCATTCCCATCAGGCAGGGCGCCCAATAAGCTAGCAGCATTCATCATTATCATCATCATCAGCCTATACTAGTCCACAGCTGGGCATAGGCCTCTCCAAGTGCACGCCACCGAGCTCGATCCGCGGCTATTCTCAACTGGGGGCCGTGGTCTGCTTAATGCAATAGCTTCCGATATTGCTTTCGAAATGACAAGATGACGATGACGCCTCCTCGCCTCGCCTTCAAAACGATCGAGTGCGATCGAGTTAGGCGGTCGGGGGGCCTACCGCCTAACTCTATTGATATCGCTCTCGCTATCGCGCTCTATGTTTATGGTATATCTCTATAGTTTATGGCGTAATCTTGCCATTTCGAAAGCTATATAAAAGCAATATCGAAAGCTATAGCTTTCGATATTGCTTTCTTAATGCTTTCATATCGCTTTAGAAATTACAAAATGACGCCATAAACTATAGAGCGCGATAGCGAGAGCGATGTCGATAGAGTTAGGCGGTTGGGGGGCAGGGGGCAGCCCCCCGACCGCCTAACTCGATAGGCTATAGGCTCGACTATAGGCTATTTCGATATATGACTATACCTATAAGCTAAATGACAAGATGACGTCATAAACTATACACGTAGCCAAAGCATTCGAGTTAGGCGGTCGGGCTTCAGTAGGCTTACTCTTGAACGCAAACTCAATCTCAATACAATTCCAATGCGATTAATATTTATCGATAATGGGATAGTTTCGCAATTTCGGAACGCTCCATCTCGACAATTGCGTGGAAATCGAGTGAACAAAATATTATCGAGATGGGGCGTTCCGAAATTGTGAAACTTATCCCAATATTGATACATATTAATCGCATTGGAATTGTATTGAGATTGAGTTAGCGTTCAAGAGTAAGCCTACAGGTCTGTGTCGGCATTCGTCATTATTCTAGCAGCATTGCCACGTTGGAAAGCAATGCTTATAGGCCCAAGTAGCTGCTAGCTCTGGGGTCCCGGGTGGTTTCTGCAAATTTAATGGATATACTTATCTTTCAAAAGTTTAAAGATAATAAATAATGACCATAATTATAATAATTCGTGTAATGATATCTATATATCTAAATATGCTTCATATGGTCATCCATCCGGGAACACACCATTATTAAAGTTGCTTAGCACGCGCGATCGCCGATCGCAACCACAGCGCACATAATAACTATTAAATCTGTGACAGCGCCATCGAACGTTCGCGGCGTACCTTGAAGTATACGTAACAGTCACAGGCCCATCGAACTAGAACCACAGAATAATATTTCTAGAACGCCAACCACCGTTCAACATAGCTTCCAGACCAAGACCGGTTGGTCGTTGCATCATTTCCTAATTCTCATAAAGATCTAACCTAATGCAGTTACGTAGAAATAACTTTTTCGTTAATTCGTCGCCACACGAAAATAAAAAAAAAGTTATAGATTAGTTTGGCGCCAATTTATCTAATTATTAAAATTATCATATTATTCGTTTCGCCGTTCGTTATTTTGTTATAACGGAGGATTATAATTATAACCGTTTAGCGTCCGTTTACACGATTCACGAATCGCGTAACAAGTATTGTGTTAATAAAACGAATATTCTGTTATCTCTCGCAAAGTACACGATCTATCAACAGCATTATCATCGTCAATAAGCTAGCATTCGTCTATCATAAAATCATCGTATCAAAACATCATCTGTCGCTATTGTAAACAAATTACGAATGATTAGGCTGTATGCGCCAGGTCCCTTTGTCTCCTCCTTGTAGGAGGAAGAAGAAAAAAGTCATTAGAAAGCAAAGCAGTAGGTATTATTATCCATCCGTGCTATGCTGTTGCTTTATTATTTAACACGTTTTATGGGTTAAACCGTATATTTAACATAACGTGATCATATTAATTGTTTTTAACGCAGTATTTTAACTGCGGTTGTGATTGAGTGTAACAACAACTTTATAATCAAAATGTCCAATAAAAACACAGCGATATGGTCGTTTTTCACAAAGATGGATTTAGAGGCAAAACTGGCGATGTGCAATGTGTGTAAGAAGTTGTTTTCCTACAAAACAACATCGACTAATCTAAAGACGCATTTGAAGACGAAACACAAGAAGACATACAACCATTTAGTGACAAAGTGCCCCAAGTCAACCCTTGTACAGATATCCGGCGAATCCGGTAAGTGCATAATCAAATGTTTGATGATAGATACTAGGTATAGAGCGTCGGTTGCCGAACGGATCGATACTAGAGTTAATTTGTTTAGCTCCTAATGCAAACATCTTGTTGGGTTGGATGTAGTCCGTACGGTCTGTTTTAATAACATAAATTGAATGCTTTGTTTTAAATGTAAAGATTTAAAAAAAATAAAAAATGTCCTAGAAATGGTGGTTCTCGTTATTGCTAACGTGATCGAATGACGAATGAAACCGTTTTTATCATAATATAAATTAGACGTTAATTTAGTAGCTACGTTATATTTTATGTTACGTAAAATAACGCGCTTATGTCACTTATGCTATAATATTTATTTTTAACATCTCTATTTTTATTGCGAAAATAGTTCAATGAATGTTTTCGTCGTATAGTTACGTATTTTTACACACTGTTTGTGCCACAAGATAGTTACATACAGATAATTCTTTATGACGTGTGTATGTCTCTTCCTAAACGGCTGGACCGATTTTAATCAAATTTTTAGTGTATGTTTAAGTGAGTCTTTGGATGGTTTTTAACACAAAACAATAAGTTTTGAAACACAATTGAACCCGGTAGCGACGCATTAGGGTCCATCATGGCATACGGGTGTTTTCAAGCGGACGAAGTCGTGAGCAGCTCACTAGTGTGTAGCAAAACAATCTTAGTAATACAGTGGATAATGTTGCAAATTTTGTCATCTACTTATACAGGATCAATGAGTTTCCTTAGCCATACAGTTGGGTTTGGGATAATATTGCGTAATATGAACCTTTGGGACGGGAGCGTTCCTAGGTGGACTTCTAGATTAAAATTATAATAATAATAATAAAATAATTTATTTCTCATCACACAATAGGTTTCTTAACTCTAGAACATATTTGGGTTAAGTTTTGTTTGTAGGTATTTTTTTTTAATAACTTGTTGGTCTACCTTGTTGGAGGTCTAGTACTTTCCCACAGCTGGACAAAGGCCTCCATCATTGAAATAAAATTATTTCTACAATTGATAAGTATTGGCAAATTATTGAGTAGGTAGCCGTGTTGCAAACCGCTTGGCCTTGGATGATTTGATTTAAATTATTCAAAGTCTAAAGTCAATGTCAAGGACAAAAAAAATCAAATAAACTTACGAAAAGTGCTTTTGAATCGTCCATACATTTTTTACCTACAACCCATTCAGGACGTCTATTTTTTAGCTGTGGAGAAGAATGGCCGCAAGAAACTCCACAGTTTTAATAGGTAGAAGTTAGAAAACATTTACTTACAAAAAAAAGTATGTCGTTACCAAATCATTGATTCCTTTGCGCAGCTGTGGGACAGACAGTATAGGTATAGAGTGTTCATATTAATAGGCACTACAAAAAATGGTATTTATAACTTTAACACCGCATGTGTGCGATAAGTACCTAGGTAGGTAGGTACTTTGAGTTTGAAATTGAAACGACGGGGCGTAGGTATACGCTAAGCCTAAGTTTTTATCGTAAACATGTTCTATTTGCGTCGTAACTGCGCAAAAGCCGGACCCAGTGCATGTATACCTAATGATAAACCAACTAGGCCTGCTGGAAAAAAAACAGGAAACTGTGTAAACATGATCATTAGCTAATATGCTACAATTTTTTCTAGACGTAATGAATATGTAATTAGGCAAAATGTAACAATTATAATGAGTAACGCTATTAAAAGATAGTTAATACTCCAATCCAATACGTTATTGTTTAACATCATCAGCCTATACTAGTCCACTTCTTCATACAGACACAGAAGGCTCACTCTCTAACAAAAGTCAAGTTTAGGTATAAAAAATTGCCTACTCTTACGACTTTCACGCGACATTGAAAGTTATCGTGTGACCCGAGCGTTCATATTCCGTTAGGCAACGCTGACTCGATATCGATATGACATCAGGAGCGCAGGGTTCCCACTCATGGATATATTTAAGTAGGTATATATTAAAATATATCAATAAAGATAATGTGAAATAATTCACAAACATCCTTTAGAAAGTAAGCCTAAATTAAAACACGTTATCAAACGCAATAAGCAACTTGTATAACTCTAAGCTACAGATTTTTGTATTGGCAAAAGAAAATCATGTCTGTTCATTAAATTGTTTTTGATTAACCATTAAAGATTTTTATGGCTAAATAACTACAGACATAATGCAACTATTACTAGGTGGAAAATAAGAGAAGCAAAGAGAGCCACCAGCCGCCGCCATAATTGTAGTCTAAGAGCTAGCAGCTATTTAGGTATGTTAAATTAGTTTATAGTACAGAAAGGTATGTAGGTAGGTAGGTACTTCGAATGAAATAAAAAACAGATAAGTAAAGAAAAGAAATGCGTTTATGGTTTAACTTTTAAGTACTCTTTGATTGATTTTTTCCCGATTTAAAATATACGAAGCCTTACAAACAACCTTATAGTCTACAGGGAAACACGAACATGGCAATGTAGGTAATAGAATTTCTATTAGTAATTTAAACATTTCACTTCCAATATTTCTGTGTAATGTATGTGAATACTGTCTCTAATTTCTGAACATACTCATTCATCTCGTGAGAGGGCGGCATCTTTAGACTTCCATAAAATGATTTCCTCTTATTATAAGCTATGTAGTAAGTGGATCTAGTATGGTCCATATTCAGTAAAGAGTTATGCATTTCAAACATTTATTCTCATTAAAAGGTAAAAAACCTGCAACGTACGTCAATGCATTTGCTTCAGGTAAATCTACGCGATGATCAATTTCACCACTTAAGTCTTAAGGCTTACAGTGACGGTCTGGCTTGTTCAGATGGATTTAAACTTCCTTTGTTGATTATATTATCCTCTGCTTTAAGTAGTATTTCATAAATGTCGGACTCACAGTTAGTTTGATCACTTTTTAGCACATATTGACATAGAACAATTTTGAAAATGCTCGAGTGAATTGAATGGGTGTAACATGAACCACTTGTTGTATAATAGACCCGAAAAAAAATTCCAAGCTGTCTTGGTTTAACCGTCTAGTAAATTGGTACTTAAATCCTTCTATCTGACTTTAATTCTTCAAAAAGTTGTATAGAACTGATTTAATGGTTATTTGGAAAATTTCTTTATGTGACTAGTGTTGTCTTTTCGGGAATTACGATTTGTAGATTCAATAGTTGCTAGTTAATGTATTGAGCATCTTGCAAAACTAATTTCTGTTCTGTAGACATTCTAAAAGCACTGCGATATTTTTTGGCAGATGTTATTCTTGACTTTTGTTTGACATTATGAGGTACTTGTTGTAGGTTCAGATGGACTTGTTGATTTGTGTTTTATCTCATTTAGTGATTCCTCTATATTTGGTTTGGCAATTTCACGTTCTATTTCTTTTTTGTATTGCAATGTGTGCTGTTGTGCTTGAGTATCTGTTTGTGATGAGGTGTGACTATAAGTGGATACCAATATTTTATTTTTCTTTGATAAATGAGATGTAAGGTCCTTGGATGTCTGTGGGAGAGCTTTAGTGGATGTATTATTAGCTGTTTTATTTAAATCACGAGCGTCTGGTTGAATGTTTTTGTGAGACTTAAAAGGTAATAATTTCGTTGGAAATGCGTCACTTTTAAGCCGCTTGGAAATAGAAGTTATAATAGCAGAGTCATCAAAATGTTCAGAACAAATGAAGTTATTTTTTGCCTTGTTTAACTTTTTTTCGTCAAGTAAATCTTCTCTGTCGATTGCTGTTAGCCATTCTTGTCGTCTGAAACAACCGGTCAAGGTAATTAAATATTATGTATCATGATGAATCATGATACTTTACGACATTGTACATAAATCTCTTAGTGCCTTACAAATAAACAGAGAATAAGGGCCATTGACATGGTGACAGGTGACATTTCAAATTAGAGTAAAAGAGTCAAAACACGGAATAACTATACGGAGCTTATTCTTTGTTTATTTGTAAGGCGCAGGGAAATTATATTTTTTTTGTTGGATCCATTTTATGTTGAAGAGAAAAAAACAATTAGGTAGGTACCTATACCAGAATATAGACGGAAATGTTACTATAGCTCTTGGACTATAATATCAAATATCCATCGTCTACCTACTTCACTCACTGCGTAATCATACGCATATCAGCTATCATAAACATAAGTCATAAACAAACCTAGGTAAGCGGTTCTGACCGGTACCTCTTTGTTAATCTTTAGTGATATATTTTTTTAAATGGGCTTGATAAACTCTAACCCACGTATTAATAAATAAAGTGTAAGCTTGGAGTAGTTACTCCGTGTTTTGTTCCCGTCGTGGAAACTTCATTTCAAATTAGAGTAAAATAGACAAAACACGGAGTAACTACTCCAAGCTTACACTTTGTTTATTAATAAACAAAGAATAAGGTCCGAATAGTTATTCCGTGTTTTGTCTCTTTTACTCTAATTTGAAATGACGTTTACGTGACGGGACGGGAACATAACACGGAACTATTCGAAGCTTATTCTCTGTTTATTTGTAAGGGGTAAGGACTAAGGATTTTTCGTTTATTTGTTAGGGTACCTAATGGTAACTTGTTTTGAACAGTGTCTAAAGCGTTAAATTTTAGGTATCTACATAAAACTATTATTTAATAAAAAAGGGAATCAAATATGTGTAATCAATACGAAAATCTAGGAAAGTACCCTTAGGTACCCTTCTAGGTTTTCTTAACATATAGGATCTACCTACTAAATACCTAGGCTGCTAATTAATTGTTAATATCTAAACCGCTTACCTAATCGTACAATAATACAAAACAATTGGATATGTGATGATCAATAAAATACTACTAAATACCTAGCTTACCTTTCAATATCTTCCGGAATTTTGAAAAATGTTAATTTCGAGTCATTGTTCTTTCTTCTATTTAGACAGCCGTAAACGCAACAGTATTTTTTATACGGATTATAAGATCGTTTAGTAGTCATTGTTCGGTGCACAAAAACCACAGAAATGATCGTTCGTTTTACGCGCGACGCGTAGAGCGTGCGAGCCGAACGGCAACCTACTGCTACGCCCTCCAGGGAGGCGCGCCGGCTTAACGTACTTAAACTGCGGAGTGACACCCTCCTGGTTGTACGCGTGCGTGACAGACGACGCGCGACGTGGGGCGTACGAGCCGAACGGCAACCAACTGCGGCGTTGCCAGATCCAAATTTTAAAAATCCGTAGGGCTACGCTCAAAAATCCGTAGAAGTCCGTAGATTGCCTCTACAAAAATCCGTAGATCTACAGACATTTTTTAAAGCTAAACCTGACTATTTAGAGATGGACTGATCTTAAACCAATTTCCTTGCCGGTAAAGAAATTGAAAAAAAATATAGGAAAATCGCCAAGACAAAGGAAAAGACAATATTTTAATAGTAGTTTTTAATTGATATTTATATTCAATTACTGTCTGTGTCACTTTCAAGATTATCATTATTATTTGTAGCCTTTTTTGTAGAATTAAATAATTTAAAATGCTCCTTCTTTGTTTTACCTCGTAGCGGTAGTTTTTATTGCACTTTTAGTATAGACCTAAAATAAGTTGACATTGAAATGACAGTAGTAGTTGTATTATACGAAGGCAAGTCTTGGCGGGAAAGTGAAGAGTCATGTCTGCGGTTTTGTTTTATTTTCTAAAATTTGTGTTATGTCGAATATTAATGTGAAATAATGGTGGATTATTAACCGTTAAGTGTTCGTGAGTGTGCATGAGTGTTGGCAAATGAAACAAAACAGTGCAATGTTACTTTTCAAATTCTCACAAGAAGTCTGCGTGAGGACTTAGTAAAGCCCCACATCTTTACTGAGATACTCGAGGGGTTGGGGGGTAATATCATTTCTCACTTCCCATTTCTATTATCATTCATCATCATCAATATAATATTGTTTATTTATGTATTACAATGAAATTAAGAAACTAATGACATGGCAGCATGGTCTATGACCTTAGCCGGTTCCTTAAGGAACAAACTAAACTTTAAAAAAAGTATATACAAAGGCAATGATGGTACAGAGCCATACAGGCAAATCTTGAGAAATCATTACAGACAAAATAACAAAAAAAACGAAACGCAAGGCGCTGATCTTCCTTTTTTTGGAGTTAAGTTTCGTTTTATGCAAAGTTTTGTTTAATTTGAATATTTATACTATTGTTTTGGTCGGATGTATTCCAAAAAGATCTACGGACAAATACGTAGGGCTGGCAACAACGACGACGCCTGCCCGGGAGGCGCGCCCATATGCGAGAGTGAGTCAAACGAATCTAATATTATTTAACTCAACGTGCTGCTGTGTGTGTGAGTGTGTGTCCCATTTGACCAGCCGTCAACTCAATTGCGTCACATGTTTTGTTGCTCGGAGCGGCAACGTCGCCTTTCTCTCATAAACTAACACTCCTACCTACGTATGAGTCGACGAAATCGGAACAAATAGCTTGTTTAGCATATTTTGCGGTGTGCGTTCGTAGTATTGGAAGAGGAGTGGATGCTTGAACGGCGTTGTATGACGATCTGTTGAGTGATTCGTTGGTTTTCGACGCTCGATGTAGATTTTTACTGGTTATGCCAAGCCTGTTTAATAACCCAACAACGCTATAATGCTAGTTTGAACGTGAAGAGGTGGTGATGTGGAATCCCGAAACTATTTTAGCTGTGGAACATATTACTATTGAATGCGGTACCTTATAGGTGTGTCATATCGTGTCTATGGTATAGTGGTGTCTAGCTAGTCTATACCATAGACGCGGTTTCATTTTAGTCTGACCCAGGTCCTGACTGGTCTCAAACCCAGACGTCCCGGGTTCTATTCCCAGCGGGGGTAAAGTCGCGAGCATAAATATCTTGCCATTTTGTACCGGTCGTTGTGGAGATCCTTGGGGCAGGCCTTTGTCTAGCAGTGGACGTCTTGTGGCTGGGATGGTGATTGTACTCATTTTTATATTAACGGACTAGCGGCCCGTCCCGGCTTCGCACGGGTGGACATTTCTTTTTTAATATAGCCTATGTTACTCAGCGCTAATGTAGCATTCCATTCCGGACCCAAGGCACCCCTGGAAGACGCCCCTGGGGGTGCCAAGGGAACTTGGATTCGGACCCGTGGTACCCCCAGATCACAAATCCATTCAACGGTGTACCAGGGGTATCACGAGTTCTATTTTTTTCTAGTTCCCATGAACCCACCAATCGAATAGTGATGGAAGATAGTGATAAAAATAGTTTCAAAAGTTGAATAAAATAAAATGTAAATAAATAATAACAATAAAAAAAAATTATAACTATAAAAATTAATTAATATATTTTGTGGCAGTGGTCGTGTGTAGGCTGATGTTGATGATGAAGTAAGGTAATGGCAGATGGCAGCAGTGTTCGACATTTCTGGCCCAATGTTCAACACAGTTTTCGTTGACAAAAAAATCATATAGATTTTCATTGAAATTTTACGGGATGACATGTAGAAAGCACAGTGATGACTAAAGTCAGTTTGACGACCTCCGTAGCCGAGTGGCTTGCACGCCGGACTTTGGGCGGCGCTAACCCTGAGGTCCCGGGTGCGATTCCCGGTCGGGTCAATGTTGAAAACGAACTTTTCGGTATTGTGTCGGGTCTGGGTGGTTGTGGTACCGTCGTTGTTTCTGATTTCCAAGAAACGAGTGCTTTAGCTACTTACCTTGGGATCAGAACAATGTGTGTGATGTTGTCTAAATATAAATATATGAAAGTGGCTGTTCTCATTAAATGATGATCAATGGTAACTGTCAAACATTGGTGTCGCTGCCCCACCTACCTACTGACGTGAACCCATGCCTGAAGCATCTCTTTTCTTCTTCTTACGACTTCCTCAACCATTTTGGTGTAGGCCTCCTTCAAACTACGCCATGTGTCTATTTTGGGCCTTTGCACCCAGTTCGATCCGGCCGCCTTCTCGATATCATCTCGTCAGCGCATTTGAGGTCTTCCATGTGGACGCTTTTCACCCCAGGATCTCCACGCGACTGGTTTTGGCACCACGAGTCATTTTTCCTAGCGACGACGTGTCCAGCCCATTCCCACTTGAGTTGGACGATCTTCTTGACAACGTTGTCGGTGACTTGACTTTGTTGACGGCCAGCTGTTGGAATCAATGTCTTAGAAATTAATAGAAACCAGTAGTGGCGCCTGCAGTCTGCGGTTGCAGTCTGCGGTCCGTCTCAGACTTGTGCCTTTAGTTTTGGCGTCACGACAATCCAAGCTGCGAATGAAGAGTGAGGAAGTAGCTATGACCTCCAATGTTCAAGATTCGTTCCTCGTTTCCGTATAATGCGCACAATTCTTCCGCCTCATTAAACAATGTGGTTTATTGATAATAATAATAGGGATTTTGACAACAACAATAATAATTTTAAGAATATTAAACGTATAATTATGATATCAAGTCACGTAGCAGTTCTTTAAAACTTAAACCTATTTTTTATTTGACCTACGCATGAATTTCTGTAATCTGAAAAGTTATTGATGAACAATCAATTCGCCAAAGAATATTTTGCGACGTGTGTGAATTTCTAATGCCATACAATTTTTTATTGAAAAAAAAAAAAAAAAATTTGACAGCTGCTAAAAAGTTTCTCTATTGACTAACCAGTCAACTACCCAATTAACGACTGATTGCTTTTTTCGGTAAAAAGCCTGCGGAACAGTCTGAGAGCAGATGTTGTGAGATTTCGTGAATTTCCGTGTATTTCCGTGTCCGCGAGAGGTTGTCTATGTGTGCGTTGCTCGAGCGCGTTTGTATGATTTTTTTTTTTTTTTTGAGAGAGATTGCTGATTGCCGCTACGGCATTTTCAGCTTCACCGGGCTTGTTTGGGGGCGGCGAGGAGCGTAAAGGGTCCCTCAAGCCGTGTGAAATTATCTTAAATTAGCAGAGGTTATTTAGAGGGAACGGCATCGCGCACTAGTGCGCGTCCCCGTGCCCTACTAGATTCTCCGAAGGGTTCGGATCGGATCGGGGAGCGGAGCAACCCGAGGACACCTCTAAAGGCACGGACCTCGGCTCGGGTTGACCGGGCTGTGGAGGAGGAGAGAAGCGCCCAGGTACATGTCTGTACCTGGTGTAGAGCGCGTGTGAACCGGTTCTTCGTACCCTTGTTCTACGAGTACGGTGTCTTGGGTTGGGCCTAAACTGGTGTGCATGTTTAGTGTATTCTGTAAATGTGTGCTGTCATTTAGAGGATCGGGCGGGGGGGCGTTCGCAACCGTTATGGGATCGTCGGGGTCATCTAGGACGTGCTTAGGACACCTAGACATGAACCGTTTTGTTGGTGGAAGGCTTCCAACATTATAGTTGGCGGCCGCCACAACAAGCGGGTTAGGGTGGTGGGGGGCGTTATCAAAGTAACGTATGGAAACGTCCTTGATAAAATCGCGTTTGTATGAAGCTTACCTACAGCACTCCTGCAGTCTTCTTATTTTGTGGGTGTGACTTTGACGACATTATAATACGTGGTCAGACTTAAGTAGGTAATTTTGCACGAGTCATGCTGTGATTCCCCGCTTTTTAGTATGGGCTCCCACACATAAACACGACACGACTGACGTCGCGTCGTACCACGATGCGGTGTCTGTCTAGTAATTGACATGTAATAAGGTTTATACTAGCCTGGCGCAACGCTTATTTTTGCGGTGCGACGTCGTATCGTGGTTTATGTGTTTCGGCCCTATGGGCATCGTTAACTTATTTGAAATCAAATCAAATCGTTTATTTGCAGATAATAGGGTTACAATTTTTTATTAATTTCTTTTGTGTAAGTATAGTGCTCAATTCTGTCAATAAAGTTAACATGCAAAATCTTTAGACCCAGAGGTTCCGGTTTCTATTCCCAGCGGGGTGTACATTGATTTCCTTTTTTCCTTTACCTCTCACAATACGACATAGGAGGTTTTCTCTGAAACAAACCCAAACGAAGCACACCCAGACGAAGCACACTCAAGTATTCAACTGAGCACCCTTAGGTGGGCTTCAAATATTTTTTTTTTAAATAATTAATTTTCTATTCCCCGAAGCACACCTACGAATATCACTCGCATAGTGCGGGGACTAAGAAATAAAAATGTCGACAGAAGAAAATATTTATTATTTAATAAGAGATTAATAAGACCAACTTAATTTTTTTAACATCAATCCGTTTCATTAATAAAGTGATACAAATACTTGTCATTTTTATAATCTTACTACCTATTTAAAATCACAGATTATTTCATGATTACCTTTCCAAAAAAACTTTTTTTTTTAATAACTTTATCTGTTATTTTCTTTTTTGTGTTCTCTTAGTAAAATTACAGTTTTTTTTTCACAATTATGCAATAAAACTTGGACTAATAATCGAAAACAGTAAAGATACAGTTTTCCATAGATATCTATTTTGAAGTTTTCTTATTCTGTTCTGTTTAAAAAAATAATAAAAATACTTTACTTTTCTCTAAAAAATCACAGACTGTTAGAATCACAAAATTAAATCACACTCATTATGATTCTAAAATAATCTTGAACAAAATGTGGGCAACTAGTGCATCATGTAGGTACGAGTCTTATCTATGGTTTATGAACATTATAAAAATGAGCCATGTCGAGAGAATGGATGAAGGACGATTGACGAAAAAAGTGTATAAGGCGAGTGTGAATGAAAGTGTTGGTAGGGGTAGACCTAGGCGGACGTTTCGAGATCAAATCAGGGACGTCTTGAAAAAACGCCAGGTCAAGAGTACCCTAAACCGAAGAGCATGTATGAAGGGAATAATGAAAGTGGACGAAGCGAAACAAGTATGTAAGGATCGTAGCAAGTGGAAAGAAGTGGTCTCTGCCACCCCTACGGGAAAGAGGCGTGATTATATGTATGTATGTATGTAAAAATTACAAGGTTTGCATCTTCTACGATGTAAAAAAAAGTTACTTTAATTGAGTCCACAAATAAAACCTCTTTCAAATTCATATTCAAACATTTTTTGCGCAATATTGTGTATACAAGGAATGAGATAATGACATGACTTTAGTAGTAATAATAATTTATTAAAACATTCTTTCAACAATACCAACTTATTATAACTACATATTGGTAACGTCCTAGAGAATGGAATTGCCCTTGCAGAGTTTCTTGCGGCTTCTTCTCGGCGCAGGGTCTCGACCGCACCGTAGGCTCTTACGCTCTACGGTAGCACAGCTTCACAAAAAGACATTCAATTTCAAAATATACTTTGAAAGAAGTTTGTTTTGATAAAAATATGTTTATATCAATTACATATTATTGTAAAATTCGACTATTACTGAGGAAAAAAATAATAAAAATATAAAAATGACTAGGTATCTGTTTCTAATTTTTTTTATAATATTGATAACACTACATCTCGTCAGAAAATCGGTTCACAGACAAAAGAGAAAATGGTACTTAACTATTTTGTCTTTGCCTGTTTTATAATAACCAGCGACCGCCCGCGACTTCACCCACGTGTGAACACACGTAACCAGATCAATCCCACAGAAAACGTACATTTTTTTTCGGAATTTTTAGCCTCCCCTATCGGGTCTAAAACTTCCTATCTTTCAAGCTAGAACTAGCCATACACATTCACAAAGTTTCATTGAAATTACCGTGTACGAACACAGTGACATGTAATTTTTAAATATTAAGTAGGTTATCGGTTATTGTATCATTTTAAGAATGAAACGGATTGATGTTAAAAATAAAGTTGGTCTTATTAAATAATAAATATTTTCTTCTGTCGACATTTTTATTTCTTAGTCCCCGCACTATGCGAGTGATATTCGTAGGTGTGCTTCGTGGAATACCTCATCCACAGGGAAGGCTCTTGCCCCAGCAGTGGAGACTTCAAATGAGCTGATGATGGTGATGATTTAGAATTGCGGCAACCATAAACTAATGCTGCAACTGGCAACATTGAACGTTAACTTTAAAAAAAAATATAGTTTCTTCAACTAAAGTTGTTCTGTCTGTAAAACGCCTTTTACACAACAGCACGCATGGGGAAATCAGGTCTGGGTCTGCCTATACCTACCACGCCCCGATTTAACGAGGATTATATTAAGGAGACTTGTTTTTTTAGCGTTAGCTGTTGACCTTAAACGAGGCCTTAAGAGGACTTTTTAGGGGGCGAGTTTGAAGGGATCTTCAAGCCTTATGATCGAAACACCGTCGAAGGGTTTTTAGAGGGGATGGCATCCTTGTCGCCGTTCCCTACTAGATTCTTTGAGTCTGGATGGCATTGGGGGCGGAACAACTCTTGGGCGCTTCTAAAGACCTCGGCTCTGGTTGACTGGGTCAGGGCAATTTTATGTAAACTCGCCGTTAGCGACCTCGACGCCACATTTAGCATAAGCAAAGTAGGTTTCCGAGGTGGAATAGATCACATAGTGGATGTTTGCTAGCCGATCAGATCGATGATGTGCCAGCCAAGCACCTTGGAACCTTTGTCTTTTGTGAGTTATCATAACTCATAAATTAAAAGTCTTTATATACACTTGCGAAATGATGTCAAAACTCAATAACTCAATAACATTTACATAAATGACAGCTGCACAAATTTTAATGCCTGTTTAGCTGGTTCAACAAAGAACATCTGTCATCGAATCGCGAAAAAACATGTTCTTTCTTTTGTTAAATTTTGTAAAGGTATTTGTCTGACGTCGCCATTCAAACAATAGCTTTTATGTATTTACAGTGAACATGTTGTTCTTTTCACCTAGATACATAGTGATTAACTAAATCATTGTTATCATTGTCAAACGCCTCTGTGGCTGAGTGCAAACCGTTCGGCTCGAGAAAGAGAAACAAATCAAATATCTCGACTTAGCACACGAGGTTGTCGACATGTGGAATGTGGATTCGGCTGTCATCGTACCGATTGTTGTTACGGCCAGCGGCCTGATGGCCAAGAGCCTCGATCAACATCTAATGAGGCTCTCGTTAGGTGGCTGGATAAAGGGCCTGATTCAGAAGGCAGTTCTCCTCGATACGGCACGCATTGTGAGGAGGTTCCTGTCTCTGGAGCCCTAACCACCGGTAGCTTGGGCCATGGTCCCGATGCCGGCGGATCCCTTTTTTATATTTTTAAATGTTTTATTTATTTTGTTTAATATTTAAAAATGTAAATTTATATGACAAAAAATAAATAAAGAATATAATAATTTATTTGCATTTAACATGGTATACAAGATGTATTATTAATCCTGATTCCTAGGTACCGTATATTATGATAAAAAAACTCAAGTTTTGGTTTAAAAT
The DNA here is from genome assembly GCA_949315975.1 of Eudonia truncicolella. Taxonomy (NCBI): domain Eukaryota; kingdom Metazoa; phylum Arthropoda; class Insecta; order Lepidoptera; family Crambidae; genus Eudonia; species Eudonia truncicolella. The sequence continues at coordinate 7,828,879 of OX438854.1, forward strand.
TAGTAAACCAATCTTTATTTTTTAACATTGAGTAAAGATATAACTACGTTTATACAATTATAATGGTTAACCTTACCAAACCTACCAATAAGTTATTCGTATTTCCTTCATCACGAGACATTGGCGTATTTGCATGTGAAAATAGGTGGTTGTACCTTTTCAAAATAAATACCTAACAGCGGCTTTTATTTAGTTCGCTTTTACTGAATTTAATTTTTATTATGTGGCAACACTCACTCAGTCACGCGTCGCAACAAGCGGGCTGTCAAGAGTGTCAAGCAAAGAGTAGAGTTATATATAGGGGAAAAGAGTTGCAACTCTATGGTAAAATTTGCATGTATGGAAAGTGCTGCCGACAGGCGTGTGTTGGGTGAACTAAATTGTATATTTCGTATATATATATATATATATATATGCCTAGCTATATAGCCTATATCTGGTAGCTTGAAGTTTTAGCCTATAGCTAGGAGTTTTGAAGAAATAAAACAAGATAAATAAATTAATGTATTTTTATTTTATTTAGCTGTTACATACATAACATTTACATACTTTCACAAACATAATTTTAACAAAATATGTACCTACAATATAAGTACGATCAACCATAATAATTAATTAACATTAGGTACATGATAATAATATGGCAAATTTTACGATAAGGCCAAGATTCGGAACGAGATGTGAATGTTATTACCATGAATACCATATTATTATGTACATTGTACATACAAAACTTTCTCAATAGGTGCCTATCATTTGCGAATGACATTTGTTTTATGTTTCATAAAATATTCCAGTGCTGCTTTTTTTATTTTATCATCACCTTCATAGGATATTTTTCCTTCTAATATTCTGTTAACTGATCTGCACCAACTGTAAATAATTATATTTATCGACGTATCAGTAAAATGTTTTTTAAAATCATCTTTGTGTTGTTCGCAATCTAAAAAGTTAAAATCAATAAATAGTTCAAGAAAAGTTTTAATTCTTTCTTTAATATTTTTTTCATGACAATCATCATTAAGAAATGCTGTTGTGGTATTTTGTATATCTTTGAAACAAGCTACTAGGTCGTCTGAAGGATAGCAAAGCCATGTTTTATTATTTTTATATTCTTTGGCTCGTATATATTTGTTTGCTTGATTATCGGCATTACCTAGTAGCTTGTTTTTACAATTTTTGCAGCCTTTGACAACTTTCTGAAGACATTTTGTCAAGGCCCACCCGCAAACATATGCTCTCTGATCAGCCCCGGAATCAGAAATACATCTTGTTTCTTGCATGACATTCAGTGGCTGATCTATTACTATGTGTTGAGATTGCGAGGGAGCACTATTTTTATCTTTATTTTTAATAAAAAACTTTAAAGATTGCAGGCACTTATTACTATCTTCTTCACAGTTTGCATTAATTGCATGGTGGCTGCTAAAATTGTTAAGTAACAATGTTTTAAATGCTCCCTCGAATCCTACACAATTAGGTGCCACATTACGAGCACCCAAACTTCTAATACTTCCAAAGAAGTTTTCAAGTGGGTCTTGATTGAAGTTCCGGGTTAACATTGAATCCACTGAAAATTTCGTTGACAACACTTTCCAAATTTCTTTAAAGCCTTCTATAGTTTTTATAAAATTATTTACGCTTGGTACAGATTTTGTCTCCCCATCACTTTTATTTGACAAAAATTTTACAGATTTTAACATTATTAAAGCTTCTTGCCATAATTTGTGATGAGGAGAATACATTTTCACAGCAGCTCTGTATATTTTTCCGTTTGGTGCAGAAAAACTTGACGCATTAAAACTATCAAATAACTTATCTACTAATAGTAAAAATGGTATTAGATCCCGGCATTCAGAGGGTATATCTCCTCTAGCGGCTAAATTGTCAGTAGCTACTGCCATACTGTAGCTCAATAATTGTACTGCGTTTTTTACTCTCATTTTTTTAATTTTGCTGGGATCTATGTGTTCCTGGGTCAATTTGGGCAAAAGACGCAACTCCCCATGTGACCTGTCTGCTTCGTATACCTGCTGGAAGTATTCCCATTTGATAGTTCTTTCTTTGTTTTCACTAATATATTGCATATTTTTTGTTATTAAATTATTTCTTAATCCTTTAATTAAATGAGGTACGTCAAAGAGCGGGATTATTTCAGATTTATTAATATAAATAATATCTTTTCGCCATTCTTTTCCCGCTCGAAAATATGCAGCCTTAGCTTCAGAAATCAAAGTATTAACAGCACTTACATTTATCGTGCTTTGGTCACAGACAGTTGCTACGATTTTTAGACCAGTAGCTTGTACTTTACTTACAACATCTTTTATAATATTTTTTAATTGAGCACTTGGTAATGATTGCGTAAAGTAATAAGCTACTGGCTGTTTGAAATTCTTTTTTACCCCCTTGACCATGAACACTAATACATGGTTAGCAAATTTTTGCGTTTTTTTGTTGCCATAATTTTCAAAGCCAACAAGATCGTCTGTGTAAACATTGTAGTCAATGTGTGGAGCTATGGACATTTCGTCGAATACTAATGTACACAGACGATCTTGTTGTAACATTTTTCCAACAGTAAGTTTTAACTGTATAAAATTTTTTTCATTAATCCCCGGCGATAATTTAATTTCTGAAAGTAAGCATTTTAATAATTTGATTGATGGTAGTGTAAAATGCTTACACATTAATCTGTAAGATTTAGGGCTCTTCTTATAGAGTGAAAGACATAAAATTTTCTCATCGAGGCTAAATCTCCGACCTTTCTTTTTCTTTTTTCCTTCGACAAATTGCATTCTTGTGAATAATTTTGCTGAGTCCGACATGTTTTTAGTTAGAAGGGTAAAATCTTTTTTGATTGCTTGTTTCTCAGCTACCTTGAGACGCGTTTTCAACTTTAACATTTTTACGCGCAATCGTTGAATTTCGTTCTTCATCTGCAGTCCTTTTCTATTGATCCTTTTAATTTTTTTATTCTGGACAAACTCGGATGTTTTATCTGTAACAATTTTTTTTAGATTAATTTCTACTTATTTCAGCTAAATACACAAATACCAGGGGGTCTCATGTCATTGTCTAAAGCGAAATTTTGATTAATTTCAAATTTGAAAATTAAACATCGAAACAAATAAAAATGTCATATTGGAGAAAGCAAGTAGCCCCCAGTTGAGTTACAAAGTCAAAGATGTTTATTAGTTATTTAGTTGCTACAGTACAAGCTGTACTTGTCACAGAATAGACTTACATAAGAGCTGAATAATTGTTATGAATTTAAAAAATATTAAAATGGAGAAAAGAAACATTACCTGCATCAAATTTTGTCCCTTGAACTTGAGCATGGCATATCTCATTTGAAGAAGGTTGGTTTGTTATATTAGATAGAGGTGTAGTCTGCACAGATTCTGTTCTGGGGCGACAGTAGTCGTTTTTTACCTCCACAAGAGTATCCATTAATTGGCATTCACCTGTAACGTAACATTGGATTAGTATCATAAGCACATTACAAAACAAGTTCCAAAAAGTAATTTATAGATCTTTGTGTATACCTATTAATTATAACTTAATTTTGACATAAACAAACACTTCTGTAAAAATACAGGATAGGTGTAGTAAAAAAACCAGAAAATAATAACATGTAAGTCCATAGGTCACCATTATAAAATAACAATAATTACCTGTACCAATTTTTATCTGTGTAACTTGAGCATGGCACGTCCCACTTGATGTAGGTTGGTTTGTTTTATCAGACAGAGGTGTAGACTGCACAGATTCTCTTCTTGGGCGACAGTAGTTGTGTTCTATCTCTACAATAGTGACCACTGATTGGCGTATACCTGTAACATATTTGAGAACATAATTCATCAGTACTAACACTGATTGAAGCTTTTAAGTGATTGATAGTAAACACATAAAAAATTAGTAAATCAACAATGATTTAGCAACTGACTGGTCAAGTCTGATCTAAGGTCTTATTCGCCATGTGGTTCTAACCATTCCCTTCTTATTTAAATACATTAAGTAGTAATTCTTTGTATGGTTCTGGTCATGTCTTTAATGGGTTCCAAATGTATCAAATGCATTTTCTTTATGTTGGTAAGGATTGTTTAAAACATCTCACATACAACATACACACAAACAATATAAGTAGTAATTATGATTAACACACTCATTACAACATATTAATATTCAATGAGGTTCACTATAAAAAATATGTACCTAATTTAATAATAAAAGCTTGAAGATAATATTGCATGAATTGACTATGTTAAACTTACGGTTGAGAATTGTTGGTACAGCTGACCAAATAAGACGACCAGCAGGAGTTTTAACCTTTGGGTCAAAATGGTGATCACATATTCTCTTGTTTTTATAAATTTTCTTAGGATCACTTTCACTGAGATTCTCGCCAACAGCAGAAACCCAAGCAGAAAACAATTCACCACGCTTCTCAGGATTTGGAAACCGATGAATAGGTACACCGTGTACAACTGAAATAGGAATAACATTTTATGTCATGTTAGGCCTATCCTTTAATCAAATACTATAAATAGGTACATCACTCTTTAAGTGGGGAACTGTTTAGTGTCATTTATCATGCATCTAACAACAACATATTCACTTCAAACAATATTTCTTCGGATAGGTACATTGTTTCTGAAGCCCCATGTAGATGCTTACAGAAACAAATGTTATACAGAATCCATCTCTAGCAGGAAGCATAGAAACACAGAAACAGTTTTTAAACACAGATTTTTTATTCTGTAACACTTGATTTGTAGTGAATATGGCTTTAATCTAAATATTATTATACTATGTTTCGTGAAGAATATAATGTAAGATACTAAATTAAAAAGGCTTACCTGAGCTATCACAGCCAAATAGGCAATATTTTTTCTGGATTCCACGCATGATAAGAAAACAAGTAACCAACAGAAAACAGCAACAAATAACAACTTTAACCAGAAATAACAACAACTTTAACCAAAAACTTAACAGTAACGAGAAAAACAGTAACAAATAACCGAAAATTCAACAAAAACACAGGGAGAAAATCTCAAGAAGCGCATCAACATCGAAAGTCAGTTGACAATGAAGAACTTGTTGACGTTGATGACGTTTTCATTTGGATATTTTGACATAACGGCAAAATGGCCACCTGTTTTTTTTGCAAAACAGGCACTAGATGTCGCTGTCGGCTATGAAAATTACTGTTGTTTGAAGTGTGCCCCCCCTGGTGTCAAGCAAGTCGCAGGTGAACTAAAATGGACGCTGAAGAGTACGTAACAAATCCATAATTTGATATCACATACCGTTCCGAAATATCTGCTATTTCGTACTGTGTGGTGTTTACGTTAATTTGACATTTGAATTTTTTAGTTTTCATTTTAATTTGCATTACCGGTGTTCTTTTAGTGATATCGTGGAAGACAGAAATACGCGAACTAGCTCTCTCTGGCATTATTTTGAGGTTATAAGTGAGAAAGAGCGGACTGCCGAGTGTAAACAGTGCCGTGAACCATTTTCGTTTCGCACTGGTATTACCAATTTAAGGAGGCATTTGGAAAGTAAACATTGCAACGAAATGATAACTAAACAGTCTGACGACGATGAGAAGGATCAAGTAATTATGGAAGAGGTTTATTTGGAAGACGAGGGGTGAGTATTGTTGCCAATTTGTTTCAACATTACTTGGTCATTTGCCGGAACAGAATAGAAGAGCAGATATTTCAAAGTATTGACACACTAAACTGCAATTTAATGTAGTACTATATTTTTTGTTTAAACTTAGCACAATACTTAGTTCCTACCTAACTTTAACTATAATGTCTCAATAAATAAATTTAGTTAATAGCTATGACAAGGTTCATACCTAAGTAATCCTTGCTCACCTCAAAATGATCAATGAATTGGAATGAATTGAACTGATTGAAATTTATGCCAAAGTTTTTTGTACTCTGATAGAAATATGACTTTCAAACTGAATTTCTAAAGTAAACAGTAAAAATGGTTTGAAGCAGAATGACAAGTATTGTTGTTGCTAATAAATAGCAACACACAGTCCTAAGTACCAACTTTAAATTGTTTACCACACAGCGGTAGCAACATTTACCTGCATAAACAAATAGCAAAGTTCTCTAGATAAATAGGTAGGTAATGTAAATAGTAATTTAAACAGCCTATGTGGTTTAGTGGTAAGACCACCGATTTAGACACAGAGGTCCCAGGTTCGATTCCCAGCAAGGGGTTAGATGTTTGTGTACTCGGTTCGGTTGTTGGTACAGCTTGATAGTCTTTGTTTTGGCAGCTAGAGCTAACTTTGACACAACAATGCTACAAACATTTATGTTATGGCGACATATTAGATAAGATGGTGGTAGCTAGCCAGGCGGACAAACAAGCCAGTACCTACCTCAGTAGTTGAGGATTCCGGGTGAAATGCACTTCCAGCTTCGGCCTTATCGTCACTGAACATCAGGTGATATGAAGACCAAGTGCTGACTTGTAGATAAAATTAGGTTTCGCCATAATTAGATGTACAATGCATTAAATTTGTCATTTACATACTAACATCAAGACTAAGTGTCTTGATGTAAAAATCTATAAAAATACCACATAATAATACCACCACATAAATGTGAAATGAGAGCTAAGTTCCATATATTGATATATGCCTTGGTTGTTGACTTCATGAACAAAAGAAGTAAGATCTAAATGGGTGCCAAGTTCAACGCCTAAGGTCTGACTTGGCTAGTTCTCATATCGGGTCAGGCCCGGTATGTCAGAAGGGTGCAGGTTCAAATCCTGCTTGTGGAAATTTTTTCAACATTGTGTTTTTGTAATTAGGTGAACCATAATAATGCTATTAGCCTGCTGCCACTGGCACGTCCATCACTGTTGCATTCAATTTGTTTGTGAACAAACAAGCAAATATTGTGTCATATTTGAGTTGTTTGCCCGTACAGTCCATGTGTGGATGGCTTGTTTGATGTTGTTTGAATACTTCGACTATTTGGGCAAACACAACGATATCGCCACACGAACACGCTAAGCCAAGTGACGTGCCACCATAATATTACACAAACCTTTTGGAGCCACTTTTGACCCCCTCATCATAACTCAAAAACTATTTCACATAAACATGTTTCAAACATCAAACATGGTTCAAATTTGGCTCATATATTGAGCTAACGCAAATTTTGTTGCGAAACAAATTACAAAAACACAATATTAAAAAAATTTCCATGGGCAGGATTTGAACCTGCACCCTTCTGACATACCGGGTCAGGTGCTCTTCAACTTCAACTTTTGTTTATGGCAACCGGGTCACTTTTAGGTTAGCGACCATTACTGCCAATGACTCCTGAAAACAGCACAGTGTACAATTGAGCTATCGTGGTTCTAAGCAGCCCGCCGAAATTATTCAACACATTTTAATTTTTTCGTTAAAATTATATAAACAAAACAAAAACATTTTATAAATAGCTCGCCTACTACTTAACTGATCTTTAGTATTTATAAAAAAAATATGATCGGGTGTTAATGACGGTAGTTGTTGACATTGAATGGGTACCTTTGGCTTTAAAAGTAAAAAGTAAATAGTGTTGAATAATTTCGGCGGGCTGGTTAGAACCACGATAGCTCAATTGGAAGAGTACCTGACCCGGTATGTCAGAAGGGTGCAGGTTCAAATCCTGCTTGTGGAAATTTTTTCAACATTGTGTTTTTGTAATTTGTTTCGCAACAAAATTTGCGTTAAAATTATATAAAAAACAAAACAAAAACATTTTATGGTTCACCTAAGTTATTTTGAATATCGATCCATGCATCCTTCAGTCGGTTGTTGTTTTTATGCGAGGCATTTTTGGGGTCGCAAATACAAGGATGCATTTGGTATAATTCCAAAAATCGCAATACGGTTTCGTTTGTCCAATCTATTTTACTACGTAACATATCTGAACAGGACAGCCGCACGCGCGCTTCTGAACAGAAGAACCAAGTGTGAACGGTAGACGCAAATATTTGCCATATTTGATTCGTTTGATGTGTCATCAAAAACCGAAAGTGGACGGAAACGCATATTCGCTATTAGCGTTGTTTGCCATATTCGTACAAATAAAGCAAATATATTCAAATGGGCCATCTACACATTGCCGTGTTCGGACAATTATAGCAAATAATTGCCGGCATAACACACGGTGCGGTTCGCCAGTTCTGCTAGCTTGAAATTGGCTTTAGAAAAACAATTTTATTAATAATGAGGACTTGTTTAAACTGTGACTTTGCAAGATTTTTACTTGAATGCGCAATCAGCTACTAAAAAATTATCTGTTTTTCTAAGCTGTAGGCTTTTCACTCCTAGCCGTTGAATACAAGTCTACTTTCAGCTTAGCCGAAGGATCGACTGACAAACGCAAGATACTCCGCAATGGTGCGTGGGAATACTTTGAGGTGATTGATGAAGAGCAGCGCTCTGCCCGCTGCCGACTCTGTAATGAGGATTTCTCCTATCGCACCACTTCTTCCAACCTTAACAAGCATCTGATGAGGAAACACTGTATCACCTTGAAGGTTAGCGACGATGAGAACGGTCAGGATGACGATAAAAAGTTAGTTTTAATGATTTTTTGTTTTTTTAATTTAAATCAACCAGTCTTCCAGAGACCCCTTGTCTCGGTCAGTCTCGGTCTCGGTAGCTCAGTGGTCAGAGCATGGGACCGTTTATCCAAAGGTCGTGGGTTCGATACCCACTCGACTTCCTGAAACTGGTTGTTTTTTTTTCTAGTAAAATTTTATTTTGGTTTGATGATTTTCTTTTAACACAAGTTATCCCAAGTGGCATTCGGGGTTCTATATAAGATGTCTAGTCGTTCACATGTACTCCACAAGCTGTGTAAGTCAGCTGTATAAGAGCTGTATTGCTTGCTATAATGCTCTTATAGAACCAATTACAAAAACACAAATGTTGAAAAAATTTCCACGAGCAGGATTTGAACCTGCACCTTTCTGACATACTGGGTTAGGTGCTCTTCCAATTGAGCTATTGTGGTTCTAACCAGCCCGCCGAAATTATTCAACACTATTTACTTTTTACTTTGAAAGCCAAAGGCACCCATTCAATGTCAACAACTACCGTCATTAACACCCGATCATAATATTTTTACAAATACTAAAGATCAGTTAAGAAGTAGGCAAGCTATTTATAAAATGTTTTTGTTTTGTTTATATAATTTTAACGCAAATTTTGTTGCGAAACCAATTACAAAAACACAAATGTTGAAAAAATTTCCACGAGCAGGATTTGAACCTGCACCTTTCTGACATACCGGGTCAGGTGCTTATTGCGTTTTTTTTCAACTGGTCAAGCCCAATAAAAAGTTCTGAATTGTGAAATGTTTTTTTTTTACTTAAACACAATTTTCACGTGACCTACGGGAGTAAATAGGGCAGCTAGTGTTTCTGTTGTCTAATAAAAAAAAATAACCTCGAAACTAACCTATCACGTGACCTACAGGATTAGGGCAAAGGTAAAATGTTGCGAAATGATTATTTGACCATGTAAACTAACAACATTTGACAATTCAGAACTTTTATTGGCTTGATCAGTTGAAACAAAAATAAGGTCTGGCAAATCGAAACAAAATTGGGACTTGACTAATTAGTTATTAATTTTGCATTGCTTGACAAATCGGAACAAAAACACGCGGTAAAACACACTCGACCAATTGGAACTTACTTTCTGCTTGACGAATTAGTTCCTAAACCCTGTGAATAGGTGTCTTATGGTACCGTCAAGAAAGGTCGTCACACAAAACCGTTTGTTCCAGCACATCGGAACGCTGGAGATCTAACAAGAACAGCATATCTTGGGAGTATTTTACTATCACGGACCCTGTGAAGCGTGTAGCCACATGCAAGCTTTGCAGTACCGAGTGTTCTTACTGGACTTCAGTATCCAATCTGATGAAGCATGTGCGCAGGAAACATGCTGGCGAGCCGTGCCCAGGGGATGAGTACGAGTCGGATGAGAAGGCGGACGTCTCGTGAGTCTGAACCCATGAATATGTATACCACCGACTTCTTGGCGGGAAAGTGAAGAGTCATGTCTGCGGTTTTGTTTTATATAAAAAAAAATGTGTTATGTCCAATATTAATGTGAAATAATGGTGCATTATTTACTGTTAAGTTAGTGTTCGTGAGTGTGCATGAGTGTTGGCAAATGAAACAAAACAGTGCAACGTCACTTTTCAAATTCTCTCGAGAAGTCCGCGTGAGGACTTAGTAAAGCCCCACACCTTTACTGAGATACTCGAGGGGTTGGGGGGTATATAATTTCTCACTTCTCATTTCTATTATCATTCATCATCATCATCATTTTATGTATTACTTGTAAGAAAAATTACTTTGACACTGGCTAAATTAGCACTAATTGCACGAGGCCATCAACTAAAGGAAGAAAAATACCATCTCTGATCTGAGGGGCTCGATGGCGCAGCAGTGGTTAACGCAACTTCCGCGTAGGCAGGTCATCGGATGAGTGACCAAAAATGTATCATCTCGAGTCCCTCCGTGCTTCGGTAGGCACTTGAAGCCGTTGTTGGTCCCGGTCGGCTGCATTAGCAGTCGTTATCAACTGCCAATCTGCACTGGGTCCATGCCGCGTGGTGGTTAATGGCTCGTTCTCCCCCATCCATAGGGAAGGCTCGTGCTCCAGCATTGGGGACACAGAATAAGCTGATGATGATGATAGCAAAGTAATAATTATATGTAATGATTGGTTGGTCTTGTCATACTAAGAAAAAGAAAGTTGTAGGTGTATTTATTTCAAGTGTCGCCTTAACCACCACCGCCCGCACTGGGCGCGCGAATGTTAGTTTGTGGCCCGTTTCCCTATCCATCCATAGAGAATGCTCGTGCCCCAGCAGTGGGGACAAAAAATGAGCTGATAATGGTGATGCTTGTTTTCCAGCTCACCAAAGCGTCGGAAAACGAATCACAACAGTATATCTTGGGAGTATTTCACAATCAAAGACGAAGAGAAGCGTGTGGCTACTTGCAAGCTGTGCGATATAGAGTGTTCGTACTGGAGTTCTGTCTCCAATCTCATGAAGCATGTGCGAAGGAAACATGCTGGCGAGACATACCCAGGTGATGAGTACGACTCGGACGAGAAGCCGGATGTCGCGTGAGTCTTACCTTTAGACTATGTGTTCTGAACAACTTTTTGATATTGTCCCACCTTCTCCCTTCCTCTATAAGAGTACGCGTGCTGCTCTCCGGTTTTGCCGCTGTACTGTCTCGATTATGCCATCGTACATACATTCGGTCCCGGCTGCATTAGCAGTCGTTGACCGTACTAATTCTGCATGGCATTTTGACGATCTTGGTCGAGTGGCTTGCACACCGGTTTTCATGGTGTCGCCATCTATGAGGTCTCGGGTTCGATCCCCTCGAGGTCTGGGTGTTTCCTATTTATAATAAGAATAGAATAGAATAGAATAGAAAAGTTTTTATTAACATACACACTTAATTATAATACAACATAAATACAATAAATACAACAATAAACGAAAAAATAAAAAATAAAGAAAAATAAAAAATATATATTAGAACAGGCAGTGTGAAGTTAAAGGGCCCTGTCTCAGCATAAGCTACTGTGTCATCCATGGATGTTCAGAATGACACAGTAGCGCTGTTATTCTGACAGGGCCTGAATATGAATAAGTATGTATTTAAGTATATTAAGTATGTTTATCCGATGTCTACTTAACCATTTATCGAGTTTCTTAAGGAAGCTTTTCTTGGGGTAACATTTATTTATGGTGGTTTATGGCGCGTTCTCCCCGTGGTGTTTTCCCAGCAGTAAAGACATGAGAATAGCTGGTGATGATGATGATTGTCTTCCAGCCCATCGAATCGACGCAGATCGAACCAGAACAGCATATCTTGGGAGTATTTCAACATTAAGGACCCCGAAAGGAGGATAGCCACTTGCAAACTGTGTGACTGTGAGCGCTCGTACGCGGGATCGGTGTCCAATCTTATGAAGCATGTGCGCAGGAGTCACGGCGTGGGCGCCGACAGGAAGTACGACTCGGATGAGAAGATGGAGGAGACGTGAGTGGTAGACTATGTAATTTGTAAGATCGGTCTTCTGGAGCAGTCTTTCGACCGATCCAAACCGAACCCCTCGGAGAATTTTGAAGGGCACGGGGACACGCACTAGTGCGTGATGCCGTTTCTTCTAGAAAACCTCCGAAGGTGCTTCGTTTCACACCCTTTAAGTTTCTCGACGCCCCCAAAAATGCCAGGTGAAGCTGAAAATAGCGTCTGAGGCAATCAGCAAACTCCAAAAAAAAAGACCTTTTTGATTCTATTGGTTTTGCCAAGCTGCCATGCCACTTCCAATTTTATCAGGTATGCATGCATTAGTTCGTTCAAGGAGACGCAGAACATTAGGAAATCACCATCCCCACTGGGAAGCAAAGAGGGCATAAGCACTAACTGGTACTAGATGTAAATTTGTAAAATTTATATGTATATACATTAATAACTTGTCCTGACTGATTCATCATCGCCGAGCCTAAACCGCTGAAGCTAATTAGATGAGAACTGTAGGCTAATTGAGTGACGTAACGAGCCATTGAAAGGATTTTACGAAAATCACACCCTAAGGAGGTCAAATAGGGGGTGAAAGTTTGTATGAAAGTCCGTCAGTTTTGAAGTAAAATACATAAATGAAAATTGATATTTGGGTAATTGAAGAGAAATAAAGAATTACGTGTCTCAGGAATTTTGTTTATTTTCCTTTAAATTAGTAAAAAAGAAGATTTTTTTTTAAGAAATCATTATTTTTAAAGTAATAATTATCAAAATTAATATTTTAATCGATTTTTTAACAAAAATAAAGAATGACGTGTTTTAGCATTTTTCGAAAAACTTCCCCTAGACAGGTGAAATAGGGGCGGAAAGTTTGTATGGAAATCTGACAATTTTAAAGTTTAATCCACGGACCGGCTAACACGAACGTACTTTTAATAAGTTTGACTTTTATTACAAATAATCGCACGTCGTGTAGCCTACCTAGAATCAAACCTGGCTAGCTACCACCATCTTATCTAAATATGTCGCCATAACATCAATGTATGTAGCATTGTTGTGTTGTTCCGGCAGCTACAGATAAGATAGCCAGTGCCTCACTAGTTGAGGATCCCGGGTGAAGTGCGCTTTCATCATTGGCCTTATCATCACTTAACATCAGGTGAGATCAAGGCACTGTGCTTACCCTTAAATAAAAAAAAACCTATTTGAATGTCGACTTTTTTTAGCTTTGAGTTTTTCGAATTTTAATTAGCGCCTCTCCCGTAGGTCGAACCCGAAGGTCCGTTCCTCCATCTGGTTATACTTCAAATGCATTAACAAGAAGTCTGGCAAGTCTGTGTGCCTGATATGCAAGAAGAAACTTAGCCACAGGTCCTCCATCACCAACCTGAAGAGGCACTTGCACAGGAAGCACCCGCAGATAGAGCTGGGAGACACCAGCGCTGACGTGAGTTATAGATAGGAATCCTAAAGTTCTTCGGCATCCAACGTTTCTGTAGTGAAGTCAGAAAGGTTTTATCAAATCTGTCATTTCAAATGTATCTATTATATAGGCCTACTATGTAATTTAACAACTATACATTGTTTGTTACCCGAAATAAACGAATTTATTCATTATTATTAATTGGAAGTCGACAGAGCTAACGACCCGAGCAACGGAGTTGTGCGCTTCGAAGTGATTCAAAATTCAAAATCATTTATTCAGTTTAGGCTACAAGTAGCTCTTGTGAATGTCACTATGCCATCGGTTCGTAAGTCTACTCTGGGCGGGAGATCTTGTACTGAGAAGAACCGGCAAGAAACTCAGCAAGTGTCCAGCTCTTTTCTCCCTTACAGCGTCAACAATATTGGAAAATGCCCTATCATAGCAGGACACTTTCCATTACAAATAAACACAAAATTATAGAAGACAATTATTGATCGCGTTTGACAACTCGTCCGACCCAATCGGAACCCCTCGGAGAAGCTAGTAGGGAACGGGACACGCACTACACTATGACGGTGCTTTGTTTTACACGGCTTAAGGAATCCTTTAAGTTTCTCGCCGCCCTCAAAAAAGTCTGGTGACACTGCAAATGACAACAGCAATCGGCAACGTCTCTCAAAAAAAAAGTTACAAATAGCCTGCATATTATTCCTTTGTTAGGCAAAACCCTCCTTCCAATTTCAGCTCTCCTCATGGTCTTGCTACTATCTGCTGTTAAATTTAAGTATCACATGTTTTTGTTTTGTTTGTATAATTTTAACGCAAATTTTGTTGCGAAACAAATTACAAATATTTATTTATTTATTTTAAATATTATTATCAGATGTTAATGACGGTAGTTGTTGACATTGAATAGGCGCCTTTGGCTTTCAAAGTAAAAAGTAAATAGTGTTGAATAATTTCGGCGGGCTGGTTAGAACCACAATAGCTCAATTGGAAGAGCACCTCACCCGGTGTGTCGGAAGGGTGCAGGTTCAAATCCTGCTCGTGGAAATTTTTTCAACATTTGTGTGTGTTTAAGTATCACATATTTTTACAGAGCAAGAAGATGCTAATATCCACCGATGGTCAGTTATATGAAATTGATGAGAATACAAACGACGATGCTGCTGAAATAGAAGACGACACCGACCAGGTAATGCTGGAGCATAGTTTTAAGTAGTTACAATACAATTTCTTGTTTGATGGCTAACGATATCTATGATTTAGCCGAGTCTAGTTTTTAGGCAAGCTATTAGTGTTTTGTCTTTGTCCGTAACTCTGTTTAAAACGTTAGTACTTGTATGGTCTGACCGCAACCGCTGTACCGCGCCTTCGAAACAGTTGCTCCATTTTGTCGTCATCGCTCACGGCGGCAACTAGTCTTGTTTGTTACGGACTTTCTGTGTCAGACGCACATGAGATAAAATATTTAAAAATGGGTCGTGCATTATCTCGAGATATCAAGACTGTCATTTTCAAAGTGGCCGAATATTTTAAGAAAAGAAAAGCAAACAAAGAAAGTTTTGAATATAAAAGTGATGCAAAAAGTCACTTTTTCTTTTTCATGTAACAAATGGCTACAAAGATTTTTATATTTCCGAGAATTAAAGATTTATTTCATTTATATTGCTTCTTTAATTGTATTTATCTAAAAATCATATTGGACAAAAACGGATTGGATGTAATTATACTCGTAAATATAAAGCTTCAATAAACTGTGCTTCGATATCTTAAGACACTCTATACTTCCCACTTCCCACCTCCCCGCGCATACCTAAGGCGCGGAACAGCGGTTGCGGTCAGGCTATAGGTATTATTATTTATTCTAATGGTTGTGCTTGTACAAGATAGAAACTATCTAAAACTGAGACCCAGTTTTGAGGATACAACTATTATATAGCTACTGATACTTATATATTATTACTAGCCGACCCGACAGACGTCCTGCAAAGTTTGAATAAATATGTACCTCGAACGCCATCTGTTAGGAGTAATCCAAAGTGGCGATGCCCGTACAAAATTTCCACGTTTTAATTATTCGATTTCTCAGCGGTTGTTTTGAGATTTCCCTTGTTTAATTTTTAAACCATCCTTGTAGCGAACAAAACAAAATAAAAAATATTAAAATCGTTTGTCAAGCCGTTTTTGAGTTGTAGCGCGACTAACGGACAGCAATTGATTTGTGTTAAATATATTATACAAAATGGAATTTAAAAAATGTAGGGTTTAACTCCTCTCAACTGATTTGTTTATCAAGCACGAGAGCAGTTGCCAAGCTCCAACAACTTTCACATTAATTATCTTAATTCTGGGTTCGAAATCATCACTATAATTACACATCTGTGATAATAAATATTTTTTGACAATAGTCTCCTAAGCAAGGATTAAAAGGATAGATTGCATAGGAGACGATTAAAATATTGTTGTTTTGTTTATATAATTTTAAACGCAAATTTTGTTGCGATACAAATTACAAAAACACAATGTTGAAAAAATTTCCACGCACCCTTTTCATTTCATTTCAATCAATTCAATTCCTTCATCATTTCATTCAGGTTCAGGTTTCAGGTTCATTTCAATTTGAACCTGCACCCTTCTGACATACCGGGTCAGGTGCTCTCCCAATTGAGCTATCGTGGTTCTAACCAGCCCGCCGAAATTATTCAACACTATTTACTTTTTTACTTTGAAAGCCAAAGGCGCCAATTCATGACGGTAGTCTGTTGTTGACATTGAATTTTTTCAACATTGTGTTTTTGTAATAGGAGACGATTGTTCACCGTGAAGATATTTTTGAACATATTTATTGTATGGTATAAAATTATCAACATAATTAGTAATTACACATCTTGATAGTTTGTTGTCCTTTCGTTGTTTGTCTTAATTGTTATAATAATTTGTTGTAGAACGCAGAACCCATGGAAATATATCTGGACGAAGTGGAAGGTAACGTTATCGAAAAGAGCCACGAATCCAAAGCGAAAACTAGCAAGAGATCGTTGACGAACACAAAACGAATCGTTATAGACGACAGCAATGATAGCTGTAGCTCCAACGACGAGATCACACTCAAAAAGCAATATATACGCAGCAAAAGCGACAGTTTAGACAGATTCGGAAAATATATAGTATCATTGTTAAGACAATTGCCAAATAGTGTATCGAATCAGTTGCAAGCTGACTTTGTTAAACAAATCATGAGTTGTCAACGGTACGAGCAAGAGGGGGTTGATAACGATGCCAATGGGTTCGCGATAACGATAACGGAACCGCAACCGGTGGCTACGGTTGTGGACAACGATAATGTTTTTGTGCAAACCGCGTTGGAGGAGAGTTAATAAAGACTTTTTTTTGTTAGTTTTGTAGTTTTATTTTTACTGGTTTTGCCTTACGTGGTTTCTATCACCGTTACCACCTCTACTGTCCATACAGGGCTATACATACCAAATTCCCATTTTAAGTACCGGTAAGTAACGTTATTTTTATAAAGGTAATATGGTACTGGTAATGCCGGTAACGTTATCTAATCGCTACTTTTTTCGTTAATTATTGCGCTTTAGCCAATCCGCGTGGAGAGATTAGTTAACTTACCGGTAAAAATGTCACCCAGGTAACGATACCGAGCTTACCGCTATCTTCGTTTGACAGAAGTATCGATACCCATTTTGTAACAGTACTCAAAGTCCTGGTCCGGAACCTATTTGTTTATTATCATTGGTACAGTTACAAAATAAAAATTATACAATACAAAAAAAGACAATAAACGTATAATTTTGTACCTCTCTATTACAACCGCGCACAATATCTAAATAAAACATAACACATGAAAACGGTTAAATAAAAATAATAAAAATAAAAGTATACTTAATTAAAAATTAAAATCATTAAACAGTAAATTGAATACACGCTTTAATTGCATAGTTTTGAATAATATTACTACTCTGATCTACCGTCAGTAAGTTTAAATTATAATTCGTTAGAAATTCCGCATAAAATTCAAGAGACGAAAGGTAGAAATGAAATGTAGAAAGGTATTAAATCTGATGTCCTCTTCACTTCATACTTACAGAAATACACTAAACATGCACACTAGTTTAGGCCCAAGACACCGTACTCGTAGAACAAGGGTACGAAGAACCGGTTCACACTCGCTCTACACCAGGTACAGACAGGTACCTGGGCGCTTCTCTCCTCCTCCACGGCCCGGTCAACCCGAGCCGAGGTCCGAGCCTTTAGAGGCGCCCTCGGGTTGTTCCGCTCCCCGATCCGATCCGAACCCTTCGGATAATCTAGTAGGGCACGGGGACGCGCACTAGTGCGCGATGCCGTTCCCTCTAGAAAACCCCTTTACGTTCCTCGCCGCCCCCAAAAATGCCCAGTGAAGCTGAAAATGCCGTCTGAGGCAATCAGCAATCTCTCAAAAAAAAAGCGATGCAGCAGCAACTACACAAAGCTCAGCGAGATGCGTCGACACGCACATGCGTGTGTGCGGTCATACACCTTCGTCATTCGAATACAGTTAATATTAGCATCGGCAATGTTTTGCTATTATCACTTGATAATTTATTATCAAACTGTTATTATCGTGATAATTATATCCTTTCGAACCCTACCAGGACTAAGCGACCATTGACGCCTTCGACCTATAATAAAAGGACCCGGATCCGCCTCGTTTGTTATAAGTACAATATTACAAAATAAAATAAAAATAAATAAATAAATAAATTACAAAATGTGACAAAAAGTTGTATAGAATAGAATAGAAATAATTTAATTCAAGCAACAAATTATGCACAGATGGTAAGTTATATAGAGGCCCATATTATAGATACCTTACAGACTAACAGACATACACTATATATAAAATAAAATAAACTAAAACTATGCTACACGAAGGACGGCGACGTGCGACGCAGCGTGGTGTCCGGTAGCCGGCCGGAACCGCCGGAACATGACACCCTTCGACCAAAACTCTTCTTTTATGTAAATCGACAGATGGTCGGTCGGCGCGCTCACCAGAAATAATTAAAATTTCGTTTTCGCAAGCGTTTTTTTTTTTTTTTTTTGGAGAGAGATTGCTGATTGCCGCTGCGGCATTTTCAGCTTCACCGGGCTTTTTGGGGGCGGCGAGGAACGTAAAGGGTCCCTCAAGCCGTGTGAAACGAATCACCTTCAGAGGTTATCTAGAGGGAACGGCATCGCGCACAAGTGCGCGTCCCCGTGCCCTACTAGATTCTCCGAAGGGTTCGGATCGGATCGGGGAGCGGAGCAACCCGAGGGCGCCTCTAAGGGCACGGACCTCGGCTCGGGTTGACCGGGCCGTGGAGGAGGAGAGAACCGACCAGGTACATGTCTGTACCTGGTGTAGAGCGAGTGTGAACCGGTTCTTCGTACCCTTGTTCTACGAGTACGGTGTCTTGGGCCTAAACTGGTGTGCATGTTTAGTGTATTCTGTAAATGTGTGCTGTCATTTAGAGGATCGGGCGGGATTTCGCAAACGTAATCGAATGAACACGGATAGTAAAACAAACACAATAGCCACCCTGGACGCAGCAGGTGGGACTCGTGTGACGGTCCGGGTCGGCGTGACACTGCACAGGTTGTGACAGGTGGGCTTTCAATTCCATTCCACTGTGACACTGTTACATCAACTACTTAGCTAATTTAAAACATAATTATAAAGTTAAATAATTACTTGCTGTTTTCGGAGAAAAGGTAAAAGCAATAATTTGAAATGCTTGTGGCTGAATTTGCAACATTGATAATGTAAGAAACTATTGTACACAGTTGTACAATAAAGATTTTCTAACTATTTTTTATGTTAATTCACGATTTACTTCACGAAACGTCACCTCGCACAGGCCCTGCCAGAATACCAGCGCCGCCGTTGCGATGTGGTTTTGTCACACCGTAGCGACACATGCTGAGGTGGGGTCCTGATTGGCTCCTCACACTTGTGTTCTTTTATTTGTTAATTATTTATTTATTTTATTTTTTTGTGTCTTGTATTTCATGTCTTTGTGTCTGTGTATGTGAGAGCCAATAAATGTTTTTTCTTTCTTTCTTTCTTTCTTCTTTCTTACTTCTGCAAGATCAGCCCCCTGACTGTGAGCTCTTACAGAAGTATTTGTTATTGCAGTTGTGGTAAAGAGACGCGTGTATATTCGCCAATACTGCTTTAGAGCTCGTGGTTACCCCACAGAGATTTATTTTATTTTATTTTACTTTATATTTTTTTGTAAAAGAATAACAACAGCCAACTTAATATTACAAATTATCTTGGAGCTAAAACAAATTAGGCCAACTATTATTATGTTATTAATGTGTGAGTAATTATGATAATGAAACAAACCAAACTAAAACTTTAAAAGTACGCTACAAATGCACAGGCGAGAAAACTAACTAGATAGATTGTTACAAAAACACAAATGTTGAAAAAATTTCCACGAGCAGGATTTGAACCTGCACCCTTCTGACATACCGGGTCAGGTGCTCTTCCAATTGAGCTATCGTGGTTCTAACCAGCCCGCCGAAATTATTCAACACTATTTACTTTTTTACTTTGAAAGCCAAAGAAGCCAATTCAATGTCAACAACTGCCGTCATTAACACCCTCACATCATAATATTTTTACAAATACTAAAGATCAGTTAAGAAGTAGGCAAGCTATTTATAAAATGTTTTGGTTTTGTTTATATAATTTTAACGCAAATTTTGTTGCGAAACAGATAGATTGTATAAATTGAATACTCACATGTATTATTATTATAATCTATACTTACTTCTATAATATAAAATATACATAATTAGATAAAACATACTTAAAAAACAAAAAATATTAACGCGCTTTAACTGTCTTTACTTTATTTAAAAATGTTTTTTGCTGCCTATGAATAGGTCGATTTCACTAAATAATTTGTTGTATGTGTCAGCTATTCTGGTCATCGCTGCATTTTGGGCGTACTTAGTTATTAAGGTAGTAAGTAAGTAGGCATTCGACAGCTATTGAGACACTAATGAGACGTCATTGATTGAATCGGCAGACCCTTTAAACCCCCTTCAATTGTTGGCCACAGAAACGGACGAGGAAACATCACGCTCCCCCGTGTGGATCTACTTCGAACGACATGAGCACAAGCAAGGCCGCGCGCGCTGCGCTGTCTGCTGCGCGACCGTGCCGTGCGCGGTCAAGGACCTGAGGGAGCACTTGAAACAGAAGCATCCGAAGCTACTGGCAGAGCTGGCGCTGGTAAGTTAACTAGTTATCTGTCGCTCTTAACTTGCAAAAAGAATAGGGATTGTTGAAATATAAGTGTTGTCGGTTCTTGCCGTCGTTGGCGGAACAGGTACGCTACCGGTTGTCGTTTAAAGCCGACGGTGGCGGTCAAAAGGCTAGTTTTGTGGCTGCGCGGTCTGCTGAGCGTCCGTACCGGGCGCAGTCAAAGACCTAAGAGAGTGAAGCAGAAGCTACCGAAGCTGCTGGCTGAGTTGGCGCTGGTAAGTTAACTAGTTATCTGTCGCTCTTAACTTGCAAAAAGAATAGGGATTGTTGAAATATAAGTGTTGTCGGTTCTTGCCGTCGTTGGCGGAACAGGTACGCTACCGGTTGTCGTTTAAAGCCGACGGTGGCGGTCAAAAGGCTAGTTTTGTGACTGCGCGGTCTGCTGAGCGTCCGTACCGGGCACAGTCAAAGACCTAAGAGAGCGCTTGAAGCAGAAGCATCCGAAGCTATTGGCAGAGTTGGCACTGGTACGTTAATTCTTCTCCAGCTCATTTTATGTCCTCACTGCTGGGGCATTAGCCTTCCCTGTAGTTGGAAACATGTCAGGGAGAAGGTGCATTTAACCAGTGCGGTCAAGGAACTGTGCGCGCACTTGAAGCAGAAGTAACCGAAGCTGTTGGCTGAGTTGGCGCTGGTAAGGTAACTAGTCATCTGTCGCTCGAGGTCTTATCTTGCAAAGGAATAAGGGATTCAGGAAAAAAAAAAGTAAAATATGTGAGAGTTTATAGAGCCGACGTTGGTGAAAAATGTACGCAACCGCTTGTCGTTTAAAGCCGACTGTAGGGGTCAAAATATTAGTTTTGAGTAAAAGGAAATGCAGGAAGAAAGTGCAGTTGCTAGACGGTAAGTAGCAGACGCTGGTACGTTCATTGACTGTTGGCCTTCTCATAATCCTCATCTTTATGATGCGCCACCGTGCCGAGTGCGGTGAAGGACTTAATTTATTTATTTTATTTTAGGAAGACCAACAGCTATTATATTTAAATAAACATTTAAATAGCTGCGGAGAGCCATTAACAGGTCCTCATAAGTAAAAACAATATAAATCATAGTGTTACACGAACAAAACACACGTAAATCTAATTAAATGTTACATGCTTACAAAATTATACAAAAATAGGATCCAATATAATACGAGTTAAAAAGTAATGTAACACCTACTACTGATCAAAGAACACCTGACTTAGACGGCGCCTAATCGACTCCTCGCTAGTGTTGGACAGATCAATGTCAAGCTGCTTCGATAGAGTGTTATAGGAGTTACACGCGCGCCATAGATAAGAATTTTGCCTAAAGTTCGATAAGGCGGAGGGGAGATGTATAAGAGGTTCGAACCTAAGGGGCTTCGCTGAAAGTGTGCTTAAGAGAGCACTTGAAGCAGAAGCGTCTGAAGCTGCTGGTTGAGTTAGCACTGGCAATATAACTTTTGTCGCTCTTAACTTGTTCCCCTTATACTTCTTTTTTTAAGGAAAATAATAAAGTGTATGTGTTTTCGGTTATTGCCGACGTTTCGGTGGAAAAGTCGCGCTACCGCTTGTCGTTTCTCAGCACCGCAACGACACAAAGCTGTCCTAGCAGGGTCCTAGTTGGCTTTCACACACACTCTTTGTTATTATAATTATTATTTTTGTATTAGTCTTAATGTTATTTTTTGTAATGTTCTCATATTCTTTGTTTTTTTTTTCTGTTATGTCTGTGTGATAGTCAATAAATAATTTCTTTCTTTCTTTCTTTCTTTCTTTCTTTCTTTCTTTCGTTTAAAGACTTTGGCGGTTAAATGGTTAGGGTTGTAGCTGCGCGGTGTACTAAACATCCGCGTCCGTTCCGGGCGCGGTCAAGAATCTAAGGGAGCTCTGAAAGCTGAAGCATCCGAAGCTACTGGCTAAGTTGGCGCTGGTAAGTTCAAGGCACGAGCTCTCTATGGCGCACATGAAGGAAGAAGCACTTAGAGCTCTTAGCGGAGCTGGTCCTGGTACGTTCATTCATCACGAGCTCACCCCGTCATGACTTACGCTAGCGTAGTTTTCGCGCACGCTGCGCCCTCCTATTTGTATCGCTTACAAACCCTCCAGAACCGTTTCATGCGTGGTGCCACGGGTTGCCCGTGGTACTATCGCAACGTAGATCTCCACCGCGATCTTGATCTTCCCACTATCAAAGACTTTATCAAGGACGTTTCCATACGTTACTTTGATAACGCCCCCCACCACCCTAACCCGCTTGTTGTGGCGGCCGCCAACTATAATGTTGAAAGCCTTCCACCAACAAAACGGTTCATGTCTAGGCGTCCTAAGCACGTCCTAGATGACCCTGACGATCCCATAACGGTTGCGAACGCCCCCCCGCCCGATCCTCTAAATGACAGCACACATTTACAGAATACACTAAACATGCACACCAGTTTAGGCCCAAGACACCGTACTTGTAGAACAAGGGTACGAAGAACCGGCTCACACTCGCTCTACACCAGGTACAGACATGTACCTGGTCGGTTCTCTCCTCCTCCACGGCCCGGTCAACCCGAGCCGAGGTCCGTGCCTTTAGAGGCGCCCTCGGGTTGCTCCGCTCCCCGATCCGATCCGAACCCTTCGGAGAATCTAGTAGGGCACGGGGACGCGCACTAGTGCGCGATGCCGTTCCCTCTAGATAACCTCTGAAGGTGATTCGTTTCACACGGCTTGAGGGACCCTTTACGTTCCTCGCCGCCCCCAAAAAGCCCGGTGAAGCTGAAAATGCCGCAGCGGCAATCAACAATTTCTCTCCAAAAAAAAAAAAAAATCACGAGCTCATTTAATGTCCCCACTGCTGGGGGCAATAGCCTTCCCTATGGTTGCGGGAGAACTTGCAGTAGAAGCATCCGAAGCTACTGGCGTAAGTATCATAAAATATCCAAGTTAGCGTCAACTAGGATTTGTATGCAAGCAGTTGCAAACTACTCAATGTCGTCCTTAGGTGGCGCTGCAGATCGATTCGATCCTAAAGAATTAAATGTTGGTAGATATAGTATAGTTACACGAAATTACTTATTTAAATCTTCAATTTATAAAAGATATCTATGATCGCAATCGATTACGGGAGTATCATTATGGTAAAATGATTTGGATTTGTTTATATAATTTTAACGCAAATTTTGTTGCGAAACAAATTACAAAAACGTAATGTTGAAAAAATTTCCACGAGTAGCATTTGCGTTAAAATTATATAAACAAATCCAAAACATTTTATAAATAGCTAGCCTACTTCTTAACTGATCTTTAGCATTAGTAAAAATATTATGATCTGATGTTAATGACGGTAGTTGTTGACATTGAATTGGCGCCTTTGGCTTTCAAAGTAAAAAAGTAAATAGTTTGAATAATTTCGGCGGGCTGGTTAGAACCACGATAGCTCAATTGGAAGAGCACCTGACCCGGTATGTCAGAAGGGTGCAGGTTCAAATCCTGCTCGTGAAAATTTTTTCAACATTATGTTTTTGTAATCATTATGGTGTTCCGCAGGGGAGCGTCAAGAGGTGAACTTTGTTTATTACCTTTGCCGTACCTTTGAAAACAAAAAAAAATTCATAGGCTTTAAAGATCTGCTTATCATCTCAATTTCGTTCACAGGACTCGGAACAAGAGGACAACGATCCAGATGAAATGTACACAGAGATAGTGTACTTGGAAGAGCCTATTACAGAGGAGAATCACACCAACGACAGACGCGCAACCTTCTCTTCGAGAAACGAGCGAGCGTACGCGAACAACCCGGCCAGCAGAGTGACCTCAAAACGAAAGTCGACTTACAAGCCCGAAGTCGCGTCACCGAAGCAACGAAGTCAGTACTCCGAAAACGTTAGACGAAACGTGGACGTCGACGAACTGGATTCTTTCGGCAGCTACGTCACCTGTTTGCTGAAGAAACTGCCGAGAGACGTGTCTATGAATCTACAAAGAGACATTATAAATTTGATTATGAACGTCAAGTTGAATAAAGTTGAGAAAGAAGTGGAGAAAGAGAAGAAAATAGTGTTGGACGGTAATATAATTCGAACGAGCGAAGGTTCAAATTATTATTTGATATCCAATAAGAAGGAAAATGGGGCGAGTGATAGACAAGACTGTGTTGCTGTGAGCGCTTTGGAGAATCACGGCTACTCCATAGTAAGTGCAGGTGATAATGATAAGCAGGAGAAGAGTTGTGATTCAGACCCGAATGAGTCTTCGTGATGAAGTGCTTCAAAAAGGTGTGACGTCACCAAGTCGAAGCATAGAGGCTTTCCTATCAAAAACTCTTTGAACTCTTTGCAAGTGGCACAGATTTGATCTGTCAAGTATAAACTGCAAATCGAACTTCTTGGCGGGAAAGTGAAGAGTCATGTCCGCGGTTTTGTTTTATTTTCTAAAATTTGTGTTATGTAGAATATTAATGTGAAATAATGGTGGATTATTAACCGTTAAGTGTTCGTAAGTGTGCATGAGTGTTGGCAAATGAAACAAAACAGTGCAACTTTACTTTTCAAATTCTCTCAAGAAGTCCGCCGAGGACTTAGTAAAGCCCCGCATCTTTACTAAGATACTCGAGGGATTGGGGGGTATATCATTTCTCATTTCTCATTTTTATTATCATTCATCATCATCACTGAGTGGAAGGAAATATTGTATATTTATGTATTACTTGTAAGAAAAATTACTTTGACACTGGCTAAATGTGCTAATCGCACGAAGCCATCAACTAAAAGAAAGAAAAAAAAACCTTAATATTAGTAGATTTGCATACAGACTTCATGCAATGAAACTATTCGAGCGATACTGCTATGTTATAAAAGATTATAGGATCAAGTATGTGGTTAAAATGCTGTAAGAAAATAGATATTTTTACAGTGAATAAATAAAAAAATATTTAAGCATAAGTACCAGATTTTGTTATTTAAGTGTTCTATCCTTCGTTTTGCCGTTTAAAGCCAACAGCAAACTCAAAAAAAAAAACCAGTGGTATAGTGGCAATAATTGGGCGCTGCAGTCGCAAGTAATAGGTATTTAATTAATTATGAGACGACCAACACCTCATTCTCCTTGTGACCTTAGATCCTGCAATAGGTTTCAAACGAACGCGATCGAGTAGATTCGTATAAATGTAATTTTAATAATTGATCGAAGTAATTAGTTTGCGTTGATCCCCGTTTAAATTCTTTGTTAACTATGGTACGCAAAAGTTTAAAAGTGTATAATTGATCGAAGATTTTTGTGTTGGAAGATCACTCGGCCAATCAAATTGCATGGATTGGTTGTGATGGAGACTACACGAACAAAGAAACCGAAGGCCCCTTTATATGCTGCGTTGGTCACGACTCACGAGTTCACTTTGATCAATCCAATTCACGATTATACAGCACCTTTGTTATACCTACTTTGTTAAGTACGCAAACTTGGCAGCCATTTTGGTTTTTGAGAACATAGGAAGGTAGGGTATTTGCCTCATTATTATTTTTTTGGAGAGAGCTTGCTGTTTGCCTCAGACGGCACTTTCAGCTTACCGGGCTTTTTTGAGGGCGGCGAGAAACTTAAAGGGTTCCTCAATCCGTGTGAAATGAATACCCTTCGGAGGTTTTCTAGAGGGAACGGCATTACGCCACGCACTGGACGTGTTCAACAATGGACGTGAACTAGTGGTCGATTTTTTTTTCCTTTAATCATTAAAAATAGGGGTGAAAAATTGATAACATCTTAATAACACGCTTTTATTCAAATGCTTTTTCTTATCAGGTTTAAATTATTTTTAACATTTTAGTTATTTTTTTATTAACAAGTTATAGAAACTTGTTTTTAATTTCAATTTAACTTTTTAGTATTTTTGTAGGAGGATAAAGGCGAGGCGCAACGTTAACGATATGACATATCTAGCAACAAAGTACTCGTCGAGATGAATCAGAGCTCAAACTCGATGGGGGTGTGTCGTTTAATTACCGAGTTCTTATAGCTATCTTCCAGCTCCATCATCAGACCCTGGTTACCGTCTAGCACCTAAGTAATCGTCAATACGAATCATACGAGCCCAAACTCGATGGGGTTGTGTCGTTTAATTACCGAGTTACTGTGGCCATCTTCTAACTCCATCATCAGACCCTGGTTACCATCTAGCACCAAAGTACTCGTCAAGACGGATCAAACGAGTCCAAACTCGATGGGGTTGTGTCATTTAACAACCGAATTCCTGTGGCCACCTTCCGGTTTCATTATCAGATCAGCTCCAAGTCATAACAATTTTGTATTGTCATCCGATTTACACATGCTTGCAAAATTTCAGCTCAATCGGTAACCGGGAAGTGGATCAAATTTAACTTGCAAGATTTGATCACAAACAAGCAAACGGACAAACATCGAGACCGGTGAAACTAAATAAAAGCTTGTAAAATACCTACCTATATACCTGGCCGTCATCTCGTAAAAGTTCAATGAAAACCAATGTTGTTATTTGGCGACCAAACATGACTGTGTCGATCGCAGATGCCATTACACTACCTAGATAATATCTAGATTTATTTGCCTTGCATGAGTTAGATGAGGGAGGAGTTGAAGATCAGACGCGTTGCATGCAACAGGAAAGGCGTATGTCCAGCAGGAGACTGATAATAAAGGCGAGGACGATTGATGTTGTAAGCAAATAATAAAGTATTATTAATTAACTCATTGAATCAAATTAATCAGCCAACAAATTCTTAAAAGTTTCCAAAAACCAGTATGGAGTGTGAAAACTTTTATGAATTTATGTTTGAAGTAACGAGGTTATCTTTACTATTAATTCATATATATATTTTTATATTTTATAGGTATAGGTAAAGACCTTTACCTTTACCTATAAAAAGGTAAAGTAAAGGTCTTATCATAACTGTAAGAAAGCTGTAATGATCTGGCTAAAGTCGCTTAGTTATATAGATACGGAAAAATTGCTTAATCCGGATATATAAAACTTACAAAGATAATTATTTATAAAAGCAGTTGGACGACACACACACACACACCCCCACATACCCTCACACACACACAGAACACACAATAATTTTAATTTCTTTTTATTTGTCTTTGGTTTTTGTTTTATTTGAATTTCACATACCTGTTAGATAAGGCAAATTGGAAGAGCGGTGACGCCTGCTACAGGTATTATTATACTCACCAGGAACGTCACCACAACATTTTGTAACATGTGGTTTGTTATTGAAATAAAACAATTTTGATTTTAATTTAATTTAATTTAATAAAAAGGTATACCTACGTACCGTTTTTAAATATAATTTTATTTGTTTATGAGTTTAATTCTCTATTGATTTGATAATGTTACCGAAAACGCGAATTGCCCCCTGTTGACCCTCGAGGTAAGTTGCAATTTAGCAAAAAAAATCATTTTCGTTAAAATGGCAAATAGAACAATGACAGTAGGTACTGTACACTGGTAGCTTGGACGAATTAACCACTGGACGCGACACGCTTGAACAATTGTATGAAATCTGATTCAACCAATATTAAGTCAGACTAGTGCGTGCTAGTGCTGTTCCGTAAATAGATGTCGATGAACGATTGAATAAATGAACAACGATAATCACTACCATATATCGAACAACTAGATTTTGTATTATAGAAAAAAATGTTTTCTTGGGCAAGATAAAATAAATAATATTTTAGTTGCATTTCAGTAAAAATATTAAAAGTACGAGTATATTAATAATGTCGTAAAACGATGCAAACGTATAGATAAAGGAGGTAGTAAAGGCATTAAAAAAATCAAATGTAAATGATATTATAACAAATTATTGGCTTTTATTATGTATAAGTTTTTTTTAAATGTGTTTTTTGAATCTGTTTTAACCGTATTCTTTCTAATAATTGCAATTCGTAAATTTAAATATGCTTGAGCAACAGCCTTGCTTAGTTCTTCCAGATGATTGACATTGTCATTCTCGTTTCTGTGGAAAGAAATATCGTAATCAAGCTGCTTCTACTTCTACCCACTTTATTTTTCGTGACGGGTCTGTTGGGAATCTAAAAATGCGCCAAATAATGAGATAATGAAATGGCGTATTAATAAATAAAAACTTGAATTATAAAATAGATAACATTTTAAAAATCGATTACATTTTCTAATATCATTTTGTAAAGTAAACAAGTCCACAATTAATTAACTCATTCATATCGATATATTTCTATCGATAATGGTAATCTCTAATTGATGTCAAATGTGGTGAACGAATGAATTATTGGCAGATATAATCCGACTAGTTACAATAGAAATTTTTTTTCGTTTCGTCACATTCTATAGAGAGTATTTTTAAATTATGCGTATTATTAGGACAATTTCATATCAAGTTTAATTGATTTTTTAAAAAATAACGACTAAAATAAGTCAAAACTGTACTTACGGGTGAAAAGAAACTTTAGGTGTTCGATCACTTTAGTTTTTACAGAATAAAACAGCACATTTCGTAATTTTTGGTCGTTTTTTGGTAGATGATTTTCTGACCGACGTTCAAATGATACTGATAGTGCGATGTCATTAACCGAGACTAAAGTGCTCGGTTCGTGGCGAAATGTTTGTAGGCGAGAATCACAGAGTGTCGCGTCCCGTGGTTAATTCGTCCAAGACTGGTAGGCACAGTTCGTTTTCGTCATTCACAACACGTTCTCGCTTTCGCGTGATGTAACGAAAATGAAAAAATTAAATTGCGTGGTCGGCAGACTAAAGAAAGCACATAAGTCAATAATTGTTACTTTTAAGGAATCAAAAAAAGTTTTTACAAATCCAAATTATTAGTTTGTAAAGTAATGTATGTCCACTTCAGTTTGACGTTTAATATATGTATGTAATTGTGGGTGAGAATAGGCATATTTCAACACTACCAAATTATAATAAACTTTATTGAAAAAAGACAAAGTGTTGAAAAAAGTCCACCACGAGCGGGATTCGAACCTGCACCCCATGACATGCCGGGTCAGCACTGCCAACTATGCTATCATGGCTCAATCCAACTCGCCGAAATTAATCAACATTATCGTGCGGGTTCTAATCCCGCTCGCGGTTTTTTGAACACTTTGTATTTTTTCAAATTGTAATTTGTTCGCAACAAAATTAGCGTAAAATTATATACACATATCCATAATTATAATAAACTTCTTAGGTCAGGCAACAAATAGGGTAGTGACACCAGTCTTCGACAGAAACCTACCATCAACACTATTTCCATTTAATCATTAGAAATGATTATTTCTACCCACTGGTCAGCAACTGGTTTTAGGCTTTAGCAACAATTAAATACAGACCAGGACCAGCTTCCTGCCTGTCATTCTGTAAAATTTCAATTAACCTTTGGTATGCCGGAACGTGGATCCACGTGCCAAACAATTAAAATTTTATTGTGTCTGGTATTCCGGCATACTAAAGGTTAAACCACCATTATTTTTTGGCGACGATGATAACTGTGTCGAAAACCGGGCTTAAAGTGTTGACAACTGGTCCCATTACATCTTCTTAGGTCGGGTAACAAGTAGTTTCAAATACATAACTTGACTTTGCATTAAAACAATATGTATTGACTTGAGGTATGTGCACGTATGTGTTATTTTTTTTCAACACTTTGTCTTTTTTTTTAGAAACCTATGTGCATAAGAATTTATTCTTATGGTATGTGCTTTGTTTGCGAGCCTAGAACCTAGCGTTAAATCTTTAAAACGGGAGGCACCGTGGCTCGGTCCAGCGGCGGCGGGCGGTGACCTTGGCTCAGATATTTGGCGAATACAACTCCAACTCCTTGTGCGACGCAATTTGATGGCTATTACGCAACACCGCTGTTAGAGGCACACGCATTTTGTATTTTTTTTTTGACATTCGATCGCATTAACTAAAACGAGAATTAGTATGGCATTGAAGCAACGAGAAGAGTTAAAGTTTTACCATACTTTGTAAAGTTACTTTATTTGACCGCGCATCACGTGAAAATGGCTGAACGGATTTTTATGCAAACTTTGCACATAGGTAGACCAAGACTAGGACATACGGTACTTTTTATCCCGGTAACAGGTTGCTGTGGGACAGTGTAGTCTTCGCGAACGAAGTCGCGGGCGACAACTAGTTAAAAATAAAGGTCAGCAACTGATTTTAGTCGTTAGCAACAATGGAATACAGACCACTTTCTCCCCGGCTATTATCCCGTAAAATTTAAAATTGATAAGCCATGTTAAAAGTTGTGTCGAAGATTGGGTTTAAAGTGTCGAACATTGATACCATTGCTCTGCAGGATTTTTTTTTACTAGGCTAGAATTGCCCAAAATTAAATAAAAATTTGTTTATTTGTCTCAAACATACAATTAAAAAAATACAACGCACTTTGACCAACATAACTTGACTTAAGATAAAAAGGTCTATTGACTCGGAGGCTGCAGGGGACCCGCCTGGCACCTTTGTTTTTTACTAGATTTTTTGATCCTTCCATAAAAAAATACTATATTTTTTTTAGTAGGTACTATATTTTTTATTGCTAAGTTCGATAAGTACTATATTTCACCGAAGAAATGTTGCCAACCCTACACTAGGCACCCAGGTAGGTAAATATTATGTTTCAAATCAAATCAAATCAAAATCATTTATTCAGTTTAGGCTGCAAGTAGCTCTTGTGAATGTCACTATGCCAACGGTTCGTAAGTCTACTCTGGGCGGGAGATCTTGTACTGAGAAGAACCGTCAAGAAACTCAGCAAGGGCATTTTTCTCCCTTACAGCGTCGAAATATTGGAAAATGCCCTATCATAAAAATACACTTTTCATCACAAATAAAACACAAAAAAATACAAGATAAAAAAAATATATATACTTATCTTAGGTTTATAAAATTTCATTGTACCAGTATACATTTTCTTGATGTCATACAGTACCAATAAAAGTCAAAAATTGTCTAAAAAAAAAACAATGATAAACCATAGTTAGTAATAATAAAAATAAGACAAGTACATTATATACAAGAGCAGACCAGCCTCCACAGGCGGCACCCGTGTTCGAGTATGACATATGAATCAGTTGCAAAAGTCAAATAAATATAAGAAAACATGTGGTGAACACTTGTACTACTGGTATACCTATGTTGTATAATAAAACGGTAAGTTGAATCAACAAAGATTTCGAACCAAGTCACACATCCCTTTGTACGTGACAGGGCTAGCCGGGCACGCGCGGGTCAGACCGAAGGCCAGCTATATCCGGCCCGACCTTGCGCAGAGGACAACCGGGAGGGCTCTCAAGGACACTGCGTAAAGGCCGAACGATACATAATGGCGGTAACCGAAATGCCTATTTCATACTAATTTGTTTGTTGTAAAAATTACGAGAACAAAGTTTTGGATAGCATCCTCGATTGACATATTTTTGAATCATTAAAAAAGGTGCCACTGATTTAAGATTAAAATTTAAAACAGACCGAAAAAAAGGCTCAAGGTCACTCAAAGAGCAATGGAGAGGGCTATGATCGCGGTGTCTCTGCGTGATCCAATCAGAAATGAGGAGATCCGCAGAAGAACAAAGGATACCGACGTAGCCCGAAGAGTTGCTAAGCTCAAGGGCAGGGCATATTGCTCGCAGGACTGACGGCCGCTGGGGCGGAACAGTCCTCGAGTGGCGACCGCGTACCGGAAAGCGCAGTGTGGGCAGGCCTCCAACAAGGTGGACCGACGATCTGGTGAAGGTCGCGGGAAGCCGCTGGATGCGAGCAGCACAAAACCGGTCGTTGTGGAGATCCTTGGGGGAGGCAGACGTCCAGCAGTGGACGTCTTTTGGCTGAGATGATGACGATGAATACAGACCACTTGCTTCCCGAGTTCCCGACTGTCACCCGTAAAACTATGAAAATCTATGCTAATTTTGCATTCACAATTGTATAGATATAGCTACAAGGTAAAATTTTACTAGAAAAAGTCAACCAGCCTCTCAGGGAGCCCGAGTGGGAATCGAACCCACGACCTTTGGATTACCGGTCCAATGCTCTGACCGCTGAGCTGCCGAGGCCCCAGAAGACTGGGATCAAACTGTTGAAAACTGGTGACACTGCCCTTACTATATTATTATACTAACTGTGCCCGCGTTTTCGTCCGCGCGGAACAGTTATTTTTTTTATTATTTATTTATATTTTAATAATAAAAATATATAAATTTCTAAAATAAAAGTAGCCTAAGTTACTCCTTATTACATCAGCTATCTGCCAGTGAAAGTCCCGTCAAAATCGGTCCAGCCGTTTCAGAGATTAGCCGGAACAAACAGACAGACAAAAATTGTAAAAAAATATATTTTGGTATATGTACTACCGTGTAAAAAGCCGTTACTTTTAATATTACAGTCACTCCAATTTTATTTATTTGTATAGATTAATTTATATAACAAATAAATGAGATTTCGAACTGATATTTATTAAAAAAGTTTAAGAACCTAAAACGTATCATATATTATGTTGCTTACTGGTTAATGTTTTATATTTGAAGAATAAAACGACGAAATTTAATATAATATTCTATTATTGCATCGTTCGCAGCGATAACATAGGCCGAGGTTAGGAGTTACTCGATAACCACATCACCACAAATTTTATCAACTGAATTGGGTCGATAGCTATTATTACAATAAGATATTGTTTGGGGTTGAGCGGGGGTCGCTGGTGGAAAATGATAATGTAGCTAAGTAATTAAATATACAAATACAAAGAACCTAAAACTAAAAACCTTAAAAAATATAATATAATAACTAAAATATATTATTAAAAGGAGTCCCTTTAGGCAAGCTTCTGAAAATACTGGGAGCAAAAAAAAAAATTCAAAATTCAAAATCATTTATTCAGTTTAGGCTACAAGTAGCTCTTGTGAATGTCACTATGCCATCGGTTCGTAAGTCTACTCTGGGCGGGAGATCTTGTACTGAGAAGAACCGGCAAGAAACTCAGCAAGTGTCCAGCTCTTTTCTCCCTTACAGCGTCAAAAATATTGGAAAATGCCCTATCATAGCAGGATACTTTCCATTACAAATAAACACAAAATTATAGAAGACAACCACAACATGTAAATAAAAACAAAAATATCACAAAATAAAAAAAAACTAAGTTAACAAACTGTTTGTTATCTGTAGGACACTGCTGATAAAGGCTATCATATCAGTATAAAAATTATAAAAATCCCCCTTTGAATAGCTAGACTAATTCTTTGTCCGAGGTAGCTGCCAGCTCCTCGGTCTCCTGTGATGTCGACTGACCTTTTTGCTATTTCCTTAAAAAGCCTTATAGCGCTAGGACCCCACGGACCAACGGTCTCATAATTAAATTGATGTTCTACAATGTTAAATAATGTTAATGTCTACGAGTAGGTGACACGACCGTTCGTCGTAGCGCGGAAAAGCGCATCGGGGCGGGGCCGCGGCGCTATTGGTTGTTTGGTGCTATTGCATCGAACAGATATTGTTTGCAATATAGTTTATATTCAGAGTTTTGGACATTATTAAGAACAGTAGTGCAGTTTTTAAAACGGAAACTAGACTTGCCAACTTTTTTTACAAGAAATAAAAAGTAAGTAGGTAGGTATAATAAGGTCGCAGAAGGAAAATAAACAGTGCTAGTGGTAGTGGGGTCGCCCGCAAAACTTGCGTTTAATCAACAGATTTTTTAGGAATTTCGAAACCTATGACAGGTTTCTTTATTTTTCTGCACATCTGCGGCTGGAGCTCTTCAAAATGAGACCATAACCGTTTTTTATGTGCAGCTATCGTCCCATAATCGCTGGGACAAAAATCAGCTTACGCTTGTAATATATATGTTAGAAAAAAATACAGTTTTCTTTGTTTTAAATACTTACTTACATTTATTATTAATAAATAAATAAATATATCCACTACATAATTTATTTTGTTCTGAAATGGTATATATATATTTGACATATAATATTTATATGGTTGAAATGAAACAACTTTTACGGATCTACTCGCGTTTATTTTACACATTAGTTTTAATTAATGTTTATCCTGACGTTTCGAACCCTTTGCAGGGTCCGTGGTCACAGGGAGACTGAGGTGTTGGTCGTCTGGAAGTATATCGTCGTCGATATACTTCCAGATTGGTCCCATGGTCATCAGGTCAGGATCTGATGATGGAACCCTGAAGAAATCGAGGGGAACCTTGGAAAAAATCGTAGTGGCGACTAGAGTTTGTTAATTTTTTTTAGTAAGTATTTTAAAGCACTTCTATTTAATGAAGGTCTGGAGTCGATCTGATGATGGAGCCGAAAGACAGTCGAGGGAAGTCCTCAACGATTTACAGCAATTACTTACCTGCTGTTTGGACTTAATTCGTTTCTATTTATGAGAACTTTGCACCTATATGTTTTATAAGTGCCATTACAGGTCTGATGATGGAGAGCATAGACAGTCGAGGGACTTCCTCAACGATTTACAGCAGTTACCTTTTGTTGGTCTTACTTCAAACGATTCAATATGCCAAAATGTTCAGTTCATACAAAAATAATACCTAATTAAGATTTAATACCTAATGAAGTTTTACATAGGAACACCACTACCTACTAGGCCGTCGTTTCCTCATCCGAGAACCCTTCTTTGTTTGGTCCACCCATCACTAAAAATTGTAAAATAAAATAATTTTTAACAAAAAAAAACCCGACTTTAAAAAAGGAAAATAAAAAAAATTAAAAATTAATTTACTTAGTACAAAGTAATTCTTATTGACTTGATTTAGTTAATCAGATATGACTAAATAAGTATACAAAAAACAGCTCTAAAAAGCAAGAAATAATATTGTAATATATAATATAATATACGCATGCAGGTTCAAAGAAGGTCTATTGAAGTCGGGTGGGGCTTTTACAATAAAAAAGTGAAGATAATGGAACAACTATAAAAGTATAAATGAAACAAAGTTGTCCCCCAGCCGACCGCCAACCACCCGACTTCAACAGACATTCTTTAAAAGTGAATGCGTATCTAGGTAACTAATAATATGATTTAAATATTATTTCTTGCTTTTTAGAGCCGTTTTTGTATACCTATTTAATCATATCTGATTAACTAAATCAAAATAAGAATTAGGTAGGTACTTTGTGATAAGTAAATTAATTTTTTACTTTTTTATTTTTCTTTTTTCAAATTGATATTATTTCATATCCATCCTCTCCATCCCTAAGTTTAATCCTTACTTATTTTTTTCGATTAATCAGTAACATGTTACTGATTCATCGAAAAATCATACACCATTTTTTTTATGACGTCATACCTGTTTCAACGGAGAACGGAAAACGACCTACAATTTATTATTATTAGTAATACCGTCTCTGTGAATCATCGTTGTAAAGTACTTTAAGACCACGTGGTTTAAGCACATGGTATGTGACTAGCTTCGATCAATAATGTACTAGAATGACGTTTGTGGCGATGACAGCAAATATTAAGTGTAAATATTTTGCGACCATAATAAAATTAATCTATAAGTTTAAGATTTAAGGTTCACAGTAAGCGGAAGTTGTTGATGCTATCCAATGTTTTTTTAAGATTTTGTTATTCGAAATGCAAGTATGTATGCTGAAGACGCGCTAGGGAGTCACTTGTAATGGGTGGCGGCTGACGCACGAAGGCGTCACAGAATATTTGTTAGCAGCCATGGACAAAAGTCCTTAAAACTGGGATACGCAATGAATCGGTTAAATCTATGCAGGCATCAAATATTTGACATCAATGGCAAAATTATATATTATTAATTTTGAAAACCAATTTTTATTTATTTATTTATTTGAATTAGGTACGTAGACAGATTACAGCCAATTACACAGCCATGAGAATTTAACAATATATTGAGACTAGACTGTAATCCATAAATTGCATACACAGCATGATTCGTGTACTACCAAGCTACGTTAAAACAAAACAATTATAAAAAGCAATAATAATTACAAAAAATAAAACAGAAAAAAAAATCCATTAAAATAATAACATTAAATAAATTAACATTCAAAATAAATACCTAAAATATAATCAATCAAAACAATTAAAACAAATACCAAAATAATCAATTGAAATTTTTAAATAATTAATATTCAAAATACATATAGTAAATATAATAATAAATAATAAATATTAGTATACTTTTCAAAATCATTGTATTTTAATGAATTGCATATTATTATTAGGTACTTCATTTAAGACTTCAATCGGCAAATAATTCTGCGATTGAATAGTTATTAATGAGCAAGATTTCAAGCAAATATGCTCGTGAATTTAGTTTTCGGTCTAAAATTATGATAAAAACAAGATAAGAGTACCAAGATAACGAGTAGTGCGACTTTATTTAATTTAATACTCAATATTTTATTGCCAACTTTATTGTTAGAAAAGGTGTTGGAAAAAAATATAAAATTCCATACCTAGTACATTAAGAACCCTGTCGGGCACTGCATTTGGAGGAGCCGAGGAGTACGATTTGTAACGATTGCGACCAGTAACTTTTTAAAAATATTTTTTTAGATTCTGCTTAATTTGCGGTCTCAATTTTCGCAGGCCTACGTATAACAGAATCTAAAAAAATGTTTTTATAAAATTACTGGTTTCAGTTATCAAAATATGCAGCAACTACATTACGAATATTGATGTTATGAATATATTTGAGTGATTTCAAAACATATAGATTAAGTAAATTCATTGTAACTTTAGCATTAATGATTTTTTAGAGGTGTTTTCGTAAAGAATTATGACAGAGTCAAAACTGCACAATCGTGTTTTTGAGCAAGTTTTTTTAAAGACGTTTTCTATGAGAGATTCGTTGGTCTAGAGTCTTGTCATACTCCTACAACCTTCGATGAAAGTTGATGAATGTTTTCAGTGTCGCCTTAACGTAAAACTTTCTTCAAGGTACTCTTGTATGTTATATAGTAATATTTATTAATTAGTAGGTATTTGCTTTACACGGTATATTTATATCTTGTAATTTTTTTTGTTAGTAATCGTTTAGATTCAATATTTAACTAGAAGTATTTTGTACATATTTCAACTCACCAGTGCCTAGAGCCAGTTTAATTTGCCATTCGATCACGTTTTCGAAAACAAGATTTAAGTTTAGAAAAATTTAAACGAAAAAAATTAATTTCTCCTCGATTATCATATCACCAAGGCGACTTCAAATGCCATACAAATGGAACTATCCTATATTATCTATCACTAATGGTAATGACTGCTTGTAAACATATTTGTGTGGAAGAAATAGATATATTTTTAATTTTTAATTTAAAATATATCGTTTCGTTAACCTGATAGATTGCTAAATAAAACTCGCACTAGACCTCTTAAGGGCCTGCTGGATATCTTATTTGAAACTGTTGGAACATGCCATAAACATAATTGTTGTGGCGACATACCTACTTGGGCAAGATAGTGGTAGGTATGTGGAAACATCCAGTAAAAAATGTGTTTAATTTGATTCAAAGAGCACTTGTTACTAAGTACTTATCTGGTTTGTGTGAATATTACAAATGTATGAATCTAAAATGTATGTTTGGCAATTAATAACACAACTTTAATGATAGACAGACAAAAATATTACACATATCAGTTGATGATTAAAATACACTTGCGTGCAAAAACATCGACCCACCCCCCAGATTTCGATTCAGAACACAATTACGTAAAAATTTAGATAAGAGACCATTAACTCTTAATGTAGTTTGAAGGTATGTTTCATAAACTTTATT
Organism: Eudonia truncicolella; assembly: GCA_949315975.1. Taxonomy (NCBI): domain Eukaryota; kingdom Metazoa; phylum Arthropoda; class Insecta; order Lepidoptera; family Crambidae; genus Eudonia; species Eudonia truncicolella. The sequence continues at coordinate 7,867,469 of OX438854.1, forward strand.
TTCATATACCATACACTTCATAAAATTAAATGTTGTCGATGATATTGACGCATTTATTCGGACACCTTCATTTCTCATTACTAATAACGAAATCTTAGTGACATTGTTGTGAGTTAAAAAATAATCAAACCATTGTTTATTCAGTAATTGTTTATTTAAACTGATTAAGTGACCATTTAGCTTGAGTTTAATTGTTTTTACTCTCTGTTAAAATGGATACTACTCCCTGAGTGAGTGCGCTCAAGTTGCGGCACTGATCCAGGCAGGATTGAGTCAGCGCGTCGTGGCCAGGCGCCTTCACCTAAGTCGTTCAGCAGTGAGACGAGTTTACCGAAGGTTTTTAGAGACTGGGACCTACAATAGACGACCAGGTTTGGGAAGTAATCGGGCTACTTCAGAGCGAGATGACCGATTTATGGTGTCCACGAGTCTGAGAAATCGACATTTGACTGGTGTTCAGGTGCAACAGCGGCTTCCTAATGTTCGTGGTGTAGCTGTAAGTGAATGGACTGTACGACGAAGACTTGCAGAAAGAGGATTGCATCCTCACAAACCTGCTAATGGTCCAAAATTAACCCCCGCACATCGCCAAGCGCGGCTGAGGTTTGCTCGAGCTCACGTTGATTGGACACTCGAACAATGGAGGCTCATACTGTTCTCGGATGAGTGTAAAATCAACCTTAATGGAAACGATGGGCGCAGGAAAGTGTACCGAAGAGAAGGAGAACGATTTGCCCAGGCTTGTATCGAAGAACGAGTGGCTTTTGGAAGAGGTTCATGGACTGTTTGGGGTGGGATTTCTTTAGAAGAAAAAACCGATCTTCACTTCGTGTCCGGACCTTGTATAGGCTACCTGACTGCACAAAGCTACGTCCAGGAGGTTCTAGAACAACATGTAATGCCATACGCTGGATTTTTAGGCAAGAGCTTCACTCTTATGCAGGACAACGCCCGACCACATACAGCTGCAATGGTTTACCAGTACCTGCGCGAAGTGGAAATTTCTGTTATGGAGTGGCCAGCAAGAAGCCCTGATCTTTATCCCATTGAACATCTATGGGACGAGCTAAAGAGAAGGGTCAGGGCCAGAAGTCCGCCCCCAGAAACCCTTCAGGATTTAAAGGTGGCCATTCAAGAGGAGTGGGAAGGTATACCTCAAAATTTCATAATTACATAAATAAGGTCAATGAAAAACCGGATGGAAGCTGCAATAAGGGCACGTGGTGGAAACACCAGCTACTAAGTACATTTTTCTTTGCAAATTATTGATGATAATTGATGATTACCCATGATAATTTTTCAATAAATAATTGAGCTATTCTAACTGTTTTTGTTTTGCTGTCTGTAAAATCAATAAATCAAAATGTGTCACAGTAAAAACTCGTCTATTGTAAACCTAGACTGTCACGTAACATACAGTATTAGAAGTTATTTTTAATTCATATTAGATTTTTATTTATAGTGTTCTGAACCAAAGCGTGCGGGGTGGGTCGATGTTTTTGCACGCAAGTGTATATCTTTGATTGCAATGGTTGCATTGAGTTTTGAGTACCTACCTACATGGAAATAATTGCACTGACTGACAGATAAGAAATCAAAATGGCCGATAACTAAATTAAAAGTTTCCTTGTTTGTGCCTTAGTCCATTCGTGTGATTGCGACGGTATTGGTTACATATTGTTCAAAAAATTTATTTTATTTTATTTTTTATAATAGCACCAGCATTCTAATTCATGCACAAGAAAAAAAAAGAGATAATTTTTGAATAATCATGTATTGTAACAAAACCGTAAAATGGAAGTCAGAGGGCTTACAGTCATGTCATGTCAGATGTTGAATGTTGACATCAAAAATTATGCTTTGAAATAGAATGTATTGGGAGTGTCACCCCCGAGTTCATCCCAATAAATAACAATGTATTGAGACACCATTTCAACTCAATCTACCTACCGTACAATTCTTAGTTTAATTTCACTATAATACTAGAGTGGCTTAAATGAGTGTACTGCGAAGCCATTATGACTAAGATAAAAAATTGCATTTATTGTTCTCTCGGTCACCTATTATTACCCATATTACCCGAGCTCACATTTTATTAGATAACAATTAACTGTCAGCCCCGTCAGTCATTATCCCGGGATTGTGATCAATCACCAATTACCAAACGGCATTTGGAAGTACGGTATTTTGTCCAATACCTATTTATTGTTTTCAATTTGATTTTAATGATGGAGGCTTTATATATTTATTTATTTATTTAGACAACATCACATACATTTGAACAGTGAGACAGTACTCAGTAATTAAGACTAGAACTTTATTTTATTACTAATGATTTTAATATATTGTGACCGAGGTGATAGTGAGAAGGACGGATAACGTGTTTGCTGCATAAATAAAAAGGGATAACTCACCTCTGAAATAAATGCTTCAACCCGCAGTAGTTTTATTAATATAACATTTTCTTGCTTCTCAGTTGATTTTCATCAATATCTTCTTGACAGTGTTCAGTCCAACTTCTTGAGTCTACTTAGGTCGATTTCTTTCGTTTGTCAGACTTGGTGTTCAGTATTATCTTGTGTTCTTCTTTGTGAAAGCTGAAAGAGATATAGCTCTACTCGTGAAGAGTAAAGAGCATTGACAGCTGTCGTGTGAACATTGAACCATTTGTCGGGCTCCGAAGAGCCCTGGGACAGGACGGGAAGAAGGATGGGACAGGGGGGGACAGGGGGACGGGGACGCTGCGGACAGTCTGTTGCGCGACGACGTAGCCGCCGCCACACCATCTTCGCTTAACGTTAATTACAAACTAATTATAAAAAACTTGTAAAATTCCAAATATACTCGTTTTTTTGTACATCACAGAAGCTCCTCCATAAACGGGCCCACCGCCCGCAGCTGAGATCAACATACAATTCTCTGTACAAACATATATAATCTTCAATCAGTTAACAGTCAGTTTTACAGTTTACCGTATCGTTTAATTTTTAATTCTACAACTAGAATTAGGAACGCCGGGCCTCCGCGTTGTAACAATATTTTATTAAAGCTCTCTATCGGCGAGGTGGTAGGGCTGTTGAGACTGTCGGGAGCGCTCGCCGCGCGGAGCCCGGCGCTTACAAATAAAAATACATTGGTCTCGAGATAAATAAACGATACGACTAGGGGGCCGTGCCCCGCCCGCCGCCGCGAGCCTACAGCCGACAAAGAAAAATATAATAATGACGCTCCATTTATAAAGAAATGCAACGTTGCGCCTTGCATCGGCAAGAGTCGGCCAATCGCAACAATAATAACGAGCGACGTGGCCGCGCCAGGCGCCGGCCCGGACCGTGCTTAAACTAATTCTTTAACTTATTACGAAGAACTTCCTCAGTCGACCAAATCAAACTAGCGTCGTGTAGGCGGTCCGGGCGGCGCCGGGGCAGCGCGCGGCCGCTTGCGGGTGCAAGGCCGGCCGAGGGGCGAAGCGCCGGGCGCCGGCTGCCGCACCCGCCCTGCGAGACATACTCCGCATTTTTTTTGTGTTTTTCTCATGTTTTAAAGGGGAGTTGGGTCGCGCAGGGCGGCTTACGACGGCGCGGTCTGTACTTAACTACTAAAATTTTCACAAAATAATACCTAACGCCGGAATTTGGTCGACGCCGGGCGACGCGGCGGAGCGCCGGGTCCCGCGGCGGCGCCCGAGCGCGATGGCGACGCGCATCGCGTTACGAAATAAAAAACTTAGCACGATAGGTGCGAGGGCGCAGCCCTCCGCATAACATCGGGCTGCGCCCTCGCGGCACTAACACTAGCGGTAGAGTCCGTACGTGAGGCGGCGGCCTACGCGGTGACGTTGAGCATGATCTTAAGGGAGTGCGCGCGGTCCGGCTCGGGGCGGCATCGGCCCTCGCGGCGCCAGTGCGTGGGCGGCGGTGGCAGCGCGGTGGCCGAGGGCGCTGCGCCCCACTTGCTGCCCGCATACCGCTCCTCCCGCCGCTCGCGCTCGCGCCGCGCGCTCAGCGCCGGCAGGGGCGTGCGCACCGCTCGACGGCGGTTCCTCACTTGCTGTTGCCCCTGGCAATTCATAACTCTACGTCACGGACCCCTCACTGAGATACGACGGACGACAGTTCACTTATCACTTTAGCGGTAGCTTCGGCGCCCTCGGAGCCGAGCGCGACGATTTGCATTCACAAAATGGACGCCTGTGTGCGGACCGTTCTTGTGGTCGCTCGCGATCTTCTTTCGGCCTCGAACCACTGTCGATCTACGGATGACACGTCGAAACACACTGTACACTGCTTCACTTTCACGACTTCGAGTCGGCGGTCGCGCTGCTAGCTCCGGTGATAATCGATTTTTAGAACGTAATATTGACGCCACCTCTCCATCATATTCACCTTTACCTCTCGATTTCGACTACGTCACAACGGCGGCACCCGAAGTATTTATACCGTAATGGCGGCTGCGCGACAAACTTGAGCAGTGGGGATGTAAAGCTCACCATGCATGAGGCACACAAAAAATCGATAATGGTGTGGATAACAATCGTGTTATTTTTAAGATGTAGATTATTTTTTAATAAAGTTAATTTAATACATATAATTATTATTGATGTCGTTACATTATTAAAAATAAAAAATGGTACTGTAGTTAAATTACTATACCTTTATTTGATAGAGGATGTTACGGAGTAAATACTTCTTTTTATGTTTTGTACTTTTTCCTTTTTTTGTAGTGTCATTTTTTAATATGTTCTGTTTTCTTTTCTTTTCACTTGATTGTCATCTTGGTTGCTGTCCTGGTTTGTTTTATTTTCTCTTCTATTTATTTTCTCTTCTATTAATTATAATTTTACGTTTTACTTTGCATCTTATTCCTTAATACAGTCCACTTTTTCCCTTTCGCCTCCTTCCGTTACATTTTGGTCCTTTATTTTGGAACCGATGGGTGAGAGAGTATCTCCCGACTTTGACACCAAGACGAGGTGACAGGAGCGGTGACGGACAGACCCTAGATGTGGGAGACCTTGTATTTGTGGCAGACGGAAATTTGCCGCGTGGAATGTGGCCACGCGGCCGCATTTCAAGAATATTTCCTGGTGCAGATGGCTTTATAAGAGTAGCCGAGGTCACCACCACTGGAGGAGTCCTTCGCCGCCCCTGCAAGAAGTTGGTGCGACTTCCTGTATAGTTTTTCTTTATCTATCTATTGAATATTATTTTCTCTCCCTCTCTTTCTTTCTCATTTTAATTTTCATTTTTGAAAGAGCGGGAGGATGTTACGGAGTAAATACTTCTTTTTATGTTTTGTACTTTTTCCTTTTTTTGAAGTGTCATTTTTTAATATGTTCTGTTTTCTTTTCTTTTCACTTGATTGTCATCTTGGTTGCTGTCCTGGTATGTTTTATTTTCTCTTCTATTAATATAATTTTACGTTTTACTTTGCATCTTATTCCTTAATACAGTCCACTTTTTCCCTTTCGCCTCCTTCCGTTACATTTTGCAAAATGTAACGGAAAATGTAACGGAAGAAGAGAAAATAAAACATACCAGGACAGCAACCAAGATGACAACCAAGTGAAAAGAAAAGAAAACAGAACATATTAAAAAATGACACTTCAAAAAAAGGAAAAAGTACAAAACATAAAAAGAAGTATTTACTCCGTAACATCGGCTATTCATTATTAACATAATATGTTTATTTAAAGCAAAAACTAATAATAATACTATCATCAATAATTATAAAAACTGTCCAAGCATTTTACCATACTTCAATGTGGCTTACTAAGTTCCGCATACAGATTTTTGTCAAAAAAACATATGATATTCTTGCAAGTATTTCTCAGCAATCCAACATAACTTCAGAAAGTATTGGTGCTGAATATTATTGTTGCAAAAACATAATATTCTATACCACTACTCAGTGGTTACATCACATTATAAACTAAAATAAAAATAAACTGTAGATTAAGTTTTTATTTCTATACAAAAAAATATCCAAGAAGTTTTCTTGGGAAAATTATCATGGTGGGTTTCCACAATCTTCTCCTACTGCAGTCTTTTAGAGGGGATTTAGTCCCTCTAGGTCACTGTGAGCCATCCATGTATAATCTAGACATGGAGCTAGTCGGGATAGTTTACCGCCGCGCCGCCCGATACTTGGCGTTGACGGTATTACGGTAGGACTTGTCCCTTTCATTCCAACCCTCCTCCTTTTTCATCCAGGATTGGGACCGACATCGGCGGAGTTAACCAAAATAGACAAAGTATATCCTGAAGGTCACGACCCTCAGGGTCCCGCAGGACCCGCAGGGTCAGTGTGACCACGGACCCTGCTAATGTGTAAAATAAACGCGAGTAGATCTGTGAAAGTTGCTTCATTTCAATACATATTTTATGTCAAAAATCAGTTCCCGCAGTGCGGTGCGCATCTAGTTTCCTATTTCTCTCTCCGCACCTTCAGCTTTTTGGCTGGACGCTGGGTACGCCGCCTATTCTCATATTTATATCAACAGTTGCAGCTTGTTCAGTCACAACAAGTTTACGACTCAAATGTACAAAATTTTAGGCACGTATTATTAATTCCAATAATATCAAATAAAAGCACATTTAAAATATGAAAATAATTATTAACTTATTATAGCTTAACGAATTCGTTAACATATAATTTTACAATCGTAAGGTCTCCTGGAAAATGGTAAAATAATAATTTACACTATAACGCCTGTTAGCAAAAGTTAGATACTCCTATAATGGGGAAAACACTCAAGTATTTCGAAATATCAAAGTAAGAGTTGAAATAGTTATTCTGATCTTAAAATTCTCTTGAAATGAAACAAGTTTTACGTATCTACTCGCGTTTATTTTACACATTAGTTTTAATTAATGTTTATCCTGACGTTTCGAACCCTTTGCAGGGTCCGTGGTCACAGGGAGACTGAGGTGTTCGTCGTCTCATAATTAGATAGATAGATAGATAGATAGATAGATAGATAAATACTTTATTGCTCACACAAATTAAAACCAAAAACAGGTTAGTTAATAGCTTGTATACCCTCATTTAAATTAAATCAGGTGCGTTCCGTTTTACGCAGAAAGAGCTTACAGTATCTTTGGTCTGGCAGTGTGGTGTTGGGGCTGGGATTTAATATTTTGTATGATGGGATTCCAGGCTGGTGGTACATTCCAACCATCTTCTCTATTGAAATAAGGATGTTTTTTAATTTCAATAGCCTCGCGTATCATCCTAGGGATGAATCGATGTTCTCTAGCGAGTATTTGTGGTTTATCAAATCTGATGTAATGGTTGGGCCCCTCTAGGGAATTTTCGCATACTGCAGACTTATTTTCGCGCCTATGCTGGACGTCGGCTATATGTTCTTTAACGCGGGTTCCTACACTTCTCTTTGTTAGCCCGATGTAAAAGAGCCCATAGTCGCAGTTCAATTTGTACACGCCTGCATCTTGAAGGGGTATGTTGCACTTGACAGATCGTAAAACTTGGTTGATCTTCTTCGGCGGCTTGAAGTAAGTGTTGATTGAAGCTCGCTTTAAGATATGTCCAATCTTGCCAGTGACACCTTTCATATATGTAAGTACAGCTGGTTGGCGCTCGACTGTGGTTGGTTTATTGTGTTTTCTGTGACAAAGCCGTGCTTTCAGTTTATTGTCCTGTAGCACGTACGCTTGACATACTGAAGCTCAGCAGCCAGGTGTTGGGTGTCACAAATGCCGCGTGCTCTCTGAAACAAAGATATCCCTACAGTAGCTAACTGTCTAGGATGGTGGTGAGAATCACCAATGAGGTACCTATCTGTATGGGTTACTTTACGATACACAGTCTGACTAAAAGTATGGTCCGGATTCCTGATGTTTAAAGTATCCAAGAAACCAAGAAAGTTGTTTCATTTCAATGTGTAGTGTTCGAGTAAACTTTGGAAAACAATATGTGTATCCAAGAAAGCTAGCTTACTATCTGCTTCTAACTCCATTGTGAATTGTATTTTTGGATGTTTGGAGTTAAGATGATCTAGAAAAGCAGATACTTTATCATACTTTAGCTCGCAGGTTCTTTAAAGCGAAATACTGATCACGAGGAAGGTTAGATTTCGGCAATTTGCTCCGGCGCAAGACAGACAATTATGTCTTGACGTATTGCCTCAGCATCAGCCTTCCTAACTTTATTTTTAACTAAGCAGACCTCGACGTTGCTAATGACGCTTTCTTATGGTATCTTGCGAGGGGCTACGAAATTTAGCCCCCCTTTTTCCCATCATACAAAATATTAAATCCTAGCTCCAACACTATACTGCCAGACCAAAAGATACTGTAAGCTCTTTCTGCGTAAAACGGAACGCACTTGAATAAAATTTAAATGAAGATATACAAGCTACTAACTAATTACGAGACGACCAACACCTCAGTCTCCCTGTGACCACAGACCCTGCAAAGGGTTCGAAACGCTGACGTTTATCCTGAGATAAACATTAATTAAAACTAATGTGTAAAATAAACGCGAGTAGATCCGTAAAAGTTGTTTTATTTCAATGTGTAGTGTTCGTGTCAACTTTAAAATTCTCTTCTTAAAATAACTTTTAACCACAAAACGATGGCTTAAGTTAGACTCTTTAGCTAATATTTTTAGACAGACACAATATTTTAAAGACGAATTTTCAATCGAATATTAATAATATAAAGTTAAAAATTTGGGAATATACAACCTACTTGTTGAAGGGAAAGTTGAAATCAGATCCTAACGAAAAACAGGTCCTTTCGCTAATTATTAAATAAATATTCTTAAGTATGTCTGTTGATGAGTACTTTAACGCTATTTATGTCAATTAATAATCACCGACTTTTCTATTCCTAATTAATGTTTAATTAATGGGAAAAATGGATTATTGTTATTGAATAATACAATTAGAGAGACTAAGCCAACAGCATAATAATATGAGTTAAGAGATCCTTAGATTAATTCATTACAATTTTTTATCAAAACTTGCGCAAAGTCGTATGATTATACTAGTTCAGTCTAACGCGCCGTGTGCACTTGGCTTTACATTGAATTGTGCGTCGACCAATCAGCTTGTTCCATTGCAAAAAAACTTCACAACGAAAACAAGGAGGTTGATTGCAACACGACCAAATTCAGTAGTACGGCAATACAAAGAATACGTATGCGTTACCAAGTCTTCCTAATATAGTCGCATGCGCCAAGTAAAATGGTGGCTTGCTTGCCCTCCCCTCTTGTTTGTTATTTTGGAATACGGTTTCATGATAAGAGTTGTTTGTTTTTTTTTCATGCTTACGTTGAAATTATCAATACATGATTATTATTCAGCACGTTAGTACGCGATGCGATAAAAATGCTACGCAATTTATTATTATAAGGCAATTCGTACCTATTTACTCTTTGTAGATAGGTAGGTAGTAGGTACTCTATGTAGCGGTAGTGTATTAAATATATTCTTTACCCGGGACCTGTGGGTCTAAACCGGTGCCGGTGGTCTTAGCCACTAGACCACAGAGGCGGTGGCCCTTTAAATTATACCTAGGTAGGTACATTGACCTACCTAGGTGGGTAGTATTTTATCTGATGTTATGTAATCTGTAAGAACCATGTAAGGAACTCTTTAGTATAGTTACGTAGGTACCTAAGTTATATATGGATACTAGTAGTCCTTACGTACGCCTGAATGTTTTAAATACCTACATAGATACCTAGGAACCTACTGAACGGCTTTAGAATGAAAACTTGCTACCTACAGCTTACATACCTACCTACCTACTTTCTAACATCAATATCGCGCCCAGCCAGATAGTAGGGCAAGTTAGGCTGAATGACAGTTTCAAAGTGGATTTTCTAAAGGTGTGGAGGTAGTAGGTATTCTAGCAAGGTAGGTAATGTTTTAAGCAAATAAGTAGATAGGTACATGACTGTGGAGTAGGCAACAGAAAAAATATAAAATAATATTTTTTTAAATCAAATCACGAGTTTTATATTAGTTTTCGTTAATATTACGAATGGTGGGTGAATAAAACTCGCACTACATTCAGGCATTCTGACGAATTCTAAATAAATAATTGAATAAAGAAGCTTCCGAAATAGATGGATGCGGCGAAGCGGCTTAGAGTTCATGGCGATCTTAAAAATCTAACGACACCACATAAAATATGTTAAAATCCACCATGCCATGCCGTTTGGGCTATAGGGCGTGCCAAAGAAATAGACATACACACATAGGTACATATCATACACTCGAAAACATAGGTAACCCTCCTGACGCAGTCGGGTAAAAATTAAGCAACTTTCTCAGTCGGTCATCGGTCGTCGAGACAACGGAGGGATGAGCAAATTAAAATGGATAGGTAGGTAGGTAGGTAGGTACTTATATCGAGCTCTTCTGTGCTTCGGGACTTCGGAAGGCACGTTCGTTGTTCTGGGTTGATTCAATATTTATTTAACAGACTAATAATATAGTCTATATAAAAAAAAATAGACTTATTTCTTACATCATTAAGTAGTAGGTATACTTAATTCATAGTCGATTTTCATTCATTAGTTCCTTTGACGCCCTTTGTAAAATTAAAAAAAAACAGCATGGCAACCTAGGTACCTACATCTATGATTTAAGTCTAAGATAGCTTCTTTATTAAATACTGGCTGTACAATTATACATTACATAGGCCAAGCACTTGATTTTTTTCTAAAGCTTCTAGTACAAAGGTTAATGCGGGCCCCATTGTTATTATAATACTCAGACAGCCATATCAGAAGGGTGCACGACGAGTTATTGATGTGAATTTATTTTTAAAATGCGAGTTAAAAGGGGGAGCATGGTGCAATGACCAAATGTGTGGCAACCAGAACAAAGTCAAAGACGCAAAGGAAATGTCTTTTAAAGAATTTCACATACAATATCAATACAATTATCTAAACAAGCGGTTAAAGAAAGGAAGAAGGTTTTATCTAAATAAATAAACAATATTTAATAGTGATAGGTATTAATTTGTTCTGCATTGCTCACACACGACACAAGCGTTAAGAGTAGTTAGTAACTATCTCATAGAAATGGCTATACAAAAGTACCTACCTAGGATAGTGCCACCAAATTGATCGACACTTTAAGGCCAGTGTTTGACATAATTTGCGTATTTACAGATTTGCATAAAATTTTTACAAGATGACATTTAGGAAGCAGGTGGTATTATTCAATTGTTGCTAAAGACTATAATCAGTTGATGACAGTACAGTATTTTTTTAGGAGCAACCATTCTACAGTTACAACTGTTGTAAATAACAAAGAGGTAGGTACCTATTTTGGGGATAGAGATGCATCTCAGTGAAAACTTTTTAAGCGCATGTTTACTAAAGATACTAACGCACCATAAATAAAACACGAATAGAATAGGTACATCCTCCCGCGTAGTAAAAAAAAAACAGCTGGCACGTTATAAACCTGTTACGTGTAAGAAAAAAGCTAGCGGGCTGTGGGCATGCGGGAACAGCTGATCCCGCAGCCATGTTTATTTTTTTCACTCGCCATCTCTTTCTCTGAACGCTAGTGTGAGCGAGAGGTGCGAGGGATTTCGTGTAGGCTGCCTGCTTGCTTGCTGATACGTTTTGGAATGTCGGCTTCTATTCATTCATCGCAGGATACGTTATTTACCATTTTCTTAAATTAACAACAAATCCAAATAGAAAAGAATACCGTCACAAACACTCTCTCAACGTCATCAAACGTCATGTCTCTCATTGAGGATCTATTTTTTAACTTGGAACGTTTGTCTTTAATTATTTTCATGTTTTCAATAGAAAACTGACCACCACAACTAATATGTTATTATGGTAATTTTCATTATAATCATCAACCTATAAAAATCCTACTGGGCTTAGGGATCTTAGGCCTTACACGTGGGCAATGAGCTATAGATCACCATACTGGTTAATCTTTCGACAACCACTGGGTCTAACGGCTTAACGTGCCTTTTGAAAAACGGATGAGCATCAGATATTTTGATTTGGTCGCCACTCCAGTGACTGTAACTTGATTCCAGTCGCCTGCGTCAAGCAAGTAGCTACTCCTCTAATTTTATTCCTATGTAGATACCTACCCACTTTTATTGGCGCTAGTGACCGATTTTTTTCTCTTTTAATCATTGAAATAGGGGTCACCTGCTGATTTTAGTCTTTAGCAAACCACCAGGCTTCCTGTCATCCAGCCAGTATAATTTCAATTAAATTCTCTATTATTTTTTGGCGAGGAAAACTGGTGTCACTACAACAATCAAAACAAAAGTGATACTTGAACAATATAACATTTTCCAGCACTCAATAAATACAAATACTCAGGCATATATAATACTTCAGGCTAGGCGTGGCGACCGAATAATATCTATCTAGTTATGTACGTCAGTTAATAAAGATAATTTTACAAAGATATCTGTGATAAGATCACTGATTCATTACACGAAAACAAGATAGAACATGAAATAGGTACCCATTCCTTTTCCTATCGAGTTTTGTACACACGCCTGCACATCAATTTACCACAAACTGTCAAATTTCCTCAATAGACTTTGAACTTTATGCCACTTATCATATGGTCATATCGAGTCATATGGTTGACATTGTATTGAAGAAATTTGACATTTTTGGATAGGTTGATGTGCAGGCGTCTACACAATCAGACGAAATGTTTTAGACATGGCACATAATATTAGTAACTCTAATTTCGTTTTTTAAATTTATTTTCAAGATAAAAATATAAATGTTTGCTACAAAATTATCATCTGCCCAACTGCATAGCAGTTTGTCAGCAGTAGTTCTCATCTAGGTTTTTAATTCTACATTAAAACTTTTACTTAACTTCCAATTATATCTATCCATGTTATGTTACGATATTTTACTTAACTATGACATAAAAGGAAACAAAGAAAAATACTGTACCCTTAATACTACAACATAAAGGGGTCGTATAACAATAATTATACAATTAATAATACGAGTAGGTACTACTCAATACTTACACTAAAGAGTACACAATTTATGCAACTTTACAATGTCATGGGCACAGTGACAAATAATGTCTTTTCAAAATATATTTTTGGTGGTTTTTGGAGATGACAACTGTAAGTAGTTCCGGTGGTAACTCATTATATATTGTCGGAATAATCCATTTAAAGAACCTACATAAAAACCAATAAACAAAGAATAATCTCCGAATGAGATACATACATCCGGAATAACTATTCGGAGCTGATTCTTTGTTTATTTGTAAGGCGCTAAATGATAAAGAACATCGGACCCTTTATTGATCGAAGGTCAAACCGCTTAACCACCTTTGTTGTAGTCAAGTGGTTAGACCCAGAGATCCTGGGTTCGATTACATCCCGCTATTTCCCAACTGTTGCCAAAGTCTCAAACGTTCAAACGTTAACGATAAAGTTTTGGTTCGGTTTTGGTTTAGCCCACAGAACACAGTTAGCCGATGTCCAAAATGGTATCGCGCAAAATGACGTAGTGTTGACGTTAATGAATTTTCCTCAAAGTTGAATCGTATAATGCTTGCCACGAGTACTAAAAAATACTATGTGTGACTACGATACTCGATTATGAATATTGAAAACACCGCCACATTTAACACGCAAAACAATGTTAATGATGGACTTAGGCAAAATTACAAGTAGAAAAAAATACTCGACAGAATATTAATAAGAGCTAAAACTTAGAATTTATTAAAATGTTTTTGTTTTGTTTAATATAATTTTTAACGCAAATTTTGTTGCGAAACAAAGTACAAAAACACAAATGTTAATTATTTAATGGGTGTTATTTAAACGGTTATCAAAGAATTCGTATTATTGTTAGCAAACAATGCTAGTTGGGCAGCAAAAAAGCTAGTTGGGCAGCAACTTATATCATTCTGAACAGCAGTCTTATGCCGCTCCGTGACTTCCGTGACTTGCCCTCGCTACGCTGCGCTTCGCTCGGGTTTTTTTTAAACTTAACCTTAAACCTACCTTAACCTTAAACTTTAACTTAATTTAACTAAAGGATTTCTTTTTTATGCTGACCGATTTTATAATTCTGCTGACCAAATATTTATTTTGTAATACAAATAAATTATTTCCCTCATTACTACAAAAAAAACTAAAGATTTGCCTGTATGAACAAGATCCCTTTGGTCTTTTTATATGCTTAGGTAATAGAATAGAATTCTACTTAATGAATGGGAGAAATTAATCTAAAAAAGTGACAAATTGCCGACGCCAGTCATTGATATTGGCATAGCATGGCAGCACTGACCTCTTAGAGGTCAGTGCATGGCAGGCATAACAGACTACAATAAATTAAGTATTTATTTAATTAGCAAGTACATAGTATAAAAAAACCAAAAACCAAGTGTCATTCAACCAAAGAGTATGTAATATTAAACATTAGGGCCCCAGTACACAATGGCGTTGCTGGCACACTGGTGCCCACTGCAGGCCATCGCCATTGTGTACAGGGGGGTCGTTACTTTTATTCTTACGCAACGACAATACCAAAGGAAAAGTTCCTCTGGATGAACTTTTTCAAAAACGTTCATTTGACAGCGTTTTAAAGGTTCCCAGCGTCACTCACACCTTTGGTCGACACCGCTGTCAAAAACCTACCGCGATACAGATTTAAATGGAAAACTTTGATCGCTCGTTAGCTCCAAAGATCGATCGTTGCGCCAACGTATTTACCAAATCATTGTCGTTAAAATATTTAGCGCGATACGAAATGTGTTGAACGTGACGTTTTTGGTTAAGGTTTGGTTTTGGCAATGTCGTTCACAGTCTTTGTATTTTATCGCGATCGAGGCCCAGAAGGTGTTTTCCGTTTTGAAGAGAGTGTGCTGATTGCCTCTTCTTGCGATAGTTTCAGCGTAACCGGACATTTTGGGGACGGCGAGAAACTGAAAGGGTTCCTCAAAACGTATTTTTTAAACACCGTTAGATCTCAGAAAGTGGTACAGTGTGGGTACAGTCAACACTGACAACTCAACAACATTGACAACACAACACCTATCCACTGATAAAGTATTGATGACTTGGCTGTATTAGCTAACTCCTACGTATTCTCGTAACGAATTAAAAAAAAAAAACAAAAACAAATGTCAAGCTAACTACATTACAAAGAAAACAAATATTCAAAATCTGTTTAATTTATTGAAATGTGAAAAATGCGAAGGGAATTCATATTAGTTTTGCTGGGAATAATATGTGTTTCGACTATTTCATCTCTGCTGTCGGGATACGTGCAAATAGAGACAGATAAAGTACTTTTAGACACGGTTGTAGGGGCCGTTGGCGCAGGTAATTTCTCTTATTGGCAATTGGGACACGTCGGGCCTTTGCTGGTGGAACTGACGTCTCTGTCTGGTGATGCAGACCTTTACATCGCCGATAATATCAGGTTAGTCACAACTTATTCCTGTAATTGAGTAAAAACTAAATAAAAATAAGACATAACCTCTTTAATCTTTCTTATAATTTAAGCTACTCATCATCATTACCACCTGCCCACTTCCGCCCACTGCAGGGCATAGGCCTCTTCCCTTGCACGCCACTCTTCAAGGTCCTGCGCCATCCGGACTAGCTACTATTATTGCTAGCTCTAAAAACCAGTCTGTGACACTCATCTCCATCATCAGCTCATTTTATGTTCCCACTGCTGGGGCACGAGCTTTCCCTATGGATGGATAGCAAAAAGCATATTATATTGTCTTGCAAATTGTTTTTATATGGTTTTTGTGCTTTAGATAAGTGATGGGTCTGGGTGTAGAAAAAGGGCCCCAAAAAATAACACAATTTTTTTTCACGAAATGCCAATAAATATAGCTACATAACGAAAAGAGATTATTATTTTTTATTTTTATTTTTTTGTTTGGGCTAGATTTCTGTTGTTTAGTAAAAAAAATAACCTCGAAATTCAAGACAATTGCTACGCTGCGCTTCGTGATTGTCTTAAATTTCTAACCTATCACGTGACGTACAGCAAGTGAAAAATTTCACAAGCTCCAAACATAACATGATCGAAAACACGGCTGCCTTGGACCCCCTTTGCCACACCCTAACCAAGTGATGATTGAAACTTAACTAAAATTATTTTTTGTTATGTTTAAGGCCTAGCTATGAAGTGGACAAGAACAACTTCAGCTCTGCAACGTGTGGGCCCGACCTGGTCAACATACCCTCAGACTTTCCTAGACCTATAGGTATATATAATATTATTTTATACTTAACTACATTCTTAGAGTTGTAGGTATTCAAATTCAAATTCAAATTCAAAAATCATTTATTCAGTTTAGGCTACAAGTAGCTCTTATGAATGTCACTATGCCATCGGTTCGTAAGTCTACTCTGGGCGGGAGATCTTGTACTGAGAAGAACCGGCAAGAAACTCAGCAAGTGTCCAGCTCTTTTCTCCCTTACAGCGTCAAAAATATTGGAAAATGCCCTATTTTAGCAGGACACTTTCCATCACAAATAAACACATAAAAATAAAAAAAAATATATAGAAGACCACATGTAAAAAAAACAAAATTAAAAATCTAAATTAACAAATTTACCTCAGGTAAAAGTTCCAATTTCCACAATGTCATACAGTACCACTACAGTACTCTAATAAAAGTCAAAAATTGTTTAAGAAAAACAAAGTCAAATTATAGTAAGTAATATTAAAAATAAGATAAGTATGCAAGAGCAGACCAGCCTCCACAGGCGGCACCCGTTCACGAGTATGACATATGAATCAGCCATCGCTTCGCTCAACCATATTTTAGGGAACGTAACGACCCGACGCACACGCCACCACCGCAGAGACAATAAAGAGAGCATGACACACTCAAGATACTCTAAATAAAAGCCTAATGATCTATTTAACGCAATGCTGTTTGTTAACTGTAGGACACTGCTGATAAAGGCTATGATATCAGTTTAGAAATTATATAAATTAATATTCTTTGACTGTATAATAAATAATCTTTTATAATATAAAAGTGTAACTACTGACAATGTGAAATAACATGTGCAGGCGAGCAGACTAAGATGACCACACATTATTATCATTAAAATAATCATCAATTTTATAGTAGCCTTTTTTCATTAGACCTTGTTTTATTTCTGTCTTAAACTTGTGTAGTGGCAATTCCGTTAGAGTGAAAGGCACTTTATTGTATATTTTTATACATTTCCCAACAAATGAATTACTGACCTTATTGAGTCTAAGTTTTGGAACGGCAAGTTTGTTTTTATTTCTTGTGTTAAAATTATGGGTGTTACTTTTTTTTTCGAATTTATCTAAATTTTTATAAACATAAATTATATTTTCATAAATATACTGTGAAGCTACAGTTAAAATATTTATCTGCTTAAATAACTCTCTCAGCGTATCACGGGGCTTAAGGCTATAAATAGCTCGAATGGCTCTTTTCTGTAGCACAAAAATGGTTTCAATGTCAGCCGCTGAGCCCCACAATAAAATACCATATGACATGACGCTGTGAAAGTAACTAAAGTAAACCAATCTTGCCGTTTCTACATCAGTAAGTGACCTTATTTTTCTAACCGCATAGGCAGCTGAGCTAAGTCTTCCTGCCAGGGCAGCAATATGAGAACCCCATTGTAATTTGTGATCCAAGGTAACACCCAGGAAAACTGTCGAGTTAACTATTTCAACTATGTCATCGTTCATAGTGATACTGGTATTAACCTGCTTTACATTGGGCATCGTGAATTTAACACATTTAGTTTTTTTTTGCATTAAGCAGCAGATTATTGGTGGTAAACCAATGTAATATTTGAGAGAGAGTATTACTTACGTCGTCAAATATTGCTCTATGTCTATCAATTTTAAAAATCAATGAGGTGTCATCAGCAAATAATACTATCTCACAAAGATCTTCGGTGTAGTAAGGTAGATCATTTACGTAAATGAGAAATAAAAGAGGTCCTAATATTGAACCCTGGGGCACCCCCATAAGTAACGGAGCGCCAGAAGAATCGGTACCGTTAATATTAACTTTTTGAATTCTGCCAGTGAAGTATGATTTCAATAAGGTAAAAGTGAGTTGTGAGTTGATTTCTTATTCTTAAAGATTTACTGTTCAACATCATATCATCATTTCCAACCCGTATCTACCCACTGCTGGGCATAGGCCTCCTCCATGTTACGCCAATCCCTTCAATTTAAAATCATCATCATCATCATCATCATCGGCCTATCTTAGTCCTCTGCTGGACATAGGCCTCCCCTGATGAGCGCCATAGCGCCCTGTCCTCAGCTTGACGCATCCAGCATCCGCCTGCAATCTTTCGCAGGTCATCATCACACCTGGCCGGAGGGCGTCCTACACTACGTACGTTTACCGAGTCCTGGTCTCCACTCAAGAACACGTTTACCCCAGCGGTTGTCGGTTCTTCGCCAGATATGGCCGGCCCACTGCCACTTCAACTTGCTAATTCTTAGAGCTATGTCGATGACTTTCGTTCTCTGTCGGATGTATTTGTTACGAATCATATCCTTCAGAGAAAATTTAAAATGCATAATGTAAATTTTTTACTTTTTATTTTTAAGTGATAATGCTATTGCTTCACTGTAGCTGAATTAAATATTTATAGCCTTCCCGGTAGCATAGTGGTCAGTGCAGCCGCCCGGATTGCGGAAGACCCAGGTTTGATTCCTGGCTGGGTCGAGTAGGCATTTAACTTTTTCACTGTACTTTATAAATATTTAATGTTACACAGTGAATTTTTTTATTTTTATTTAACAACCACTAACTATCTTTACAGTATATGTTCCAATGCCATAGTGGAGACAATATTGTTAATCTATTTCTTGTTATTACATATCGTACATAGAAATGGAACGCAATAATTGAATTAGTTCGCACTTTTGCCGCGCTGTGGCGCTAGCTTACTTGGTCTTGTCCGGTCCATAACCTTTTTTTCGCCACTGACTAGACATGCGCAAATCATGTCTTGTAATGGATTGAACCTGGAACGGTTCCTTGACATTTCGGAACTAGTTCCGTTATCATGTTCGCGGAACGATGTCGTTCCTCTGATTGTCACACACCTTTACGATAATGATGGGCGTAGGCGGTCCTAGTTCCGGTACTTAATAACAATTCCTCGGTCCGTAGGACATGGACATGGACTAGACATGCGTATGATAGATAATAAAAAAAAACTTATTTTTTTATCAATTGATTTACCTTCATACTTTTCAGGCTTAGGACTGTCAACCAAATAGGTAGGTAATGATTTTGATTTAGTTATTTTAAGTATTTTACATAAGAAAATGTTATCACTATTTATATAAATCGTGTTATCACTTTTTTGGTTGGCGTATTTATAAATCAATTGATTGTATGTACATAATTTTTCGATATTTACATTTTCTTTGTTTTGTGTTTTTTTTTTACTTTTTTTGTTTTTTTTTGTTTTTCTATAATTATAATATATTTACATTATTTGTGGTTACTTCCTATAAAAATAAGTTGCGATAATTTTTTTGCCTTTAGGTGCCTTCTTCTGCAGGTCAAAGTTAAACCTGCTTTGGAAAATATCCTTTCACAAGGTACTGACGTCGCCACAATATGTAGTCTTCTCATAATATATTTATATAATAGGGGATACACGGCCTTTCTGCTTTGCCACCAGAGCAGAGGATCTTCTGATCTGTTAATAATTGGTTCTTGTAGATATTTTTCCAGTTCTACTATTCCGGCTGCGGTGTCGTTTTCTGGAACAAGCCTGGCTATCTCGCGATCAAACTCGTTCCATATTGACGTTGTGGATGTAGTTGTTGTTGGAGCTGCAGGTATTATGGCACTTGATGTGGAAGGCGTAGGTTCAGGGTTGCATGGAGGTCGTGTACGAAAAGCTCCGACTTTTAGCTTCAAGCTTGATAGCATTCTATTATAATTGTTTTCATCCCGAAAACCTCTACTTTTGAACCTGGGGTCCAAAATAGTGCATTCTGCATGCAACATGCTGGATTCAATGTTTGCAAAGCGCCTGTGCAGCTGCTCTTTTAAGGATCGTAGCAAGTTATATATTTGGCTTCTATCTCCTTCTCCTTCGGCTTGGGACAACCGCTGGTTTATATGCCATGAAAGCAGCCGACAGTAAACAATTACTTTAGAGAGACTTACTGTTTTCTCGGTAGATACCTCGATAGTCACCTCGTAAAAAACATGTAATATTGGGACAGCTTTTTCTATTAGCGTCCAGTCTTCATTCGATAGTGCCAAGTCATTTCTGACAAGCGCCAAAGTGGCAATCAGGGCATCTTTTACCCTTATTAACCTGTCCAGCATATCATAAGTGGAATTCCACCTCGTGCTGACGTCTTGCTTCAGTTTAAGCTCAGGGCAATGCATCTGCTTTTGCATGTTTTTTAATTTATTTAATCCTGATGTGGATCGGTGAAAATATTCCACTATTCTTTTTACTTTCGCTAAAGTTTCCGATATGGATTCAATTCCAGTATGAACAATAAGGTTCAACGTGTGAGCAAAACAGCCAATCGAACGCCATCCTCCTATTTGAACTGCAGCCAAAATGTTTGCCGCATTGTCACTTACTATCGCTGTTACTTTGCAATCAATCTTCCATTCAATGAATTGCTCATTTAAAAAATGGTGTAAGTTCGCAGCTGTATGGCTTTCGTCGTACTCAATGCAGCCAAGTAAATATGAACACAACTCGCTTTTATCTGAATTAATATAATGCGCTGTAATAGCGATAAAACTTTCATTATTGTCGGAAGTCCAGGCGTCTGTGGTGATGCATACCGCAGAAGCCTTTAATAATTCACTTTCAACTTTCTGCTTTAGTTGCAAATAATATTGCGGAAGCAAACCTTCTGTAAGTGTCTTGCGAGTTGGCAGAGTATAAGATGGGTTCAACATTGCCACAAATTTATTAAACTCAGTGTCATTGACTAAGTTTAAAGGATGATATTCTTTTGCGATCATAATCAATAACTGCTGGTCTATTTTAGATTTTTTGCTGGGTGGTAACGGCTTTAGAGTGAAGCCATCTATTTTAGGCTGTGCACCTGACTTCTGAGTTAATGGACGTAGATCTGTATTAGCTGACTGCTGATTTCTTCGTTGGTCAGGTACCTGGTCCTAGGCGGCACTTTCAGATTCTTCAGTATCTATTACTAAAGTACGCTGTCGTTCCACTGCCGCTACAGATATGGTCGGGTGTTTACGTTTTAAATGTCTGCTAAAATTACCTAAACTCCCTGCAGTGTACGAAATTGTTTCCGAACAGTAATTACATTTTCCTTTTTTGGGCTCATCACACTCCACAAAATGGTTCCAAAGAATGCTAGTTTTTCTTCGAGATGCCATTTTTTATAAAAAAAATATTTATCACTAATTTATATACACAATAAAACAGTTTTTAACAATTGTTTGTAAGATATAAATTATATTTATATATTTACACGTCTTAATGAAACTAATAATAATTACAATTATACTATCATACACTTTTATTTGGTAAAATAATTGAATTCCGAAACGAAATGCAAAATAAGTCACTAACGCACCCGCACGCACATAAGAAATGTTTGTTTAGTGAAAATACCTAAATCAATCAAAATTACCAGGAATTGAGTCGGTGGCAGGTGTCAAGGTCAAAAGTTCAATACGAAAATTGCATTTTTAGTGTAATTATCGACCTAGTGCATCAAACGTAAGACACATTATCTTACAGCAATTTCACTTTTGTTTATTATTATCTGTCTCAGTCTAACCCGCGCGCGGGCTCATAATACATCACTTTCACACTTCTACACGACACTCGGCAACGTTCGCGCCTCAGTCGGAGTCGGTCGGTCCCCGCCGCGCCGACCGACGGCGACGGTCGCCCGCCAGTCCCGCCACCGCTCGGTGTCTCTCTCAGGCTTTGGCAATAGGCATGTCTCGGTTCGCTTGGACATGCTCGGAACTGTGAACCTATTTATTTATACAGCTCGGAGAGGAACGATATCGTTCCAGTGTCGGACATAGTTCCTGGAACTATTACGGTCCGGAACTACACATCTCTACCACTGACAGTTCGGTCGTTCATCAAAACCTCTCTGTACAATTTATTATAACAATAAAACTACAGTTGTTAATTATTAGTTTCTGTTTGTTTAATTCAAATTAACAAAGTCCACGTAAAATCCTACATGGTAGCAGAGCGTGGTTGTGAGAAGTTGAGTGATAATTAAAAAAAGGGGAGAGAGGTTAGAATTACAACAACGTGGTGATCCAAAAAGGGGTCGAAATTCTGTTGCGATTACAACAAAATGGGCTCTAATATGTTCAGTTTAGAAAAATTAACAGGTCGCGAAAACTTCGCTACGTGGAAATTCAGCATGAAAACATATTTAGAGCACGAAGACTTATGGAAATGTGTCGAACCAACAGCCGGCGACTCAGTTGTCCCTAGTCAAGATGTGAAGGCTAAGGCTAAGATAATTTTACTGCTGGATCCACAAAACTACGTTCACGTACAGGATTGCACGACCGCCAAGGAGGTATGGGAAAATTTGCAAAAGGCTTTTGATGACAACGGGCTAACCCGAAGAGTGGGCCTGCTGAAGGACTTGATCAACACGACACTAGAATCTAGCAACAGTGTCGAAGACTATGTGAGTAAAATTATGACTACAGCACACAAGCTGCGGAACATAGACTTTGATGTCAACGATGAATGGCTCGGTACTCTGATGTTAGCTGGTCTACCTGATGTGTATAAGCCTATGATCATGGGTCTGGAGAGTTCTGGTACTAAAATCAGCGCTGACTTAGTGAAAACTAAACTTATACAAGAAATAAATATGTCAAATTCAAGTACTGCTTTTTATACAAACTCAAACTCAAAGAAAACTAATAATTACTCACAGCCATCAAAGTATAAGGGACCCAGATGCTATAACTGCAACAAACACGGTCACTATGCTAAGGTTTGCCCAAGTCCAAAGAAAGCATTCAATAAAGATCATAAAAAGGGTCAAAGTTCTGGCTTTATTGCAGCATTTTCAGCGACCATTAGAGAAGCAGTGTGTGATAAATGGTTTGTCGACTCCGGTGCTTCAATGCACATGACAGGCAGGAGTGATTGGATTTACAACCTCTCGGAGGCACCCGTGCAGAGTATTACAGTGGCTAACAGGGAACCACTAGCTGTAAAAGGAGTTGGATGTGTAGACATTCATCTGAATCAAGTCAACAAAATTCAGGTAAAAAATGTTTTGTATGTACCTGGTTTAGCAGCCAATCTTCTTTCAGTCAGCACTGTTGTAAAAAGTGGACATAAAGTCACATTCAATGGAAAGGGCTGTCAAATCCATAGTGCCAGCGGAGAGGTAGTGTGTTCAGCAACATTGCACAATAAATTATACATCCTAGACACTATAAATAGCCATGTGACTGCTCATCTAACGTCAAATGATGAAAATTGCAATGATATTTACCTGTGGCATCTGCGGATGGCCCATTTAAATGTTTCAGATGTAAGTAAGCTTCCTGATTGTACTGAAGGTGTGACTCTGGCTCAGAAGAAGAGTGATGTCACTAGCAATAGCTGTATCCATTGTCTTAAAGGTAAACAAGCTAGATTGCCGTTCAAAAATGTTGGTTCCAGAGCAGTAAGACCGCTAGAACTAATCCATTCAGATTTATGCGGCCCAATGGAAAGCACATCTTATGGAGGTATGAAATATTTTATTACTTTCATTGATGATTTCACACGAAAGGTTTGTGTATACTTTATGAAAGATAAATTAAATGTGACAGAAATTTTTAAAGATTATAAAATGAAAGTAGAGAATCAGCTTGAATGCAAGATAAAAATAATTCGCACCGACAATGGTAAGGAATACTGTAACAATAATTTTGAAAAATTCTTGTCCAATCATGGTATTGTTCACCAGACTTCGACGCCATATACTCCTCAACACAATGGACTGGCAGAAAGAATGAATAGAACACTGGTAGAACGGGCAAGATGCATGTTGTTTTATGCTGACCTGGATAAATGTTTATGGGCTGAAGCTTTGGCAACCGCTGCTTATGTTGTTAATCGATGCCCTGCTAAGGCTTTGGAAGGTAAAACGCCTTATGAGATGTGGACAGGTAAGCAGCCTAATTTATCCCACTTGAAAATATTTGGGTCCGTCGCTATGGTACATGTGCCTAAAGAAAAACGCCGAAAGTGGGATCAAAAATCTTCAAAAATGATACTAGTGGGCTATTGCGAAAATACAAAGGGATACCGAGTAATGGATTTAAAAACGCATAAAATACTTAAGAGCAGAGATGTTATTTTTTTGGAAGATATTAAAGATATACCCAAGATTGCAAAAATTGATGGAACAGTTTGGCCACCAATCAAAGAGAGTCATCCAGTCAGTATTATCAGTTCACCAGTGAGTGAGAATAAGCAAAAGGCCTCTTGTATCAGTCAGCAACAGAGGAAGCACTGTGCCGAGTCTATCACACCTACACCTTCAGGGATTATGTCGAAAAGGGATTTAGACATCCAAAGGTCGGATGATGATGATTTAAGTGAGTATGAAACTGATACTTCTTGTGATCCTGATGAGACTTACCAACTTCCTGGCCGAATTCTGCGACAACAACAGAATTATGACAGTAGCATTACATTGAGACCCAGGAACAAAGAACAACAACAGAAAAATGGAGAAGGCTATCTATGTTTGCTTGTCAATTCAACAGATCCGCAGACAGTAAAGGAGGCTTTATCGTCCCAGCAGAGTGCAGAGTGGAAGAGAGCAATGGATGAAGAGTACAGCTCCCTGACTAAGAATGAAACTTGGAGTTTGACTGAGCTTCCTGCTGGCAAAAAGGCACTACCATGTAAGTGGGTATTTAAGACTAAAACAGACCAAAGTGGTAGTATTGTTCGATACAAGGCCAGACTTGTTATTAAGGGTTATGCTCAGAGGAAGGGCACAGACTATGAAGAGATATTCTCACCAGTCGTAAGGTACACTACTATAAGATACTTGTTTGCCCTGGCAGCTAGATATGGTTTTGAAATTGACCAAATGGATGCGGTGTCAGCGTTCTTACAAGGAGACATAGATAAAGACATTTATATGGAACAACCAGAACAATATATACAGGGATCGCAGCAGACTACCAAGGATTGGTTAAAGGAAGAATTAAAACAACACTTTGAGATGAAAGATCTTGGAAAAGCAAGTCAATGTGTGGGCTTGAACATAACAAGAGAAGGAGACAAAGTAATGTTGGATCAAGAAAAATACATTAAAGAAATATTAGCAAGATTCAAAATGACAGAATGCAAACCTGTTAAAACTCCAATTGAAGTTGGCCAAAAATTTTTAGAAGAAAAGGAAACAGAGGTGCCTGACTTCCCTTATCAGCAAGCTATCGGCTCTCTTCTATTCCTGGCTCAAGGTACACGACCAGATATATCTTTTGCTGTCAACACATTGAGCAGATTTAGCAAAGATCCAAAATCTGTGCATTGGACTGCAGTCAAGAGAGTCTTTAGATACCTACAGGGCACAAAAGACCAAAAATTAGTTTATACCAAAGAAGGTAACGAGAATATCACAGGATATTGTGACGCAGATTGGGCGAGCGATGTCCGTGACCGTAAATCGTGCACGGGTTACGTTTTTGTGTTTCAGGGAGGCGCTGTGTCCTGGCGATCGCACAAACAGCAAACCGTAGCGCTGTCTACAGCTGAGGCCGAGTACATGGCAATGTCCTCTGCGGCACAAGAGGCGTTGTGGCTTCAGCAGCTGCATGGTGAACTTGGGCAACAACAGAGCAACCCTCTTGTCATATACAGTGATAACCAAAGTGCAATAAGACTGTCCATTAATGATGGTTATTTACCTAGGTCTAAGCATATAGACATTCGTTACCATTTTTTGAAAGATCATATACTTAACTTAGAATTAAAGTTTTGTTATGTTAGTGGCGATAAAATGATTGCTGATAATTTAACTAAAGGAACTACCACTGATAAGCATTTGTATTGTGTAGCAAAAATGGGGTTGCGTTCCAAGGGAGGGTGTTAGAAATGGAACGCAATAATTGAATTAGTTCGCACTTTTGCCGCGCTGTGGCGCTAGCTTACTTGGTCTTGTCCGGTCCATAACCTTTTTTTCGCCACTGACAGTTCGGTCGTTCATCAAAACCTCTCTGTACAATTTATTATAACAATAAAACTACAGTTGTTAATTATTAGTTTCTGTTTGTTTAATTCAAATTAACAAAGTCCACGTAAAATCCTACACTGATGTATGCTGTTAGTGCTTGCTGTTTTATAACTAATAGGTATATTTAAATAATTGAGTCACTACCAGAATAATTTAAGCTAGTTATTATGCTGGGTGATTGAGAGACGGTAGTTGACATACGATTCAGACTATTCGCAATTCCAGACGTTTTGCAACTAGCTCATTCTGCTTTTATATTGTCCGGCTGAGTTGACTGTCTGCTGACTGGGTACGCTGCTTTCATGTCATCCAACGTGAATTGTCTTTCAGCGAAAAGGTCATTCTGATAGCGATCCAATTAATTGACACATGTTCACCTCAACAATTTGATTGTTTTGTGTATGTGGCCTTGAGGAAGGCACTGCAGAACACGTTATTTTTAATTGCCCAAACAGAACAGTTTCCCTGTACAACATTCTCCCTCCCTGTGTCCCCAAACCCATAGCCAACCCATCTTAAATCTCTTCTGTTTCTTTCATCCACCAACAAAAAAGGTCTAAATTGCTTAATTAAATACATCCATTGTAGGAGCCAATGGTAAGGAGAATGTCACTGTAGGATCGTAGTAGTAGGATGGTGCGCCACATTGAGGAAGGCCAAAGGGAAGATCTTCCTCCGAGCTGGGTGGTATAGCTCGGGAACCGAGGTCCGGCGGAAGTAATTTTTTTTTTTAAATAGATTGCTGATTGCCTTTGAGGCATTTTCAGCTTCACCGTGCTTGTTTGGGGGAGGCGAGGAACGTAAAGGGTCCCTTAAGCCGTGTGAAACGAATCACCTTCGGAGTCGATGTTGGTATCGAAATTGGTATGATAATAAGAGCATAATATTATATTGTGATATTGTTGGTTAATTCAAATACATTTAATAAAAATAATGGACACTTGTCCCCCAGGCATCGGTGTGTTCGGCCACTGGTCTCACTTCCTGTCGGAGTACAGCATCCAGGTGTTCCTGGACGCGTCGGCGGTGCTCACCGACCTGACGCTGGAGCGGTACCACCTCAATGAGCGGCCAGGTCAGGCAACCAACCTTTTTGATTCATGAAATCAGGCGTAAAGTCATCAAGTCTTCGCTACAATTGATGGGTATTGACTTAGTCGCCACGCTTGCCAAATGCGGGTTGGTGATCACAAACCCGGGCTATGCATCAAATATCCCGAAATTCACTTTGCCCGACCTGGGAATTGAACCCGGGACCTTCGGGTATCAGGCCGAGCGGTCTGCCACTCGGCCACCGACGCGTTAATTTGTAAACATAGAAAAAATGCTGAAACAATTCCAAGAGCGGGACTCGAACCCGCACCCCATGACATGACGGGTCAGGTGCACTGCCAACTATGCTATCGTGGCTCGATCCAACTCGCCGATATTATATCCAGTTGTACTTTATAAGCCAAAGGAGCTCTATTCAATGTCGACAACTACGTCATTAACATCCGATCCTAATATTTTTACAAAAACAATGTTGACAACAGTTGTTGACATTGAATTGGCGCCTTTGGCTTTCAAAGTAAAAAGTAAATGATGTTGAATAATTTCGGCGGGCTGGTTAGAACCGCGATAGCGCAATTGGAAGAGCAGCTGACCCGGTATGTCAGAAGGGTGCAGGTTCAAATCCTGCTCGTGGAAATTTTTTCAACATTGTGTTTTGTAATTTGTTTCGCAACAAAATTTGCGTTAAAATTATATAAACAAATTAAAAACATTTTTACAAATATTAATTAATTGTAATTCGTTTGCAACAAAATTTGCGATAAATTATATATTAACCATGCTCGAGATGAAATTTTTTTGACCACCCATCCGATAACTAGCCTTAACGTTAGCATTCGCAGACCTCATAAAAATATGTCATTTCCACTTTGACATTAGTATCTATGCATCGCCATCCGAAAATATGCAGAGAAAAATAAATAAAACGAAATTGATTCCTGACAGTTTTTATGTGTGAATAACCGCCTCTGTGGTCTAGTGGTTAATACCTCCTGACCTCGTGCCTCGGGTTCGATTCAGCAGGGGGTACATGTTTGTGTACTCGGTTTGGTTGGTGGTAGGACTTGTTTGTCCGCCTGGCTAGCTATAATAGTAGCTACCACCATCTTATCTCAACATGTCGCCATAACATCAGTGTTTGTAGCATTGTTGTGTTCCGGCAGCCAGAGATAAGATAGCCAGTGCGGTAGTTGAGGATTCCGGGTGAAGCGCACGTCCACCTTCGGCTTCGGCTTCGGCATCACTCAACATCAGTTTATTTTTTTTTGAGAGAGATTGCTGATTGCCGTTACGGCATTTTCAGCTTCACCGGGCTTCTTTGGGGGCGGCGACGAACGTAAAGGGTCCCTCAAGCCGTGTGAAACAAATCACCTTCGGAGGTTATCTAGAGGGAACGGCATCGCGCACTAGTGCGCGTCCCCGTGCCCTACTAGATTCTCCGAAGGGTTCGGATCGGATCGGGGAGCGGAGAAACCCGAGGGCGCCTCTAAAGGCACGGACCTCGGCTCGGGTTGACCGGGCCGTGGAGGAGGAGAGAACCGACCAGGTACATGTCTGTACCTGGTGTAGAGCGCGTGTGAACCGGTTCTTCGTACCCTTGTTCTACGAGTACGGTGTCTTGGACCTAAACTGGTGTGCATGTTTAGTGTATTCTGTAAATGTGTGCTGTCATTTAGAGGATCGGGCGGGGGGGTTAACATCAGGTGCTCACCCGTAAGGTATATATATAAAAAAAACCCTTTTCTGTTTTCTTTTCTAGACAGTGACAATAGAAAAGAGAAGCCTGCAACCCGGAAGACAGAGGAAGAATCCAAACCACGCATCTTCCTCAAGCTACTCAATATATTGGATATGATATTTGAAATGTTCGTGCTTTGATATTGTTTGTATCGCACCTATTGATACTTACCGAGTAACAGCTGTTGTGTTCTGCCATTCGGAGTTAATCAGGGTTGAAAATGTCAAGATAATTATTAAACAATAACACCGCTTGATAATTTCGGAAAATGAAATGAAACTACTTTTACCGTCTCGTTAGTTTTAATTAATGTATTATTAAATATTCATAAAATTTTATAAAATACAGTGAAAAAATTAAACGCCCACCCGACCCAGCCAGGAATCGAACCTGGGTCTTCCGCAATCCGGGCGGCTGCACTGACCGCTATGCTACCGGGAAGGCTGACGTAAGCGCTGAATTTTGTCACTGCTATTTTAATATTTTTGAGTGCTTTTAAGCGGCACTAGCGCCATCTATCCAAACGGTTGTTGCAACCGATGGCCATGCCCATTTTATGAATATTTAATTTAGCTTCAGTGCAGCAATTAGCACTTGAAAAATAAAAAAAAAAGTAAAATTTAATGTATTACGTTGACGTTTCTCCCTGTGACCACGGACCCTGCAAAGGGTTCGACACGTCAGGTTAGGCATACATTTTTTTTATTTATTACCATAATAAAACATACATAATAACAATTATGTTTTTATTCGCATTGTTAAACCACTAAGGTTTGTCATAAGGCGACTTAAGAAGTACTTATATAATTTAAAGTTACTATTAAAGAAGTAGGGTAACAACATCTACAAAATATATTATGATCAGATGTTAATGACGGTAGTTGTTGACATTGAATTGGCGCCTTTGGCTGTCAAAGTAAAAAAGTGAATAGTGTTGAATAATTTCGGCGGGCTGGTTAGCACCACGATAGCTCAATTGGGAGAGCACCTGACCCGGTATGTCAGAAGGGTGCAGGTTCAAATCCTGCTCGTGGAAATTTTTTCAACATTTGTGTTTTTGTAGTTTGTATCGCAACAAAATTTGCGTTAAAATTATATAAACAAAACAAAAACATTTTAAATATTTTTTAAGTTACCAAGAAAGTAGGCCTTAATTTTAATTTTAATATTGAAATTTTACAAAGTGAAATTGGAACTAATGTATAAAATAAACGCGAGTAGATCCTTTGAAATGAAACAACTTTTACGGAACTACTCGCGTTTATTTTACACATCAGTTTTAATTAATGTTTATCCTGACGTTTCGAACCCTTTGCAGAGTCCTTGGTCACATGGAGACTGAGGTGTTGGTCGTCTCATAATTAGTTAGTAGCTTGTGTACCCTCATTTAAATTTAATCAGGTGCGTTCCGTTTTACGCAGAAAGAGCTTACAGTATCTTTTGGTCTGGCAGTATGGTGTTGGGGCTGGGATTTAACATTTTGTATGATGGGATCCCAGGCTGGTGGTAGATTCCAACCATCTTCTATATTAAAATTAGGATGTTTTTAATTTCAATAGCCTCGCGTATCATCCTAGGGATGAATAATTGTTCTCTAGCGAGTATTTGTGGTTTATCAAATCTGATGTAATGGTTGGGTCAAGGGAATGTTCGCATACCGCCAGACTTATTTTCGCGCCTATGCTTGACGAATAGATCGTAAAAGTAGTTTCATTTCAATTTGTATAATGTATAATATGTTCGCGTAAACTTTAGAAAACAATATAGGAAATTATCAACTGTATTAGTTGTTGGTTGATTTAAAATAAAATATAATTGACAACTATCGCTTCGATCCCTGGAGTTAATGGTATATAAGTATCGATCAGAGTGCACAGTGCGAGTTTTATTTATATTCGATCATGTTGACGAAAACAATAATATGTATGGCATAAAAAATACAATTTCTTTTTTGAATGCCAAACAATATTCGAACTAGACTTTTATTATGTAAAATCTATTTAAAACAGACTCGACAATTATGTTCTCTTATAAAAAAATAGAATGATAAAATTGAGCATTATACAGGCACACACTGGAACCGATTAGAATACAGTATATTGATTTAAACTGTCTGCCTGGATCTTCAATATCTGTACTATTCGTAAAGAGGTAGGTAACGTTTAAGACTTTTCTAGTAAACTATAGCATTGTGAATGCAGAATTCAAAATAATAAAAAATATTTAAAGAGGATTTACGTGTTTATCGATTGTTAAATACTTGCAAAAGTGTTCTTTCGACTGTGAGGGCAACTTCGCCGCTGGCTTGCAGCTTAAATCACAAACTACTAGAGAAATTCAATGAGTCTTCTGGGGTCTCGGCAGCTCAGCGGTCTGAGCGTTGGACCGGTTATCCAAAGGTCGTGGGTTCGATATCCTCTCGAGCTTCCTCAGGCTGGTGGATTTTTTCCTGTAAGAAAATTATCTTGTAAATATATATAGCACTAGCTTTTGCTCGCGGCTTCGCTCTCGTAGGCTACACGACGTGCGATTGTTTGTAATAAAAGCCAAACTTATTAAAGGTACGTTCATGTTAGTCGGTCCGTGGATTTAACTTTAAAATTGTCAGATTTCCATACAAACTTTCCGCCCCTATTTCACCTGTCTAGGGGAGTTTTTCGAAAAACGCTAAAACACGTCATTCTTTATTTTTGTTGAAAAATCTATAGAAAAATTAAAGTATTCATTTTGATAGTTATTACTTTAAAATAACGATTTCCTGAAAAAAACCTTCTTCCCTTTTTTTACTCCTTTAAAGGAAAATAAACGAAATTCCTGAGATATGTCATTCTTTATTTCTTTTCAAGAACCTAAATACCAATTTTCATGTAATTTACTTCAAAACTGACGGACTCACATACAAACTGTCACCCAATCAAACCCTAAGGGGGTCAAATAGACCCCCTTAGGGTTTGATTTTCGTAAAATCCTTTCTTAGTGGCTAGACACGTCACTCAATTAACTAAGTCCAAATTTCATTTAAATAGCTTCAGCGGTTTTGGCTCGGCGATGATGAATCAGTCAGTACAACTCATTATATGTATATATTGTAAATGCAAAATGTAAATAATAATATTGTTTGTGACTTTGTTTATTTGTTTGTCGGGGCTTATCTCTAGAACTACTTGTCCAATATTAAAAATTCTTTCACTGATAGAATGCATGCATTCATTATAGATAACTTAAGCTGTTTTAATATGATAATAAATATATGTAAAACGTTTTAAAATCGCAAGATTTTTTGCTGCTTTTAATTCGACATTGACTTGAACAAAGACGTAGGAAAATGCTAGTTATTTGTAATAGTAATAATATCAACTTACGTTATTTTTTTTAAAATATAGTATTGAGGTCACTAGTCTCGAAATTATTTTTTTGAAATTTAACTAAAGGCATTCTAGGCGAAAACTAGGCTAGTCTCAAAAAAATAGGTAAAACAAACCTAGTCTTTGGAACTTTCGACGGTAGTCTTGAAATTATTTTTTGGCATACTACCGTCAATTTTTATTTTATAAATAGTACGTAGGTAATATTAATCATACTGTATGACAACATACAACTCAAGATACAATTAATCGAAACATGTTTATATCATAAATGGTAAAGTTAAGTATTAAGAACTTATACCTAATGTAAATAGTCATGTTATAATGTATTAATTTATGTAACTATTAAAATAGATTTTATTTAAACAAAGTATTTTTTATTTTAATAAAATATGTACAAATTATTTGAAATACATTCGAACAGAAATTATGAGAAGTAAATCAATGCTTTTGAACATTTATTACCTTAGGCATGGAAAATTTTACTTTCCCGTGACACTACCGGTAGTGCCACGGGTAAAATAGAATTTCCTGTGACACTACAGTGGCCTTAGTAGTGTCACGGGAAAATTATTTTCCCTTGGCACTACAGGGTCTGTGCTTATACCTATATCGCAACTACAATGCAAACTTCTTAGAGCTTGTTAATAACCATGCATTGTCATCCGAACTGAACGTGTTTACAAAATTTCAGCTCAATCAGTTGAAGATATTTGCTTCAAAATTGAGTTGCAAGTTTGGGTGGAATCTTGCAACTCAATTTTTTTAACAACAAGCATATAGTATAGATTGCAAGTTAAATAATAGATTGTAATAAAAATAATAAAGATGTTACTTTTTAAAATGTCAATTGTCTTCTAAAAGAAGTTTCATAGTGGAATATCTTGTTGGTTATTAGTATTTTCAGTTTAATACCTAAAAGTAGATGATTTTAAGTTTAAAGTTTTAAAGGAAGATTTATGTAAAGACTGATAAAATCTAAGAAAAGAATACGTTTTTGTTTGATAATGCATGTTTAAGCATTTCATATTTTCTGTTTGTTAATTTCTAATGAAAAGTTGATTATTTATTAATTTACAATTTCGAAACCAATACCAAATATTAAAGCGAAGGCTGATTATATTATGTTAGTCATACAAATTATAAAAAAAAGCGTATTTTATCTGTTACATTTACCTAATATTATTTACATCTCATATTATTTTTTTCAGACATTGATATTCGCAAAATATCGACACCTGCAAGGAAAAAGATCGTAACTCATTTTTAGGTGCACTTAAGTTACGGTCATACTATTGCTTAGATTATGACTATAACTCAAAATTACCAAAATTTGAGTTACAATGTTTTTCCTTGCAGATGTCGATATACGCATAAATTTTGCGAATGCGAATGTCAAAAAACACACGCATATGCGTATTCACTAGAAGTTAAGTCACTTTCGTTTAAAAATTTTTAAAGTTCACAAACGAATAAGCAAATCCAAATTCACTGGATGGTAGTGCCACGGATAATTAGGTATATTACGGGTAATTTTAATGTATGCATCCTATGTGTACCGGCGTTTCCGCGGAAGATTACCCGTCAGCACCACCGAAACAGCACAAGCTAGTGCTTAATATACTAACATAGTTTTACCTAAGTTATATCTACTAACAAAAATTGTTTTATATTGTATGTATGTTAGTCTGTAAGGTATTTATTATATGGGCCCCTTTGTGTTTTTACCATCTTGTACATTGTGTGTTGCCTGAAATAAATGATTTATTATTATTATTATATTATGAGCCAATCAGAGAAGTAATGTCATGGGAAAACAAATTTTTCCATGACACTACTGGTAGTGCCAAGCAGTAGAGCCTAAGGCAATAAATGCTTTTGAAGTTTGTTTTAACTCGCCCGATTTTTGTGGAAGGCTATTTAACATCACGCTATGACCGTTAAAAAAGGGAACAGCTAGTAACCCTCTAACTGTCCCACAGCTGGGCAGAGGCCTCCATCATTGAAATCAAGTCATCACCACAATTGATGGGTATTGGCCTAATCACCACGCTTGCCTAATGCGGGTCGGTGATCACAAACCCGGGCATTGCATCGGAAAATACTTTGCCCGACTCGGGAATTGGAGCCAGGACCGTATGTGAAGTTAATGAGAACACAAAAAAATATATTTAAACAAATCTTTTATTTACAAAATCCTACAAAATAAATACATGTCTTGAACACAATAGATACAATGTTAGTGCAAATAAAAAGGGCTTTACTTATTCACTAAAAATAACTTCTAATATATAAAATTCTCGTGTCGCGGTGTACGTTATTGAACTCCTCTGAAACGGCTCGACCGATTTCCGTGAATCTTAGCGTGCATACCGGCTAGGGTGGGGAATCGGACATCTATTTTTCATCCCCCTAAATGTTAAGGGTGGTCCACCCCTAAATTTTTATTAGATTTTTAAAATTTTTCCAATACAAAATGATTTGTTTGTAGTGTTGTCATGGAAACTGTCAAAGCGGTACGAAGTCCGCCGGGTCAGCTAGTAATAAGATAAAATTTTACTAGAAAAAATCGACCAGCTTTAGGATAGGAAGCTCGAGAGGGACAACCCACGACCTTTAAATAACAAAAGGCCGCACAATTCCCACTCGAGCTTTCCGAGGTTGGTTGAAATTTTTCTAGTAAAATTTCTCTTGTAACTATACCATTGTGAATGCAAAATTAAAAAAAAATGGCTTAATAATCAGATCTTACAATATATAGGTAATTTACAAAATTTAAATTAACGTCAATAATTTCCAAACAATTGTTGTTTATAGATGGAACATGGTGTTTAGAATACAGTTTATTGCAGGTTCTGTGTAGGTATATGCAACGTGTAACGGATAGGTGTGGTAAACATGAAAAGATTAAGACATAAATAATTGTTAACTTTAATTTGTTGTGCAATGTTTAATGAAATATTTATATTGTGACGTCAAAAGAACAAAAAACGTTACAAATACTAAAAAAAACTTTTTAAACCACTGTTTAGTATAGTAATCTCTGTGTACTTACCACGTATGACTTCACTAATAT
Source organism: Eudonia truncicolella (assembly GCA_949315975.1). NCBI lineage: Eukaryota > Metazoa > Arthropoda > Insecta > Lepidoptera > Crambidae > Eudonia > Eudonia truncicolella. Next base: position 7,902,948 of record OX438854.1, read on the forward strand.
AAATATTTAATTTGCTTGGTCAACAGCACATCAGGCGGTGGACGCCCAACCGCCGCCACAGGCCCCGCGCATTAAATTGCGCATCGTGTCGGCCCCAAGAAAGGCCGACACTGACTCAACGTTCCAAAGGCGGCCTCGGCCAACGCCGACTCACCCGGGGCGCTGACCGCGCCGATGGCTTCGCAGGGGGAGGGAAAGGCGGCCAGCACCGGACCATGGAGCATCGGCTCGTGCACGTAGTGTTGCCGAACTATCGATAGTCGATAGATAATAATGTCAAAATGTAATAATACAAAGAAAAGAAAAATGTATTAGATATAAGAGACACATTGTTAAAAGAAAAAGAAAAGAGAAAAAAAGAAAAAAGAAACAAAAAAAGAGATAATAAATAAAAAGTCTAGAGCTCATCAAGCTCAAATTTTATAACCCCAGTGAAAAAAAGAAATACAAAAAAGAAAAAGCAAAATAAAGTCCTGCAAAAATAGCGGGGAGTAGCTGCATAAAAAAAAAAAAAAAAAAAACTATCGATAGTTACGCCGATCGATAGTCTTACGATTGGTTGGCTATCGATTGACTATCGATTAATCATCGATAGTCGATTATTGATCGGCAACACTAGGCACGGCAAAGGAAAAAGAGTGCACACGAGGCCCGAACCAACCCAAGACGGGTTGATGAATACAACAAAAACAATTTGCATGACAAATTAAAGTTGATAATTTCATACAATTTGGATCTTTTCATGTTGGCCGCACCTTTCTGTCGCACGTTGTATATGACCAGTTCTTAGATTTTGCTTACTCTCGCAAACCAAACCATTTTATAGTTTTTACATTATTTTAACAAAATGTTTTTTGTTTTGTTTATATAATTTTAACGCAAATTTTGTTGCGAAACAAATTACAAAAACACAAAACGTCGAAAAAATTTCCACGAGCACGATTTGAACCTGCACCCTTCTGACACACCGGGTCAGGTGCTCTCCCAATTGAGCTATCGTGGTTCTAACCGGCCCGCCGAAATGATTCAACACTATTTACTTTTTTACTTTGAAAGCCAAAGGCGCCCATTCAATGTCAACATGTTAGTAGTTGTTAATATTTTAATTTCACATTACCCATACTAAAATTCCACAGCGATCTTCCAATCGTCTTCATAGTAAAGAAGGCATTTACTACGTTTTTATTGTGAGTGACTTAAATAAGCTTGCTTAGAGAACTAAAAACAAGTCCAAATAAGTTTTAAATGGTTTTATACTTAACTATCCAGTACTAAAAGCGTAGCACGTCGCACACGCCCACAGACTACAACAAACTGTCAAATTTCCTTAATAGACTTTGAACTTTATACACATGGCATATGGTTGAATATTTTATATATTGTTATAGTTCGACGACCTCCTTGGTCGAGTGGTTTGTACACAGGTTTTCATGGTGTCGCCATCTCTGGAGGACCCGGGTTCGATCCCCGGTCGGGTCAATATAGAAATTATTGTTTTCTAAATTGTCTCGGGTCTGGGCGGTTTCTATGTATAATAAGTATGTATTTAAGTATTTTAAGTATGTTTATCCGTTGTCTAGTAACCATTTAACGAGTTTCATAACGAAGCTTCTTTTGGGCTATATAATTGGTGTGAGTGTAAGAAAGTTTATTATTATTATTTATTTATTTATTTATTGAAGAAATTTGACAGTTTTGGATAGGTTTATGTGCAGGCGTCTGTACAAACTGTTTTGAGTGCTAGTATTCATCCTAAAGTGTTTCTTAACAAAAACTCTCGCGGTCTTCTTTGGTTTACTGCGGTCTACTCGGTCTTCTCGGTCTTCTTGTTGGCTTTCGCTGCCGCCATCTTGTCTTTACATTCCTGGTAGATGCCGTCCAAGTCGAATGTGGCTTTGGTATTGTCTTTTGAGAATAAGAATCTGTAAAAATAGACAATAAAGGATGCAACAACAACAACGCTGGACTGCTGTAATAGAAATAAGGAGATCAAGTTATTACCCACCGTGCTGTCTCGATGGGGGTTAATGGCGTATTCTTAGCTAGGAATCGAACCTGGGACCTTAAGGGCTATCCTTTCGGTTACCAACACTTCAGTACACTTACGGTCAATAAATAAATTAATATAATACTAATAATTGTATTTTCTCCCACAGAACTTGTTCTAATTATTGTAATGCAGTTAATTTTTTTAAATTTCATACGGGCGGGTAAGCTTGTTTCATCATTTCATCTCAGCCAAAAAGACGTCCACTGCTGGACAAAGGCCTCCTCAAGGATAAATTAATTTTGAGGGGAATTTGCCATAATGGCCACGCTTGGCAGGCGGGTTGGCGATCACAGTAATTTAAGAATAATCACAGAGAGACGCTGCTGCCCATCCTCTGGAATGGTCCCTTAGTCGCCTTCTATGACACCCACGGGAAGAGACGGGGTGGTGCAATCCCCGGCACCACACGGGTAAGCTTGTTTGTGTACTCGGTTTGGTTGGTGGTTTTTTTTTTTTTTTTTGAGAAAGATTGCTGATTGCCGCTGCGGCATTTTCAGCTTCACCTTGCTTTTTTGGGGGCGGCGAGGAACGTAAAGGGTCCCACAAGCCGTGTGAAACGAATCACCTTCTGAGGTTATCTAGAGACTACTAGACTACTAGATTAGACTACTAGATTCTCCGAAGGGTTCGTATCGGATCTGGGAGCGAAGCAACCCGAGGGCGCCTCTAAAGGCACGGACCTCGGCTCGGGTTGACCGGGCCGTGGAGGAGGAGAGAACCGACCAGGTACATGTCTGTACCTGGTGTAGAGCGAGTGTGAACCGGTTCTTCGTACCCTTGTTCTACGAGTACGGTGTCTTGGGCCTAAACTGGTGTGCATGTTTAGTGTATTCTGTAAATGTGTGCTGTCATTTAGAGGATCGGGCGGGGGGGTTGGTTGGTGGTAGGTGTTAGTCCGCCTGGCTTTACCACTATCTTATCGAAATATGTCGCCATAACATCAATGTTTGTAGCATTGTTGTGTTCCGGCAGCTAGAGGTAAGATAGCCAGAGCCTCAGTAGGTGAGGATTCCGGGTGAAGTGCGCATCCACCTTCGGCCTTATCATCACTTAACATCAGGGCTGAAGAAACGCACAGTACTTACCCGAAGATATACCTATCTGTCTAAGACAATGTTTATGAGGCTGGTTATGTGACTTACTTCTGCAGCTTTCCCGTGTGATCCGCCTGCGGGCGTCGCATCTTCTCCTCGCCAGCCGTCAGCAGCACGACGGTCGGCAGCTGACGGCTGGTTGGGCCGTCCAGCACACGGAACTTCGCGGCCGCGTCTGGGTACCTAGCAGCCATTGTAAATATAGGTCATTGAAGTCATCACTTCATAATCATAGCTCCGATATCTACTGTAGCTAGATCTTAGGATAACAGGATAATAGGTAGTGGACTACACCCCTCTTACTACAAAACAATACGTGTTTAAAATATTGTTACATACATAGTGCTCGAGTACATTATCCTACTAATATTATAAACGCGAAAGTTTGTAAGTATGTTACTCTTTCACGTAAAAACGGCATATGAATATTATGGCATATATTTTTTCGGGCAAACAATATATAATCCTCATGAGTGTAGGCGAGTTATACTTAATACTTCATAAACCTACTAATACAACGAGTAACAAAAAGGTGTGGTTAAAATGAAGAGATCCAAAGTGTGTCCGATCCAGATCTTGTCACCATCGTCATCAGCTCATTGTATGTCCCCACTGCTGGGGCACGCGCCTTCCCTACGGATGGATAGGGAGAACGGGCCATAAACCACCACGCGGGCCCAGCGCGGTGCGGTGGTTGGAGCCGGGACCAACGGCTTTACGTGCTTTCCGAAGCACGGAGGAGCTCGAGACGATGCTTTAAGAATAACGATTATGAAAGCGATTAAGGAACGATTAAGGAGTCTTTGTCTTTCTGCCAACATTCGTGTTTTTTTCTGTCTTTCTTTTGTTATATGTATGTAATTGTATGTAATTATTTTGTATGTGTGAGGAGTTTTTGTATTTGTGTCTGTATATGGTTTAAGTAAGTAAATGTTTGTATGTTTATTATTATTATGTTCTGCACCGCGCGCCGGCGGCGGCAGGCTCCGCCAGAACACCAGCGTTGTTGCGACACGCTTCGTTCGCAACAACACAAGCTGAGGCGGGGTCCTGATTGACCTATTGTTGTTGTTTGTTTTTACTTTTATGTATATTAGTGTGTGTGGTCAATAAATGTTTCTCTCTCTCTCTCTCTCTCTGTCAAAGCGACTCACCTGCCAACGTCGAGCTTGCCAAACTTGAAGTTGTCCAAGCAGTAGCTGGCGGACAGCTCCGCGTAGACGGGCGCGAAGTTCACGCACGCGGGGTGCCACGCCGCGTACAGGCACACTAGCCACGTCACCCCTGCCACAAATGGTGTACCGTCACATCTGAGTTTTGGCTTCGTAACGTCAAATATATATCACAGCCACAGCCAGCAAGTATCAAAAGGATATATCTTTATACAGGACGTTTGGTAATATGTATTATTGTAATGAAACAACTTTTACGGATCTACTCGCGTTTATTTTACACATTAGTTTTAATTAATATGTATTATATTCCCGAAACGTACCCATGTTAACATGTCTATATAAAAATGTTTTTGTTTTTGTTTATATAATTTTAACACAAACAATGTTGAAAAATTGTCATTTTTTTTTTGTAATGTCTATATAATACTATGCCAACGTCAGAAAATGGAAACAGCAAAAAAAAAATTTCGACTATACAATATGACTCATCAGCTGATAGAGTTAGTACGGAAAGTAGAATTTTATTTTTTACAACTTCCATTATCTGACGTTGACATAGTATTTTATACATATTAATAATGGGAATACATACATATTACCAAACATCCTGTATAAGCATATAAATCTTCTGTGCGTGTGTAGGTATGTCACTGAACTCCTTCTAAACAGCTGGACCGATTTGGATGAAATTTTCTGTGTGGATTCGAGAATGGCTTTTAGATTTGAAACTGCACAAAATACTTGTTCACCCAGAACAGTTTTTTGTTTTCCTTTCAGTTCTATCTACCCTAGTTGGCTAAATAAATAAATAAATTGATCTCTTTGTTAAAGTTACCTACCTAACTGAACCGTTTGTCTCAGCTAAACATAATTAGCCGCAAGTGTATTGGCAACCTTCAAAGGAGTGGGTACGACAAGTTAGTTCGACATAACTTTCGTCTTCTCCGTGTACATTTTAAGACCCACGTACAGGCTGATGTCTTCGGTGTGGTCAACTTAGCTCAAGGGTTATTCATAGACAAAGATATCCCATGCATAGTCGGAACTACTGTAATGTGCGCACTAGAGAGAATGATGCTATATTAAATGTCATTAGTTGTGTTCGGCGCAGATTGTAATTATTACAGTATTATGCAAGTTGATTTAAAAAAAATATACTAAAATGTGATTTACTACTAAAATGTGATTTACTACTAAAATCAGTTTAAAAAAATTATTCGAATAACAAATTCATTAGTATTCGAAATATCCAAATGTCAAAATAGAGCAAGGCATTGAGAGCGAGATGGCGGGCACGGCGCGCGCCGTCTGTTTCACTCAGCGCCGCCGGCGGTGACACAAACTGACGGCGACGACGGCGCCGGCGGCGCTCGTTATAAATGTAATATTAACATTTACAGATAATGTTAACCTATGAAATATAAAAACTTAAACTTCAAATTATTAAAACTTGCATTTTAAAATACTTAAATAAAAAATATTTTTTTTTATTTCAGACCATTGATCCATGATATGTATGTAATATGTATTTTGTTACTTTTTTATAAATATAGTAATGAATATAGGAACACACCCTTATTTCTTTTGAGCTCCTCGTCAAGTGACTGTGGCCCACGGAAGTATGTGACGTGTTCAGGGCCCAGGTACGTTGGCTCCGGCAATAGGAGTGCAGTTAGAATGACTAGAGCACCGTATGGTAAGCCGTACCTGCAAAATAGATTCATTCATGTATAATAAAAAGGAAACAAACTAAACAAATTTCATATAACAGAAATAATTAAATAAAATTATAATAAATCTAAATTTTGTATATTATATTAATATATTTTACAGTTAAGAGCTTATTACTTATTTTTAGAATGATATTTTCTAAAGTCAAAGTCAAATTTTCTATTCAAAGCATTTTTTTAAATACATATAAACTTTTAAAAGTGCTTTTGAACTGTTCAAACATTTTATTACCTAGATATTCAGGACGTCTATTTTTTAGCTGCGGAGAAGAATGGGCGCAAGAAACTCTACAGCTCTAATAAAAGTAACGACATTTACAAAATTCTTGTGTTAAATTGACAAATAACAAATATTTCTGAACAATTGTGTAGTGAGTAAGTGGAACAAGCTCCCGGAAGAAGTGGTCTCAGCCCAAAACTTGAACCAATATAAAAACAAACTAGTGGTGTATAGCAGAACACAGGCACTTATCAGTTGTTTCAACTGCCTGCCTGATATATTAATAAAGGTGTATACAAATGGAGAATACTAAATAGATTTACTTATATTTACAATAGATTATTTATTTAAGTACTGTGTAATTTTTGGGTAAATTAACATGTTTTCTAAATATAAATATATAATTGTCAGTATAAAATGTATTTAATAAAATAAAATATAAAAATTCTTCAACTGACCTTACGTCTGCATACAACCACAGAATCAAATTGGCAATCTTAGTATAAACAAAGGAGGACGACAGATAATTGACCATTGTCACACTGCCGGCCTTCCTCGTCCTTAACATGACTACGATAATTAGGAAAAATAGGATTTCCGTTTCTCGGCTGTCCAATTCACAGTCCACTTCGGGGAACAGAAAGTTGCAAATTATAGATGTACGCTTGCAGGTAACGTAGGAGATGCTCAGCAAAATGTTCACCCAGTAGTATGGCTTCAGCAGCTGTCGTAAGTCGCCTTTGAAAGACATTGTTTTATTTATTTTTAAAGCATAAAAATTGTTAAAAGCCCGTGCCCGAACGAACGAGCGGCGAGCCAACCACAAAGTCCTTTTTTTTAAAGTGTAGTTCGTTCGTTCCCTGAGGAACCGGCTAAAGTCATAAGCCATGCTGCCATGTCATTAGTTTCTTAATTCCATTAGTTACTTCTTTGTTACTTTTCCTGTCTTGTTTCCTCTATGATGATGATGATGAATGATAATAGAAATGAGAAGTGAGAAGAAAATTTAGACCCCCCAACCCCAACCCCCCGAGTATCTCAGTAAAGATGTGGGACTTTACTAAGTCCTCACGCAGACTTCTTGAAAGAATTTGAAAAGTAACGTTGCACTGTTTTGTTTCATTTGCCAACACTCATGCACACTCACGAACACTTAACGCGTAATAATCCACCATTATTTCACATTAATATTCGACGTAACACAAATTTTAGAAAATAAAACAAATTGTCCTTCTTTCGACATATGTAGGAGTAGAACCACTTGAGAATATTGAACGTTATAACAAAACCCAGAAAAAGAAGGTGATGCTCTCCTGTCCAAAGATAGTCAAGGAATACAATGCTCACATGGGGGGTGTTGACCTTATGGACTCGTTCCTGGGCAGGTACAGGATAAAAGTCAAAACCAGGAAGTGGTACATGAGGATCTTTTACCATCTCTTGGATCTAACAGCCATAAACTCATGGGTTCTTTATAAATCTGTACCTCTTTTTCCTTCTAGGGGACGCCCCAGTAACAGCAGTATGCAGAATGAACCAGAGCCGAAAAGAAGAAAAACCTCCCAAGTTTAACCACCGAATGATGATCGATTTGATTGTATTGGACACAATCAGATTAGAACAGATCAGCGGATGAGGTGTCTTAGGCCAAATTGTAATTTGCAATCTTATATCAAATGCGAAAAATGCAATATTTTCTTATGTTCTAAGAAAAAAATGGATTGTTTCAATAATTCTGAGACAATGTTCCTCAAGTCGATATCTGAAGCAGAAACCTACAAGTACCTTGGTATGTCACAGTCTTTGGGTTTTGAGGAAGGGCGCATTAAACAGACGGTGAAGGAGCGCTTCTGCTGCCGCTTGACATAAGTGCTTAACAGCCATTTGTCAGGGGGTAATAAGGTGCGTGCTTTCAACGCCTGGGTGATGCCTCTACTCATATATTCCTTTGGCATACTAAGGTGGACACAGACTGAGCTGGATGCCCTGGATCGCAAGGTACGTGCATTGCTCACTACACACCGGATGCTACACCCACGCTCGTCTGTTATGAGATTGTACATTCCGCGAAGGTGTGATGGTCGCGGCTTTTTAAATGCCAAAAACCTCCACAACTGCGAGGTGTGCAATCTTAGGGAATATTTCCTCAACAACGAGTGTGGGATGCATCGGGATGTGGTAGCAATGGACAGGGGCCTAACCCCGCTCTCCTTGGCAAATAAAAACTGGCGCAGACCAGTGGTAGTGAGCACAGAGGACCGCAGGGCGGTTCTACAAGGCACCCTGATGTAGATTTGCTCGCGTCGGTGAACTGGCTACGATTCGGAGAAACCGAAGGTTTTGTCTGTGCAATTGCGGACGAAGTTATCATGACGAATAACTACCGGAGATATATCCTGAAGGACGGTACGGTCGACATTTGTCCCGGTGAATAACTCAGGCACATTATCTCCGGTTGTTCTCATCTTGCTAATGGCGAGTATTTGCAAAGCCTGCCTGCCTGCCTGGTAACTAGGATTATTCACCAGCAACTTGCTCTTCTATATGGTCTTGTGGACTTCGAAGTGCCGTACTACAGGTACACACCTGCGCCGGTTCTCGAAAACGGCCGTGCCACGCTCTACTGGGATAGAGCTGTCATCACGGATAGGACTATTATAGCTAATAGGCCTGATATCGTGCTGATAGATCGATCGCAACGCCGGGCAGTGCTTGTTGACGTCACCATCTCGCATGACGAGAACCTCGTAAAGGCCGAGAAGGACAAGGCTAGCAAGCACCTTGACTTGGCTCACGAGGTAACCGCCATGTGGGATGTTGACTCGACAATCATTGTGCCGATAGTTGTGTCTGCGAACAGTCTGCTAGCGAAGTCTCGATCAACACCTTAAGAGACTCTCGCTTAATGGTTGGATCAAGGGTCAGATACAGAAGGCGGTACTCTTGGACACGGCGCGGATAGTCCGAAGGTTCCTGTCTCTGCAGCCCTAACCACCGGCAGCTTGAGCCCTGCCCCGTTGCTGGTGGCACCCTATGCTAGGTTTTTTATAATATTTTTGTTTTGTATGTGCTTTTTTGTATTTTACTTTTATATTAATATTATAACAAACCTAGGCTAAGAAAGAAAATAAATAAAGAGTATTGTAATAATATGAGACAACATCACATACATTGTTCTGATCCCAAGGTAAGTAGCTAAAGCACTCGTTTCATGGAAATCAGAAACAACGACGGTACCACAACCACCCAGACACGACACAATATCGAAAACGAACTTTTCGACATTGACCCGACCGGGAATCGAACCCGGGACCTCAGAGTTAGCGCCGCCCAAAGTCCGGCGTGCAAGCCGATCGGCTACGGAGGTCGTCACTCCAATATATTCCAAAATAAGTAATTACTAATCCATTTTTACCCTATTATGCATGTTGTCCCAAAAATGAGACAAACATATTTTTTTAATAAAAAGTATTAAAAAGTACAATAATATTTTTTTTATATCTTTCCCTTATTCTATAACTATTGCTGAGGCGGATAATATTATCCTTCGTTCGGTTAAGGACAGATTCTGGTTATGGCAGATTCGTGTTAGGGCAGAAGGACAGTCATGTTCAAAATACTAGTTGTAATCCCGCTTTTGAAAGACTTATTTTTTGTCACTCTAATTTGTTATTAGTTAACACGTTATCATTCTCTTTTTTCATTACTCTTTGCCAAGTACCTACTATACGAACTATACTAAAGTATTTCTACTTAGATAAAAAATCTTTATTCTATCATTAAGGTTAGCAATCTCCTTTAAGTAGTTAGGTACTTGGTTGCTAGCTGGCCACTTGAGATTAATGAATAAAATGAAGTCATGACTTGACATTGATGTTTCTTCTGTCTATGAACGTAAACAAATTTAAATGAGTATTTATTCAGTCAAATAATATAAGATTATAAACTAACAGAATCTCTTAACATTGTGTCGTCTTTCTATGTGTTGTGTTTTGTTTTAGGTGGTGCTAACTCCGTAGATAGATAATCAATTCACAAAGGTTTTAAAAAGATATATCTTCTACCAGCCAATATTTGTAACTTCTACTGGCCATTTTCCAAATTATAACGTGTCTCGTTAATCACTCGACATTGGCGAAATTATTGGTTTTGGAAAAACCCTACAGAAGCCATTTCACAAGAAAATAATAATAATAAATGAATATTAGATAATAAAATAATTTACTGTGAATTTAGATAATAGATAATAATAGACAACAAGGACCAAGTCGAGAATATGTAGTTTAATTTAAAAAATAAAAAGTCATGCATGTAAGGGTTCAATGCGATTATAAAAAAGCGCAAATTAACGCCGTTGCTGCAGTGTTTCCTCATACGAAAGTAAGTGTATGCCATTTGGTGATATTCAAAAAAGATTAAATTCAATAGAAGCAAAGAGGGTCGAAATGTAACTCGAAAGACTTCAGTAATTCCACTATTTCCAGCCACATCCCAGAAACGATTCCAGACAGCGAAAAAATGAAAAAAATTCGCAGTATTTTGAAAAGGAGTGCTCTCCGCGGCTTTCACCAACCATACTAAGTTGCGCACATCAGCGCCACAGAACCACTAATGCTTTGGAGGGCTGGCATTCTCAGCTAAACCGTCGCATTCCTAAAAAACCTAATTTATTTTTATTTCTTCACAAACTGCGAAAAGACAGCAAGTATCAGGATACACGAATAACGCAAAGTTTGTTTAAAAATACAAATAAAAAGAGGAGAACGTGACATTTTATTTGACAAAAAAATATGAACAATTACCGAACCAATTTGAAAATGGAACATTGACAACAAAAAGTTTTTTTTTCATAAAGTTATATTCTTACGATTACTTATCGTTGTTTAAAAAATAGTATAAACAAATTATGATATTTTTTATATTCCGTTATTTGATAAAAGTAACAGATTTTGATGTTTTCTACAGATGGTAGTAAAAAGGTGATTATTTTCTATTATTTTCATTTACATTGGACTTTTGTTAGTGCATTTTTATTTTTTTGAATAAATATAAAACTATTTTTTGTTGATTATGGCTTCATGACACTTATGTATAATTATAGAACAATACTGAATCAATTACCTTCTTTAATTTTGGACGAATTTTTTCACCATTGGACCAACCGCGCCTGAACGATAAAAAGCCAATATTTTATTATTTAACGGCTTTTATTAATCATGAATCCTCTTGTTTATATAACATAACCTTAACATAACGTAGATACTTGTTATAAATATGCACGTTGATCTAATTTAAGTATAGTTTTAAAATAATGGTATTTTAAATTTACGTCTTTTTTTTTTTTTGAGAGATTGCTGATTGCCGCTGCTGCATTTTCAGCTTCACCGGGCTTAAAATTTACGTCTGTTAGACTACACTCAACAGAATGAATACAAAAATGCAACCTCAGTCGCTGAGGGTTAAGTCAAATATGTTCCAGAGTTTACGGTGACAAAAATAAGTCCTTGAATAAGAGAAAAAGGAGCACGGGCATTGATGTCATAGCGTGACAGTTAGTCATCGGTTCAAAAATCGCCTCCCTAGACTACAGGCTGCCAAGTGTGAGTTTCACTCGTCATTCGATCACGTTAACGAAAACGAGAATTTGTATGGCAAAATTTTAACTCTTCTCGTATGTCACCAGATGGCGCTGGCTCAACGCCATAACAATTTTTCGTTTTCGTAAACGTTATCGAATGACGTAACTGAATACGGATAGTAAACAATACTTACACTGAACCCAGAGGACGTAAAGCTATTTGATACTATATGTATCAAATAGGTTTGTCATATTTATGTATAGGTTTTTAACTAAATTAAAAATTAAAATTTGTTAAGTGATAATAAACTATCAACCTACAAAGGGTCTTACAAACAAACAGAGAATAAGCATCGAATAGTTATTCCGTGTTTTGTCTCTTATACTCTAATCTGAAATGAAGTTTAGATGACGGGAACAAAACACGGAATAACTATTTGAAGCATAAGTAAACAGTCTATAACTGTCCCACAGCTGGGCAAAGCACTCCATCACTGAAATCAAGTCATCGCTACAATTTATAGGTATTGGCTTAATCACCACTCTTGACAAATGCACAAACCACAAATCACAAACCTGGACAATGCATCGAAAAAACTTTTGGGTATCGGATCGAGCGCTTAGCCACTGGGCCACCAAAGCGTTCGAAGCATATTCTCTGTTTATTCGTAAGGCCCTAAGAATTTAGCCAAAAAGAAATGCAGTGACAGAAACATTAAAATCCAAAATTAGGTTTGAATGATTCTTAAGCACGAAATATTTATGTGTACGTTTTTAATCAGTCGCAAAATGAACAGTCCATTCCGTCACATCTATCTAACAGAGTATTATCCTTCAACTTGCACCACGTTCGACAGATTCTGTCCCTGACTCCTATGCGACTTTTCCATATGTCTTTTAAGCTCGTGTCCCCTCACAAAAGTAGCGGGGCATTGCATACACATAATCTTCGGGCCCTTGCCGTGTCTCCGTTTCGCGTGCTCCGACCTCCTCGACGCAGATATAAAACATTCACCACAGTCCTCACACTCATAAGGCTTTTCGCCTGTATGCCTTCGCCTATGATAAATAGCGGCCATCTTGGTTACCAATTTGGCGCCACAAATGTCGCATCCGAAGTTCCTCTCCCGCGTGTGCACTATAGTATGCTCGGCCAAACGCGACGGCGTGTAAAACCTTTTTCCGCACCATTGACACTGATGAGGTCTAACGTCCATATGGATCCACACTATATGGTTTTTGAGTTGGGGCCGCGAGAGATAAGATTTGTTACAGTAGTCACAGGTAAACGTAGCTGGATCTCGAACGTTCGAGCGTTTGTTGCGCGGCATCAGATGGACGTCCGGGCGAGCGTCGGGCTCACATTTGGACCTGTGGTCTCTGTAGCAGCTACGGTTCGTGAACTGTTGACCACACATCCTGCAAGTTCGAACGGCATGCATTTGCGAGTGTACCTCCAAAGAGGTCTGCCCCGGGAAACAGCGTCCGCAATCGTTACAAGTGGAAGCGCCATCGGTATGCGCTTTCTCCACATGCTTCTGCATTCGGATTTCGTTACCCAACAGCATCGGGCACTGTTTGCAAAGGAGCAGCTTTTCACCGTGAAAGGTAGACAGGTGATCCATCATCTCTGATCCGCGCAACAGCACCGCGCCGCAGTGCAAGCACGCCTCTTTGGTGCCACTGTTTTTCAAATGCAACCTTAAAAAGTACGGGCTGAAGAAGCTTTTGCCACAATCAGGGCAATTGCAAGCAGGTCCAGTGCGAGGAGTTCTGGTTTTCCTTTCGGATTCTTTGTAATCCTTCTTTGTCAAACGTTGCTTGAGCCTATTCAGAATCGCTTTTGAGCTGCCGCTGGCATAATCTTTTACTGTGTGGACTTGGAAGTCTGGTTTTATGAATGTGCAGAGGGACTTCACTGAAGGGGCATATGCCTTAGACACATCGCTTATAGCAGTGATGGCTTTCAACCAGGTCTTCTGCGTGTTGCGGACGAAGACGCGGAACTCTTGGGCGGCGAGGGCGCTTGACGTGCAGGCCACACATACTCCTTTGGGACAGTTTTTTTCTTCATCGATCTGTAACCAAATTAATAGTTTTTGAGACTTCTGCCTATCATCTACAAGGTATCATATCATGATCGTGTTATGCATGAACCTAATGCTTCGTTCAGTGCAAGCCAACGGTAACTGATTAACAGTTTTCCGTTGTTGTACATAACGTCGCGTCGCGCATAAAGTATTCCTAGTGTCTTAATGTCGCAAGCAAATAAATAAACGAACTCGGGACCTTTGGCTCTAAGATTGGTAGGTTTACCAATAAATCATAAAGATTAAGTTCCTTATTATTATAAAATATTTATTCAATTCAAAAATGCAGTTAAAATAATAATGTAAAGTTAATTCCGCTAATTATTCCGTTTATCAAGTTTGGATGCATATAACTAGACAAGTAAAGTTTTTTCAAGATCTTTTCTATTTAGAAATAAATGCAATGCGTTCATATACATCAAGATTTAAAATAATCTCACGATCACTCATGTGTTCTGAATTACCTACTCATATTTAAATAATCAGGACGCTTCTTTACCTTAACTCCTGTTGATGCCATCATTGACGACATGAGAATGGACCGACATGTAATGTTTTTTCAACTCAAACGGTCTCACAAATCGCGCGGAGCACTCGGTACAGCCATGCGGCATGTCTTTAGCGGACCTATGCCTGCGTTTGATATGGTCCAGCCTTCTAGAAGCGGACAGAAACTTGTCCCCACAGTCCTTACATTCGTAAGGCCTCTCACCAGTGTGTATGCGCAAGTGCAATTGAAAACCTAACTCAGTGCGCATTTTGGCGCCACAATGACATTGGAACATCTTCCTAACTAGCGTGTGCACCTTTTCATGAGAACGCAAATGAGCTATAGTTGACGTACGCTTGCCACAAGTCTCACAGACATAAGGAAGTATATTCAAATGCTTCTGTATTATATGAATGCGTAACGAAGGTTTTTTCGTGTAGGAATTGCCACAGTGGTCGCATATATACTCGCTCGATTCAGGTTGGGGCATCACCGTTTGGCATTGACGCTGGTGGTGTACATGGCAGTTGCGGTTCTCGAAACTGCGACGGCAATGCGTGCAGTAGAACAAGGAGTGACTGTACATGTGCGCGCTCAGAGCTCTCTCGTTGCTATAACCGTTGCCGCAGACTCTGCACTGATGGGAGCTCTTGCCGTGCGTTAAACCGATATGCATGTTCAAAGACATCTCATCTTCGAACAGCTGGTAGCAAGTGCCGCAAGGATACACGATCTTCTCGTGAGCCACGTATAGGTGTTGAGGAAACTTCGTTTTTGATACCACCAAGCCGCATTCATTGCATACCCTTTTTTTAGTATTCTTTAAATGGGAGTTTAAGTGGACGGCGAAAGAAAACTTCTTGTCACAGTCGGGGCATTCCCACAACCACAAAGAGCGTTTTTTCCTTTCTGATTTTGCCACTATTTGGTCATCAGAATCGTCTTGCAACGTCTTATCTTTCTTCACAGCCTTTTCTACTTTATCATTGATAATGATATCTTCGTGTGTGTTATAGAATATGTAATACACTTTATTTTCCTCCGCCGGGAACTCTATATGAGACATGAAGGAGATGGCCTGCGTCCACTGGTTGGAGGACTCCTTGCAAAGTTGCCTGAAGTTTATCGCGGCGAGAGCGCTCTCTGAGCACGACCGGCAGAGGCCTTGTGGCAAGTCCCCATCGAACTCCACCTGAAACCACGTCATCAATCAGTCCGTTCCTGCTTCTATCTCTTTCCCTAGTTTAACATGGAAATTTTATTCAACCGGTATAAATATATATTAGCTATAACTTTGATGTAATTTCACATATCAATAAGGAGATTATAAGTTTATTTGTTGTTGCTTAGGCACTTAACGGTTGTCCGAGAGATTTCTATTTAGTGTTGCAATTCTTCCCATGACACAATATTATGTTTCGCTTTAAGATGATCTTCTAGTCTTTTCCTTACACCAGTCATGTAGTTGCAAACGATACATTGGAGAAGTTTACTGTACTTGCGTTTGGGATTTGGTGTATCCATTTTAGATATATCCTCGTTGTCATTAAAATGGCGTTTATAATGACGCTCATAGCCTCTCCTCGTGCTGTACTTTATACCGCAGACGCTGCAGACGAATCTATCGTTGACTCTGTTATGAGTGTTGTCATGTTCACGGAGATGCGCGACGTTGGAGAACTTCTTACCGCACTGTTCGCATTGAACGCCCGAGCCTACCGTATGCGCGAATCGTATGTGAAGTCTTAAAGCGCTTTTAAAGCTGTACTCTTTAGAACAATAATCGCAAACCAACTTGGACCTAGCTTGCTCAACTTCTTTGGAGTTGGCACAGAACATAGCGTGGTTTTTGAAACAGACTTTGTTCGTGAACGTCCTGTCGCAGGCCGCGCACACTCTCGGATAGTGCTTAGACGCGTAGTGTGCTACCAAGTTCGCATTGGAGGCGAACGATTGCGGGCACTCGGCACACAAATGAGCCCCCGTTCTATTGGTTCTGCATACTTGTATGTGTCTGTCGTAATTAGATCTGTTAACAAAAATCCTCCTGCATTTGCTGCATGTGTATAACACAGCGCCATGTTTGCCGGCATGTTTCGCAAAACTGTCCAGTCTCACAATCTTCTTGCATTGGGTGCACATCTTCTTGTTAATGTCCTTCAAGTGGAAGTTGAGTAAGTAAATCGAGGAATAGATCTTTTCGCACTGGGGACATTTGTACTCTGTATATCCGTCTGCCATTTTTGGTCTCACAGTTTTCCCAGTACTTTTAATGAGTTTGAGTACTTTCCTCGGTTTATTAAGCTTCTTAATGGATTCAACCATTTTGATTTCGTCGTTTTCAATGCATATGCATGTACTCTTCGTATTGCTCGAGATAGCTACATCCAAGTCTGTCAGGAAATCGGATATCTCCGCCCATCTCCGGTCGGCCTGCTTGCAGAGCTGGACGAATGGTGCGGCCACCATCGCGGTGGAAACGCAACCCGTGCATACCGTCTCTGGTAGCATTGAGGACAGCTCCATCTGGAACAACGTCCATTCGTCACTTCACACCGAGTTTACATCAGCTCTGTAGCATCACCGTGCCGTGGAGGAATGAGAGCGTGAATGCTTTTCAAATTTCTATCTTAGCTCTTTATGTTAAGTGTGACATCATCAGCGTTAAACTTCCTAATGCTGTGTTCAGTCCTACCAACATTGGGTAACAGTAAGTATATAAAAGGGGAAGATCATTGTAGACACAATAAAAATATAAGTTTTATTGCCATCTTGTTTTAGTTTCTCTTGCTATGGTGGGAACTGTTTCTTTTAAGTTAGTTAGTCTATTAAGGTAGTTTGTTTGGCATCAAAGAAGCGCGACCTATTGACAAGTTGGTTTTACAAATCAGGGATAAATTGCGCAGTTTTATGTATGACGTTGAGTGGGACAAATTGTACACCATATACTATTAAACAGTGAAAAACTCAAGAGTAGCAGTGCATACGGATGCTATACTAATCTTCTCTATTCTAAACTAACTCTTTATTTTAGAATAGAGAAGAAGAATAGTAATTCATTGTTTCTTTTACCACATTACGGTGCTTACATTAATTTGTATTAATACCTAATAAATTAATTTAATTAGCGTTACGTGCATAATCTAGTCCCATTACTTTCACCATGCTACATGCCCAAGGCTAGTCGTGCGAGACAGTAGATTTTATTTTAAACACTCATGTAACTGGGGGCATGAGATTTCCAAACATAATACAGCACTCCGAGTAGCAGCAAGTACAAATTATAAGTATATTAATAGAAGGTGTTGATGTTAAACTATTTATTTTATTTTAGAAGGATATATTATTTTACATTTCATGGTTTAGCTGTACAATTAACCTCAGGCGTTAGCAATACTTAGTACTTAATTTTCTTACTAATAGCATTCTACCAACAGCAAAGTAATCTTGGGCACAGTTTACTCCAGTTAATTAAATTACTTTAATAATCAAATACATTTTCCAGTTCAGTAATAAATAAATTATAATAAATTAATTTATTTCCAATCTTTTTATTTTATTTTTAAACTTTTTTTGTACATTAATCAATACAATCAATTAAAATGCAAACACCTAATCATAAATACTAATAACACTATAACACAAATCATTTCATAACCTTAGTCATGGATTTGCCTTTAATCAGTTATGTATGAATAGCAATAAATAATAATAAATAAAATTTCCTACACTCACACCAATTAACTAGCCCAAGGGAAGCTTTGTTATGAAACTCATTAAATGGTTACTAGACAACGGATAAACATACTTAAATACATACTTATTATACATAGAAAACATCCAGACCCGAGATTATTTACACCCAGACCCGAAACAAATTAGAAAAACAATAATTTCTAAATTGACCCCATCGGGGATCGAACCCGGGACCTCAGAGATGGCGACACCAAGAAAAACAAACCACTCGACCAAGGAGGTAGTCAAAATAATTTATGTATATATATATACTAGCTGACCCGGCGGACTTCGTACCGCTTTGACAGTTTCCATGACAACGAAACAAACAAATCATATTGTATCGGAAAATTAAATCGTTTTTAGTATTTTCCGTTACTTATTATTTATGTTTCTCACTGTTTAAACCTTCCCTGAACTTCCACAAATATAACAAAACCAAAATTAGCCAAATCGGTTCGGCCATTCTTAAGCCAGTAGCGAGACAAACAAACAGTTTTATTGAATTCATTCTCATTTAAAGGTGTCTAAACTTAATCCGATAAGAAAGGATTTTCCGAACTTCTATCCTTACCATTTCAAATTTCGAACTCTACGTCCCTATGAGGCCGTGTGCATAACCTCTTTAAGCTTAGAAACCTTCAAATGAGGTACTAATATAGTAGGGTGACTTTCGAGACATTCTAATTTTAAAGAGTATTTGCGTTTTTAAGTGAGTTCAACCGTTTTTGAATAAAATCGGATTGAGTTTTCAAACATGTGTCAAAATAAAATGTAATTTAAATCAAAAGTCCTCCTTAGTGCTTTTAAATAGAAATAGAAAACATTTATTGTGACACTAATAAATGTTTTCTATTTCTATTTCTATTTAAAAGCACTAAGGAGGATTGATATCAACTTCGAAGCAAATCCTCGCCAAAATAATTCTGTTAAAAAAGGTTTATGTAAAATTTTAAGTAGTTTGGCCCAAGGAATCACGTTGTCCTATACAAACTTTGCCCCCCTTTTTACCACCTTAAAGATAGAATTTCCTCCTCCTTCCTCCGGAAAATCCTTTCTTATCGGATGCCTACGTCATACAAAGAACACACCCTCCAAGTTTCAGGTCTCTACAATCAGCGGTTTAGGCTGTGCATAGATTTGTCAGTCATTCAGGACAAAGCATTTTATATGTATAGATACCTTCCAGAGTATTAACTAAACTTGAATTTATATTTAATCTCATACGAATATAATAGAATATTTATGTACAACCTATTTATTGAGTGATTCAGGAGATATAATCATAATCATTGTCTCAAAATTAAACAAAAATCTAGACAGAATAATGTTTATATCTTTTTTTGTTTGCTTGTTTAAGATTTTTGGGTGTCTGCAAAAGATCCTTTTGGTGTTTACGTCCATGATGTATAAGTCCTCGACAGCTGCTGAATTTTTCATGACATTCATTGCATTCAAACACAACTTTATCCCCATTTAAACTGTGAACTGACGCCATGTGTTTCCTCAAACGGTATGGAAGAGCAAACTGGGCTGGACACATCTCACATGAGTGTCTTAACTCAGACCCATAGTTATGAACCTTCTTCATATGCTCAGATCTTCTCGATGATGCAGAGAACGTTTCTCCACATTGCTTGCACGCATACGGTTTCTCACCTGTGTGTAAACGTAGATGCTGTATGAAACCTAACCTCGTTTTGAGTACTAAGTTGCAATGCTCACACTTGTACAGTCGCACAAGCTCGTGGGTTTTAATGTGTTCTGTCATGTGCGCTGCTGCTAAAGATTTGCCACAGTACGGACAAGGTCTATGAGTGTTCTTCATATGCACATGCTGTATATGAGTTCTAACAAATTTTCTGCCAAAAAACTTCTTTCCACAGTAATCGCATATGCATTCATTGTGAGTGCTGCCACGTAAACCTACTTTAACTTTCTTCTTGCTCATTCTGTTCCTAACTTCAAAGGTTAGTCTCTTTCTCGATTCAGGCTTGCCCTTCGTACTGGCGTCCAAATTGCAGCAAACTTTCGAATGATAAATGTAACACGTCTGATTCCTAAACAGCTTGTCGCAAGACGGACATTTCTTAGGTATGTGGAGGGATTGGTGCGCTTGGTAACCAAACTGGGTCTTAAACGTACGGCCGCAATCCCCACAAGTGCAGGCACCATTAGTGTGTGCCTCCTTAAGATGTTTTAAATACATTGTTTGAGAATGAAACAGTGCTGGGCACTTTTTACAATCAAATGGGGTAACTTTGTGATCTTGACTTAAATGATTGATCAGATCTTGTCTCAACATTATTTTGGCACAAATGTGGCATGCTCGTTGGTAATCATCAGATTCTTTCAAGTGATGCGACAACTCATGAGCATGTCGAAACTCTTTGCCACACATTGGGCACTGGCAAAAAAGTATATTGGAATTTGATCTATTCCTTTTAAGCTTTACTGACTTTGGTGGCATAAGCAGCGGTTTCTCTTCAACATCTAACACTTTGTAATCATTAACAATTGTTAGGCAATCATTGTCTAATATAGCATAAATTGCTTTACTAAGTTCTGGCAAGTTTTTGGGTAGTGGCAAATCATTCAAGAGTCTTAACGTTGTGTTCCACTGATTATTTGCTTGCCGACAGAGTACGGAGAAGTGTGCCGTATTAACTGCCAAGTCCGAGCAGGTGGAGCAGAGCCCGTTTGGCAGCTCATTGTCCTCCAGAACCTGCAACCACCAGATCAGTCAACAGCCCACAGTAAAATTGTGTCGAAGTCATATGAAATATACATTGCAGACTTTATAATTCTTGAACTTGATATTTTTTTTATATAGATATAGCTCGGCAAATGACTCCATCCCACCTGATGTTAAATGGAAATGGAGTCCAGACGCGATGATTTGAACTTCAATAATATCTTTATGGATGGTCCTATTATTGAATAGATCTTGAAAATTTATTGTTTGTGTAAAATTTGTTACCGAAATACCTAAACTACCGCCTCCTCCTCTACCTCCCAACGCTCATTGTAGAAATTGACTTATTGCAGTAAATGAATTTTATTTTAAGACCTATCAGACATTAATGTTTGTTTTAACCAAGAATGGGTTTGATGATTTAACCCCTAAATGCAAAGTCAAGACAAACTTAAAAAAGGCAACAGTAAAGTAATTATATTATAAAGCTAATGCTACAGTGCTGTTTCTGTTTCTTTTAATCAGTGTAGGACTAAAGTTGCGCGAGATCTAAAACGCCGAAAAAAATTCATTCGCAAACAACACCGCCATCTTGTCAGACATGGCGGGAATGACGCCGTTCCGTTTCTTGCAGAAAATAAAGTAATTACATTTGATTAAACTTCAAATACAAAAAAAAACGCACCTCAACTCCTGTGATGACTTCCAACAGCTCCGCGAGGGTCACAGGACGCTCTCCGTCCATCATGACCGTGTCTCCGAGGTAGACTTGGCCTTCGGAGGTGTCTCCCATGCATATTCGGCATTTGTCCGCCCCATCTCCACGTATTATGTGCGATATTAAAGCCTTGACGTCGAGTTCTCTGCTCATTTTTAATTAATTCCTATATGTTAAACAAATTCTCTTTTTAATTAGAATTAATCTTTATCACAAGATCAAAAGCTAAAATAAAAGGAAAAATACGAATCGCGAAACAGCGATGCGCTCTGCCGATCGGATTTTTTTGACGTCTGTTAGAGATACTAGAGTTAGAAGAGTAGAGAAGTGCATTATCAAAATGGCGATGGTGCGTGCGAGTGTTGCCAAACAATTGATTGTGTATCGATTATTAATTGACAAAGCAAATGGGGCTTAAAATTAATTGATTTATCGATAGTATGTATGGAATCGATTAAATTGATTATATTGTATAATGTATACAATACAATCGACATTATCGATAGTATCGATAGCAAGTTTTGATACAATACTATCAATCAAATTGATAACATCGATGTATTATTTTGCCTATCGGATAATACAGTATCGCTGCTAGTTTACAGAACTACTAGAACAATGCTACCTCTTTTACTTTTATTTTTTAATAAAACATGAGGGTAAATAAACTAAATAATATGTTGTAGTGTTATCGTCAAACACACATTGTGAGTAAAAGTAAGGATAGGTAATAAAGTTCAAAATACATAAAAACATCAGTGTACAACGATGAGTGACCATCACAATAAATAAAAACAGTGGTTGTATTTAAAAAAATGCTCTTATGTAAATTTTTATATTATTTAAAATTAATATTTATTTATTTATGATGGTACACTAACTTTTCACTATATTTTCTATGCAGTTTTAAAAATATATACCATTTAATTGTGTTTGTGTTGTAGATGATGACGTATCGTGTCGTGTAGGAAGACATAACATGAATGATAATTTATTATATCTAAAAATAAATTTTAGATGTATCAATTTCAGCACTAGATAATTATAATCGACAAATCTAATATATAATCAATACTATTGTTGATTAATTAAATTCAATACTATCATTAGATCGATATTATCGTTACTATCAATAGTCCTATCGATATTTAGATTATTCAGGGTGGCGATAATCGATTTTTTGGCATGTGCGACCTGATAGACAAATACAATCGATTCTCAATATCGATTGCTAAATAAAATCGATCTAAAAAGAAATTAATAAATATTGAGAAACTTAAACGAGAATAGATCATTCTTGCCAGTAGTTATTTAATATGTTTTAAAACCTAAAGTAACTAAAACTATTACGAAACTAAAATATGGCGTCAAAAAATTCCTCCGCGTCGCTGTCGACTGGTAATTTACCCAAGAGACTGGCGGCATTGCCACGATATATGGCAATGCTTAGCCTCTGGCCAAGGTAAAAGCCAGCCCTTGTCTTAGTTCATGTTAATATCAAAATATGGCAAAAAAAAAATATTATGAGCGAAATAAAAATAGACTTAGGGCTAATTTCAACGGACTCGATTCTTGCTTTCACGATTGACCATGGCCTCGCTTAATGGACTAGACCTTTGAGTTTCGACCCATTTTGACCAAGATGTCAAAAAGGAAAAGGGACCCGACCCTTGCCAGTAGCGCAAAATTGACGCTCATTGAGCAGGTAACATCACATTTTGATATTATCGAATAAAAAAAAACCGATAATACAAATATAAAAAGGACTGGCAAAAAATTGCCACTGAGTTCCATTGCCATTTCCAGCATTCACCCCAGAGACTGGGGTGTGTTAAAAAACTGCTGGAAAAATTTGAAGAAGAGCGCAAAACAACCCCAAACTTTACGTAACCAGCATTTTTTGAGAACAGGTACACATTATATAGGTATTACATAATATTATTATATCCATATATTTCTTGTGCATTATGAACAGAAAAGGCAGTTAATTCATTGTTTAAATAATCTACTTTTACATTAAAGGAGGAGGTCCACCAAAAAAATATTAGAAGATCCAGCAAATGAAAGAGTACCTACTGGAACTTGTTCAATCAAGTGTCACTGGCTTCACCAATTGTTATGACTCGGATGGCACTCTGTGCCCTTAGCGGTGAAAGAATACTACCACCCCTTCCCTTCCTTCCACATACATCCAACAGCATAGAGTGGCAATGGACCAGTCATGTTGAGCACATGTGCAGTCGCTATTTGGTGAAAAGTAGTCTATGGTAGGGGGACTGCTTTTGTGATCCTCATAGCGTAGTCTTAGACTAACCCTTTGGGGATAAAATATGTGATTATATATATTTGGTAGGGTGGTGGTTTATGGCCCATTCTCCCTATCCATCCATAGGGAAGGCTCACGCTCCAGCAGTGGGGCCATGAAAATGAGCTGATGGTGATGATGATATGTATTTTCGTACCACTTGCTCAAAAAAGTGACATTCTATGCCACAAAAAGCGAACATAACAATAGTCATTTTTAATCTGTTAAAAACAGGGAAAGAAAATTGTACTGAATTTCATTCACCTCTAGAGCGAGAATGTGACTTAAATTTGGAATACTTACCGAAATTTATACTGAACTACATCTGTGTTTACACCATTGAGTTTGTATATAAATACTCAAATCAACTCATCAACAATAAATGTACCAAACAAAAATGTAACTCTCTCTATCAATAATTGGACCAATGTTTCGAATGTTAACTTTTACTTTTAATTGTCATTATATTTAATATAGGCTTATCTCATATTATTAAAGCGTTAATTTTTTCGCAAATGGTACGAAAAGTAGAGTATTTTCCTCGGTGATAAAGGTGTCTTAGTCTTGGACTTAAATCCCTCGCTACACTCAGGACTCGTCTTAAATCCCTCGCTTCGCTCGTGATTTAAGTTTTTAACACCCTCGCTACGCTCGGGAGTAAACCTCGAGTCCTTCGTTACGCTCGCGATTTAAATCGTCACCCGCGGCAGAAGACACTGCTTTATCCCCTTGGTTAATAATCTACTATTTCTGTTACGAAAAATCTCTGGATTCTCTCCACCTAAAAACATTTTAATAAACATATTTAAGTAAATAATATCTTAATTTGTTTTAGCACATTTTTGAAGTAAATTTGCATTGTAAAAATATCAAATGCCTCAGGCAGGAATTGAACCACACATTCTCTGCTATTCGGGTTTCTGCTATTCTAAACTATAGAGGCTTGGAGGCTTGGAGGCTTTGAGGACCCATTGAATTTGCAACGCTTTGTGCTTATGTTATGGACCAACATTGTTTTCTTAAAATCTTATCACACATTTTATTAAAATATAATCTAGGTACAATTAAACAAACCTGGTGATTTTATAAACTTAATGTGAGTGCAATCTATGGCACCTATGAAGGAAATCTAGCTATGTTAGAAAAGTTTATTTGTGTTTGACGGATTTCATCTGGTAACTCAGGAAAATATATGTGGCTTGGTCTGAGTGAAGCGATAGCAGCACTGGCTTTGTGCACAATTCTATGTGCAGTAGAAGTGCTAAATCCACATAAATCTGCAGCAGTCATTTGATAGCATCCAGTAGCATAGAAACGTAGGGCACATAACAACTGGTTAATGGGAGACACGCTGTTATTTCTTAAACAAAATAATAATAGATTAGGCATTTATATAGGTACCTATGTTAAGTAAATAACTCTAGTGGTGTGCTTTACAACATTTAGGTAGTGTAGCACTTACCTACTGTTTAATATTACTTAGGTACTACTATTTTTTTATTAGTTTGATTTTAATATTTACTACAGACACAAAAAAAGGGAATTTAACTAAGCGTAAGCTCTTTTTTCAGACAGACAAAATTACGTTCGTAATCATGACATATGGCCTATGTCCAGCAGTGGACGTGTGTATGCTGATGATGATGATAAATCATGACATGAATAATAATAATATTCAATCGAAATTCGAATTCCCTCTCTGTAAAGTCAAAACAAAATAATAAATAAATAAATAAAAAATGCATTGTTTTTAAAATGTACTCAATTCAATTTCTTGTAAAATGGCTCTCGTAGTACTGGCAACTTAGACTGTGTCAAACACTGTCGGACTTCTCGGGAAAGTGAACAGTCATGTCTGCGGTTTTGTTTTATTTTCTAAAATTTGTGTTATGTATCTTAGTAAAGCCCCACATATTTACTGAGATACTCAAGGGCTCGCTCGAGGAATTGGGGGGTCTATAATTTATCACTTCTCATTTCT
Organism: Eudonia truncicolella; assembly: GCA_949315975.1. Lineage (NCBI taxonomy): Eukaryota > Metazoa > Arthropoda > Insecta > Lepidoptera > Crambidae > Eudonia > Eudonia truncicolella. The sequence goes on from OX438854.1 coordinate 7,928,809, forward strand.
ATTATCATTCATCATCATCATACTGGAAATAAGACAGAAGAAAAACGTATAAATTAAGTTTTCGACTGAATGACTAGTATCCATGGTCATGACTAAACTATATTAAAAAAAAAACAAACACTGTCACAGATGTTATTGTCAGCTGTCACTGTCAGTTCCAAAATAAATTTCAATTTTCAATTGTGGTTCTTGGTTGGATTTGGGATTTTTTTAGTGCATCTTGAAAATTAAAATGGTAAATAAATTGATAATTATCGAGGAAATCTCACATCGATACAGACATTTTGTGTGTATATAATCTCCCAGTGTCTATCGATTGTTCGTTTATACGTTTATTTATGTTGCTTATCCATAATTTCAGAGAAAAACATTGTTTTACATAGGTTAAGATTTTCGCAAATTTTTTTTGCCTGCAATTTTGCTTTTTTCGAATATAGCATGGAAATGTGAAAATATATGGTTTGGTAAAGATAACAACCCTTAGTTGCCATTACACATAGTGGTAATTTTAATAATTATGTTTAAAAGTACTAAAAGCCGACAGTCTTTTGTCTATGAATCATTTAGCTCCCAAGTCCCAACTGCTCACATGATTCGCAAAATATGACTGAAAATGAAATCACGTGAAATTAAAAATTAGTCAATAGGTTCATTTTGATTGAATAAATATGGAAATGCATAATTTTAGCCTATATTAAGTTAAGATTCTAATAAAAACTTTAAATTATTGTTGTACAGTCAACCATAAAATTATCTAAACAAACATGTACCTACCTACGTCATAATTTAATTATATTTTCTAGCAGTTCCTACAACATCTAACAATACAGTTACATTGAATTTATAATTTTTTTAACAAAATTATATTTTTTTTAAACTTTTTAACTAAGATTTGAATGACCATTCTCAAACTTATATACTTGTAATGATAAATAATCAGTACCCTGCTTGGATTTTATTCCTTCCGTAAACTGTTTTATTTTGAGCGCCAATAAAGTTATTTGTTTATTATTATTATAAATGCCAAAGGTCTAGTTCAGCAACTTACTTGATTAAGTTATCCTGGCTTCCTCTATGAGAGATTATACTGCTTTTCTTTTGCGCTTCTAAGAGATAATGAACTGTTTGATCTTTGGGCCGCAACGTGGCTCCACTGTGCCAAACAATTAAAATTCTATTGTGTCTGGTATTTACGGCAGCTGAAGTTTCTAACGTTACTTTTATGCATTTAAAAGTAATTAAATTGATATTGTTAGTGGTTGTAGTGTAAGATAAATGTATATAAAGCAAAATAGCGGAATCTGTGACATACTATATATGTTTACACTTAAGTAAATGCTCTATTATGATGGCTAAGCGATTCAAAGAGGATCTTGGCCTCCATCCCCAAAAGTCGCTGTTAAAAAATATATATAGATCAACTTTTATTATATCTTGAGTTGTTTTATTATAATAATTGTTAATTTTTATTTTAGGATTACATACATACAAGAGCTCTTGTGCCACTCTGCATATTATTATTTTTGGTGACAAAAACAAGAACTATTAAAGAATAGAATAGAATAGAAAAATGTTTATTTGATACAAATACCGCACACATTGATAGATTCAAATCGTCCGCATTCATATTTTAATACCCTTTAGAGTTTTTTTTTTGCAACACATACATACATTTTATCTTTCTGCACTCCGCCTCCTTAGGAACTTTAACTATACCAACTATTACTTATTCTGTGACTATATCACATCTCCACCATGCGTGCAATTTGCTATAAAAGAGATCCAAAGATTTTGCTTCGCATATTGTGTTATGTACTAACCTATGTATGTATTATCTTGTTTGTGTTTAAATTAATTGAAATCTTGTGCTGTTTAACTTCTCAGGTACTGTAATATAAGTTTGTATGTTTTTCAGCAACCTCAGATCCTAGTGTTGAAGGAGGGGACAGACCAGTCGCAGGGCAAGCCGCAGCTCGTCTCCAACATCAATGCCTGCCAGCTCGTGGTAGATGCGGTGAGTTAACAAGCTCTCAGTTATCAGACTCCATTGTAGATTTTTCCTTTAAAATTAATCTTTTATTTTTGTTTATTATAAATAGGAAGCAGTGAGAATCGCGAAAGGGTGTGCGAGGCATCACGCATTACGTGTCCCTGTTCCCTACTAGATTCTCTGAGGTGTTCAGATTGGATCAGCCATCAAGACCAGGGCTTGATGCTCTTAACAATTACGTTTGTCAATCTATCTCTAATATAGGCGTTTATTAAACATACATGCTGTGTAGACGTCGCGTAAACGCAACATATACACATACATGTAGGATGTACAATGGTAAGTAGGGGGTGCGCCACAATGAGGAAGGCCAAAGGGAAGATCTTGCTCGGGTATAGCTCGGGGGCCGAGGTCCAGCAGATATTAGTTAGAGGTGCTATATATAGCGAAGGAAATGGTGAAACTTCGCTACCGCGATGCAGGCTTCCCATACTATTTTATCGTCGTAGTATGGCGACGTCGTTGGTATGCGTTTGTGACGCCATCTGTTGAGAAGGGGTTTTTTTCGTGTCGAATTATATGCGGCGTATGCGGTAGGTGACGCCGCCACATACACATTTAACAAAATCTTACATGATTACGTCTGAGATCGGACAGCCGGGCACAACACTTGATAACTATAACTAATAGGGCTTAGTGGTGGCTAGAGAAACGCTATTATGAAGGGCTCTCAGCAGAGGCCATGATTTTGACAATGCAATGCAGTTTGTTTCCGTACATTGCTCTCTCAACATATGCTTACCCATACCCAGCAATATCGATATTCTGATGGTGATAAGGCACCCTGATGTCTATATCGGCCTAGGTATTGTTCTTGTAACCCTGTCAACGGATTGTTTGTGGGCAGGTGCGCACGACGCTGGGCCCGCGCGGCATGGACAAGCTGATCGTGGACCACTCCGGTAAGGCAGTTATCTCCAACGATGGAGCCACCATCATGAAGGTACGTACTGAACCTACATACAGTTAGAACCACGATAGCTCAATTGGGAGAGCACCTGACCCGGTATGTCAGAAGGGTGCAGGTTCAAATCCTGCTTGTGGAATTTTTTTCAACAATAGTGTTTTTGTAATTTGTTTCGCAACAAAATTTGCGTAAAAATTATATAAACAAAACAAAAACATTTTAGAGTTTTTCTTTTTGCATGAAATGACTAAATAGGTTTAGTATGACCCATTATTAATGCGAATAAAAAATATTTCAATTTGCATTTATATTTTCAGCTTCTGGACATCATTCACCCCGCTGCCAAGACTTTGGTTGACATCGCTAAATCACAAGATGCTGAGGTACACACAAATTGCACTATTATCTGTCTGTTTGTCCATGTGTAAAGGGCAATGTTTTCCTAACTATTTGGCCGGCCACAACAAAAATGCTTACATACATGCCAAGCAATACAGAGTCAAAACTTGCAATTACAAGAGGGATTTCGGGAAATCATCACCATTTTATTTGATGTCCCCACTGCTGGGGCACGACCCTTCCCTATGGATGGAAACCGCATGGAGAACGCGCCGTAAACCACCACGCGGGCCCAGTGCGTAGCTCCTCATAGCTCATGATAGCCTGGTACTTCAACCACCCCACGGCCTCACCCCAAGTATGTAGCTCACGCCAGGTATACCTCCTTGTGGTTTATGATAGCCTGGTACTTTGGACACTATATCTCTCTCTTTCTCTCTCTCTATCTCTCGCTCTCTCTCTTTCTCATACCACCAACGGCTTAAAGTGGCTTCCAAAACACGGAAGAACTAGAAATGATAAATTTTTGGTCACCCATCCGAAGATCAGTAGACATTTTTAAACATTTTCTAACATTGCCTTTATCAATGATTAAAACCACGGATCCAATTACTCAATCTCTTTGAGGACACCAAATTCATGAGATATTCTTACATACAAACTTTAGTCACGTTAAAGTAGACGTTGTGCTCAAGTAGTAAGGTCGCTTTCAGGTCGGCGACGGCACTACTTCAGTGGTCATACTGGCTGGTGAGCTGCTGAAGAGGTTGAAGCCGTTTGTGGAAGAAGGTGAGAATAAGGTTTTTTGTCTCGTCCTTTTAAAGAAAATATCAAGAATTTACATGTAGAATCGAACCTACGACCCATGGATTACCAGTCCAATTCTCAAACCGCTGTGCTACCAAGACCCCAGATCCAAAGGTCGTGGGATCGATTCCCACTCGAGCTTGCTGACGGGGGGGTTTTTTTTCTAGTTAAATTTTTATCTAACAGAAATTTCAAAAAGTTTATTTGTTTTTTTTTATTAATCTATCTCTAATATATAAAATTCTCGTGTCACGGTGTACGTTATTGAACTCCTCTGAAACGGCTCGACCGATTTTCGTGAATCTTAGCGTGCATATCGGCTAGGGTGGAGAATCGGACAACATCTATTTTTCATCCCCCTAAATGTTAAGGGTACCCCAAAATTTTTTTTAGATTTTTGAAATTTTTCCAATACAAAATGATTTGTTTGTAGTGTTGTCATGGAAACTGTCAAAGCGGTACGAAGTCCGCCGGGTCAGCTAGTATTTGTTATATATTATATAAAAAATAAAAATAAATTTGTTTCATAACAGAAAGATTTATTGAGAAATAATATTCCGCTCAAACCCCTTGAGTATCAGTAAGAAATTCAATTCAATTCAGAATTCAATTATTTTTTTTTTCAAAATGAACGAGTTTTACGAGTGTTTATTGAACGTCAATTTAAAGCCATGTCTTCGTAAACCCTACGGCGGAGACCTTGTACCGAGGAAGAAGCCGCAAGAAACTCGCCAAGGGCTGTTTCTTTCTCCGTTTACAATACAGGTTTATTAAAAGAAGCCCAACCAACCAAACCAAAATCACCAACCCGCATTTGGCACGCGTGCTGATGAAGCCAATACCCATCAATTGTAGTGATGAATTAATGTTAAAGACCTTAGCCCAGCAGTGGGACAGTTTAAAGCCTAATTACATCTAAAACAAACTCTTGTCTTAGCCAATGATTATAACATACGGATCCAATGACTGAAATGTTTGTGTGGATTACAATGGTAAAAATGAGGCTTTGACAGATTGTTCATCAGCTCCAATACCTCGGAGAATGTAGTAGGGGCTGGAAACACTTTTTTTTGGGGAGAGTTTGCCGATTGCTCACTGCTGGGGTACGAGCCTTGCCTATGGATGCAAACACCGCAGGGAGAACGCTCCGTAAACCACCACGCGGGTTAGTACGTAGCTCCTTATAGCTGCTAACCTGGTACTTCAACCGCATCACGGCCTCACCCCAAGTATGTAGCTTACGCCAGATATACCTCCTTGTGGGCTATGATAGCCTGGTACTTTGGGACTCTTTTATATCTCTCTCTCTCTCTCTCTCTCTCTCTCTCTCTCTCTCTCTCTCTCTCTCTCTCTCTCTCTAGCCAATTTTATGTCTCACACTGCTGGGGCACGACCCTTCCCTATGGATGCAAACACCGCAGGGAGAACGCGCCGTAAACCACCACGCGGGTTAGTACGTAGCTCCTTATAGCTGCTAACCTGGTACTTCAACCGCATCACGGCCTCACCCCAAGTATGTAGCTTACGCCAGATATACCTCCTTGTGGGCTATGATAGCCTGGTACTTTGGGACTCTTTTATATATATATATATATATATATCTCTCTCTCTCTCTCTCTCTCTCTCTCTCTAGCCAATTTTATGTCTCACACTGCTGGGGCACGACCCTTCCCTATGGATGCAAACACCGCAGGGAGAACGCGCCGTAAATAACCACGCGGGCCAGTGCGTAGCTCCTTATAACTCGTGCTAGCCTGGTACTTCAACCACCTCACGGTCTCACCCCAAGTATGTAGCTCACGCCAGGTATACCTCATTGTGGGTTATGATAGCCTGGTACTTTGGACACACTCTCTGTCACTCTCTCCTCCTCTCTCCTCTCCTCCCTATCCCCCCTTGTTTGAATTAATTAAATAAATTAATGAACACTAGGAATAAGACAAGAATAATAATAATAATGGTTGGATCAAGGGTCAGATTCAGAAAGCAGTACTCCTTGACACGGCACGTATTGTCAGGAGGTTCCTCACTCTGCAGCCCTGGCCACCGGTAGCTTGGGCCCTGCCCCGCTGCTGGTGGTACTCTAGAATTAGGTTTTTATAATGTTTTATTGTTTTTATATTAAAATATCGTAAAAATCTAGTTTTAAGAAAGAAAATAAATAAAGAGTAAAATAATAATAATAAAAAGTTACAAAAACACAAATGTTGAAAAAATTTCCACGAGCAGGATTTGAACCTGCACCCTTCTGACACACCGGGTCAGGTGCTCTTCCAATTGAGCTATCGTGGTTCTAACCACCTGACCCAGTATGTCAGAAGGGTGCAGGTTCAAATCCTGCTTGTGGAAATTCTTTCAACATTTGTGTTTTTTGTAATTTGTTTCACAACAAAATTTGCGTGAAAATTATATAAACAAAACAAAAACATTTTAACACCTTAAACGCCATATGTCCGACAAACAATTGAATTTCTATTGTGTCTGGGCCCGGCGGCGGTCAATGTGTTAATAATAAAAAGTATTTATTTGTTCAAAATTACAATTTCCACAAGTAACTTAAAACTAACAATATTGAACGAAAAGGTGATGTGGCTCAGCACCAAACAGCTGATCTTCTGCCACAAGCTAGCGTGGGTTTTTATACGTTTGAAAATGTGACAACAGCAAGTTATATAAAAATAATTTTAGGTAGAAATAATTAAATCACATCTTCCCGCTACATTTTATTACAATTATAATTCAAACATTATCCTAGCCGCTTCGTTTTGTTTTTCTAATAACTATCATAATTTACATTTACGCTTGAAACCAATTTTTGATATTACAAGACCCTCCCGTAAAGGAGGGGGTAAGTCGTTCCATATTTTCGAAGCGGCAAATGAAAAGCATCCCCTCGTAGAGTTGTTTTTATGTAAGGGCCAGAGACAGAGAGTTACCAAGGTGCCTTAACTTTGAGCGTCTTCCATTTCAACTAGGCATACCTGAGTAAAATTTAAACACTGAAAAAAGACGACAACCTCAGGCGGGAATCGAACCACGCACCTTCCGCATTCCGGGCGGCTGCCTTAACCACTTGGCTACCGAGGTCTGGCTTTCACCCGTCGAAATTTTTCAGTGCTTGATGCTTATGTTTTTTAGTCAACATTGCTTCATCAATCTTAGAAGTTTTCACCTCTGAGATCCGAAAGAAATATTTTTACAAATATTTGAACATTCGGTTAAGATGAAGCTGCGTTATAGATAAGTGTTTTTTATATATTTTAGCGTTTTATTAACGCTTAAATATAAGTATAATATAAGTATATGTAAGGTAGCCAAGTGGTTAAGGCAGCCACCCGGAATGCGGAAGGTGAGTGGTTCGATTCCCGCCTGAGGTTGTCGTCTTTTTTCAGTGTTTAAATTTTACTTAAGTATATTTAAGCGTTAATAAAACGCTAAAATATATAAAAAACATTTAGGCATACCTGTTTTAAATAAAGTTTGTAAAAAACGTGCATATTTCAAGTCCCTGACTTTGCCCATACATAGAATCTTGTTATATACTAAGTGAGGGGTAATATGATCCCTTTTTGGTATTAAGAAGCAAAATCGCATACAAGCATTTTGTATCCTCTGGATTTGATGGTCCGTCTTTTTGAGCGAACAAGGACCGTGCACAATATCACAATAATGCAGATGTGACAACACTAGGGAATTGCATAATTGCACTTTAACATTGGTACTCGAAAATCTGTAGAGGTTATGTAAAGTTTGTAAGGAGCCAAAACAAAGACCGACCTTTCGCTTAAAATGATTCTCAAATCTAAGATTTTCATCGATAAATAAACCTAGGTTACGAGGTACAGGAACACTGTCTAAGATTACGTTTATTTGTACAGTTTTAATGGATGCGACTTGTTTTCTAGTGCCTAATATAATTTGAACACTTTTTGCCGGATTTTTTAAACAAGACAGTGCTTACGAGACCAATCAGCAATGGCCTGAAGATCACTGTTTAATTTACACACAGCCGATAATACATCCATCGCAGAGGGCTTGGTGTGGACGTAAAACTGTGCCGCCTGTGGAGGCTTTTTTTTTTCTTTTAGTTGATGGCTTCGTGCGATTAGCACATTTAGCCAGTGTCAAAGTAATTTTTCTTACAAGTAATACATAAATATACAATACTTCCTTCCAGTCAGTATGATGATGAATGATAATAAAAATGAGAAGTGAGAAATGATATACCCCCCAACCCCTCGAGTATCTCAGTAAAGATGTGGGGCTTTACTAATTCCTCGGCGGCCTTCTTGAGAGAATTTGAAAGTGATGTTGCAATATTTTGTTTCATTTGCCAACACTCATGCACACTCACGAACACTTGACGGTTAATAATCCACCATTATTTCACATTAATATTCGACATAACACAAATTTTAGAAAATAAAACAAAACTGCAGACATGACTCTTCACTTTCCCGCCAAGAAGTCCCCCTGTGAAGGCTGGTCTGCTCTTGCATACTTATCTTATTTTTAATATTATTCACTGTAGTTTGACTTTGTTTTTTTCTTAAACAATTTTTGACTTTTATTAGAAACTTTTACCTGATGTAAATTTGTTAACTTACGTTTTTTTTTTATTTTGTGATACTTTTTTTTTATTTACATGTTGTGGTTGTCTTCTATAATTTTGTGTTTATTTGTAATGGTAAGTGTCCTGCTATGATAGGGCGTTTTCCAATATTTTTGACGCTGTAAGGGAGAAAAGAGCTGGACACTTGCTGAGTTTCTTGCCAGTTCTTCTCAGTACAAGATCTCCCGCCCAGAGTAGACTTACGAACCGATGGCATAGTGACATTCACAAGAGCTACTTGTAGCCTAAACTGAATAAATGATTTTGAATAGAATTGAATTGTGTATCATCCGCATAGAGATGGAATCGGCAGTGATCAATTACTTCGGTTTTATTGTGATGCCACACAAGACTTGTGATGTCACACAATTTTATAGTGATGTCACGGCTGTCCCCTTAATTTCGGCGGAGTTGGATTGAGCTGCGATAACATAGTTGGTAGTGCACCTGACCCGGCATGTCATGGGGAACGGGTTCGAATCCTGCTCGTGGAATTTATCAACTTTTTTTTTTGTTTTTTCAAATCGTTTTGATTAATTAAATAAACTGGGTGGTCGCCCAGTGGTTGAAATTCGACCGTAACATTATTAAGGCTGCACGGATTTTATCCTAAGCAATGAAAAATTATAAAGGATACAATGTGAGTTTGGATTGGCATTGACAGATTTCGGCCGCTCCCCATTCATTTTTGAAATTTTTGAAATATGTATGAAACAATGTTTATTTAATTTAATGTATTTTTTTTATGCATAATAAAAAACAAATATTAGCATTCTGCACTCCTTCTCTATATAAACTATAAGTGTGCGAAATTTCATACACCTCCGTCCGCGCTGTTTTCGTAAAAAGGGGTACAAAGTATATAAAAAAAAAACAGTATTTAGCACAGTGTTTTGATCAGCTGCTCCTCCCGCAGGCGTCCACCCGCGGGTGATAGTGCGGGCGGTGCGCACGGCGGCCAAGCTGGCGGTCGACAAGGTGCAGGAGCTGTCCGTGAAGATCGATAACAAGTCGCCGGAGGAGCAGAGGTCAGTGCCTATATGTATCACAGAATATAATAGAATAGAATGTGTTTTTTTTTATATATATATAATAACGTGTAACAGAATGGTGTGGTCTAAGTGAAAAGGTCTAAAGGATATCCGATGTAGATCTTGTGTGTTGTTACTGAGACGTAATCTTTATCTCTATCTAGTTGACACCTAGATAGAGATAAAGATTACGTATCAATCAATCGTATCGTGCAAGGTTCGTTTGGCTGTGCATGAGGGGGTTCCGACACTCATGTACGGAAGTGAAAGTTGGGTATGGCAGAAGAAACATGAAAGCAGAATAAATGCAGTAGAGATGAGAGCGTTAAGAAGTATGATAGGAGTTAAGCTGAGCGACAGGATAAGGAATAGTGAGATAAGGAAACGTTGTGGTCTGAAAGAAGATGTAGTGACAAACATTGAGAAAGGCATGCTGAGATGGTTTGGCCATGTCGAGAGAATGGATGAAGAACGATTGACGAAAAAAGTGTATAAGGCGAGCGTGAATGAAAGTGTTGGTAGGGGTAGACCTAGGCGGACGTTTCGAGATCAAATCAGGGACGTCTTGAAAAAAGGCCAGGTCAAGAGTACCCTAAACCGAAGAGCATGTATGAAGGGAATAATGAAAGTGGACGAAGCGAAACAAGTCTGTAAGGATCGTAGCAAGTGGAAAGAAGTGGTCTCTGCCTACCCCTACGGGAAAGAGGCGTGATTATATGTATGTATGTATGTATGTATGTAATCTTTATCTCGATCGGCAAGAATATGACGACTAATGTACAGACTGCTGCGCGTCAACTTACCAAATCAACCATATGCCATGGACATAAAGTATGTATTTAAGTATTTTTAGTATGTATATCCGTTGTCTAGTAAACATTCAACGAGTCTCATAACGAAGCTTCTCTTGGACTAGATAATTGGTGTGCGTGTAAGAGTTTTATTTATTTATTTATTTATTACACTACAACTTTAAAATACAAGAAATTATTTATTTATTATTTTATTTTATTTTATTATTGTTATTAATTTATTTATTTTTTTATTTTTTATTATTTTAAATATCAAGTCATTACTAAAATTGTTAAAAAAAACCTTTTTAATTAAAATAAATTTAAAAGTATGTAAGTATTTCTGAATCGTCGGTTGGATTGGATTTGGACTATTCAAAAGTACTTATTTTTAAGTAGGACGTCTGTTTTTTAGCTGTAGAGAAGAATGAGCGCAAGAAACTACATAGCTTTATTAATAATAACTAATAGCTTACATATTAATAGTATTGAACGGGTTCGACGACCGGTTGTGTAAGAAAACCTTGCTTAACAGAGCAGTAATAAAAACACCCAGTGATTATAACAAACGGATCCAATTGCCGAATATAAACCATGTGGATCATTTTCAAAATGAGGCTTCCGCCATTCAATGCTGAACCGTTTTCGATAAAACTTTTCCATAATAGTTAGCGCTTCCTTGCAGGGAACTCCTGCGCAAGTGCGCCGCGACCGCGATGTCGTCGAAGCTGATTCACCAGCAGAAGGATCACTTCTCCAAGATGGTGGTAGACGCTGTTCTGTCTTTGGATGCTCCTCTTTTGCCTCTGGACATGATCGGTAAGTTTATTAATTTATTGGGTAACAAACAGCTGAACAGTACTCTAAAACACTGTTAGGTAAATAGCCTATTACTGTCCCACTGCTGGGCAAAAGTATCCATCATTGAAATCAAGTCATTATTACAATTGATGGTTGATGGCTTAATCACCACGCTTGCCAAATGCGCGTTGGTGATCACAAACCCGGGCTATGCATCGAAAAATTCGAAACACTCTGATCGACCTGGGAATTGAACCCGGGACCTTCGGGTATCGGGCCGAGCGTTTTGCCACTCTGCAAAAATACAGATTACAGATGAAATAATAAAGTTAAAGTAAGTTTCCATTATCAGACTGTAACAGTAGTCAATTTTTTTAAAATTCTATATTCAAAATCATTTATTCAGTTTAGGCTACAAGTAGCTCTTGTGAATGTCACTATGCCATCGGTTCGTAAGTCTACTCTGGGCGGGAGATCTTGTACTGAGAAGAACCGGCAAGAAACTCGGCAAGTGTCCAGCTCTTTTCTCCCTTACAGCGTCAACAATATTGGAAAATGCCCTATCATAGCAGGACACTTTCCATTACAAATAAACACACAATTATATAAGACAACCACAACATGTAGGGATACGACTGGCGTCTGCTTCTACGGTATTTGCTACGCCGCTACGACCACGGGCTAAACTGCTGGCCCAACGTATGTAAAAGAAAGAAGAAAGAAAGAAAAACATTTATTAACACACACACACACACGCACGCACGCACGCACGCACACACAATTAAATGAAAATATAAACAAAAACCAGTGTGTGAGACCATCAAGGACCCTGTCTCAGCATATTACCCCGAGAGACGAGTGATGACGCACCGCGACGCCGACAAACGAAATAAAAAAAACAAAATTACAATAATACTAATATAATAATACATTATAAAAAGTAAATAAATCTAAGTATTTTAGAATATAAAATTAAATTTAAAAACCTTGGCTGTATGGGCCAACTCCTGTGCCGCGTGTCCCGCTTCAAAGAAGTTGTTGTCATTGTTAGGCCACACGTGGGCCACATGGACAGCCACAGCCCAACTTGATGTCGCTACAATCGGCATTTGTAATTTTTCATTTTATTATACCAAAAGCAATATTGTTGACAACACGTTCAGGCATCAAGAAGGTGTCGGGTGGAGCCCTGGAGGACTCGTTCCTGGTGGCGGGCGTGGCGTTCAAGAAGACGTTCTCGTACGCGGGCTTCGAGATGCAACCCAAGTCCTACACCGACTGCAGCATCGCACTGCTCAATATCGAGTTGGAGCTTAAAGCGGAACGGGACAATGCTGAGGTGAGCGGTTTTTAATAACAGGAAGAACACACGTTTGCAAAATAAAAATTAATTATGAAATGAAATGAAATGAAATTTATTGCTTAAATTTAAGTTTACAATTTAAAGTTCAGTGATTGAAGTCACCTAGTAAGCATAAAACTGCCTGTAACAAGTGACTTCGCTCTTCTATAGCTAATGTATTTATAATTATTAGACAAACTTAATGCAACTAAACAAAATTATTACTAATCAAACTTATTAACTATAGTAACTATATGTGTGTTTGATAGTGTTTGTGTTTGTGTGTGTGTGTTTACTATAAATCTCTACGTTTTTATTACATTTATTATAAAGAGAAGCCGATCGACTGTTATATTGCCTGTAAGCAAATTCTGTTTTTGTTCGAGTCAAAGTAACAATATTTTTCCTTCTCTTTAGTGTTGTGCTAGGGTCATAGTTTATAGATTTATGTTTTTTTAATATTGTTAGAAGAACGTACAGCTTTCTTACAGATAAAACTTTACTGATAGAGTATAAATCGTCCGTTGGGAATCTTCTTTGTTTAAAGTGCATAACCTTTAACAGCGCGCGTTGGGCACGTTCTACCTCTAACATTTTTGTTTTACCCGCTCCACCCCAGATAGGTATGCAATAAGTTATGATAGATTGTACCAACGCTGTGTAAATTTCCTTAAGAATATTCCTTGAGGAGCCATGATCATTCAACCGCTCCACCCCAGGCACCACATATCTTAAGGTTTTGAATATCCAGATAAGTTTTCTGACTCGAGCAGTTAATTGATCCAGATGAGGATGCCAGGACAGCCGTTGATCAACCATAACTCCTAAGTACTTTGTTTTGCAAATTTTGCCTACAACAGGACAACTACAAACAGCAGGTTTTGTGTAGGTGTTGCAGGAGTGTATTCTAAGCTCAAAATCGGGACCAGGTTGTGTATGATTTTGGATACTGTAACAGATGTAGTTGGTTTTGGCAGTGTTTAATGTTAGGAGATTATTATTTAACCATCTCGCAACCAAGCTCATGCCATGTTCTGCATTGTCCCTTACAGCAGCCCAGTTTTTTCCGGTGAAGACCACGGCAGTATCGTCAGCGTAGGAAATTAAGTGCGCACTATTTATTTTTAAATTACAGAGGTCATTAATATAAATCAGGAAAAGTGTTGGGCCCAACACGCTTCCCTGCGGCACGCCATACGATACTGCGACGTCCTCACTGGTGTGTTGATTTAATTTCACCATCTGCGTCCTCTCAGAAAGATAACTTCTAAAGAGAGAGAGTGTAGTATCTCTTATTCCGATTTTTTCTAGTTTGTGTACAAGAATGGGGACAGAAACTGTATCAAACGCTTTTTTGAGGTCCAGAAACACCGATAAGCATTTGTTTCCTCCATCCACTTGTTCAGTTACAAGTTGACAAAGTGCCATAACTGCGTCTTCAGTTGATTTGCCCTGTCTGAAACCAAATTGTGAAGCAGATAGTAACTCATATTTTTTAAGATAATTTTGAAGTCTAGTGTTTAAAAGTTTCTCCAATATTTTTGAGATAGCTGGGAGTACCGAAATTGGTCTATAGTTACCAATGTCGTCCCTGTCTCCACTCTTGTACACTGGGGTAATAATGGATTTTTTTAATGCAGATGGGAATGTACCTTGCTGAAAGCAAAGGTTAACTAAGTGAGTAATTATGGGCACAAGTTCACTCTTTGCAAGTTTCATAAAACTGATTGGAATGTTATCCCAGCCAGGAGCGCTATCGGATCTTAAATTCATGAGGGTTCTCTCTACTTCATTTGCATCGGTTTCAAACAGAACGAAAGAGTTGACCTGGTCCAATGTGTTATTAGTTATACAATTTTGATCTGGGGAAGCGCTGGGTTGTATATTATTTGCAAGATGTTTACCTATATTTGCGAAGTAACTGTTTATAAAATTCGCGGACTCATTGGGATTAGTTTTAAGGCTAATTAGTTCTTTGTTGTCATCATGTGTTTTGTTGCTGTAAGTAATATATTTTATATTTTTCCACAGTAGTTTATTATTTTTGACAGATTTAGCAAGCAAGTCCCTTTCATATTTGCGTTTTAATTTTTTTATGAGATTATTGCAATAGTTCCTGTAGCGAATGTAGGTTATTTTTAAAATATCATTGTGACTCTCTTTCCGTAGGTTTTTTTGCAGTTTGTTCCGGTTTTTGATACATCGTAAAATTCCAGGAGTAATCCAGGGCTTCAGCGTGCGTTGTTTTTTAGGGATAATAATATTAGTGGTATTTGCTTTTATAGACTCGGAAAGTTCAGCTAATAGACGGTGCGTTAAATTAGTAGGGTCGTTACAAAACAGTAATTCAGATAGATTTTTATGTTGAAGATCTTTTAAAGCCTTTGTATAGTCAATAATAGTTTTCGTTTTAGTTATAGGATTTTTAATTTTAGATTTTGATAGAGATAGAAATGTAGTAAAATGGTCTGTGATGGTTGTATTCAAGACTGCAATAAATGCTGAGTACTTGTTACTGTTGATCTTCAGCATAAAATGATCAAGACAGTTTCTTTCTCTAGTGGGTAAAGTATGTCCAGCGAGAATACCATATCCAGAGAGTGTGTTTAAATAGTTCGTTCTGTTATTGTATTCTATGATGGGTTCGAACTGTTTGGGAGCAATGTTGATGTTAATGTCTCCTGCAATAATGATATTGTTCTGCGTAGTTAGGGTATCCAAGTGTGAACATAGTGATTCTACGAATACATTAGCATTACGGTTAGATGGAGAGCGATAAATACACAGAATTGTGTTATTAAGTACATTCAGCTGAAGACAGGAAGCATGTGTGAGCCTAATTTCTTTAACTTTTGGTTGTAGCGATTTTTTTATATACGCAACTACCCCGTCGCTTTGGTTTAGCCGGCATGTAGTGAAGTAGGCGTTATAATCATCAAGTTGAGGTATAGGTTTATTCGAGCTAAGTCTACATTCAGTTAAAACCAAAACGTCAGCGTGAAAAGAAAGGCTAGCCAAGGTCAGCAAAAAATCGTCAATATTAGAATAAATACTACGTATGTTTTGGGATATTATTGTGAGGTCACTTTTTTTAATTAGCTTATAAGATGATAGCTCAGCACAGTCGCATTCTATTACCCGAGCAATTTCGATACTATCTATCACGTTCAGATTGTGAAGTGGGTCACCCATTCATTAATGTATTGAGTAAATAAGTCTTTATAAGAGCAGAGTTGTGTGCGGATATTTTATTTGTATGTCTATGTTTTTGTTTAAGTTTTGTGGAACAATTGCTAATTATATTAAGAGGCTCTGGTTGTAGAGATCTGAGTAATAATTGTCGTAAAATGTTAATTTGTGTGTGTTTATGAATGCTTAATTGAAGTTGAAATACTTGTGAGAATGGGTGTGAGTAGATGTAAGTTTCAGTGTTAAAATGTTTTACAATTTTAAATACTAATTGATACAGAGGTAAAAAATATAAAGAAATTATCAATGATATTTCTTTAAGCCTAGTAAGAGGAACATGTAATAGAAACTTAGGACACATTAAGAGGTTACCTTTAGTGGTCGCGTTAGCTTCGAGTAGTCAGATTACTTGTGGTCCCTGGGGCTGACCGGTCAAAAGTTGGTGTATTTGACATTCGTTTCTAATCATTATAATTGGTGAGTGCTCATTTTCTCTTACGTACACCTTTCCGTATGCGGTCCAACAGTATTTAAAGTTCTTTGACTTGGCCAGGTCTCGCGCTAAAAAGTACAAGCGTGCACCCTTTGGGGTTAGGTGTTCGGACAAGTATATAGGGGTGTCTTCTTGAGTCTTAAATCCAAGATGCTTGGCACATAGTTTACTTTTGTGCTTGACGTTAAATAATTTTGCTGATTTTAAGATATCATTCTTTAGGAGCGTCGAATTGAATTCCACTACAATTGGTGAGTTTTTGTTGTCAGCAGACTTTGGTCTTACTCTAAATATGTCATTGAAATCTGATTTGGAGATATTGCAGTCCACATATTTTGAGAGACTAACAACCATCTCGATTAAGTCTTCCTTGTTTTCATTGGGAAATTTCGGGACATTTTTAATTTCAAAGCTAGATTTTCGGTTTCCCACTTGCATTTCTTCTATTTTACTCTCCAGTATAGTTATATAGTTTCTGTCTTGCTTTGCTTGTGTTTCCAATTCGACTATTCTCTGCCTAAACTCCTCATTTTGTGCAGCTAGGTAAGAGACTGAATTCTCGATGTTATAATTTGATTGTTGTATCTCTTTAAGTGTGGTATTCAATTGTTTCAGCTCATTAGCTTGCGAAGCAGAAAACAATGTCATTAATTTTCGCATTTCTTCTTTAAAATCATCTATACCTATATCATCTATAGCAGGGATGCACAGACTACGGCCCGCGGGCCGCATGCGGCCTGCCGGTCGAATACTGGTGGCCCGCCGACAGCAAAAATAATACTCTCGTACATTCGAAAATATTGAGTTCTGAATACATTATTATCAATTTTTCATTGTCTTTAATTACCTATACTTCTGGTGGCCCACCATCAGTTCATAATTTGCCCGAGTGGCCCCTAGTCTTAATAAGTCTGTGCATCCATGATCTATAGGATTCGAATCTTCCATCTGGGATCTACATCTTTTATTCCTCTGGGAAACAAAACTCGGTGGGGTAATGCGCGCCAGATCCGTATCCGATGCAGATTTATTTAAAAGAGTGTCCGTATGTACCAGTATATCAGAGTTACAAGGAGGTGCAACCGTTGTTGACGTAGCTAACGTTGTTACCTTAGGCGTTTGTGGTGGTGTTCTTTTAAGCGGCATTGCGTTCACACAAGCAAGCAAGTACCAGGGCAACAGAAAGTCTATGCAGGTATAATTTAGTACGTTGGCAAAGTTACTCTGTATTTACAGCTGCTTGTATGAGGGGTCAGCTTATTCTGGTGGCGATCGACACTTTCATACAAAAACACTTTCCGTCCAGTATTTGTAGACCTCTCTGAACTTATATTTTCCTGTATTGTCGCCTGGTGTTGTTGTTGCACTCTTCGCACTAGGATGCAATGAATGATCTTCGTTACTCTTCGAGGGGCGGCAACAGTAAGGCGTTGGTCGTGTTCATGTCAGTGACGCACTACGGTCGATAAGCCAGCGTAGTTACCGCTATGATCTCCTTACGTTTATGCACTCCTATTATTTTGAATTGAATTTTATTTAAATTTCGTTAGAATTTGATTAAATATTAGAGATAAAATAGAAAAGCGGTTTGTCACTTAAAACGTCTGAACTCCTCAGAGGTCCGGGGGGAAGAGGATTATTATAATAATTATATTTTAGACTTCGTGGCGGGAAAGTGAAGACTCATGTCTGCGGTTTTGTTTTATTTTCCAAAAATTTGTGTTATGTCGAATATTAATGTGCAATAATGGTGGATTATTAACCGTTAAGTGTTCGTGAGTGTGCATGAGTGTTGGCAAATGAAACGAAACAGTGCAACGTCACTTTTCAAATTCTCTCAAGAAGTCTGCCCGAGGACTTAGTAAAGCCCCACATCTTTACTGAGATACTCGAGGGGTTGGGGGTATATCATTTCTCACTTCTCGTTTCTATTATCATTCACCATCATCATACTGGAAGGAAATATTGTATTGTGAGGCACTGGCTATCTTATCTCTAGCTGCCGGAACACAACAACGCTACAAACATTGATGTTATGGCGACATATTTAGATAAGACGGTGGTAGCTAGCCAGGCGAGCGAACAAGCCCTACCACCAACCAAACCGAGTACACAAACATGTACCCCCGCTGGGAATCGAACCCGGAATCTCTGGGTCTAAACCGGTGGTCTTAGCCACTAGACCACAGAGGCGATTAAATAAGTATTGACATAAGATATAAAGGCACTTGGCCATTATTGAGATGGTCCATTTTAATTAATTATCTTAATTATCTTAATTAATGGCTTCGCGTTTAGCATTTAGCCAATTTAAAGTTTTTTTATTATTATTAGTAGTAAGGGTACGGTAGATAGAAATTAAAATGGAGTCTCACAACACGTGTTATTACGGCAAGAACTCGGGTGAAACTCTATGGTCCATTTTTCTTTATAAGCGTGGATTGACGGGCAGCGATATGATATATTTCAATGAAATAACGGTTTAGATAATCACTTCACATATAATTATCACAATCTCAATTATCCGTTATATGAAGTTAGTAAAGATGGCTACGATTAAACCCGATTTAAGTGTACGTCCACCAAGCACGTGAACGCGTGCGCGCGTCACAACGCCTCGATCTCAACTGACAACTGTCGCAAGATGGCCGGCTGTTCAGTGCTTGGTGTTCTTCATTCGGTCTATGATCTGGGCAATCAATCATGGGTGCAGCTGTCAACGCTATTTTGTGGATGCGCCATCAGAAATATATCAAAACTAGCTGACCCGGCGGACTTCGTACCGCTTTGACAGTTTCCATGACAACACTACAAACAAATCATTTTGTATTGGAAAAATTTCAAAAATCTAAAAAAATTTAGGGGTGGACCACTTTTAACATTTAGGGGGATGAAAAATAGATGTTGGCCGATTCTCCACCCTAGCCGATATGCACGCTAAGATTCACGAAAATCGTTCTCATCATCAGCTCGTTTGATGTCCCCACTGCTGGGGCACGAGTCTTCCCTATGGATGCAAACACCGCAGGAAGAACGCGCCGTAAACACCACGCGGGCCAGTGCGTAGCTCCTCATAGCTCATGCTAGCCTGGTACTTCAACCCCCCCACGGCCTCACCCCAAGTATAGGGTTTTCCAATAAGAGGTTTCATTTTGATATTTAAAAAAACGAGTATTTTTAAAGAGAAATCAATGAATGTTTATTTCATTGTACAGAGAAAGGTATCAGCCAAATGGCTGTATACTCTTATTGGGAAACCCTTTATGAGCTCACGCCAGGTATACGTCCTTGTGGGTTATGATAGCCTGGTACTTTGGACTCTCCCCCCCCTCCCTCTCTCTCTCTCTCTCTCTCTCTCTCTCTCTCTCTCTAAAATATTGATACATTACTTTCAGCGTAAAACTGAACGCACGTGATGAAATTAAAATGAGGGGTATACAAGCTACTAACTAATTATGAGACGACCAACACCTCAGTCTCCCGGTGACCAAGGAACCCGCAACGGGTTCCAAACGTCATTAATTAAAACTAACGCGAGTGGATCCGTAAAAGTTGTTTCCTTTTTTTAGATAAATAAAGAAATATTAGCAGTTTTTGTTTTTGAAACCATAACTTGCCCCCCAGGTTCGCGTAGACAACGTTCAAGAGTACCAGCGTGTGGTAGACGCCGAATGGCAGATCCTGTACGAGAAGCTCTCAGCCTTACACGCCAGCGGCGCCCACGTGGTGCTCAGTAAGCTACCCATCGGGGACGTCGCCACACAGTACTTTGCCGACCGGTGAGTTAGCCCACTAGTGGGACTGTCAATAGCCGAGGTAGGAGCTTAGTGCGGACTATAGAATATATTTGATTACTCTATTGTACACCAAATACAGACACAATGTACTTAATAATTATAGATATACAAGTCGTACTTAACATTGTTATTATTAAATAATTATAAAATACTAGTGGCCCGCTCGCGACTTCGTCCGCTTAAAAACACCCGTACCCCTATAGCCACCTACCGGGTCCAATTGTAAATCATATTTCTAAACTATTCTCGAATCCACTTACGCACGCACACACGCAGTTTCGAAGGGGTTCAATTAAACAACATGAAAACATTTAAATGACTAATTTTTTCACTGTATTTTATAATTATTTAGTTCAACTTAAAAGCTGCAATTCACACTTAAAAATAACAACACTCACAATCGCAGCAGACGACAGGTTGATGCAGAGAAATAACGTGTAACTTGCTATAAAACTACAAACCTTAAATAAAGGGTTTTAGTAATTATCTTTTTAATAAACATACATACATACATACATATAATCACGCCTCTTTCCCGTAGGGGTAGGCAGAGACCACTTCTTTCCACTTGCTACGATCCTTACATACTTGTTTCGCTTCGTCCACAAACAAATAAACAAAACAAAATAAAAAAAAAATTATAAACAAAAAAAAAAATAAACACACAGCTATAACCTACGTAATAAGGAAAAATTATACCAACCTAAGACGAGACTGGTAAAGGTAAGGAAAAACAAGGAATTTGCAACAAAATAGTTATGTACAATCAATTGCCGTTAACAATTACTGAACTTAACCAAAATCAATTCAAAAATAAGAAAACATTTTATAAATAGCTTGCCTACTTCTTAACTGATCTTTAGTATTTGTAAAAATATTATGATCAGATGTTAATGACGGTAGTTGTTGACATTGAATGGGTGCCTTTGGCTTTCAAAGTAAAAAAGTAAATAGTGTTGAATAATTCCGGCGGGCTGGTTAGAACCACGATAGCTCAATTGGAAGAGCACCTGACCCGGTATGTCAGAAGGGTGCAGGTTCAAATCCTGCTCGTGGAAATTTTTTCAACATTATGTTTTTGTAATTTGTTTCGCAATACAATTTGTGTTAAAATTATATAAACAAATTCAAAACATTTCAAAAATAAGAATTAAGCATTTTTTTGTTTCACACCCATTTTGTTCAATTAACGAGTTCACGGCTATGCGTCTTAACGGATCCTCGTTCTTATATCGGGAAAGTTACCATAGATTTATATAATTATCATTTTATTTTATTTATTTTTTAAATTGCAATGGATACCACCAATTATTTATAGTATTATTATTATTATTATTTTAATTATTGTTTTGTAAAAATGAATTTTATTTTATTACCGATCAATAATCAATAATGATCAATAATGGTTTATGTACATAGATTATATTTTTAATGTTTTAATTTTGCCAATTGTTACCTGCTAAGTAGTTTTAATAATTTTATTAATTTATATTATAATATCATTTTTAAATTAGTTTTAATGTAATTAAGTGTTATTTTAATAAAGTGTTATTTATAATGATGTATCATGGACTTGCCTTGTATAACGTTCCGAGTTATATGGTTAATAAATAATTCTATTCTATTCTATTCTAAAAAAAAAGGGAAAATGAAAGAGTGTTCACTTAAAAAATATTAGGTACAATTGGGTAGTTGACAATAACAACAATTAATTCCAGAACAATAACCCGTGTAAATGAAATCAAGTAACAGTTCTTTGACCGCCTCTGTGGTCTAGTGGCTAAGACCACCGGTTTAGACCCAGAGGTCCCGGGTTCGATTCCCAGCGGGGGGTACATGCTTGTGTACTCGGCTCGGTTGGTGGTAGGGCTTGTTTGTCCGCCTGGCTAGCTACCACCGTCTTATCTAAATATGTCGCCATAACATCAATGTTTGTAGCATTGTTGTGTTCCGGCAGCTAGAGGTAAGATAGCCAGTGCCTCACTAGTTGAGGATCCCGGGTGAAGTGCGCTTCCATCATTGGCCTTATCATCACTAAACATCAGGTGAGATCAAGGCACTGTGCTTACCCGTAAATATAAAAAAAATAAACCAATTTTTTATTTGACCTAAGCATGAGTTTCTGTAACCTAAAAAGTTATTATTATAAACGCTCAATTGACGGAAATAAATAGTGACGTCATAGTTTGCTAATCCCATACAATTTCTATTAAAAATAATCGTTTTGACAGTTGTTAAAAAGTTTCTATATTGACTAACCAGTCGGCTACCCAATCACAATTATGTGTGGTAGCATCGCGGCCGATGATTATAACTAACGGATCCAATTGCTGAATTGGTTGTGTGGATCAAGATAGTAGACATGAGGCCGTTTAAATTATTTAGTTGTAGGTAAAGTATTGTTATTATTTTATTTGGTATTATATTATTGTTTATTTTTTTAATAGACAGTTGTTCAAAAAGTGATGTGTAATAAGGAAACGGATATTTAAAAAAACACGACGAACTAAATATTACCACAGTAAAAAATTGCTTATTAAATGGTTTTTGTTTATATAATTTTAACGATCACAAAAGCACTAATATTGATAAAATTTCCACGAGCAGGATTTGAACCTACACCCTACTGACATACCGGGTCAAGTGCTCTCCCGATTGAGCTATCGTGGTGAATGATTTCGACGGGCTGGTTAGTACTACAATAGCTCAATTGGGAGAGCACCTAACCCGGTATGTGAGAAGGGTGCAGGTTCGAATCCTGCTTGTGGAAATTTTTATCAATATTTGTGTTTTTGTAATTAGTAAAAAAGGGACAAAATGTCATCTGTAAAACTGTCTCCTTTTTTTGATGTGTCTATTGGTCGGCGACATTAATTGTAGATAGAAGATGTGAAATATAAACGAGCGAGCCTTACAGTAGTCTCATATGACGTGTAACATTTGAGATCTCACCTTAGTAATAAACAATTTTAACATTATATTCTGAGAAAAAGGGTCAGGTATTATTTGAAATGATTTTTTCGTAACAAAGATTAATTCTTTTTAATGAATATTGTTTTTATTTAATTGACACTAAGAGTAATGCCATACCGCGCGCTCACTCGTCAAATCAAATGGTGTGCTTCCGTTCCATTCCACGAAATCACTCCCACAAATTGCAAGAAAGCGAGAGGAAAGATGTTACACATTAAAAGTAATAAATAACATAATAATATAATTTGATGACCTCCGTGGTCGAGTGGTTAGCGCGCCGGATCTGGCGTCGCGCCATATCCGAGGTCCCGGTTTCAATTACCGGTAGGGTCAATTTAGAGAAAACTTGATTTTTTATCCTATCTAATCTAATATATAAAATTCTCGTGTCGCGGTGTACGTTATTGAACTCCTCTGAAACGGCTCGAACGATTTTCGTGAATCTTAGCGTGCATATCGGCTAGGGTGAAGGAATCGGACAACATCTATTTTTCATCCCCCTAAATGTTAAGGGTGGTCCACCCCTAAAATTTTTTTAGATTTTTGAAATTTTTCCAATACAAAATGATTTGTTTGTAGCGTTGTCATGGAAACTGTCAAAGCGGTACGAAGTCCGCCCGGTCAGCTAGTATATATATATATATTTAAACGAGTTTCATTAGAAGTTTATCTCGGGCTAGTGAATGAGCGTGAGCTTGCCCCCAGCGACATGTTCTGCGCGGGCCGCGTGCCCGAGGAGGACATGCGGCGCACGCAGCGCGCGTGCGGCGGCGCCGTGCTGACGTCGGCGCGCGACGTGCGCCCGCACGCGCTCGGCCGCTGCGCCGCCTTCAGCGAGCGCCAGGTGGGCGGCGAGCGGTACAACCTGTTCACGGGTGAGCGAACCAAGGTTCAGTGTATCTAGATGATTTCAGCGGCCAGCAAGGGTGCCTACTCCACCGAGCGACAGAACTTGTCAATTGACAGGTAGGTGGTGCTTAGACACTTTTACAGGTACACCTGCTCCGCCCGCGTGGATGACGTGATGACGAGGTGGACGCTACACAGTTCGAAAAAATTCAAAATGCAAAATCACTTATTCAGTTTAGGCTACAAGTAGCTCTTGTGAATGTCACTATGCGATCGGTTCGTAAGTCTACTCTGGGCGGAAGATCTTGTACTGACAAGAACCGGCAAGAAACTCGGCAAGTGTCCAGCTCTTTTCTCCCTTACAGGGTCGAAAATATTGGAAAATGCTCTATCATAGCAGGACACTTTCCATTACAATTAAACACAAAATTATAGAAGACAACCACAACATGTAAATAAAAAAAAATTACAAAATAAAAAAAATTGGTATGCTTTAAGTTTAAGTTTGCAGTGTTTTAAGAACCCCCGATTTTGTGACATGTACTTTTTTATCCCGAATTCCTATAGATAAGGCCATTGTAATGGCTGAAAAAATTGTCAACTTGCTGTGACACAAAGTTTTTGAGATATATATTTTTAGTTCCGGAAAATAGAAAAATATATTATTATATGGTCCCTCTATTAATCATATTATTTTATTTCTGACTAATCTGAACCTTCTAAAGCATACCGTAGAGAAGATATGACTATTATTAAAATTATTGTTTTCATTTTTTTTTCTCAGTGCATAATTGCGTATTCGGACGCAACTAGTCACACCTTTTCAAATACTCGACGTTTCGACCGAGTTGTACCATAGTCACGGGCTGCCCAATCATCCCGTGACAAGTATTTATAACGTATGCTCGGGCACCAAGTCTCAAGGTTCAAGGGATATCTGAAAAGTTGCCATTAATCCCCGTTATAACATTGTTTTTACAATACAAAGCTCTAGTCTTCCCTCTGTCCCACCATATACCACCCACATCCCTGATTAATCCCCTCCCATTTCCTCCCCACAGGTTATGACAAAGAGCATGCGCCGGACGGTAAGAACGCTATATCCAACAGTATTTGTAGATCCATTTCATTAGTATGTCTAAAAAATATTGCTAGAAGAATTTTTAATTTTTTTGACGTGACAACGTCTTATAATTCGATGGAGCCGGCTGCACGCACGAAAACACATGACTCATGCGGCGTTACCTCGCTCTAAGGCGTTCCATTTAAGGCTTGAAGTGCAAGCGAGAGCGCGGAACGAGCGACAAAGAGGCACAATCGGCCTCCGCGTTCGGCAGCGTTCGACATCTGTCTCTCTCCTACTTGAGTGAGCGATGCGTCCGCGTGGACAGATGCTATACAATAATACATTTACATGTTTGCGTCAAGTATGAAGTGCAGTGAAAAGTGAATGTGGTGTCAATTGTTTAAAGCAACGATAATTGCGGCGATAAAGGTAATGATTATTTCGATATTAAATATATGTTCAGTGATATATTGTCGAATATTCGTGCTTTCATCATTAAAATAAATAGCATCGGTCCGCTAGTGCAGCGATTTTGTAGGTTATGATATAATTGACAAAACTGTAACAATAAGTTAACAGAACTATTTCACGATGAGTAAAAAATCAATGGCTTTACTATTCGATCGAAATAATTATCGAGCTTAACTATGATTTTCATTTATAATTATAATTTTCTTTTGGAAAATGCAACCGTTCCATCAGTATTTTCTTATGACGTTGTCACGTTCAACTATCGTCAGTAAACCGACTTTACAGACAACCGATTTTTTTTGATCAGGGCAATCGTCATCGTCTGCTAACTTTATGTCCCCACTGCTGTGTCACGAGCCTTCTCTATGAATGTGAAGTGGTTCGAATAGTACTCCCAATACCACTTGCAACAATGAAGCTAATCAAGGATTGGGTATTTAAACTAGCAATTAAAAAGTCCCAACAACGTTTAAATTAGTTTACTTCAGCATAACAATATTGATGTGTAACAGTATAAGATCGTGAGTGGAATGAATTTACATTAGCTCGACATGCGTATTTATACAGAAAAAACTGTTAATAATAATTAAGGTTCACGCTTGACCGTTTCTACAAAACAACTCACACTTGACACTTTTGCGCGGAGTGGGGGCGCGCCAAACCTGTTCGTCTACTGCAATACAATAGACTCGCGCGCCGCCATCATGTGGGCGGGGCTTCTGCACAATAGTGCGCAAGCGGCCATATTGCGGCGAACAGGGAGTAGGCGCGTCTTAGTTCCTGACGTCATACATCACGCGATCTTCGTCATAGATCATACGAGGTGGCGTGATTCGGTGCTGCGTTCAAGCGTGCGAACCTACTTGCTTGACCGCTACAAATGGTAACGCCACAGGTAGAACGGACCGTGAACCACTGGGCCCGCGCCCCAGTGCGTAGCTGACAATCAAACGTAGGAATATAGTGTGTTAGCGGGTTCACTAGCTCAGGACTCGGGCATTGGTATTATTAAAATGTTTTTGTTTTGTTTATATAATTTTAACGCAAATTTTTGTTGCGAAACAAATTACAAAAACACAATGTTGAAAAAATTTCCACAAGCAGGATTTGAACCTGCACCCTTCTGACATACCGGGTCAGGTGCTCTCCCAATTGAGCTATCGCGGTTCTAACCAGCCCGCCGAAATTATTCAACACTATTTACTTTTTACTTTGAAAGCCAAAGGCGCCCATTCAATGTCAACAATTAGAAGAGCACCTGACCCGGTATGTCAGAAGGGTGCATATTCAAATCCTGCTCGTGGAAATTTTTTCAACATTGTGTTTTTGTAAATTGGTATTATTGTTAGTAAAATATTAGATTAGTACTTACATTTTGAAAAAATATGTTTTAAATAACTACATATTATGTAATATCCGTTATTGGCTGTATGTATAGGGCTTATTATATGTTTCAATGTAAGGCTATGGCAGAATAACAGGGTTTGTGGCTCTCCTGCAATCACTAACCCATAAACCAAATTGTGTATAGTGTTTTTTTTATATAGGCAAATAAAGTTATTATTTTATTTAAATAAAAAATACAGAGGAAAAATTACATATTACAGTTAAAAAAAAAATATATTTAATTCAAAAACACAAATGTTGAAAAAAATTCCACGAGCAGGATTTGAACCTGCACCCGTCTGACACACCGGGTCAGGTGCTCTCCCAATTGAGCTATCGTGGTTCTAACCAGCCCGCCGAAATTATTCAACACCATTTACTTTTTACATTGAAAGCCAAAGGCGCCCATTGAATGTCAACAACTACCGTCATTAATTAATTAATTCATTCATTCATTCATTCATTCATTCTTCATTGTTACGCAACAAAATTGCGTTAAAATTATATAAACAAAACAGAAACATTTTATATTTAATTTTAGCGCCAGTGCAGCAATTAGCACTTAAAAATTTTCTTATTATTTCTTATTATTATAATTGTTCGCGTGCAGGCTGCCCGGCCGCCAAGACTTGCACGCTGATCCTCCGCGGCGGCGCTGAGCAGTTCCTCGAGGAGACGGAGCGCTCGCTGCACGACGCCATCATGATAGTGCGGCGCACCATCAAGAACGACGCCGTGGTGGCCGGTCAGTGCTTTCAAACAAATACAAATATTGGACAACATCACACACATTGTTCTGATCCCAAGCATTCGCGTTATGGAGGTCGGAATCAGCGACGGTACCGCAGCCACCGGGACCCGACGCCATATCGGAAAGTTCGTTTTCGACGTAGACCGACCGGGAATCGAACCTGTCGCCTTGGGAGTTTGCGCCGCTCAAAGTCCGACGTGCAAGCCACTCGGCTACGAAGGTCGTCAATCGGTACTGATATGTAGTTACAAGAAAAAATAATCGACCGGTCTAAGGGAAGCTTGAGTGGGAGTCGAACCCATGACCCTTGGATTACCAGTTCAACGCTCTTACCGCTGAGCTACCGAGACCCCGGAAGACTTGTTAATAAACCATTTTTTTTTTATCTAAGCGTGCATCTAAAAAGTTATTAATAAACAAGTAAGATGTTTTAATTTAAAAAAATTTGACTCCGACTTTGACTTTGAAACGAAATGATAAAAATATTTATTCAATCATTAAAATATGACATCCTTGTTGTTATGGGCTAACGTTGCCTCAAGTTAATCGATTAGCTAATCAATATAATTGTGTAGGCGGCGGCGCGATCGACATGGAACTGTCCCGCCATCTTCGCGAGTACTCCAAAGGCGTCGCGGGCAAGGAGCAGCTGCTGATAGCGGCCGCCGCTCGCGCCTTCGAAGCTATTCCCAGGCAGCTGTGCGACAACGCCGGCTTCGACGCCACCAACCTGCTCAACAAACTGCGCCAGAGACACCACCAGGGTGTGTAGCCACCTCACGACACACAAAGATACACTACTTCCTAGGTACACCACCCTTTGACTGGTGCAGCAGCCACCAACCTGCTGAAAAAGCTGCGGCAGAGACATCACGGTATGTAGCCACTTAGGGACACAGTCATCTAAACACAAATCCATTAGGTACTGCCCACACCGGCTGTAGCCACTAGAATGCTTAAGAAGCTGCGCCAGTAACGTTACCAAGATATTCATCAAAGTTTATAGCCACCACCAGCAATTTGACAAGCTACGCCAGCGGGCACCACCAAGGTATTTAGCCAGCGAGGTTCATATCCTCCATCCGAGGTTCATAGCCCGATCCTCTAATCCCGCCCGATCCTCTAAATGACAGCACACATTTTCAGAATACACTAAACATGCACACCAGTTTAGGCCCAAGACACCGTACTCGTAGAACAAGGGTACGAAGAACCGGTTCACACTCGCTCTACACCAGGTACAGACCTGTACCTGGGCGCTTCTCTCCTCCTCCACGGCCCGGTCTGCCCGAGCCGAGGTCCGTGCCTTTAGAGGCGCCCTCGGGTTGCTCCGCTCCCCGATCCGATCCGAACCCTTCGGAGAATCTAGTAGGGCACGGGGACGCGCACTAGTGCGCGATGCCGTTCCCTCTAGATAACCTCTGAAGGTGATTCGTTTCACACGGCTTGAGGGACCCTTTACGTTCCTCGCCGCCCCCAAACAAGCCCGGTGAAGCTGAAAATGCCGCAGCGGCAATCAGCAATCTCTCTCAAAAAAAAAAATCAATACGAAGGTACACCACCAACAAGGGACATTACCACCAGGGTATAGCATCACGTATCAAGGTACGTAGCTACCAGCGACTCCTCCATAAGCTGCGCCAGAGACACCACCAGGGTACGTAGCAAACAACGAGGATACTACTGCCTAGGTACAGCACCCCTTGACTGACGCGGCTGGCTCCAACTGAGATAACGTAGCTACTTACCTGCTTAACAAGCTACAACCAAGAGACCACCAGGGTATGTAGCCAGCGACGTTCAGTACTGCCTTAGGGTATGTTAGGTATACCAATATCAAAGTATGCAGCCATAACCAGCTGTGCAACAAGCTGGGGCAGCGGCACCACCACGTTATACAGCCACCATCAGCTGCTTAACAAGCGGCACAATGAAGATTGGTATACCACACTACACATACACTACCAACAAGGTATATCACCAGTGAGTATATTCATTGAAGAGATCATTTTGTGTAGTCTCCAATAAACTACACTACCACCATCACGGTATACCACAATCGCAGTATCAATAACTTTTTTTTTTTTATTTACGGGTAAGCACAGTGCCTTGATCTCACCTGATGTTTAGTGATGATAAGGCCAATGATGGAAGCGCACTTCACCCGGGATCCTCAACTAGTGAGGCACTGGCTATCTTATCTCTAGCTGCCGGAACACAACAATGCTACAAACATTGATGTTATGGCGACATATTTAGATAAGACGGTGGTAGCTAGCCAGGCGGACAAACAAGCCCTACCACCAACCAAACCGAGTACACAAACATGTACCGCCCGCTGGAAATCAATCCCGGGACAAAACCGATGGTCTTAGCCACTAGACCACAGAGGCGATTAAATTAACTATAGTAATCAAATCAATCAATACGATTTCAGATGATGATGTATTTCATGGATTTTATAAAATGTAATTTTACCAACATTTGTTATGTTTTGTGTGCCGTAACATATGTATATATAGAACATAATGCATGTTTGATCCCCAGGCGATGTATGGTACGGCGTGGACATCCAAAAAGAGGATATTGCGGATAACTTCGTCGCTTGCGTGTGGGAGCCCGCCGTCGTCAAGATCAACGCCATCACCGCCGCGTGCGAGGCCGCCGCCCAGGTATACCGACCTCACCACCTAAATACCACCTCTGCCGCCACCATACCACCTCCCCCATGACCGTACCAACGCTCCCCATCGCCATACCACGTCCGCCCACCACCATATCACTTCCCCCCACTAGCATATCACTTCCCCCAACCACCATATCACTTCCCCCCCACCACCATATCACTTCCCCCACCACATCACTTCCCCCTACCACCATATCACTTCCCCCCACCACCATATCACTTCCCCCACCACCATATCACTTCCCCCCACCACCATATCAATTGCCCCACCACCATATCACTTCCCCCACCACCATATCACTTCCCCCCCACTACCATATCACTTCTCCCCACCACCATATCACTTCCCCCCCACCACCATATCACTTCCCCCCACCACCATATCACTTCCCCCCACCACCATATCATTTCCCCCAACACCTTATCACTTCCCCTCATCCCCTACTACAACTTCCCCCCACCACCATACTACCATACCACTTCCTCAGCTACCTATCCACTTGTCTACACAGGGCGGGAGACCTTGTACTGAAAAGTACCGGCAACAAACTCAACAAGGCCATTGGTTTTCCCATACAACGTCATAGTTAATAAATAGGAGTTCGCATCAGTAGTGACGGATCCGGGAGTCAAGCCACGATTTCTCGTACAAACTGACCATCTATCTACCTCTTGTACGACTGACGTATCGTATCTATCTTCTTTGTATCTGTCTATACCGTGTTTTTGTTCCAGATCCTATCCGTGGATGAGACGATCAAGAATGTCAAGGGAGGCGGCGACATGGCGCCCCCCGGCCGCGGAATGGGACGCCCGCGTATGGGCTAATATCCCCCCAGACCCCCCCACATCAAATGGCAATGCATTCTAATACACCTTGACATTGGCCTCATCAAGTCTCTTAATTCAATGCATACATCATTTCGTACTTTATACTCGCTTTTCAATACTGCGTATGTATTTTGACGACCTCCATAGCCGAGTGGCTTGCACGCCGGACTTTGGGTGGCGCTAACTTCGAGGTCCCGGGTTCGATTCCCGGTCGGGTCAGTGTCGAAAACGAACTTTTCGATATTGTGTCGGGTCTGGGTGGTTGTGGTACCGTCGTTGTTTCTGATTTCCATGAAACGAGTGCTTTAGCTACTTACCTCGGGATCAGAACAATGTATGTGATATGTGATATTGTTGTTTTTTCTATTTGCTTGCATCCATAACGTATTAACTTCGATCAATAGTGTACTAGATAAAGGATCCGGGACAAAAATGCATCTCGAAATTCGTCCTGTTTAAATTAAAACATTAAAATTTCTAATGACAAAATCTAGAAAAAACATTGGATAGCATCAACAACTTCAGCTCACTGTGAACCTTACACATAAAGATTAATTAAGGTTGCAAAATATTTGTGCTTAATATTGGCTGTCATCGCCACAAACGTCGTTGCGGCTCCGCGGCCCCAAAGTCGCGTGCCGTTGTTCAAGCGCTCATCGGGAATCTAGTACATTATTGATCGAAGACATTAGTAGATGCCTGCAGGTGAGGTACCTACTGTTGGTTCGTTGTGGCGTTACAATTGTCACGTGTATTAGAATACAATGCCGTTGCCTCCACTAAACTTTTAAGCACGCGTCCCCTACCACTGGTAATCGGTTCGAGTTACAAAAATTTTTTTGTAAGGTTAAATACAAACTTGAAGTAAAATAAACCTTAAGCACTTGTAAAAGGAATTAAAATTAATAAAAATGTACATTTAAGACCTGTTGTTACGAAATAAGATGCAGTTACAAGGGTGTTTTTATATTAATTATTTATATTAATGGCATAGAAATAGAGAGATGAACATAGCGTTCCCATTTATCTAGATGTGAAGCAAATACAGGAAGAAAACCGACAGGCAAGTAGCTATGTATTTCTCTAAAATTATGAGATGAAAAGGAGCGCTCCGTGTACATAGATACATGTATTGGTCGCATAGTAGCTTTGTCCATTCGAGAGAGGTGTATTTGACACGTTTTAGAAAAATATGTAATGGTTCATAATAGCATAATATATTTGCAGTTTGATTAATTCGTTGTGAATTTCTTTATTTTTTATGAAAAGTCGTCATTAAAATTCAAATTATTAAAATAGCCGCGAAAACGATGCATGCTGGTCACGTGATGTCGTGACGTCGCCTGCTTGTAAACACACTTTTAGCTGTCAAATACAAAATACAAAACCACCACACCATACAAAACTTCGAGTGACATTTTCACTGTAATTTTATCTGCTTCACTAACTCGCTCAATTAGTTAGTTATTTGTCATTGTTTCAGGTATCAACAGAATCAATCAGTTACTGTCTGTATCCTCAAAATTGGGTCTCAGTTTTTGACATTTTCTTGCTTGTACAAGCACAACGCCTGTTGAAGTTTTAAGCAAAGTTACGGACAAAATCAAAACACTAATAAGTTGCCCTAAAACTAGACACTGGCTAAATCGTAGCGAGAGCCATTTTGCAAGAAATTGATTGATTAACAAGCAGGTGACGTCACTTCAGATACAGCCAAATACCGTGCGTTTTAGATCATGTGGTCAATCATTAAAATTTAATTGTTTTATTAATGATTTTTTATAAAAATTATTATAGAAATTATGTGCTGGCTAAATTGGTTTACTGTTAAGTTAACAACAGTTTCATCTATATTTTCATTGTAGTCAAATACCCTATTTTGTGTAGGTAATGGTCGGTCCTACCCTCTTTGTCTCATACATTATTAAAAATTGGGGTAGTTAGTCAAAAGATAAACTTTTTTGCAACTGTATTAGGTCTCAATTTTAGACAGATTCTATTTACAATACCTGCCTAAAAACTAGACGCTGGCCAAATCATAGCGAGAGCCATCTTACAAGAAATTGAAATGAATAGAAACTGTATGGGAATGGAGAGGTTTCACCAGAGTTCTGCCCGTAATAACACGCGTTGTGAGACTCCATTTTGCATTTTAATTTCTATTTACCGTACAATTGTACTCTTACTACTAATAATAAAAAAATACTTGAAATTGGCTAAATGCTAAACGCAAAGCCATTAATTAAGATAATTAATTAATTATTAGGTCTCAATTTTAGACAGCACAATGCCTATTAACATTTTAAGTAGAGTTATGGACAAAGACAAAACACTAATAACCTGCCTTAAAACTAGACACTGGCTAAATCATAGCGAGAGCCATCTTACAAGAAATTAAACTGAATAGAAACTATGGGAATGGAAACTATTATGTCACTATATTGTTCCGTCAATTGAGTGTTTATTAATAAAAACAATATCAAGTTATACATAACTGTTGTGTGTGTATTATATTTATATATTACTAGCGGCTGCCCGCGGTTCCACCCGCGTGGTTGAAATTGGCTAAATGCTAAACGCAAAGCCATCAGTTGATATAATTAAAACTTTTTAGGTTACAAAAATTCATGCTTAGGTCAAATATGAATTGTTTAATGTTTTAAAGAACTGTTACATTTTTTATTTTTACGTTTAATATTATGGAATTAATTGTTGTTATCAACATACCTATTGCATGTTATGAAGCTCAATAGGATGGATGACATGAAAGTCCAAATAATTGCATTTATTTTATTTATTTTTGTACCTTTGGTAGGGGATGCTCGTCTCGCCTTAACGCTTCACAAACACTAGCGAATAAGTTACTATAGGTATTATTAATTATTAATAATATAATAAAATATTTTAACACTGCTATTTTATGTTTTATTTGGTCTCAATTCCTTTTTATATACCTACAGGTTTTTTCTATTGTTATTCTATAAGGTGGAAGTGGATAGCCAGGTGGACTTAAATCAAGCCCTGCCATGTCACCCGCCAAACCGAGTACAAACATGTATGATGGGAATCTCCCCTTGAGAATCGAATCCAGCACCTCGAGTGTCTGCAACCGGTGGCTTGTCTAACCACTAGTCTAAAATAAAATAAAAACAATTTTTTACATTGTTTTTTTATTTTTATAACTACAAGAAATAACTTATACAAGGCAATAGAGAACTTTTAGTTAAAATAATTAGTGAATTTACACTTACACTGCTGTAACCGCCTCTGGTCAGTGGTTAAACCCAGAGGTCCTGGGTTCATTTCCCAGCGGGGGGGTACGTTGGTGTAGGTACCTACTCGGTTTGGTTGGTGGTAGGGCTTGTTGGCCCACCCCGCCTGGCTATCTACCACCGACTTATCTAAATTATGTCACCATTATATTAAAGTGTGTAAAGCATTGTTGTGTTCCGGAAGCTAGAGATAAGATATCCTCAACTAGTGAGGCACTCACTAGTTGAGGATCCCGGGTCCGCGCTGCCCCGACTTCCTGTTACACACTTCCGTCCCATATCACGAAATCACTCCCACAAATTGCAAGAAAGCGAGAGGAAAGATGTTACACATCAAAAAACTTTACAATCTTGTATGTTGCCTGAAACAAATCGAATAAAGAAATAAGATGTTAGTGTACCTTTATGCTACATCAGGTACCTTAGAGCACCAACTGACGCGATCGATGGCAGGTAGGTACGTCAATATTAATTTGTAATTAATACTACACTTCGCTTGCACATAACACCACTTACTTGCCTAACGTCGAACAATGAACCGCGGGAAATAAATAATTACGCAAAAACTCGTACATCCGTTTGTTTGCTAATTTCCCATCCCAGTTTTAACCGTGATTCCTCAAGATAATAACGTTTGTGTTCGTATTTCTGATAGTTTCACTTTTGTTTCCGAAAACTGCGAAAATTAATAAAAGTTTTCAATTGTCAAGGTTGCCATTTTGAAAGTGCTGTCAAATTTTCGCGGTAAAATGTCTGTCACTAGCGCTGTACTCGCGTGTGTATCTGTGATTTTTGTATCAGGTCAAGTATCAGCTTGGACCATAGATTTGCCGGAAGTGAGAAGGTTCTATTTCGAAAAGTACTTGAAGCAAAACGACAAACGGCCGGTGGTGAATGAAAATCAGACTTTCTTTGATAATATCGGAGGCGATAGTTTGTATAACACTGACAGGAAGCACCATGACGTCATCGACTATTTCAGGAAATATGAAAGAAACTTGTATCCCAAGGGTGAGCAACATAGGCAAAATGACGAACCGAAAAAGAGTGTATATGCTAAAGCATACAACCACGATATGTATATGGTGAGAAAAGTAAGTAAGATTTTATTTAATTGAAATATCTATTAATTAAAAATTAAAAAAAAAAGTTTTAAAGGAAGGATTTGACTTTAATTAATTATCAAAATACCATCAAACCCTATGTGCAACAACAATAGTTCAAATTGGAGGATCTGAGAGCATTTTAAAGTTTATAGGCTGACCATGATGACTATACAGATGTACTAGCGTTTATTATTGTTTATCATCATCATCATCGGCCTATCTTAGTCCACTGCTGGACATAAGCCTCCCCTAATGAGCGACATTGTTTATGGTGTACCGTAACTTTGGTTTAATTTTGTTCTGTAATTATGAAGGTATTATTTTTATTTAAATTATCATTGTTATTTATTGTTATTTAAATTAAAGATTTATTTCTCTATCTGTCTATCTATTTCGGTCAGATCAGCCAAGGCGCCTTGAACAGCGGGCCGGAGTACCTCGATGGGCTGCGGCTCTCCATCGAGCGGTACATGGAAGTGCTGGAGAACTGCTCCAAAAGCAACTTTACGCAGGTACTGAAGAGATGGAATGGGAAGGAATGAAGGAATGGTGACTTTTTTGCCGTGAACGCACATACCTGTGTTTTCTTGGCATTTAACTCAACCAGATTATTGGAGCCCCAATCAGATATGAGATCCAATATCCGATTGAGCTCAATGACAAGATTCACTCGACTCACTTTGGTTTCGACCCGACCTACTGCTGGGTGACCGTTATGTACCCCATGCACCGTGCTATCATCTGCATAGAAATTAATATTTCTAAGTGGACGCATCTCATTGATATGCAGAAGGAACAGCGTGGGGGACAGAACGGAGCCTTGAGGGACCCCAGCGTTCACTGACGTGAGTCGCGAAGCGCATCCATCAGATAGAACACGGATTCTGCGCTCAGTTGCAGAACATGACCATGACCAGACCATGTGCCGGGAGCTTGGAGAGAAGAGCTTTGTGCCAGACCCGATCTAAAGCCTTGGCTATGTCAAGGCTAACAGCCACCGACTCACCACGGTTGTCAATACCCTCACCCCATAGAATGTGCAACGTAGGATTTAAATTGTTATCCTCCTATTATAATCCATATAAGTTAATTTAAATTCTAAATTTCCTATCACAGTCGTATTAGTTCATTCATATACATATTACGATATTTTATTTCAAATAATTTTGATCAACAGCACTTGTTATTGTTTATAATTACATATATCACCATCGAATCGTATCTATCGGTTCCAATGTGCCATTAGAGATTATATTCCTCCTCACGGTCCGACCAGGACTCCGCCCCGTCGACCATCAGGCTGCCGGCCTGGCGCGAGTACCAGGCCGCGTGCCGGCAGGCCTCCGCCGCCAGCGAGCACGTGCGCCGGCTCGCGGACCTCGCGCTGTGGGCCACCAGGCGGCTGCAGGACGTTGCGCACACCGCTAAATACAGCAAGGTACGATCTTTTTGAGGAGCTCGATGGGGATGACCAAAATTGTAATTTCGAGCGCCACCGGCGTTGGAAGACAAGTAACGCCGATGATCCCGGCGTCATTAGCAGTCGCTAACACTCGCTATTAGCACTGCGCTCGCTGGTTTACGGCCCGTTCTCCCTGTGGTGTTTTCATCCATAGGGAAGGCTTGTGCCCCAGCAGTGGAGCCATTAAGCGAGTTGGTGATGTATAATTGTATAACATATATATATTATATAATATATATATAATGTTTTTATAATTTGATATAGTTGTGTAATAATAATTAATTGTAATTTGTGTATATTGTAATAATAATAATTATGATAATTTTTATATTCTGTATGTTAGTTATGTAATTGGGTCCATCCCGCGTAACTAATAATAATAATAAATAAATAAATAAATAAATAATTCAATCAGTATTTGGCTAGCATGGCAATTTAGACCGATACTCATCAAATTGTAGCGATAACTTGCTTTCAATAATTAAGGACTTTGAACAGCAGTGAGACAGAATAATAGGCTATTACTAGGGGTGTTCAATAAAAAGTGATAAATAGTATGAATCAGTTATATATTATTTATTGTAATTTTATTTTTCGACTTAATAACCTTTGAGGTTTATACACTTGGTATATCGTTTTTCTAATCCTAAGATTCCCTTCTTGAAAAATAGTTCAATCATTATCACCCCCTAGCTGTCCCAGAAAAGAGAGCCCATAATCTTACCGGCGGATAGAAATGCCATAAGTGTTGGAGATGACGGCCTCTTCCAAGTCATGGACTGTTGTTTCGTTTCAGGATCATAATGGTGGAGCCATGTTTCATCCATAGTTACGAAGCGAGCCAAAAATCGGTCAGGATCTTGTTGTAACAATTCCAAAATGATTTGAGAAATCCTCAGTCTTGTTTGTTTATGCTCGTCTGTAAGCATTCTAAGCACCCAGCGCGCTGATACTTTTTTCATGCCCAAATATTCATGTATAATACTATGGATACTTACTATCGAAATCTTTTAGGTCTTCAGCTACAAAACGAACAGTAACACGACGATCTGCCAAAACAATTTTTTCAACTTTTTTTATCATTTGTTCGGTAACTGCCGTCGTGGGGCATCCCGAGCGAGGGTCGTCTTTAGTTGAAGTTCTTCCTCTCTTAAACTCGGCACACCACCGCGCAACCGTAGAATACTGAGGAGCAATAACCCCTAATGTTCGTTTCAAGTCTAGATTTACTTGCTCAGTAGTAAATTTTTTCAGGCAGAGATATTTTATTACGGCGCGAATTTCAATTTTTAATAATTTAAAATAATTTATCCATTTTGTGTAACACATTCCGACACTACGAAAACGAATGACTTCTATTTTTAAATTAAGAAAAGAAAATCAATAATTTTTATTTTTTTATTTCATCAAATGTCTGGGCTTTAAGTACCAGCCAGTATTAACTTTTTTGTTGTTCAAGGAGTTTATATGCCATTATTACTGTTTATTGAACACCCCTCGTACATTATTTTACTTATTGTATAAGGAGTAAGATGCGTGTGTGTGTTACATACAGTGTAGACATTACAATATCGCGCCATTGAAATCTTGTAAGTACGAATAAGACTTA
Source organism: Eudonia truncicolella (assembly GCA_949315975.1). NCBI lineage: Eukaryota > Metazoa > Arthropoda > Insecta > Lepidoptera > Crambidae > Eudonia > Eudonia truncicolella. The sequence goes on from OX438854.1 coordinate 7,967,430, forward strand.
TTATTACATCATCGCCCTTGAGTTAATCAGTGAGATTTTTTAATTGAGAATCTTGATAGCTAAGTAGGTTGTGCTTTGCGTGCGATACAACAATGATTAATGAACGCCACGGCTGACCGCCCAATGCTAATGAGGAGGCGATAAGTGTAGGCCCAATGGCAATTCGTTGTCTAACAATATATCTATCCTAGTCCTAGTAACATTATAAACGCGAAAGTTTGTAAGTATGGATGGATGTTTGTTACTCTTTCACGTAAAAACTACTGAATGGATTTTAATGAAACTTTCCTCATCAATAAATTAATATGAGACAACATCACATACATTGTTCTGATCCCGAGGTAAGTAGCTAAAGCACTCGTTTCATGGAAATCAGAAACAGCGACGGTACCACAACCACCCAGACCCGACACAATATTGAAAAGTTCGTTTTCGACATTGACCCGACCGGGAATCGAACCCGGGACCTCAGAGTTAGCGCCGCCCAAAGACCGGCGTGCAAGCCACTCGGCAACGGAGGTCGGCGGTACAGACCACGACCCAGACCAGCATATAGGATTATTTTTTTTACTGTAGTCTTCGCGAACGAATTCGCGGGCAACAACTAGTTAATTATACTTTAACTTTCACGCTCCATATTTAACAAACATTTTTAAAGTGTTTAAGTTTTTTTGGTATTCTTTACGGATAAGCACAGTTCCTTCATATGTGAGGTGATGCAACCAATGATGGAAGCGCATTTTACCCGGAATCCCGAGGCACTGCAATCTAATATCTAATAGTATCAATACAATCTATCTACAACTAATAGTATAGGTATCTAGACCACACCGGTCAAAATAAATAAATAAAGAAATTGTTTCACGTATCAATTGTTGTGTATTACATAGGTGGTAAAGGTTAGGTTAAACATCGCACATTAAGCTAAAGTTATATAGAAATCTATTATAATATCTTTATCGTAAAGGTCAGGTTGAATATAGCACATTTAACTAAAGTTATTTAGATATCTTTATTCATTTTCGTTACAAACTTTGATAAAAAAAAGACTAATGTTTCTTAGGCTTACTCAAACACTGTACCATTGAACCACCATCATCATCATCATCAGACCATTTTATGTCCCCACTGCTGGGGCACGAGCCTTCCCTATGGATGGATAGGGAGAACGGGCCATAAACCACCACGCAGCTGCAGGCCCAGTGCGGGTTGGTGGTTGTTAGCGACTACTAATGCAGCCGGGACCAACGGCTTTACGTGCCTTCCGAAGCACGGAGCAGCTCGAGATGATAAATTTTTGGTCACCCATCCGATGACCGGCCTTTGCGAAAGTTGCTTAACCTCAGCACTCGCAGACCGGGCGCGTTAACCACCGCGCCATCGAGCTCCTCAACCATTGAACCGTATGCTAGAAACTAGTAAACACTGTTAGGGGTGTCACCGGTGCTCCACCTGCTTCCCAGTGGTCATCCCTTCAAAATAAATGAAAATCTATGTTAATTTTTGGTGACGAAAATATGTCGAACGCTGGGGTTAAAGTTTCTTACACTGGTGCCGCTAACCTAGCTTGATTTGCACCTGTTCCTAGGACGCCAGCATGGAGGAGAACGAGCTGCTCCTCCGCCTGGCGTGGTACCTGGACAAGCTGGCGCAGCTGACGGGCTACGAGCCGCAGCCCGAGCCGAGCGGCCCGAACAACGTCACAACTCGTGAGTTCCTGATATTTTTTATGTTAGAAAAAAAAATATATTTTAAAACATCACATACATTGTTCTGATCCCAAGGTAAGTAGCTAAAGCACACTCGTTTTATGGAAATCAGAAACAACGACGGTACCACAACCACCCAGACCTGACACAATATCGAAAAGTTCGTTTTCGACTTTGACCCGACCGGGAATCGAACCCGGGACCTCATAATTAGCGCCGCCCAAAGTCCAGCACGCAAGCCACTCGGCTACGGAGGTCGTTCTATGTACTGTAGCACCATACATTGTGGCAAAGTGAACAGCTGAATTTTATTCTCGAGTTAGGGAGTTGGTCCAATACTAAGAGTTGTTCGTTTGTATCACGGGAGTCATCTCAGAAGGTTTGGACGGTGATAAAAAAGTCAGATAATAATAAACAAACAAAGAAATTTGGTGACTCGTTTCTTTGTCACACTTCCAAAAGATGGAACAGTCTACCGGCACACGTTGTCCCTCCTTCCTATGACATGGGGTCCTTCAAACGAGGCGTGAGGCCACCTTGTGGGCCGGCAGGGTGAGGGTGACTGATGCTGCGTTGTTTTCACGCTGCACCAGTTGTCCTTGCGTCTGGACTCCATTTCCACTTAACAACATTAAGTGGAGAGTCATTTGTCGCGCTACGTATAAAAAAAATACAGATAATAACCCTCTAGATTAAAAACCCTCTAAATTACTAACTAAAAAAAGAAATGCTCTCCCAACATACGAATTCCCTTTTTCCGTGGGGTCCTTTAAACGAGGTATGTAGGAGCAGTTGCTGGTCGGCACGGTATCGGCTGGTGTGGCACAATCCTGTTTTTTAGTTTGCCGATTGCCTCAGGCGACATTCTCACCGGACTTTTAAAAGAATTAAACAAATCAATCATCATCACCAGCTTATTTTTATGTTCCCACTGCACTGCTGGGGCCCGAGCCTTCCCTATGGATATGGAGAACGGGCCATAAACCGCCACGCGGGCCCAGTGCGGTGCGGTGGTCGTTAACGACTGCTAATGCAGCCGGGATCAACGGCTTTACGTGCCTTCCGAAGCACGAAGGAGCTCGAGATGATACATTTTTGGTCACCCATCCGATGACCGGCCTTTGCGAGAGTTGCTTAACCTCAGCACTCGCAGGCCGGGCGCGTTAACCACTAAGCCATCGAGCTCCTCAAACAAACCAATACCCTCACAAAATTTATTACTTTCTAGAAAGAGACGAAGCGATTGTATGGCCAATACCTTACCTGTCTAAATGTATAGTGAGTGCGGTAGTCATCCGATTTTTAAAGCCATAATTCTATACCGAATTCAACAACTACTGACGGCACGATCACTTTGCCTCTTCCACATTTATCGTTCCTGTCAATACAGGAACGGTACGAACGAACGAACGAACGAAGTAACGAATACAGCTAAATAGGGAACACTCAGTCCATATCTCCTTTACCTACGCTCCGTTTATTTCCCAATTGTTTCATAGCTCGTCCCGCAATACCTGTGCCGAATCCATTGAACATTACTGAAGACATGAAGGCGACGATACTGAAGTGCGTCAAAGAGAATTCTGACGTGCCTGCGACAGAGCGCTGCGGGATTCCCAACGCGCCCACACTGATGGAACAACTCACGGCCATGATGAGTGCCGGAGGTAACGTCAATTTGGGAGAGACTATGTGTTTATTTAAACACAATTATTCTAAGCTAGTCAGTCAGTTTTCTTACAGCCGCCGATCTAAAGAGATGACTTTATTATGTTACTCAACCGGCAAACGAGACTTAAAAGTAAAATCAGAAATATTTGTACAAGTCAATAAAGTCTACCAGCACATGTTTTCCCTCTTTCCTATGATATGGGGTCCTTCAAACGAGGCGTGAAGAAGCACCTTGTGGGCCGGCAGAGTGAAGTTGACTGATGCTGCGTTGTTTTCACGCTGCACCAGTTGTCTTCGCGTCTGGACTCCATTTCCACTTAACATCAGGTGGTGTGGAGTCATTTGCCGTGCTAAGTATAAAAAAAAAGAAAAAGTCAAATGTTTTGTAAAAGTTGAATTATTTCTATGTGGTCCATTTGTTTGCAGATGTTATTTTATTCTTTAAGTTGTCCAAAGTGTTCTCCTTTCACCTTCCGTAGTCACTGATCTTAATTGCATTATTTGTATTTAGCTTATGTCCCGTTTCGTTGCTCCAGGTACTTCCCAATCAACTGATGCTCCTATAAACCCGTCGTACGGATCAGATACTACGCCGAAAGTATTGAAAAGATCAAGTGACATCACTCCAATCGTCGTTCATCAACCGGAAATACTAGAAGCCACCGCCACAGGCAACTCACACTTTTTACCGCCAACTTTGACAGCTGTCAGATCTGTTAAAAAACGATCTATAACGGACAACGACAACCCATTAATAAAAATAATGAAATATTACGCAAAGCGTACGGTTTGGGAGTATTCGAATCCGAAAAGTGAAAATAAGGATGACGCGTCACCGGAGTCCGATAGCTTTGACGTAGGAAACCACCTCACCGTCAAGTCTATACAGAAACGATCTTTGTATGCCGATAAGCAAACGCTCCACATTGATCCGATCCACAAACCTTTGCCTCCAATCCACAAACCTAAGCCTCTACTAGATGTGGCTCACAAAATAAAAGTTGAGGCTGTCAAAGCGGTTCTGGATAAAATTTATGGCAAACATATAATAGCTACACACAAAGTGAAGCACTACGGCACAATATTCAGACACAAACGAGAAATATCTCACGCTTACACGCAGCCCGGCGATGTCTTGAAGCCGCGTGTACCGGAGAATCCGCAGAAAAACATCGGGTATTACATTAAAAACAAAGAGGGAACAGATTACGATTCCAATGTAGCGCAAGCTGCGTTGCTTCGAGCATCTTTGGAGGCGGTGTTTCAGAGGGGAAATATCGAAGTGGTCCGAAGGTACGGCGCTAACTACATCGCTGCGGTGCCAGCGCCATTATACGCTGGCATAGCGAGATCCACGGCTGACATTTAAAAATCACTGTGATAAAATACTATGTAACGTATTTACCGGAAATTTTCTACTTTTTCATCTATGGATAGTAGTAACTTTAAAGTTTTTTTGTAACCCTATTTAAATAAATTTGGTTTTTATTTTTTTCTGAATGTTTATTGTCCAAGCTATATTAATGAAACGCAATATTTAATTACACAAAAATATATTCAGTATTAATTGAGAAGCGATACTAACTACAATAACATGATTATTTTATCATCAGCAAATAATGCCTCAGTTTACAATACATTAACTATAGAGTTTGCAATTAAATTAGCGAGACAGATTCAAAATACAACTGTCAAAATACATTCAATCACTTTTTTGACACTTAAATCAAAAATTCTGCCTAATCACGGTATACCTACCACGTGTGGTCTACGCGTTCGTTTATAAAGTAGGTGTCATTCACATTCCTTTAGATTGCATCACTGGATACTAAATACATAACAAAATGATAAACTTATTAAAATCAACGACAAATAGTGTTAGTTTAGGTGGAGCGTTGTACTTCGTAGGGGGTTGCAGGGGGGGGGTTTAACAAGAAAACCTATTTCATAATGGTCCATGAGTAATAAAACTTATCGAACATTAATGAAACAGACTTTGTAAACGTTACTTAACTTGTTTCAACAAAACAACATAGTATCTAATGATGCAAAGGAAGTGATGTTTCGCCCCAATCTTAGTCAAAAGCAATAATAGAAGAATACATTAAATATGCACATAGCTTACTCCGCAAATCGAACATAATTTTGATATTTGTTTTTCTGTACATTTTGAATAAGAGTGTAGGATTAATCTCACGTTCTGTTCTTTAAAGTAAACTAAATATTATGTTTCTGAAGATAATCACACTAGAGACGCCTTTTCTTGTAAAATGGCTCTCGCTACGATTTAGCCAGTGTCTAGTTTTAGGGCAACTTATTAGTTAGTTATTTGTCATTGTTTCAGGTATCAACAGAATCAATCAGTTACTGTCTGTATCCTCAAAATTGGGTCTTAGTTTTAGACATTTTCTTGCTTGTACAAGCACAACGCCTGTTGAAGATTTAAGCAAAGTTACGGACAAAGTCACTAATAAGTTGCCTATTTCCATGGCACTATTTTTTAATGTCATTTCGATAGACGTCATTTAGATATTAGCTAAGTATTCGATTTAGGAAGTAGAGCACTTGCACTTTCTAAAGACCGCAAACAAGTTCAAATCAAATACGTAGAAATGGCAGATTCTCGCAAGTGAACAGAAATTATAACTTAAATTATGCAATTCAGAACGCGGATTTCACTTGACGGAGTTTCGATGCACCGTTCTGGTGTTGCCATTCTACAGTTCAGTATTTCTACTTAATATACGAAGTAACTCGTGGTACGAATGGCTGAATTGGCTGTCAAGTGAAATCAGAGTTTTATGTTTTCTAAAAACACAAGTGTGTTTTTATGTTACAAATTACTGATCCTTAGCCTAGTTAACTAGATTTAACACATTATTATTGTCCAATTAGTAATTGCTTGTTTTTTTTTATTTAACTAATACTATCTAGTTGTCTATCTTGTATGTGGGGTCGCATACATTATTTTTTTTATTATTTTAATTACTGAAATCATAAAAATTGGTCCCATAATAAAACTCACTTTTGTGACAGTTTCTAATTTCGTTAGGAATGTTCATTATTCAATCTTGAGACAATATAAACTAGAATTCACATATTTTTACCATAATCAATAGGTAAATATAAAGAAAAATAATTTTAAAACACGGTTTTTTAAAGACTTTTTGTTTCTTATTGTCTTATTGTCTAACCTCGAAAGATTTTTGCATTGTCATATTTTATTATAATTTCACAATGATATATAAAAGTCGTAGTTACATTCAGTATACACAAACAGATTCGTACCAAATATGATACGATATAATATTAAAAGAAAAAAAAAACACTAAAAAGTAGCATTATAAACAAACACAATGAAAAGTATAACATCTCAAAACACCGCATAAATCGCTTCTGTCTTCAACTGTAACATGACGATTACTGTTTTGATTGATTACGTTAAAAAGGCACTTAATTTCTTTCCTACTTTTCAAAGTATACATCCAAGTTACTAGTAAAAGGCACGATTTCAACAACTTCAAAAATATATATATATAGCGTATATACATACATATCTGTCGTAATACGCCAGTACATATTATATACAAAATGTAAAAATACCAAGACGTTGTTGTTGCAAATTGAAAAAAAAAAAAAACAAACTCCTTTTTTATATAATATACTTATTGCTTTGGAATGGAAAATTAAATATTAAAAAAAAATAAAAAAAATTTATACAACATCCATTTCGATATATGAAAAAAATGGTAAAGTAGGTATTAAAAACTTTAATTTTACTGAAATCTATGCCATAGCTTAAAAACTGTCAAACGACATATAAATATAAGTAACTAATAACATTACCAAACAAAAATAGAGAACGCCATCCATGTTCTTTGTTAGTTTTTAGTTCTTCTAAGCTCGCTATATTTAATATTTTTTTTCAATTTACAACAAAACTCCTTTCTCCCTCCCCGCATATATTGCGGCTCACATATGGCTCTGCGGCCTCTTCTTCCTACTGAACAGGCCTCCGAAGACACCTTTCTTGTCTTTCTTCTCCTTGGTGACTCCGCTTACTGACAGTTCAGATTCACCCGAGGACCTGGACGAAAAACATTTTTTTAATACTCTATGACTTAATTTTTTATGTATGTCGAAAATTATCAGTGGTTCTAATATTATAAAAGTATTAAAATAAGACCCTTGATACGGTTCTCAAAATTGAACTCAACTAAGTTAGACTAAACTGAATCAAAGTTTAATAGCGAGTTAATAGCGAACGCGAAGGCCAAACGCGTCGGTTGCCGAGTGGCAGAGCGCTCGGCCCGATACCCGAAGGTCCCGGGTTCAATTTCCAGGTCGGGCAAAGTGTTTCGGATTGTTCGACGCATAGCCCGGGTTTGTGATCACCAACCCACATTTGGCAAGCGTGGTGATTGCGCCATTACCCATTTATTGTAGCGATGACTTAAATAAAAAAGTCATTACTACAATTGATAGGTATTACCAAATTGAATGTTTAGTAATATCTACAAAAGATAAAAGTTTACAAGAATAACTGTTTAAATTAAATATTCTGCTCAATTTTTAAATTTTAATTTTAATTCCAATAAAATTATTTTTGTATTGAAATGAAACAACTTATACGGATCTACTCGCGTTTATTTTGCACATTAGTAAAACACCATACTGCCAGACCAAAAGATACTAAGCTCTTTCTGCGTAAAACGGAACGCACCTGATTAAATTTAAATGAGGGTATACAAGCTACTAACTAATTATGAGACGACCAACACCACAGTCTCCATGTGACCACGGAGCCTGCAAAGGGTTCGAAACGTCAGGATAAACATTAATTAAAACTAATGTGTAAAATAAACGCGAGTAGATCCGTAAAAGTTGTTTCATTTCAATGTGTAGTGTTCGCGTAAACTTTAGAAACCATTATTTTTGTATTTTTTTTTTGTTTAATTTCTAATTTCTAGTGTTTCCGTTAAATTTCGAAAATAAAATATAAGATAGCTTACCGAGACGCTGGCCTCTGGTCTAGAGCTGGCGACCCGCCACTGCCCGCCACCGACGCCGGCCGTCCGCTACTGTTGTTGCCACCGTATGCTGCGGGAAATAAGCTTCCATATTTAATAACACGTCTATTGCAAAGAGAAAACCCACAGTGCCTTACAAATAAACAAAGAATAAGCTTCGACTAGTTATTTCGTGCTTTGTCCCTGTCATGTAAACGTCATTTCACACTGTGCAAAACACGGATTAACTATTCGGACCTTATTCTTTGTTTATTTGTAAGGGGGTTAGTAATGTTATTATTATACTTTACAAGTAGTTTCAAACTCCTTGCAGGATCCGCGCTCACAGTAGATGTATAATACGCGAAACCGTATAAAGTTTTTTTATTCAATACGTAGTGCTCGCGAAGACTTACGAAATAAAAATTAATCGCAAACATATTTGTAAAAAAACCCTATACTACTTTTTTCTTCATTCATAAGTCATTAAACAAATGCTAAATCTAAACCATGAAAGCACAGACCACATTAAAAAACCAAGCAAACCAAAAAAAAAAAACGATTTTACAACACACTGAAAGATAAGCACAAACTACAGTACAACAGGCAACAAATATACAAAGTATACAATACAAAGAAAATATACAAAGCTGAAATAAAGTATACAAATTACAAAAAAAACAATGTTGAAAAAATTTCCACGAGCAGGATTTGAGCCTGCACCCTTCTGACATACCGGGTCAGGTGCTCTTCCAATTGAGCTGTCGCGGTTCTAACCAGCCCGCCGAAATTATTCAACACTATTTACTTTTTACTTTGAAAGCCAAAGGCACCCATTCAATGTCAACAACTACCGTCATTAACAGTATACAATCAAGAATTATAACTAATAGAACAATATAGATCGCTCAGACTTTATGGCGTGCATTAAGACATATCAAAACAATATAAACATATTAAATATTGACACAAAAGTCATAACAAACCAAGTAGTGAATATTCATATAAGCTATATTTTATGAAGGTGACATTTGAAAATAAACTATATACAATATATCACTGAGGACTCGAACCTACGACCATACGCGATCCGGGTGTTCTGGATTCTACCAAGTAGCTCAGTTGGCAGAGTTGTTGCCCGGATTGCGAATGGGCTAGAGTTCGAGCCCCAACAAAGGCAAGTCGTTATTCAAGCGCTGTTTTTGGTAAATTAAAATAAAAAAATAATAATTTTACAATAACACAAGGCAACGTATGAATATATAGCACTAAGAAAGTATGTAAGCATTATTAAACATATTTAATGCAGATCAATTAAGACCGCAGCACCAAGTATATTAAAATTGGGTATAGCATAAGATAGTAGGTATACACAATATTTGATATACCACAGCAGTAACCCTTTCACGGGCAATAAAGTTACAATTCTTCAATCTTATCCCAAGCGAATAAAGATTATTTTTGCCGCCACATTTTTTTTAAATAACTGCTATTGCCTTATAAAAGGCCACGTACGAAATGTAAGCATTGTAAACATATAAAATGCATCACAAATGAGAACACCAGCATAGATTTAATACACACATATACAAACTATATATTGAATAAACAAGCAAGCATAATAAACATATATATTATTGAACGCAGCAGCAAAGCACATACATTTCACCCGATGCAACACGTATAGGAGATGGCTCGATCCTGAACGCATGTTTATAGATCATAACATAATTATAATTATAACAAGAAACTACATTTCCGCTTCCTATTATGCGTTTTAGGATAGCAACTTTTGAACGGGTTTTTTAAAACTATAATTCTCATATTTACGAGAGAAAATTTTACTAGAAAAAATCAACCTGCCGCAGGAAGCTCGAGTGGGAATCGAACCCGCGACCTTTGGACCGGTCCAATACCGAGCTACCGAGGCCCCAGAAGACTCGTTGAATTTCTCTAGTAGTTTGTGATTTACACTGCAAGCCAGCGGTATTACGTCACCGCGAAGACTGTAACTACCCTCACAGTGACGTAATACCCTGTAACTATAGATGCAAAATTCAAAATAATATGAATATTTAAAGCAATTACGTCTCTATCGATTGTTGAAAACTCGCAAAAGTGTTCTTTCGACTCGTATTGTGTATTTAAAAAAAGGTTATTATTAATTGCACTATTAATGCAATTTAATTCAGCCCACATAGAAAGCCAACACGCTTGTGTCGGGCATGGGCTCACATCAGTGTAGTGTAACGGTGCATTGGGGATTCAACCATTTTCTAGCATTCAATCCGATCGTCCTATCATATAAAGCTGTGGAGTTTCTTGCGGCCATTCTTCTCCACAGCTAAACTGAATGGGTTACGTAGGTAAAAAAATTATTTATAAATTTAAAAGCACTTTTTTATGTATATTTGAATAAAAAATTTTTACTTTCACTTTTACTTCGATTATATGTATTTATTATCATTTTTTAATTATATTCAAAAATCGCAGATAAGACTATATGACTGATGCAATAAAGGAAGTATTGAAATAGTTCTTGAGACAATAATTTTGAAAACACTTATAATATAATTATAAAGAAGAAGTTCAATAAAATAAAATGTTTTTGTTTTGTTTATATAATTTTAACGCAAATTTTGTTGCGAAACAAATTACAAAAACACAAATGTTGAAAAAAATTCCACGAGCAGGATTTGAACCTGCACCCTTCTGACATACCGGGTCAGGTGCTCTTCCAATTGAGCTATCGTGGTTCTAACCAGCCCGCCGAAATTATTCAACACTATTTACTTTTTTACTTTGAAAGCCAAAGGCACCCATAGGGTGTTAATGACGGTAGTTGTTGACATTGAATTTCGGCGGGCTGGTTAGAACCACGATAGCTCAATTGGAAGAGCACCTGACCCGGTATGTCAGAAGGGTGCAGGTTCGAATCCTGCTCGTGGAAATTTTTTCAACATTTGTGTTTTTTTTAAATAATTATATAGAAGAAGTTCAATGAAATAATTTAATATAACAATTCAAAGTTGAAGAAAAGTTGGTAAGGAATATTACATATTAAATGAAATTATTTTTTGAAGAGAGTAAGCTAAATACAACGCTAAGGGCCTCATAAACACAGTATAAGCTTGTATCGATATCTCGTGATATATTCTTGTCATATTTACTATATTTTAAATAAGACAACATCACATTGTTCTGATCCCAAGGTAAGTAGCTAAAGAACTCGTTTCATGGAAATCAGAAACAACGACGGTACCACAACCACCCAGACCCGACACAATATCGAAAAGTTCGCTTTCGACATTGACCCGACCGGGAATCGAACCCGGGACCTCCAGAGTTAGCGCCGCCCAAAGTCCGGCGTGCAAGCCACTCGGCTACGGAGAGGTCGTCATTTAAAATTAGAGCGAAAGATACAAAACCAGTCTACGTGGTATTGATAAATATTTTCTATTTATATTTAACACACGGAAAAGCTTATACTTTGTTCATTAGTACGGAAAAAGAGTATATTTTTGAGATAGGCATATTTTTACAGAAACGTATTTACAACTAATGAGAGAGAGGTTAGTTCTACAGTACTAGGTAATAGGAAAATCAGCTTTATTGATATAACACATTCTCAATTCTATTAAAACATCCAAAATACAGTGCCGGTAGCCAAAGTAACATTAGGAAAACGATAGCGAAGTTCGAAAAGAACCAAATGTATGGGATTGACATAAGATTGACCACGTGATTTAGCGCGGCTTATGTCAATCCCATACATTTTGTTGTTTTCGAACTTCGCTATCGTTTTTTTAATGTAATTGTTATAAAGAGTGTCTCTGAGAAGTTCTTTGATAACTGTCATAATTAATGCAATCCGTACGCGGTTTGGCGTTTATTTTTGGCAACAACGTTTTTTTATTATTACACAAAACCGGACCACGATTACTTTATTTTCGGGATCAATTTCATTTACAAAAAATCGTGATATGTTTTTCTAGCAATTGTTAAACTCAACATTGCATTTTATATGTAGGTAAAGTAAATGAACTGTCCCACAGCTGGGCAAAGGCCTCAAAGGTTATCAAGTAATCACTACAATTGATAGGTGTTGGCTTCATCACCACGCTTGCCAAATGCGGGTTTGTGATCGATCACAAACCCGGGCTTTGTATCGAAAAAATCCTGAAAACACACTGTACCTGACCTGGGAATTGAACCCGGGGCCTTCGGGTAGCGGGCCGAGCGCTCTGCCAGCGTTTTAAATGAATTTAACAAAATGTTATTATTGACCCCGATCCGATCCGAACCCTTCGGAGAATCTAGTAGGGCACGGGAACGTGTTTTTTTTTTTTTTTAAGATTACTGATTGCCTCTACGACATTTTCAGCTTCACCGGGCTTTTTTTGGGGGGGCGGCGAGGAACGTAAAGGGTCCCTCGATCGATGGGATCGGGTTGCTCCGCTCCCCGATCCGATCCGAACCCTTCGGAGAATCTAGTAGGGCACGGGGACGCGCACTAGCGCGCGATGCCGTTCCCTCTGGAAAACCTCTGAAGGTGATTCGTTTCACACGGCTTGAGGGACCCTTTACGTTCCTCGCCGCCCCCACAAGCTGAAAATGCCGTGTGAGGCAATCAGCAATCTCTCTCAAAAAAAAAAATACAATGTTGTTATTGAATTTATCCAAATGCACAGTGATTTCGCTCTGTTCCATGAACTAAATAATCGGTAGTCAGGTTTTTTGTATAATTACTAAAATAACGTTATACAATGAGTAACAGAGAGATGTGATCAAAATGAAATGATCCTAAGTGTATCCGATCTAGATCTTGTATGCAGAGTTACTAAGGCATAATAAAATTATTAACAAAATGTTTTTGTTTTGTTTATACAATTTAACGTAAATTTTGTTTGCGAAACCAATTACAAAAACACAAAATGTTGAAAAAATTTCCACGAGCAGGATTTGAACCTGCACCCTTCTGACATACCGGGCCAGGTGCTCTCCCAATTGAGCTATCGCGGTTCTAATCAGCCCGCCGAAATTATTCAACACTATTTACTTTTTTACTTTGAAAGCCAAAGGCGCCCATTCAATGTCAACAACTACCGTCAATAATAAGGGTGCAGGCAAATCCTGCTCGTGAATTTTTTTCAAAACATTTTGTGTTTTTGTAAAATTATTAACGTTAATTGCTATGTAATTTTAATTTAATAAACAAGTCTCCGCCCTAGTGGTTTTGTACCCTCTGTGTGACATTTATAGTCACTGCTGTTTGCCTATGCGCGCCTGACGCGCGTCACCTCACTAATATAAATATTTAATTTACCAATTGCGTGACAAATTAAATTAGGTCTTAGTAACAATACATACACATACATTTAACCGCCTCTGTGGTCTAGTGTTTAAGACCACCGGTTTAGACCCAGAGGTCCCGGGTTCGATTCCCAGCGGGGGGGTACATGTTTGTGTACTCGGTTTGGTTGGTGGTAGGGCTTGTTCACTCGCCTGGCTAGCTACCACCGTCTTATCTAAATATGTCGCCATAACATCGATGTTTGTAGCATTGTTGTGTTCCGGCAGCTAGAGATAAGATGGCCAGTGCCTCACTAGTTGAGGATCCCGGGTGAAGTGCGCTCCCATCATTGGCCTTATCATCACTTAACATCAGATGAGATCAAGGCACTGTGCTTACCCGTTGATAAAAAAAAAATACAAGATCTAAATTGGGATACAATTTGGATCTTTTCATTTTTCCCTGTTACACGTTGTCTATGACGGTTACAATTTTTAAATAAAGCTGATTTTTACAATAAATACGCTTTGCTTAGAGGGAAAGCTAGTAACAAACTGAACCATTGGGGGTTAGTACAAACTCTCAACACCAAACCATACGAGGGCGGGGTTTCCAATCTTCGAACACGGTATTTCATAATGCCATGTCATTTAATTTGTTGGACGTCTTTTATTAAAAGGTTTTTATCTTGTTATATTTCTTGTAATTGTTATGAAATTTTATTTTAAAAATAATATATTTAAAAAATCTCATCATCGATTTGATGTTTTTCTACTAAGCATTATTTCATAATTTTACATTAAATTAGACAGGATTTTTAAATTTTCTTTCAATATAAACACTATTGCCATACTATTTCTTTGAAACAATATCGTTCAGGTACTAAAAGAGTGGCTTTGTTGACTAATTTAAAAGGTAGTTGACTTTTACCCTTTTAAAAATTGACGTTGTCAACATCCCTGCTTGGTGTTACTCTCGCAACCATGCCAACGAAGATTGGAAACCCCCACCACCAAACTACTCGACTGACCCAGCTCGCTCGCCGTATAGAAGTGTGAGGTGGTCTCCACACTCTGCCAGTTGTTGTTCTGCCTCTCCAGGGTCCACGAGGCGTTCCTATTAGCGTCTCTACCCTGGCCGCTGGTCATTCTCTGCTGGAAGCTGTTCACTAGCGCGTGGACAGACTTCTCCGGGCGTTCGTGCCGCTCGGGAATGTTCGGGCCCCGCTCGGGTATGTTCGGGCCGCGCTCGGGTAAGTTCGGCGTGCGCTCGGGCAGCGTCGGCGGCCGCTCGTTGCGCCCCGGCGGCCCGGATAGGGGCAGGGGCGGGGGCGGGGCGACCTCGGCTATCACGGCATTTAGATGACATTGAAAATATGCTACCAAACGTGTAGGAATTTCGGAAATATAATTACGGTTTTGAAGTTTCGCGTTCCAATGAAGAAATTTTTTACGGAGTTTAAAGCAAACTACTTATATAGGCATATTATCTTAAATAACTGACTATATGGCTGAGTAGGATGCCTAGATTTAAGAAGATTGCGTCAAAATCTGCAAAACATTAACCCTCTCATTCATAAAAACTATTTAAGCATTATTTAGGGCGCTGAGCGTAGTTCGTTTATACATCAATGTTTTGCTATCACTGCGCCCGATGCCTGAGGCTCGTGTATTTGTTGTGACAATGTTTTTAAAACTACCGTCCAAAAGTACGTATCTCTAAAATATGTATTTTTTGTTTGTTAATTGTGTTGTTCTCATGTAAGTGAATTAATGTATAATTCTTAATGAGAATAAATGTCTTAAACCACATTATTTAGTTTATTTTTTATTTAAGTTTAGTTTGTTCCTTAAGGAACCGGCTAAGGTCATAGACCATGCTGCCATGTCATTAGTTTCTTAATTTCATTGTAATACATAAATAAACAATATTATATTGATGATGATGAATGATAATAGAAATGGGAAGTGAGAAATGATATTACCCCCCAACACCTCGAGTATCTCAGTAAAGATGTGGGGCTTTACTAAGTCCTCACGCAGACTTCTGGTGAGAATTTGAAAAGTAACATTGCACTGTTTTGTTTCATTTGCCAACACTCATGCACACTCACGAACACTTAACGGTTAATAATCCACCATTATTTCACATTAATATTCGACATAACACTAATTTTAGAAAATAAAACAAAACCGCAGACATGACTCTTCACTTTCCCGCCAAGAAGCCCACATTATTTAGTTAAATATTGTTTTGTCAACGTCACACGAACGTCATTCTGAATTTGAGAAAAGAGACAAAACAATGATTAACTAAATTATGCTTAAATAGTTTTTATGAATAAGGGGGTAGGTTAATAATTCGTAGTTCAATATTAAGGTGCATATTTCCAATTACGTCTTTTTTTGAACTAAAATGTGTTATAAATAAATAATTCACGATATATCTACTTTGAACGTAGAAGAGTGTATCCAAAAACTATGAAACGTATCATCACTATTCCCGGCATGGTACACGCTTTTCGAATCAACCTGTATACAATTAGTTTGAGCACACGCTGTACAAACTTTAAGGACAGACTGTACCCTTAGTCATATCCAAAATAATCACTTACTTAAATATAGGCCTTAAAATGGCAGTCACTTTCATTTTACTGATAAAAAAGGAGTTTCATTACTTTGTGTTGTTATAACTATTGGTTAATTTATGATTTATGATACCCATGGTGGTTGTATAATGTCATATAACTCTATTATAAGTAGACATACCTTCAAATTCTTTACATATTGTATTTCTAACTTTGTTATATTTGTAACCGACATCAAAAAGGAGATACCTATTGAGTTGAATGTATAGTCGCGTAAGTATATCTTCGACTTTGTGCACTGATTTGATTGATTTTATCTTATATCTTATTTTTAAACAACACATAATGTCAGAACTGCAACAAAAAAAAGATTGATTGAGATGAATTGTGACCATGCTTTTGCCGTAAAATTTAAATATTAGTAATTTTTTTCCTTTTCATATAATTATGTCTAAGGTAATTCACTTTTTAGTTTTATCGTTTTCCTAGTTATTGCTTGTATTTGTGCTAGTTTTACTGGCTGTCTATTAAGACATTTAATTATAAATTATAAATATTAACCCGTAACTTAAATCTTGTACAGCGCACGCACCAACACATTGTATTAATAAAAACATTACATTAAACACAATAGGATCGAGTTTACCAACCCCAAAACGAACACAAGGCATAGGACGTCACAACACGGAATCACGTCTCAAACACACATTTTTAAAACAATGCAATCTTAGATTCAGGTCCAGTTCAATCACATGTCAATGCGTGTCAGGTATAGGTCGCGTCATGTAAAAAGAACGCTGGAAGAAAGTGGAGGTGGTGTGTCTGCGCATGGGTACACTCGCGCACGAAAGTACTAGGCCTATTGTTTTATTTTTAGACTAGCCTTTCGCTCGCGGCTTCGTACTACATACAGTATACAGTAAGAAATTCCGAATCTTTTGAAAGAACGAGTTGTAAACAATTCGTCTCACTGTAGACTCGGAACATTTTGTTCATTTTGCGGTCCGTTTCATACATTGTTTTAAATTATCAGCCTCTCTCTTCATAAAATAATATACGTCATAAATAATTTTTCTCTCTTTTCTATGTAAAATCATTTTTTTCGTGATTAAAAACTTTTGTGCGCGATGTTATTTTGAGAATGAAAGTAACGTAGCCACAGCGCGGAAAGCAAAGGTCGACTGACGAACCAATAGCGCGCTAGCAAGCATGCGGCGCGTGACCCCCCCTCCCCCGCGCCGCACCTCACACCACCAAATAGACCGATAAATCGCTTAATGCGCAGTTTGACCGCCAGAGTTCTTTTTACATGACGCGGACTATAGTATATCTTAAAGTTTCGTCTCTTTCATACGATATAAATAGGAAAGAAACAAAAAGTTTGAATGAGTAATTGCTGCATTTAAGATAGTGATCAAACAGGCTCTTACTGTTCATTCATTCAAATCAATCACAAACATCACGCATGCGTCCACATTAGCATCATGCAGACCAGACCATGCTTTACCATTATATTTATAAAATCATTAAATAAAAATGTGTTAAAAATTGTATTGTACTGGCATCTGGTGAAAGATCTTTCTAATTAACAGATTAACAGTTATTGCAATCGATATCCGTAAACCTGTAACAGATATACACTTTAACGGGCACTGGAAGAAAATTTTGTTGACGATTTTTTTTTAGTTTATTTACAAACTATTCGCCACCGATGTTCGCAAATTTTCGCGTTCGGCGAACAAATTACAATTCAAATAGTGTTGAACAGATGGTAAATAATAAAAAAAAAACAACGGTTGTCTACTGACACTATCGTAATGACTTAATAATGTAATAATTAATTTTATTATTGTAAGCGAAAAACAATGACAATGCGAAAAACATGACAATGTAACTCTTAATACGATTGGAATGGAATAAGATTCAAAACTAGTCAAAAGTGTAAACAAATGTTATTGCTCGCGACTGTACTTTATCTATCTCATCGTCTTGTGTACCACAATACGCATTTGTTTTATGTATGTATGTATGTTTGTATGTACCTATGTACCTATGTATGTATGTATGTATGTGCTCACCCGTCTGCTGGGACTTGATGAACTCCGCGTTGACGTCCCGCCCGTTGGAGAAGCGCGAGCGGCCCCACGAGCTGTTCGCCTCGCTGTTCCTGTACAACGCATGGACAATAATCGTCATCATCATCAGCTCATTTTATGTCCTTCCCTATGGATGGAAACACCACATGGAGAACGGGCTATAGACTACCACGCGGGCCAGTACGCACTGGCCTTCACAATAATAAGGAGCTACGCAGCTCCTCATAGCTCATGCTAGCCTGGTACTTCAACCGCCTCACGGCCTCACCCCAAGTATGTAGCTCACGCCAGGTATACCTCCTTGTGGGTTATGATAGCCTGGTACTTCAACCGCCTCACGGCCTCACCCCAAGTATGTAGCTCACGCCAGGTATACCTCCTTGTGGGTTATGATAGCCTGGTACTTCAACCGCCTCACGGCCTCACCCCAAGTATGTAGCTCACGCCAGGTATACCTCCTTGTGGGTTATGATAGCCTGGTACTTCAACCGCCTCACGGCCTCACCCCAAGTATGTAGCTCACGCCAGGTATACCTCCTTGTGGGTTATGATAGCCTGGTACTTTGGACACACTTTCTCTCTCTTTCTCTAGTCAAATTTTATGTATCCCACTGCTGGGGCACGAGCCTTCCCTATGGATGGTAACACCGCAGGGTGAACGGGCCGTAAACCACCACGCGGGCCCAGTGCTTTGCGGTGCGAACGACTGCTAATGCAGGCGGTACCGACGGCTTTACGTGCCTTCCGAAGCGCGCAGCTCGAGATGATAAGCTTTTGGTCACCCATCCGATGACCGGCCTTTGCGATAGTTGCCTTGCCTCAGCACTGTGCCATCGAGCTCTAAGGAAGTTTAAGATAAAGAGTATTAAAATATTTGGTATCAATGGTTGCGTATACTAGGTACTGACCTCAACACTATTGCTTCGGCGTCCTCCTGCGGCAGTTGCCGCGGCGGCAGCGACGGCAGCACCGACGATTCTGAACACATTGCGGATTTTAATGACTGGTCGATAGCGCTATCAGTTTGACCTCTTATTGAAAGAGAGTGTTAGAGAAAGAGATGTACGAATAGAATCGGCTACTGTGTGCGCCACACTGTACACGCTATTTTATACGTAAGTATTTTTACAAAAACACAAATGTTTGAGAAATTTACATTAACAGGATTTGAGCCTGCACCCTTCTGACATCAAATCAAATCAAATCAAAATAATTTATTCAGTTTAGGCTACAAGTAGCTCTTGTGAATGTCACTATGCCATCGGTTCGTAAGTCTGCTCTGGGCGGGAGACCTTGTACTGAGAAGAACCGGCAAGAAACTCGGCAAGTGTCCAGCTCTTTTCTCCCTTACAACGTCAACAATATTGGAAAATGCCCTATCATAGCAGGACACTTTCCATCACAAATAAACACAAAAAAATATAGAAGACAACCACATGTAAAAAAACATAAATAAAAATCTAAGTTAACAAAATTTACCTACATTATTTACGTACTGGGCCAGGTGCTCTCCCAATTGAGCTATCGTGGTTCTAACCAGCCCGCCGATATTATTCAACACTATTTACTTTTTTACTTTGAAAGCCAAAGGCGCCCATTCAATGTCAACAACTACCGTCAGTAAATAGTTACTAGTTGTCACTGAACTCTTCTTAAACAGCTGTCTGTCTGTCGCGAGCTGGCCACTAATGTATCTATTGTCTCGTGTAACGTGTTGTTTTATGTTATAAATGTACAATAAAGGGTTGAAAATTAAACACGACTTACCAATGTTCCTATCGTTCGTGGCCGGCGTCGCCGTGGCCGCCGGGGCCGCCGTGGCCGAGGTGGCCGAGGTGGCGGAGGTGGCGGAGGCGCGCTGGCTGTCCCTGTGTTCCTGCAGGATCTCGGCCTGCGTGCGCGCCTTGCGTGGCGCCACGGGCGATGAGCCTTCCTCTGATGATGACGATGACGCGTTCCTGGAGGGAACAGTTATGTGAAACATGTTTTTGTTAATGTTTTTGTAGCTTATGTATCAATGTACTTCCTATGTCTTCGCTGGTGGTATACTCACTCACGCAGTCTTCTCCTTAGCCCGAGTGGAGTGGCGACATCTAACACCATCTACTCGTGCATCAGACTCATCAGCATTGGCTGCATGTGTTTGCCGCTATGTTTTAATTCACATCCTCGCAAGCCAGCGCCTAATGCCACAAGTTACTTCTATATTTTAGCTACTCATAGATGGTATACTCGCTCACGCAGCCTCCTCCTCAGTTCCATGGTGGAACATCAGCTCCTACTTCCATATCAGCCTATCTTATGTTAATGTAATGTAATGTAAATACTCTTTATTGTACACCATACAAAACACTTAGAGAGGACAATACAAGAAGAAGTGCAAATGGCGGCCTTATCGCTAAACAGCAATTTCTTCCAGGCAACCATGTGTTGAAATGGGCAAAAAAGTTAAGAAACTAGCGGTAAATGGTGTTCTCCGAAATATTACACACAATATAAAAATACTTAACTATCATACACACAATGCATATACCTACATACAGCCATATACATTTAATACATACATATAAACTAAATACATATTATATGGGGAATTTTTAACTGCACCTCTATTTAGAGATTTAAGCAAACTTACTGTACTATAAATTAACTACTTGACTACCTACACATGTTGTACTAAAAAATGTTAAAAACTCATCAAAATCTGATGGCGTTTTTTATCTAATTTTACAGCAAAAATCTAGCTGACATCACAGATATACGCATTTTGAAACAATATTATTCACCGTAACACAAAAATACTGATTTGCACACAAATTATTACAGCTGCCCTACTCCTGTAGGTCACGTGATAGGTTAGAAATTTAAATTCTTAAATTTCGAGGTTATTTTTTTTTAGACAACAGGAAGCATAATTTACCAAATTGAAACTCGAGGCATAAAATATTGGTATTTTCTATTTGGTGACAATATAACATATTTGGATTTTTTGTGAACTTTGATTAGATGAATATGACTGATTAACTGGTGTTTCATTTAGAATAACCCATGTTCTTAAAAGTTTAATAGGTGTAGGATTCCAAAAAAAATGTTTAAATATTTTGTTGCACTCGAAGAATTATTAGATTTACTTTTAGTTAACAGATAGTCATTCAGTAAAACAGTTAAGCTTTAAGATCTAACAGTATAGTATAAATGATTTATTTGATGAGCAAATTTAGTATTTTTGGTGGTAATTTCGAATATTTTGATTGAAAAAAGGGGATTTACAGTTAAAGTATTAAATACCACCCATATTATATGGACAAAGTATTACATTATAAAGGAATGTATAATAACGTTAAGGTGTCAAAGATAGATAGTGCTCCTTAACTTGTCGCTTAAAAATATGTTACTGTGTATTCTAGCTAGTTCCTAGCCTCGCAGATGGTATACTAATTATTTGTCACTCAATAACTCCTCATAGGTGGTAAGGTTACTTCTGAAGCCGTACCTTCAGCTCTGCGGTGGAACGCTAGCAGCCCAGCCTATATTAGGTCACCTAAAGCAAAGTGGTGCACTTACTCATGCAGCCTCCTCATCAAGCCATCGGTGTGAGCGAATCTCCCGCAGCGTGAGGTGTATACTGAAGAACTGGTGGTAGCTGCGCGTGGAAGGCTAGCCTGGCGACCCATCCCGAGCGAGGTTAGCTCATGTTACATGTCAGCTTAGCATTGGATCATCAGCTAAGCCAACTACTTGCGCGTCAGCCTATCTTGTGTTGTTTTGTGTCTATGTTTTAGCTACTCCTATAGGTCGCTATAGGTCGGTCGCTATAGGTGGTAGCCTTCCTCATTAAGCCTTCTTCCAGCTCGACCGTGGAAGACGGGCATCTAACGTCAGCTCTTAACGTAACTTAAGATAATAGCTTAAGTGACAATTAGGGTTGCCATAGCGCTCTTGACCTAAATCTGGGTGCTCTTACAAAGGTGTGCTCTTGGATATGTTATAATCATAAAAATTAATGCAAGAAATTTCCTTGAAATTTTATTGAACCATCGGAATACTTTTAACCGAGGATACCAGTAAACGGTTTCGCTCGTCAGACCACTGACGATTCATAAGCGAAAATATACGTTCAACATTGGCATTGCTGCTTGGTAAACAAAAGTAGAACTCGCATAATCTCAGTAATTCAGAATATTGCTCTGAGCGTGATAAGATAAGATAAGATAAGATAAATTTTTATTGCCATAAAATTGTGTAAATACATAGCAGGTGTTAGGCACATAACAATGGGAACAAACAATTTACCCTAGTCGGGCATGCAATTTTTAGTGGGTAGGTACATGTTACATAGAAACAGCCACTATGCTGTTTTTGTACCGAAATATTCAGTCAAACTGTAGAACGCCTTATCTATAAGCCATCTTTTTAATTTAATTTTAAAACAGCTTAAATTTATTGAGCCTTTTTGATCAGTGGGCAAGTGATTAAATATTTGGATACCGGTTACATAGGCACTCTTGTGGTACAGGGAGTTATTAATATTTGGTAAAGACAAAACGTGCATGAGAGGCTTTTGTTGTGCGCGCGGCGCATACACAGAAATCGGGGCATCTTTTAAAATTCTGGCGGGACGTTTAATTTTATTCAAAAAGCGGGACAAACCCCGCTTTTTCGGCAAGTATGGCAACCCTATTGACAATGTACTTCCTACCTTCGCTGGTGGTATACTCACTCATGCAGCATTCTCCTTAGCTATGTGGTGGAACGCCAGCTTTTAACACCACCTACTTACGTGTCAGCTCGGCTTGTGGGTTTTCAGCAGAGGTCAAGGAACACCTAAGCCCGTGATTATGCTATATACCTAGCCTACCCTAGCTATATTCTCTTGGGTAACCTAGCTATACTCACAGATACAGCTGCTTTCTGACCTCGTAAGTGGAACGCCAGGTTTTAACGGCATACACCTAGTTCATACTATATAGAAGGTATACTCACTCATGCAGCCTCCTCCTCAGTTCGGCGGTGGGTGAATCTCCCGCGGCGTATGGTGTCAGCTGAAGAGCTGGTGGTAGCTGTGCGTGGAAGGCCAGCTTGGCGACCCACTCCCGCATCAGATCGCGGCCGCCGGTAGCGAACAGGTATTCGGCACCGTCGGCGCAAGCTAGCCGGAACACGTGGGAGCGTTTCGTATAGTCGCCGGCGGGTTCGCAGCGTGCCTGTGGGAGAGGAAACGGTCACCCATCCGGTTCACAACCGGGGGGTGGGGGGTAGCTTAGCTTTCAAAATTGTTGTAACTTTACAACAATGTTAAAAGCTAAGCTCAGTAACGCTTGTAGTCATTAACAATGAATACGCGTAACTTACATAAAATTTGCACGCAAAATCAGCCATGTTGACAAATGAGAATTTAAAAAATCTAAAACATTTTGCAGTCTACATTTTAAATATGTGGTAATTGCCTTAGATTCCAAACCCATTCTTATAATCCAAATCTCAATAAACCAAATTTCGTCTAAGAAACCATCATTAAGTATTTTTTCTAAAACTTTCATGACGTCCCATTTTTGGCATGTGGTTATTGCCTGAGATTAAAAAACTATGCCTATAATTAAAATCTCGCTAAACTACATTTCACTTAAGAAACTGTTCACTCACATTGAGTATGGCGACGGGCGGGGCAGCCGCCTTGGAGCTGGCGAAGTCCAGCTCATCCCTGAAGAAGCAGAGCAGCTGGCCGCACAGCACCGAGTAGTACGAGCGCCACGAGCGGACGGTGGCGCGCTTGCCGCCGCAACCGGCTTCCTGTTTGCGCTCTAGGAAACCTGGAAGGGGTTTATGCATCATCAGCAGAATTTCTAGCAAAAGACGTCCACAGATCTCCACAAAGACCGGAAAGCATAATGCATTCTTCTTCTTCTTCAACCATAATTCACCCACTGTTGGGTATAGGTCAATCATAATGCATTAGTTTCTGTTAAATTCTTAATTCTGAGGGTTATTTAATACTAGTTGACCGGGCGGACTTCGTACCGCTTTGACAGTTTCTATGACAACAAAACAAACAAATCATTTCATATTGTAAAATTAAATTGTCGTTTTTAGTATTTTCCGTTACTTATTATTTATGTTTCTCACCGTTTAAACCTTCCCTGAACTTCCGCAAATATTTCAAAATCACAATTAGCCAAATCGGTCCAGCCATTCTCGAGTTTTAGCGAGACAAACGGACAGCAATTGATTTTTATATTTAAATATAGATAGATAAGATTTGTAGATATCAGCTGATAAATATAATGTATGCAAGATGTATTAGTTTGCGTTAATCCCCGTTTAAATTTCTTTGTTGATGTATGTAAAGACAAAAACCGCTAAAAAACGTTCTGAATTGATAGGATGAAGTACATTTCCATATTTTTTTAAAATTTTGTAGAATTATTCATCAATATCATCATCTTTAGCCTAAACATATCTTACTGCTGGTTTTACAAACATAAACATAGTCCTCACGCAGACTTCTTGAGAGAATCTGAAAAGTGACGTTGCACTGTTTTGTTTCATTTACCAACACTTATGCACACTCACGAACACTTAACGGTTAATAATCCACCATTATTTCACATTAATATTCGACATAACACAAATTTTATAAAATAAAACAAAACCGCAGACATGACTCTTCACTTTCCCGCCAAGAAGTTTTCTATTAATTGTAAGAAAAAATGACTTTGACACTGGCTAAATGTGCTAATCGCACGAAGCCATCAACTAAAAGAAAAGAAAAAGTATAAAAAGACAGTGTGAACAGTGCCAGCGGTAGGTACCCTCGATCTCGACGGGCGGCAGGTCGGCGTCCTGCCGCCGGTGGCGGCGGAAGCTCTGCGTGCGGCGCCGCGTCGTGAACGACGGCGTACGCTTCGGGGTCTTCACCACCTGCCGCAAAGGGTACAGTTGTACAAGCTATAGAGCGGTGTGGACGAAATTGTTTGGGTATTCTTACCAAGAGATGGCGCATTGTCTAAAATTATGAATTATTCTCTGAATCGCGCTTTTTAAGTGCTTTGGTGCGTACTATATAAGCTGCCCAATGTTTTGAAAGAAAATGTCTAAAGCCCGGTGAAGCTGAAAATGCCGTAGAGGCAATCAGCAATCTCTCTCAACAAAAAAATAAAAGAAAGAAAATGTATTTCTGTTGCCGTTATAACAACAAATAAATTCAAATTCAAATTCAAATTCAAAAATCATTTATTCAGTTTAGGCTACAAGTAGCTCTTGTGAATGTCACTATGCCATCGGTTCGTAAGTCTACTCTGGGCGGGAGATCTTGTACTGAGAAGAACCGGCAACAAACTCGGCAAGTGTCCAGCTCTTTTCTCCCTTACAGCGTCAAAAATATTGGAAAATGCCCTATTATATATGGACACTTTCCATTACAAATAAACACAAAAAATAAAAAAAATATACAAAACAACCACATGTAAAAAAACAAAATTAAAAACCTAAATTAACAAATTTACCTCGGGTAAAAGTTTCAATTTCCACAATGTCATACAGTACCACTACGGTACTCTAATAAAAGTCAAAAATTGTTAAGGAAAAAAAAAGTCAAACTACAGTGAATAATATTAAAAATAAGATAAATATGCAAGAGCAGACCAGCCTCCACAGGCGGCACCCGTTCGCGAGTATGACATATAAGTATAAGGGGGCTCCCATACAACAGACATGATTTTTTTGCCGTGTTTATAGATAATGGTACTGGAACACTTCGTGCGCGTGTCCGACGCGTACTTGGCCGGTTTTTTTTTATGTACTTACGCTCATGCTCTCCGCTCGCTTGACCTGCGCGTCCGCTCGCGGTAACCGCTCGAACTGCGGCGCTGGGGAGAGCGTCTCTTCTTCCGCCGCCGCACCCACTGCGCGCTCCGTCTGCGAAAAACCACAAATAACTTACTTGAACAAAGCAAAATATCAACAAAACAGTTAGGAGCCCGATGGCGGCTAACACCCGGTCTGCGATCGCTAAGGTTGAGTAACTTTCGCAAAGGCCGGTCATTGGATGGGTGACCAAAAATTGATCATAAAAAAACTTACAATATTCTAAAAAATGTTTTTGTTTTGTTTATATAATTTTAACGCAAATTTTGTTGCGAAACAAATTACAAAAACACAAATGTTGAAAAAATTGCCACGAGCAGGGTTTGAACCTGCACTCTTCTGACATACAGGGTCAGGTGCTCTTCCAATCGGCGAAATTATTCAACACTATTCAACACATTCAATGTCAACAACTACTGTCATTAACACTCGATTAGAATCACGACAGCTCAATTGGGAGAGCACCTGACCCGGTATGTCAGAAGGGTGCAGGCTCAAATCCTGCTCGTGGATTTTTTTTTTACATTTGTGTTTTTGTAATTTATAATAAGCTTTTTTAGAAAGCTTTTCTATAATGGTGATTTAACATTTATTAATAATCAAGTTTCAGAAAACGTACAAACAGGATAATAATAATAAAATTAGACAGTCAAATCTTCCAATCACTGAGCTTTCAGTCCATTTCAGTCACACCCTGAATGGGGTTTAGTAGGTAAAAAAATGTTTGAACGGTGCAAAAAAGTACTTATTAACAAGTTTATTTTTGTAAAAATATCTCCCGCCCAGAGTAGACTTACGAACCGATGGCATAATGACATTCACAAGAGCTACTTGTAGCCTAAACTGAATAAATGATTTTGAATTTTGATTTTTTGAAAAAGAAAGAGAGACTTTTTTAATAATAGAAACAAATAATAAACAGTTGTAAAAAAAAACCATTAATAATAATGCAGCCTACATTAAACAATTTTCTTTTTTTGTGCAACCATATTTTGTTAAAATAAGGACAGAAATGAATTTACATAATTTATGAAAAACAGAAAGTTTGACTGGTAATGCTGCGCAGAACTCCACTGACCTCTCGCACCGCCTGCACCGGCGGCGCGGCGTCCCTCCGCCGCTCCTCGGCGATCCTCTGCAGCTCCCTCCTGCGGTACTGCTGCAGGCGCTCCTCTTCCTGCTTCTCGGCAGAGCGCCGTTTGGCAGCTTCCTCCTCGTCCCTCATCGCCGCGAAGGCTTGCTCCACCTATACCGTTGAGAGAAATTTGTTGAATGTAATTTGTTTTACTATTTAAATTTCTGCATCAATTATGGATTACCGATCCAATGCTTTGACCGCTGAGCTACCGAGACCCCAGAAGACTTGTAAGCTTATTATCTTATCTTGTTTTAACTCGTTGACTTTCTAGTAGTTTGTGAATTAGGCTGCAAACTAGTAGCTTAATGAGACTAGTTGACTTTTTCTAGTAAAATTTTATCGTGTTAAGTAAATATTGTTTATAAAAACTTATTAGAAAAATTACTTTGACACTGGCTAAACGTGCTCGCCGCACTAAGCAGAATAGCATATATAAATAAAAAGCGGGCGTCTTGGAGTTCTTGGCGGGAAAGTGGAGAGTCACGTCTGCGGTTTTGTTTTATTTTCTAAAATTTGTGTTAAATCGAATATTAATGTGAAATAATGGTGGATTATTAACAGTCAAGTGTTCGTGAGTGTGCATGAGTGTTGGCAAATAAAACGAAACAGTGCAACGTCACTTTTCAAATTCTCCCAAGAAGTCGCATGTGAGGTCTCAGTAATTTTAAAAATTTTATTATCATTTTTGTCAGTAAACAATATCAAGTTATAAATAAATGTTGTGTATTATATTTATATATTATTCTGAAGCATGTTGTGTCGTCCGTGTTCTTGGTAAATTAGCTTAAAAACTCAAAATTATAATTTATCTCATACGAATCCTTCCGTGTATTGGCTACCTACGTGATATGCTAAATGATGATGACGAAATGCTAAACGTGGAAATTTGTTATTAGCACCTGATTGTTTACAGTTTTATATTAGTTAGTTATTTGTCTGTAAATTTCCCTAAAATAAAAAAATAAAATAAAAGTAAAATTTAAACACTGAAAAAAGACGACAACCTCAGGCGGGAATCGAACCACGCACCTTCCGCATTCCGGGCGGCTGCCTTAACCACTTGGCTACCGAGGTCTGGCTTTCACCCGTCGAAATTTTTCAGTGCTTGATGCTTATGTTTTTTAGTCAACATTGCTTAAATTTTACTTAAGTATATTTAAGCGTTAATAAAACCCTAAAATATATAAAAAAAAAAAACACTTATTAATAAAATAAAAAAAAAAAATATTGGCGGAATTGTGTTCGGCTGTAGACACGAAACATGCCATAACTTGAAGTAGGAGAGGAAGAAGAGGTCCCAGCAAAGCCCCACATCTTTACCGAGATACTCGAGGGGTTGGTGGTGTCTCATTTCTCACTTCTCATTACTATTATCATTCATCACCATCTTATATAATTACAAAAGATATTTCATAATAACTTGTAAGAAAATTACTTTGCTAAATGGGCTAACAGCACAAAGCTATCAACAAAAAAAAAACTATACAAATGTGATGTAAAGTACGTTTCCAGCCACTCACCAGCGTGATCCTCTTGAGCGCGTGGAACCTGTCCCTTTGCGCTTCAATGGTCTCCTCAAGGTCGCGGTGCCTGCTGATCAGCGCCTCCACCTGCGACACGCTCTCACCGAACTTGCCGTCTTGAACCAGAGGCACCCTGCGATACATAGAGTTCAGTAACAAAAGTCAGTCAGTCAGGGGTCAGTAACTCGCTGACCCCCGTAGCGAAAAGATAAAATTTCATCAAATTTGTTGAAACTAGTTGCATTTAAAGTATTTCAGCTACACGATTTACTGACCCCTAACCCAACTGGCTCCGATACGAAAAGTTAAAATGAACACTTTAAGTTAACTATAAAGTAGACGAGTAGTTTAGCGACCTGATTTATCGACCCCCGCCGCGATATACTAGTGTCATGATTTAGAATTTAACTGCAAAATTAATGAGTAGTTCAGCGACCTGATTTAAAAGTTGAAATGTCATAATAGGTACTTAATTTGTATATATAGCGAGGCTATATATATGGTATTGGCAATCTAGATGTAGAGAATTCTCTATAGAACTCATGGCTATGTACTGTCTAAGCACTGTTTTCAGTTACTCACCAGTTCTCAAACCAGCTGTCCAATGCATCAGCGTCCCTCTAAAACGCGAGTACATCCAGGTGTTGAAGCTAGATTGCTAATAGTATGTAGCTAACAATTTAACTCCTTATGCATCTCATCGGTTCTCATCCAGCTGTCCAGAGCATCGGCATTTGGTTGCGCACGAGTGTTGGTTATCCAGCTGTAGAATACTCTATACATTGTCTAAGTTACTCACCGGTTCTCAATCCAGCTGTCCAACGCATCAGCGTCTCTCTTAAACACGAGTACATCCAGGTGTTGAGTGTATACATCGTCTCTCGCACGCCAGGCGGCGGCGAGCTGGTTGCGGCGAGCTTGCAGCGACCGCATGCGGGACTCTATCTCGGAAGACATGAAGTGACCCTCGCGGAGGAGCTTCTCGCCTGGTGGAACATGCAACTTGGTATAGACGAAGTCAAAGTCAAATCGTTTGTTCAATATCAGCCTTCACAGCTCCGATCAATTATACTAGATCAGGAACAAAAATTCATCGCGAAAGTGGTCCGGTTTGTTCATACCTATATACATTTAAATTACGAATAACAAAATCTGAAAATAAAACATTTCATACCATTAACAACTTCAGTTATTATGCTCGTATTCTTGCATTCAGGCACAATACACCAATGATAAACTCATTATTAATTTCGAAAAATAGTCTATTATTTTTCTCATTATTAATTTCGAAAAATAGTCTATTATTTTTCTCATTATTAATTTCGAAAAATAGTCTATTATTTTTCGAAATTAATAATGAGTTTATCATTGGTGTATTGTGCCTGAATGCAAGAATACGAGCATAATAACGCCGGGAAAGTTGTGGATTCTAGTGCCAAGTAACTAATATAGGTACTTGGTTAAAATTGACAAGAAGAGATCCAAAGTCATTATCCACAAACTCTAGACTGTATTTCTGTGAAGATCACTTTGATGTAAGTAAGTGTTATTATAAATAACTATCCTTTGACCAACAAAAGAAGACTGATAGTGCAAAAAAGTTTACCTGAAAATAGTACACAAGTCACTAACACCAACATTACAGTACCTAACAAAAATATTACACTCAACAACTGTAGCAACGTTACTTTAAATTTTTCTTAATTATACATAAGTATTATTTGTTATAATTTAAAGATTATTCTGTAATACTTACCTATCATAATGTAAGTATCTTGTGATTGTAAATGTTTTTTTTTTACATTTAGTCATTTCCTCGCTGAGGTGGGATGAAAAGTTACGTGTTGCACTCGAGTGCAAAGATTTTTCACCTCGTGCTCTTTTGATTCCCTCGCTAACGTTCAGGATTCTAATTTTTGAATCCTTCGCTTGCTCGGTCATCAAAATTGAGCACGCGATTAAAAAGCCACTTTGCACTCTTGTATAACAAATAACTATGACACTGGCTAAATATGCTAACCGCACGAAGACATCAACTAATAAAAAAAAACTATTCTATTCTACAGGGTGTTTGGTAATATGTGTGTAATCCCGAAACATAGCCATGCAACCAAGTATAAATAACACCGTGATAACATGCAAAATCATATTTATAAAGATTTACTTTTCCATACAAAAACTAAATTTTTTTTATTACATTACTAGCTGACCCGGCGGACTTCGTGCCGCTTTGACAGTTTCCATGACAACGAAACAAACAAATCATATTTGTATTGGAAAATTAAATTGTCGTTTTTAGTATTTTCCGTTACTTATTATTTATGTTTGTCACCGTTTAAACCTTCCCTGAACTTCCACAAATATTTCAAAGTCAAAATTACACAAATCAGTCGGACAGCAATTGATTTTTATAAATATAGATTTTTGTTGAACCCTGACATGTTTTGACTTCTGGTTTTTTTTTACATTTATTTGGGTAAACAAACAATGACAATACATAATGGTTAAGACAATAACAAGAGAATTGGTAGAATTGTCACCAACACCGTGTACCACAATTTGACAGACAAATTGAATAATGCTAGGTTGACAATGTATTGCTACGTTACAAAACAATATCTAATATAAAATGTTTTTAATTTATTTATATAATTTTAACGCAAATTTTGTTGCGAAACAAATTACAAAAACACAATGTTGAAAAAATTTCCACGAGCAGGATTTGAACCTGCACCCTTCTGACATACCGGGTCAGGTGCTCTTCCAATTGAGCTATATGTAAAATTCGAATTAAATTGTGTACGTTATTGAATTCCTCTGAAACGGCTCGACCGATTTTCGTGAATCTTAGCGTGCATATCGGCTAGGGTGGAGAATCGGACAACATCTATTTTTCATCCCCCTAAATGTTAAGAGTGGTCCACCCCTAAATGTTAAGAGTGGTCCACCCCTAAATTTTTTTTAGATTTTTGAAATTTTTCCAATACAAAATGATTTGTTTGTAGTGTTGTCATGGAAACTGTCAAAGCGGCACGAAGTCCGCCGGGTCAGCTAGTATTACTATAATAAATTGTACTAGTCTGAAGCTAATTCGGTGGGTAAGTCTTATATGATTTGCACCTATTGCACTTACATTAACACCACAGACAGTGAGAGAGTGTTTTGTTTGGATCATGAGGTTGACGACCAAGAACAGTGTATCAGCTGGACTGTCACTTTACAATTTTACTTAGTGACAAACAACTTTAATATCTCGGCCATACGGTGCTTTTCTGGCATGTTTCTATTTTTCCCTGTGCCCTATCTGCTATATTCGGTATTATACAGGCATTACCAAACATCATGTGTTCTATTCTATCCTCACCGTCCTCGTAGTGCTGCTGGAAGTCGTCTGTCTTGGCGTCGATCTCCACGCGTAAGTCCTGGTGCCTCGCCAGTAGCCTCTCCGCGCCCGCCACGTCTCGGGCTAGCTCGGGCGCCGTCACTCGGGCGATCATCTCGTTACACCACGCGCTGGGAGTAAAAGACAAGATAAGATGTGATGTTTTTTTTTAATTTTATTTTTATTAAAAACACAATGTTGAAAAAATTTCCACGAGCAGGATTTGAACCTGCACCCTTCTGACATACCGGGTCAGGTGCTCTTCCAATTTGCCCGGTATGTCAGAAGGGTGCAGGTTCAAATCCTGCTCGTGAAAATTTTTTCAACATTGTGTTTTTGCAATTTGTTTCGCAATAAAATTTGCGTATATAAACAAAATAAAAACATTTTATTTTTATATTTTAAGAGTAAGCACTTGGTCTTCATCTCCTCTGATGTAAAGATGATACGGCCCAAGGTGGAAGAGCATTCACCCGGAACCCTCAACTACTGAGGCATGGCTATCTTATCTCCGCTACTGCGAATTGCTTGAACCCTTTAGGGGTTCTATCAGACAGTGAGCGGTCACGCGTTCAACGCGGTCAGAATGTCTCCTGTGTGAGTGTCTATGTAACGTAACACAACACAAAGAACGCAAAACTGAACGCTAAACCGCGTGAACGCTTTCTGTCTGAGAGATCCCTAAATGGGCAGAGAATGTTGAAATTTTTCATTGGTTTTCGACCTTATGTTAAGGTAATAAAGTTACAATTATGGTGTCCATTAAATGGACAGAGCCCTATAAAGGGTTATACAAGGTCAGATTCGTAAAAAAATTAAAATACTGTCTGTTCCCCGACCCACCGCGTCGCATCAAGTCCGAACGCGCTAGTATTCCGTATTCGCTTAGCGCTATTTCAGACTTTTTTATGGGTCATAGCGTGATGTTGAATAGCCTATATATAGCTTTCCACAAAAATTGGGCTATCAAATGCAAAAATATTTTTTCAAATCACTCACAGCAGCCCCTGGCAGGTGGTGAAGTGCGCCTGCAGCTGCCCCGCCAGTTCAAGCTGCTGCTGGCTGGTGGCTGCAAGGGTGGTTAGTGCCTGAAGTGCTTCGGTCACGTCCTCCAGCTTGGCAGTCACGTGCTCTTTGGCGTCGGGGAATGCGGTGCCTAGCCTATGTAACACAATGGAATATTATTCATTATGAACAGTACAAGAGCAAGTTAAATAAATAAGTGCATATTAGTTTTTACGCAAATTTGACAAGTAATAATAATTTGAAAAAAAAAATCCATTAGCAGGATTTGAACCTGCACCCTTCTGACATACCGGGGTCAGGTGCTCCTCCAATTGAGCTATCGTGGTTCTAACCAGCCCGCCGAAATTATTCAACACTATTTAATCTAATATATAAAATTCTCGTGTCACGGTGTACGTTATTGAACTCCTCTCAAACGGCTCGACCGATTTTCGTGAATCTTAGCGTGCATATCGGCTAAGGTGGAGAATCGGACAACATCTATTTTTCATCCCCCTAAATGTTAAGGGTGGTCCGGTCCACCACTAAATTTTTTTTTAGATTTTTGAAGTTTTTCCAATACAAAATGATTTGTTTGTAGTGTTGTCATGGAAACTGTCAAAGCGGTACGAAGTCCGCCGGGTCCGCTAGTATATATATTTAATAATAATTTTCAGAAAGTGCGGCTACAAAAATCGCCTGTGGATTTTTAACATCTTTTCAGATAAGATAGAAACTAAGAAATTTTTGGTTCATTAAAATAATGATTATTCTATGATAGCAGTATAACAGGTGTTCTGGTGCACCTGCAACCTGGACGCATGCATCCAGGTTTCCGAGCAACGTTGCATTGATGGGGATGTTGCAAGTGTTACAGCTGCAGCAGCTGTAAGTACCAGTTATAGTTTGTATCTGCCAGCCTCCTGCTGAAGGCGCGCGTCCAGGTCTACGTGAAGCGCGTGTATGAAGAGCTATTGCAGGTGTTACAGCTGTAGCTGTCGTAGCAGCCGTAGCAGCTGTGCCGTTATGCTGCGGGCGCGCGAGCACGTTTGTGAAGGGCATGTGACGAGCTAATGCAGGTGTTACAGTTGCAGCAGCCTGTTACCTGTCGGCCTCGAGCTGCAGGCGGGCGGCCTGCGCGCGGATGGCGTCGAGGTCCGCGTGCAGCGCGTGCAGGCGCCTGGAGCGAGCGTGGTTGGCCCCCAAAGCGTGGGGAGCGCTCGCGTCCGCCTACGATCATCAAATATAAACTTCAATAACGTAAAATAGAGTAATGTTAAGATGGATTCCCGTGTAGGTCTGGGATTTAAAAAGAATGTCTCTTTTTTTTAAATTTATTTGTTAGAAATTTTACAAAAATATTAGATCTAACAGTCTGCCAAACTGTAGCACAGTTCGGCAGCGTTCTTGTGGAAACACGTTAACTACATACTGACTTAGATTAAAACAGGTAAGAGACATATTATTTACTTACTACCCACTCAAACGTCAGGAGACACTCTAGTGTCCCCTAGCGTCCCCTATCGGCAGTTGATGAAAAAACGTTCTCTGTGGCTATAAAAAGCACAGTGGCGCTTGTGTCTTGCGTATTTAGTACAGGTAACAAAATGTAGATGGCGTTACAATATCAAACGTGCATTTGTTATTTGAAGCTGCATCTCTACCACAGTTTGAAGTCTGGGAGTATGTTTACACCCTCAAGTGTAAGCGTTACTCCGCAATTATGTCGTAATTACTCTTTTCTCATTACATAAAGCTTATGGTGTAATATATCAACATTTCCCTTAAGGTTTGCCCGTGTCCGTGATGTATAACAAATATATAACAATTAAAGTAAAACATAAAATATAAATAATGACGAAATAGGTGAAAAAATGGCTACTTTTTAATTAATTTAAATTTATTTTGAGTATTTACATCTGGGTTTGAAGTCATATACTTTAAAATAATTATATGACGTATATATTAAGCTACACAGAAATGACACATGATATTTTTAGTTTACATAAAGTTCGTATAATTTTTTTTTTTAACAATTTTTTTTATCGGAAGAGATAAGTAATTATAAATTAATTGTTGGCGCGAGATCTGACACTTCCGCCGCGTGACGTATGCGTGCATTGACAGTTAGTGTCACTGGACGCTTGAGTGGCTACTAAACAATTATAAGTACCTACCTATTGTTAAGTTCTACATACAATGAGTAGGCGCAGGTGTGTAGCACACCCTGAGAGCACACCTAAACAAACCGAACAGATAGAAATTCTCATCATTCATTCTCATCATTCATTCCTACCATTACTTACTACTTTTACTCTGAAAAATCACACCAACAGCGTCCCCAGTGATTCCATGCAAATAACAGAATTTATTACTATTATTATAGTTTTTTATTTTATTATTATTTATTTAATTTGAATTTAAAACTCAGCGGCCAACTTACTATGGACACATTGATAAGATAATGTCTACGCAGAATGTTTTTTAAATAATTTTTAGCGGTATTGTCCTTTTCCGTTTGAGTTTGTATTTCTTTTGGAAGAGAATTAGATAATGTGGGAGTTAGACATCGCTAATTCGCTTGTCGTAGTAATTTGTTATTTGCGGTACTTGGTATTATTTTCTTGTTATTTGTTTGACGAATTGCGTGCCTATGCGTTCTATAAATTTGATGTTCTGATTTTTCATGTTGTTCTACCATAATTGCAATTTTTGCTTTTAGTTCTATCGGTACCACTTTACTTATTTTGTACAATTTATAATATTCCTTGTTAACCTTATTTTTAATGTTTTTATTTACCAATAATCTTAAATATCTAATTTTTTTTTAATATAATTTGCATTGTTCTAATTGTATTTAGGTGCACGGGAAAGGCGAGTCCATAAGCACTCAAACCGTAGCCCATAGTCGCATCCGCCTTAATTATAAATTAAATTAAATTACCTGTAGCGCGGTCTCCTTCTCTGCGATCCAGGCGGCGGTCTCTTCGGCGCTGCGGTCGAACTCATGCACCTGGCGCGCACCTGCTAAAGCCTGGAGGGACAGGTTCCGAAAGTCAACATTTTATATTAGAACAAAATTAACTAAAAGTAGACGGCATCCGACAAGCTGCACGACAGAGAGACAATTTATTGTTTTTTTTTTTATATATTAGGAGGAAAACGAGCAGGCGGGTCACCTGATGGGAAGCGATCCCCGCCGCCCATGACATCCGCAAAACCAGAGGAATCGCAGATGCGTTGCCGGCCTTTAAATATACTGTGTAAAATGTTCTGCACACTAATCTAGCTACTCTCAATTCTCCTCTAGATTTTATTTATGATTATTTACATATAAATATTATATTAAATATTTACAAAAAAAATATAAATATTCATAAAATTTATAATATAGTGAAAATGTGTAATATAGTATATTATATATATATATGTCGGCCGATGGCCAGAGCTACGCTCCTTGTCGTTCGACCCAGACATGGTAGGCTACGAGATTGAAATAACTCACTACGACAATAAGAAACAATTTAATGAAATCACAAAATGTTATAATTTTAAGGCACAACGGTCCGTCAGACAAGGCGATGTTCGCTCGGTGCGTGTTGGAAGCAAAGTGCCGCTCCAACCACGCGGCAGCCCGCATGCCCCGCTCCAACGTTCCGGAAGCGCGCCAAAAAAAGAGCGCCATCTGATGACGCTGTCATGCAGTCGCGCGCTTGTGCCTCGAACTAGTCAATTGAGCGTTTTATTTTTCTTGGCGCCGACATATAATTTATAATATAGTGTTTATCATTTGTCGTGCTAAGTATAAAAAAAAAAAAAAAATTAATTATTAATAGCCGGTAACATAGCGGTCAGTGCAGCCGCCCGGATTGCGGAAGACCCAGGTTCGATTCCTGGCTGGGTCGGGTGGGCGTTTAATTTTTTTCACTGGATTTTATAAATTTTATAAATAGTTAATTTAGCTTCAGTGCACCAAGAGGCACTTAAAAAATAAAAAAATAAATATATGCGAAATTTTCCTAAATGTAAACCTATAGTCCCCTATCAGGTGAGATGAGGGCCAAGTGTTTACCCGTAAGATATAAAAAAAAGATAAGATAAGATATGCCAAGATGCTACCTCCTGCCTGGCCAGCGCCAGCTCCTTGAGGTCGTCCCACAGCCCGCGCAGGTCGTCGAGCCGTTGCCTCGCCCGTTCTCCCTCCGGAGCGCCCTCCTCTATTAGGGCTCCGCCCGCCTCGCAAACTGCTTCGATGCGGCCCTCGTTGGCTAGGGAAAGTACACAAGTCAGGACTCAGTACTGATGGCAAACATCAACGTCAGCCGAGGGAAACTGAGCCATACAGCCTCGATGCCACCCTATTGGCTAAAGTGAGGCACTTATTCATTTATTAATTTATTTTAAATGGCCTACCAACAGTTTTTGTACTAATAAAACAGGTATGTAACTACAAAAGAATACTTCTTAAAGTTAGACACCACACGCATGCACCACACGCCGAGATGTTTCAGATGTACAGTTATTTCTCTAGAACTTTGTTACGCTTAGTCGAAAAAACACTTTTGCAAGTATTTACGGTGGATAAGGGCGTAATTCTATTATTGTTATTTTGATTTTTCCGTCAGCTGCTAGTTATATGTAGTTACAAGATATTTTATTATAATAATTGCTAGAACTACTAGCACTTCAAATTACTAGACAAATAATATTTTCGTTCATTCATTTATAAAGTTGTATTATTATAAACCTAGCTCGGCATAATTATATTCGATCTCCACCTGATGTTAAGTGGAAATGGAGTCCAGATGCAAGAACAATTGGTGCAGCGTGAAAACAACGCAGCATCAGTCACCCTCACCCTGCCGGCCCACAAGGTGGCCTCACGCCTCGTTTGAAGGACCCCATGTCATAGGAAGGAGGGACAACGTGTGCCGGTAGACTATTCTATGTTTTGGAGACAAAAAAACGAGTCACTTAACTTAATTGTGCGCGATAGAATGTTCGAGACAGCACACAAGTATATCCAATGCCAGTAGGTATATTTATATTGTTACTAGCTGACCCGGCAAACGTTGTTGTCATATAATTTTTCTGTATAGGGACACCCTAATCACCCAGCGATACGATTTTAACCGCTTCTGTGGTCTAGTGGCTAAGACCACCGGTTTAGACCCAGAGGTCCCGGGTTCGATTCCCAGCGGGGGGTACATGTTTGTGTACTCGGTTTGGTTGGTGGTAGGGCTTGTTTGTCCGCCTGGCTAGCTACCACCGTCTTATCTAAATATGTCGTCATAACATCAATGTTTGTAGCATTGTTGTGTTCCGGCAGCTAGAGATAAGATAGCTAGTACCTCACTAGTTTTGGATCCCGGGTGAAGTGCGCTTCCATCATTGGCCTTATCATCACTTAACATCAGGTGAGATCAAGGCACTGTGCTTACCCGTAAAATATATAAAAAAAATATATATATACTTTACGATCGATCGAGCCGTTTCGGAGGAGTACGGCAAATAACATTGTGACACGAGAGTTTTTGTGTATATATATATATATATATATATATATATATTATATATATATTATATATATATATATATATATATATATATAAAGATTAAAACAAAAAGGGAAGATACGACACTAGCGTCTCGTGAGTGCGCCGCTAAAATTAGGCCTGAAGGCACATTTTCACTTCAGTCGCAATTTGCCGAGCGAACGGGCTACATCGTGCTACATCGCTCTTGAACACAATTCAGTCGTTTGTGTGAGGGAGAAAAAGCATCTGCGTAAACATTAGCGTCGGAATCAGTCGTACTTGTCTGTTGCGAAGCAACCGAGACGTCAACTCGTCACTCGCTGACTCCCTCGCGCTGTCGTTGAAGCTTGCCGCTCTGTCTCGCTCGCTCGATTTACGCTTTATAGGTGTGCGTGTGTGAGTCTTTGCATATGTAGTTGAGCAGGACTATATTTTGATTGACTACAAGTCGTATCTTCCCTTTTAGTTTTAATCTAGGATATAGAATAGATCCTACTAATATTATAAACGCTTTTTATTTTAGAGGGATTGATATTACTGTAATTTGCAAAGAGACATCTGGATAATTAATTAATTGACATTGTAGTAGGTACCTAATTATAATTAATTAATTGATATTTGCATGCTAAATTAGCGAATCATGAATGAGCTTTTTATAATTTTATAACATCTACGTATTTACCATGTTTCTAGTAAATAAATGATTTGATTTGATTTGATTTGAAAGTTTGTAAGTATGGATGGATGTTTGTTACTCTTTCACGTGAAAACTACTGAATGGATTTTAATGAAACTTTCCTCGTATACATACCATGACCCAGACCAGCTTAGAGGATCCTTTATTCTTTACTTTTTTTTTTGCTGTAATCTTCGCGAACGAAGTCGCAGGCAACAACTAGTTCTTTTATAAATGATTTGTAATTTCAATGTTAGCAATAACTTCATTTGTAATGTAGCTTTGTACGTGTGATGTAGCAATCAATTGTAATTTTCATCCTTTTTTTCTTTTAGTTGATTGATGGCTTCGTGCGATTAGCACATTTAGCCAGTGTCAAAGTAATTTTTCTTACAAGTAATACATAAATATACAATATTTCCTTCCAGTATGATGATGGTGAATGATAATAGAAATGACAAGTGAGAAATGATATACCCCCCAACCCCTCAGTAAAGATGTGGGGCTTTACAAAGTCCTCACACAGACTTCTTGAGAGAATTTGAAAAGTAACGTTGCACTGTTTTGTTTCATTTGCCAACACTCATGCGCACTCACGAACACTTAACGGTTAATAATCCACCATTATTTGACATTGATATTGGACATTACACAAATATTAGAAAA
The DNA here is from genome assembly GCA_949315975.1 of Eudonia truncicolella. NCBI lineage: Eukaryota > Metazoa > Arthropoda > Insecta > Lepidoptera > Crambidae > Eudonia > Eudonia truncicolella. The sequence continues at coordinate 8,007,585 of OX438854.1, forward strand.
TAAAACAAAACCGCAGGCATGACTCTTCACGCATGACTCTTCCCGCCAAGAAGTCCCCAATTTTCATCCTTATTTAGTTTTTTCTTTTCTAAAATCACTGTTCTGCTCAGCATGCAGCGAGTACACGATTGTTTTGGAGCCGCAACATATCGTGTTTGTTTGTGTCGCTCTGTGTCGTTGTTGTATCTCTGTGTGTACCAAGAAATAAATAACAAAAAAAAAACTATTAATAAAGTGGTTACCATGCAGCTGCGCGAGGAAGTTGTCGAAGGCCTGCTGCAGCGCGTCCACATGCTCCACGTCCACGCCGTACTCCTCGCTGGCGGCCGCCGCCATCTGCTCGCCGATCCACTCCTGCGCAGAGGACACCTCCTGCACGAACCTGGAGGAGGGGGGGTAACAATACATTCAAAATACATACGTAACGTTGACATAAAGATATCAGCACAAGTGCTTACCCGTAAAATATATAAATATATACATAGACACACGGACGCGGAATCACGCAACAGCAGCGCTCGGACTGGTTCCAGATGGTCCGAGATCCGTGTACGTAAGGTCTATGTGTGCGTTACACGATCGAGGTATGTATCAATTTGGTAGTTCAAGAGGGGCCGCACAAACACGGAATCCTGATTAGGTTTGCTAGGTTCAAGAATTTGCGGTTCGAAGACCTGAATGCAATGTCTTACACGATATATGTGACAAGGCGCACACGATCGTTTATTAACTAATTTAGTTTTATTAAATTGTACAACTTACTTGTAATATTAATAATAAGTTATTTTTTTGCGTTTAACAATATTATAATAAAATTTATTCATTAAATTAGGTATTGTTGTAAATCTTGTTGGTTAGCAAAATCTATATAAAAAAAAATGAATCGCTAAATGTGTTGCTAATCGCAAAACTCGAGAACGCCTGAACCGATTTGGCTGATTTCTTTTTTGTTGTGTTTGATCGAGTCTGAGGAGGGTTCTTAAGGAGAGAACAATTAAGTAAAAACAACAATTTCTTATCCCATACAAACCACTCTGGCTCAAACATTTGACGTTAGCCAATAACTTTTGACAGAACGAAATCCGTCGCGGCAGCCATTAACCTAAACAATCAATTGAACTTTGTTTTAGTGAAATAGTGCAGAACAAGGTCTGCCGGGACATCTGGTAAATAAGTAAATACGTTTAGTAAGTGACGCGTGCACTCACTTGTAGTACTTGAGGCTCTGCTCCAGGCGTTGCTCGCGCTGCGCGGACAGCAGCGTCAGACCCTCGTAGGAAGCCTTCAGCGCGGCCAGGCGCTGGGACACCAACTCGCGGTCGGACGGATCGCGGCTCTGTATGTATCACGCATTCATTACAAAAGGATCACCAGCTAAATGCATCATCATCATCATGGACATGGGCCTCTCCAAATGCACGCCACTGAGCACTAAAAATCATAATCTATCTATATATAAATAAAAATTAATCACTGAAATGTATGTACGCGCATAACTTCCGATCGACCGCACAAAATTGGATAATTCCTTTTTTTTGTGCTTGTTATTGTCAGAACAAGGTTTGTACACTTTTTACAGAAAAAAAATGGGGAAATAAAGATAAATGTTTTTTTTAATGGCTTCTGTTTGTTTTTCCAACACCAATAATTTCGCCAATGTCTAACGATTAACGAGACACGTTATAATTTGGAAAATGGCCAGTAGAAGTTACAAATATTAAGCCAGTAGAAGATATATCTTTTTATAAACTTTGTGAATTGAGTATCTATCTACGTTATAATCTTATATTATTTGACTGAATAAACTTACATAAATAATTTAATATGGAAGGATGAGGGAAAGACAGAAGAAATAGTAAGTTTATAGGGCGGGGAATTTTAGAGGGTAGGATGTCATACAAAGAGACGTTACTAAACTCTTTTAAATATCATGATATGAAAAGTGAGTGAGTGAATGCGACAGAATGACGTACAGTTCTTCAGCCAGCATTTGACAACTTCAAACGGACAAAACATCGTGTTTCAGTTACTGCCTATATCCTCAAAATTGGGTCTCAGTTTTAGACATTTTCTTGCTTGTACAAGCACAACGCCTATTGAAGTTTTAAGCAAAGTTACGGACAAAGTCAAAACACTAATAAGTTGCCCTAAAACTAGACACTGGCTAAATCGTAGCGAGAGCCATTTTACAAGAAATTGAATTGATTGACATAGTACGTCATATCATAATATCAATCAAATAGAATTACCTACCGCTTCTTTTGCCAAAGTAATATCGGTGTTTCGTGTGTTTGAAGGTTTATCGTCCGTACCCCTCCACTGCCGAACGACCATAACCATTGTTATACGTTATTGACAGTGGAGTGCATATTGTTATTGATTTAAAGAAAATGCCACCTGTGAGGCGTCAAAATCCATTCATTTATTAAGTCAATCGATTACATTAATGATCCAAGTGAAGTAGTCAATTATCCAATTGAATTCCTAATTTTTTTTTTTATACTTAGCACGGCAAATGATTCCACTCATTAGATTTGCCGATTACCGCCACGTAATTTACAGCTCAAGGTTGGATATGTGATAATTATGTTACGCAATCTGAATCAACCAAAATTGTGAAACGGAAAAAGAATCGCTGTTAAAAAAAATATGAAAAATTTGATTGTAGCTACTACGAGTATAATTCATAGGAAAGGTCAAAGGGGAGAATATGCTTATTCCAAGAATACCACTAATGCCAACTGACTTTCCTTTTCAATTTAAACGTGTCCAGTTTCCTGTGCGCCTTGCATTCGCAATGACAATCGTTAGAAGTGTGTGGAGTAAACCTTGAATCGTGTTTTCGCGTGGACAGCTGTACGTTGCGTGCTCGAGAGTCGGAAAACCATCCGCGCAATTTTTCTCTCCAGAAGGAAAAACGAAAAATATGGTATATTACAAAGCATAACAATAGTTATGGTCGAATTATTTTATTTTTGTACTATATTCAGGAAAAAAAAAACAAAAAAAAACACGAAAACAGGTATCGTTTCACTCGTGTTCATTCCTGGTACTTGCTGAAAATCATCGATTCACGCTATGCGAGTGAATACCACGATGTGCGACGACCCTTTTGCGATGCCGCGGGACACACACATTTTTAAATATTTTTTTGATAGATTACTGTGTCATGAACTCATGAAATAATGTTAGTTTTTGGTGTCATTGTTACGATTTTATGAGTGTATATTGTGTGTCTTTCGTAGCGGCCACCAACGTTCGACACAATAAGCCCCATTGGTCGACATCGGTTTGGCCGTGAATTGGATGACACTAGCAAGCAGGTGGTCTGTATTCAATCGTTGGTGCCCATATTTTTAACGATCAGAGGAAGATATGACGACCCCTGGTGCCGCTACCCTTTTTTTTATAATTATGGCTACGTCCACGCTGGCCCCAGCTACGTCCACACTCTCCCCGGCTACGTCCACACTGGCCCCTAACTACGTTTACACTCGTCCCGGCTACGTCCATAATCACCGCCAGCCCAAGGGCCGCCTTCTTCAGCCTCCCCAGCGTTGTATCTGCGGCCTGCAGTTCCCGCTGCAGCCGATTCCTCGCACCGGCTACGTCCACACTCGCCCCGGCTGCGTCCACACTCACCGCCAGCCCGTCGGCCGCCTTCTCCAGCCTCCCCAGCGTGGTATCGGCGGCCTGCAGTTCCTGCTGCAGCGCGTCCCGTCGCCGCATCAGCGCTCGGACGGATTCCTCGTCGCGGCCCACGTCGGGGGACGATAGGGCTCCGCGACGCTCTTCTAGCCAGGCCTCCGCTTCTGATATCTCGGATGTTAACTGTGGGGGGAGAGGGGGATTAGTTATCATACTAAAAAACTACTAAACAATACTAAAAAACTATTTTTTTCTTTTGTTCATGTTTATGTTTTTCAGTGTTGCAATAAAAGTATTGTCTATCTATCTATCTATCTACAATTTCAGTATGGCACTAAAAGGTGTCCACTCAGCATTATATCAGGTAACATAAAAGAGTAACCTGACGCTGGTCTTCCGCGAACAGACACAGCAGTACGATAACTAATTACATTAATTTAATCTGAGCCCAGCAATAGCAGCAACTGAAATCTTTTTCTAGCACCTGCTTCCAGCTGTTAATTGACATACTAACCTGCAGCAGCTCGCACCGCTCCTGTATCCTAGTAGTCCTGGCCGCAGCAGCTTCTTGCAGCGCTTTGTGAGCAGCCATCAGCGCCTTGGACCTGTTCTCCAGCGATGGGGCGGCGAAGTGTCCGCGGCGGGCGAGTTGCGTCGCGCGGCTGCAGACGGCGCTGATTGTCGCCTCTCTGGTGGTAACAATAAGGTTGAAAATCTAACTCTTGATGAAGAGATTCCTCGTGCTGTATGGACAAAAGCCTTTCCTATTGTCTACTAATAAAGAGATAGTTTCTTAATAAAACATGTATAAAATGTTTTTGTTTTGTTTGTATAATTTTAACGCAAATTTTGTTGCGAAACAAATTACAAAAACACAAATGTTGAAAAAAATTTGAAAAAAATTCCACGAGCAGGATTTGAACCTGCACCCTTCTGACATACCGGGTCAGGTGCTCTTCCACCAATTGGCTTTATCGTCACTTAACATCAAGTGCTTACCCATAAGATATAAAAAAATATAAAAAAATTAAAACCCTACGAGCAAGCGATTTGTTCTGAATTGCATCAAGTCTAGTGTTAAAAATGTGGTGCTGACCTGGCGATGACCTCGGCCTCCACGGCGAGGTGCTTCTTGAGCAGCGCCTGCGCCTCCGCCAGCGTGGAGCCCCACTCTTCCGACATCACGGGGCCCTCGCGCTCTTTCAGCCTTTGGTAGATAACGATAACGCATTAACATATAAGCTTCACTTATAGGGTCTCGGAGGCAGAGCGGCAGAGCGCTCGGCCCGATACCCGAAGGTCCCGGGTTCAATTCCCAGGGTTGAATTTCAAACCAAAAACCAATACTTCTACTACAATGTTCTTTACTAAAAAGACAAAGTCCACTATACAGAAAAAAGAAAAGAAAATTTTATTTGGTTCATAAAACTAACTGCTATGTGTTTTATTTAACTGGGTCAGTGGGTGGGTGGTGGTGGGACCATAAAGTCTTTTTTTGTGAAATTAATTTTGGGATAACCTATTTTGGTCAAGTGTAAGTTGTACATAAATTTTGTCAAGTTGTAAAAAAAAGTATGTATACAACGCTAGTCGGAACAGGGGTGTGGCGGCGTCACCTACCGCATACGCCGCACATAATCGACACGAAGCAAACACCTTCTCAACCGTGTCAACAGATGGCGCCACAAACGCATACCAACGACGTCGCCATACTACGACGATAAATTGTATGGAAAGCCTGCATCGCGGTAGTGAAGTTTCACCATCTCCTTCGCTATATATAGCACCTCCAACTAACATCCATCGGACCTCCCCGCCCGATCCTCTAAATGACAGCACACATTTACAGAATACACTAAACATGCACACCAGTTTAGGCCCAAGACACCGTACTCGTAGAACAAGGGTACGAAGAACCGGTTCACACTCGCTCTACACCAGGTACAGACATGTACCTGGTCGGTTCTCTCCTCCTCCACGGCCCGGTCAACCCGAGCCGAGGTCCGTGCCTTTAGAGGCGCCCTCGGGTTGCTCCGCTCCCCGATCCGATCCGAACCCTTCGGAGAATCTAGTAGGGCACGGGGACGCGCACTTGTGCGCGATGCCGTTCCCTCTAGATAACCTCTGAAGGTGATTCGTTTCACACGGCTTGAGGGACCCTTTACGTTCCTCGCCGCCCCCAAAAAGCCCGGTGAAGCTGAAAATGCCGCAGCGGCAATCAGCAATCTCTCTCCAAAAAAAAAAAAAAAAAAACATCCATCGGACCTCGGTCCCCGAGCTATACCACCCAGCTCGGAGGAAGATCTTCCCTTTGTCTTTCCTCATTGTGGCGCACCATCCTACCACAGGCTTCCTACAGGGGTACTAAGCCGAAAGGAGGGTAAAGTATACAAGATAGTGAATAACTTTTGCCTAAGAACTTTTCCTTAAGCTTCTGTTTTCGATTTCCCCCCAGCACCCACGTATCCCCATTCATAAACAACGGCGATTTATTAAACATGGAATCACGGCGCACCCTTCATTATAAAAACGAAAAAAAAAACAAAAAGCCGTTTTTTCTGTTCAAGAAATTGAATTTTACAAAGCGAGCGTCAGTCTCGGCTATTTGAATTCCAAGTTTAAAACATCTGCGTGCCGAGGTAGTTTTAAATATTGCGCAACAAAGTGTTGGAATAACCTCCCCCCACCAATACGTGATTCTCCAAGTACAAATAGTTATAAATTGAGGAACCGGCTAAGGTCATATACCATGCTGCCATACTCTGCTTACTTTAATACAATTACTTGTTTTATATGAAACACATAACATAATTAACTACATTAAAGAAAAAAAAAATTAAGATAACTAAAGACAAAATAAAACCTATAAATAAATAATGTCCTCCAGCTGTGGCAACATTACCTCTTTGGATTGCCAAGCTATACGTTGGCAGAGGTAGCTGCCAGCCTTCTTGTCACCGGAGGCTTCAATAAGGCGAGCACTCAACTCTTTAACAAGCTAAATTTAAATTTTACACTTGCTACATCTTTAGAAAACTATGGTATTTTTATTAAAGAAACTCCTACGGTATGCCATAGGAGTTTCTTCAATATATGTTTACTAATAATAACAGTAGTCAGTCAGTCTAATAATGTCAACATTAGTGTTTTGAGTTTTAAGGTAGGGACATGAACCCTGCACGCCCTGTATACCTTACCTATTTAGTAGTCTTTGCTTACGGTTGAATTTCGTCTGCTGGGCGACCAATCGTGTTGGATGGTCGTTGATGCAGTGTATATGTAGTGAGTAAGTGTAAGTTTTTGTGTATACGTGTATATAATATGTATAAGTGTGTGTTGTTGTTGCTTTGTGGTTGTGCTCCCTCCCACACTTTGGTGTTCGCGGAAGACCAGCGTCAGGTTTTCCTATAAACTAGGAGGCCTGACATCATGCTGCGCGGGCACCTGTTAGTGCCAATTATTTTTTGAATTTTTAATGTAATGATATGTGTTGTGTCACAAATAAATGTTTTCTATTTCTATTTCTTAAAAATGGATAACTTTAGACTAACAGCTTTTATAAGATTACAAAAGAAATTACGCTGTGGTAGCCCTGGCGGTCACAAAAAAAAACAAATTAGAAGTTAATATTATTGGACACCTTAGTCCAATTATGGAGAGAAAACTCGACTCTTTACAATGCCCGTACATTGACATTAGAGGTAAACCTATTTGCTGAGAACCTACGTCAAAACCTAGCCTACTAGATTTTTGTAGACTAATCAAATGTAAATAAAAATTAAAAAAAAAAACAAAAAAAAAGTATAAAAAGAAGTTAAAAAAAAATTTATTCACTATATATACTTTACCATCCTTTCGGCTTAGTACCCCCTTACGATCCCTTGATCGTTTTCCAAAAATCCTGAAACTCTTCGTAATTTCTAACCAGGCCAAATACCGATGACAGAATTCCATACAAACTTTCCACCTCTATTTCACCTCTCTAGAGCAGGTTTTTCGAAAAATGCTAAAACACGTCATTCTTTATTTTTGTTGAAATATTTAAAGATCGATAATAATAACGATTTCCCCAAAAAAGTCTTTTTCCCTTTTTTACTCATTTAAAGAAAAATAAACAAAATTCCTGAGACAAGTCCTTCTTTAATTCTTTTCAAGAACCCAAATACCAATTTTCATGTACTTATTTAACTTCAAACTGACGGACTTTCGTACAAACTTTCACCCCCTATTGATGTGATTTCCGTAAAATCTTTTCTTAGTGGCTGGTTACGTCACTCAATTAACCTACAGTCCAAATTTTATCTAATTAGCTTCAGCGGTTTAGACTCGGCGACGATGAGTCAGTCAGTCAGGACAAGTCATTATATGTATATAGATATGTCCCGCAAAATTGGCAAATGTGTGTGTATGGTCTGCTGTCTACCTCCCCCCGCTGAAGGCCCCGTGTGTGGCGTGGTGGCTTGCGCACTCACCAGCGTATCTCCTCGTCGGCGTCGCGCTCCCAGCGGTGCAGCAGCGCGGCGTCCTCCAGGTTGTCGCGACGGATCTGCATCGGCTCCTGCAGCTGCCGGTACCTGGGAACACACGGGTATGTGATTGTGTATGACTCAGACCACACAATTTTTTTTTTACACTTTTTTTTTTATGAACATCCCCATTAAAATGCAAATGAATAAAGTAGCCGCCAAAACGATGCATGCAGGTCACGTGATGTCGTGACGTCACCTGCTTGTAAAAACTTTTAGCTGTCAAATCGCACCGTACAAAACTTCAAGTGACATTTACTGTAAACAAGCAGGTGACGTCACTGCAGATTCAGCCAAACCCGTGCGTTTTCGATCACGTCAATCATAAAAATTTAATTATTTTATTAATGGTTTTTAAAAAAAAACATACTTATTTTAAAATTATGTGCTAGCTTAATTGGTTTAAAAAAATGTTGATTGTTAAGTTAGGAACAGTTTGATCTATATTTTCATTGTAGTCAAATACCCGCAGCTAACACCATCTTATCTAAATATGTCGCCATAACATCGATGTTTGTAGCATTGTTGTGTTCCGGCAGCTAGGGATAAGATAACCGGTGCCTCTCTAGTTGAGGGTGAAGTGCGCTTCCATCATTGGCCTTATCATCACTTAACATCTGGTGAGATGAGGGCCAAGTGCTTACCTGGAAGGAATAGAAAAAATAATAATAACGAATAATTTTTAATCACAATTTTCGTCCATTTCCAGAAACTTCTAGATTTCCTTACTCAATTTTTACTTTGTCTGTACAACACAATTAGTTAACCATACCTCTTGACCGCGGCATCAGCCTTGTCCAGTATCTCCTCAGCCATGAAGTGGCCGCCGGCCGCCAGCTGGCGCGCGGTGTCGGCCAGCTGCGAGGCCGCGTCGGCCTTGCCAGAGGCCTGCTGCTCCAGCCGCGAGTGACGCTTCAGCAAGGCCGTCACTGAGGACAGATCCTTGCCTAAGGGGATACATACAAAATATTTAAACATTAAAAATTTAAAAATTATATAAACAAAACGAAAACATTTTATTGTATTTTTTCTAGAATATCTTGAACAATTTATATAGACCAACACAACTTTGACGATGAGTTTTGGGCAGCCTCTGTTATTCTGCCAAAACCTCAAAAAACCTCTCGTGATTTGTCCACTTAAACCTTCATATTCTAGACGAATTTTGGATAAGCTTTGGCTGAGTCATAAAAGAAAGTAGCTGGCGAAATTTAAGTGCTAGATCTGCTGGCGATCTACTCACTGCTGGACTACTCACCATGGTCTACTGGTCTACTTACCGTAGTCTACTGGTCTACTCACCGCGGCCTACTGGTCAACAAACAGCGGTCTACTGGTCTACTCATGATGGTCTACTGGTCTACTCACCGTGGTCTTCGCTCAGCAGCTGCGCTTCCACCTCGTCCAGCCATCCCGTGAAATCGTCGAGCCCCCGCAGGTAGACCCTGGCTTGGTAAGCTTGCTGCAGACGCTCTCGCCGCAGTTTGGCGGCGGCTTGCAGCTCTCGCCATTCGTTTTCTAACTCCTCAACTTGTTCCGCTATTTGTTGGGACGCGTAATGGTTGGCTTCTGTTGGTTCGAAAGAGGAATAGAATAGAATACGGCGACTTTTTCTTGGTACTCCACCGTGGGGTTAACAAATGAATTGACGGTCAAAAATTTTAAAGTTCATTTTGAATTAATATAATAGAATACATAAATATATTTGCAACTAGCTGACCCGGCGGACTTCGTACCGCTTTGACAGTTTCCATGACAACGAAACAAACAAATCATATTGTATTGGAAAATTAAATTGTTTTTAGTTTTTTCCGTTACTTATTATTTATGTTTCTCACCGTTTAAACGTTCCCTGAACTTCCACAAATATTTCAAAGTCAAAATTAGCCAAATCGGTCCAGCCATTCTCGAGTTTTAGCGAGACAAATATTGAAATTCATTCTCATTTGAAGGTTTAAGCTTAATCCGTTATGAAAGGATTTTCCGAACTTCTTTCTATCCTTACCATTTCAAATTTCGAACTCTACGTCCCTATGAGGCCGTGCGCATAACCTCTTTAAGCTTAGAAACCTTCAAATGAGGTACTAATATAGTAGGGTGACTTTCGAGACATTCCAATTTTAAAGAGTAATTGCGTTTTTAAGTGAGTTCAACCTTTTTTGAATAAAATCGGATTGAGTTTTCAAACATGTGTCAAAATAAAATGTAATTTAAATCAAAAGCACTGAGGAGTATAGATATCAACTTCGAAGCAAATCACCGCCAAAATAACTTTCCACCCCTTTTTAACTCCGTTAGGGGATGAATTTCAATGAAATACGAAACATGTCTTCCATCAATTCAGTAAAAAAGGTATAGGCAAAATTTGAAGTAGATTGGACCAAGGAATCACGTTGTCCCATACAAACTTTGCGCCCCTTTTTCACCCCCTTAGGGGTAGAATTTCGGAAAATCCTTTCTTAACCGATGCCTACATCATACAAAGAACACACCCTCCAAGTTTCAGGTCCCTACGATCAGCGGTTCAGGCTGTGCGTTGATCCGTCAGTCATTCAGGACAAAACATTTTATATGTATAGATTAATGTAGGTACAATAATCAGTTCTTACAGCTGAAGGGATAGGATATAACACACACTACTTATAAAATGTTTTTAATTTGTTTATATACCTGCACCCTTCTGACATACCGGGGTTCAAATCCTGCTCGTGGAAATTTTTTCAACATTGTGTTTTTGTAATTTGTTTCGCAATAAAATTTGCGTTAAAATTATATAAACAAATTGAAAACATTTTATAAATAGCTTGCCTACTTCTTAACTGATCTTTAGTATTTGTAAAAATATTATGATCAGATGTTAATGACGGTAGTTGTTGACATTGAATTGGCGCCTTTGGCTTTCAAAGTAAAAAAGTAAATAGTGTTGAATAATTTCGGCGGGCTGGTTAGAACCACGATAGCTCAATTGGAAGAGCACCTGACCCGGTATGTCAGAACGGTGCAGGTTCAAATCCTGCTCGTGGAATTTTTTTCAATATTGTGTTTTTGTAACACACTACTTAGGTATCCTAGGCATATTTCATCATCATCATCAGCTCGTTTTATGTCCTCACTGCTGGGGCACGAGCCCTCCCTATGACTGGACACCGCAGGGAGAACGCGCCTTAAACACCACGCGGGCCCAGTGGGGATTGGTGGTTGTTAAAGATTGCTAATGCAGCCGGGACCAACGGCAAGAGGTACCATCCGAAGCACGGAGGAGAGAGAGAGAGAAAGATGATAAATTTTTGGTCACCCAACCGATGACCGGCCTTTGCGAAAGTGGCTTAACATCAGCACTCGCAGACCGGGCGCGTTAACCAAGGCGCCATTGAGGTCCTCAAGTTATGTCTTAGTAACAACACAAGATCTAGTTCGGATACACTTTGGATCTCTTCGGTTTTACCACACCTCTCTGTCACACGTTGTATAATAGCTAGTCGCTCCTACAATTTGGGGTTATCACAACAAGCATTATTGATTTTATTTTTTTATTTTCAAGTGTTAATTGCTGCACTGAAGCTAAATTAAATATTCTTAAAATTTTAATAAAAAAGTAAAATTTACTATAGCGTTGTGTTATCAAATTTGTGGTATTTCATCTGCAAAGGTGAATCTGCATGGCCATCGGTTGCAACGACCGTTGGATAGATGGCGCTAGTGCCGCTAAAAAGCACTCAAAAACATTAAAATAGCAGTGACAAAATTCAGCGCTTACGTCAGCCTTCCCGGTAGCATAGCGGTCAGTGCAGCCGCCCGGATTGCGAAAGACCCAGGTTCGATTCCTGGCTGGGTCGGGTGGGCGTTTAATTTTTTCACTGTATTTTATAAAAATTTTATGAATATTTAGCATTCTTGATACTGAATTAAGTTGAGGTGACGGCGACTCACCAATGAGTTCCTCGCCCTGGTTGGCGACGTCGTCGATGCGGCCCTTGTTGGCGGCCAGCTCCGACTCGAACGCCGCGTGCTTCTGGATCTTGCTTTGCAGGTTCGAGAGCTCCCTGGCAACGAACAGAATAGTGGTTGTAGAGATATAACTAAGAGATGTTCATCTCAGCCAACAGACGTCCACTGCTGGACAAAGGCCTCCCCCAAGGATATTTGCTGTAATCGCCACGCTTGGCAGGCGGGTTGGCGATCGCAGTAGGTTGAGGTTAACCTCAGAGAGACGCTGCTGCCCATCCTCTGGAATGGTCCCATAGTCGGCTTTTACGACACCCACCACGGGAAGAGATGGGGTGGTGCAATTCTTTATCCCCGGCACCGGCGGTTAATATTATAATAGTTAACTATTAACTGAACATCTCCCCGTGTGGTCATTTATTGATAAATACATATCTAATAATATTACCATTTTTTCTTTTTTGTTTTTTTTTTTAACATTTTGTGGTTGTCCTTTACATTTTGTGTTTATATTTGTAATGGAAAGAAAAGAGAAAAAAGCTGGACACTTGCCGAGTTTCTTGCCGGTTCTTCTCAGTACAAGATCTCCCGCCCAGAGCAGACTTACGAACCGATGGCATAGTGACATTCACAAGAGCTACTTGTAGCCTAAACTGAATAAATGATTTTAAATTTTAACACCGCTCGTACAATCTACTCTATTGTTATTCATTTTGAAGGTAGTATAACAATAAATGGCTAAACATTTTTAATATGATACATATATAAATTTGATCAATGTATTCTTCAATTAATTTATACATAATGTTACGAAATAACTACACTTCTATAAATTAAATCATTAAATATTTCTACAATAGCTTCGTAGTGACGGGTAGGCTTCGATCAATTATATTAGCGCTTGAAAAACGGTACGTGACTTTGGGGCCACGTAGCCACAATGACGTTTGTGGCAAATATTTTTAATTTCATCACAAATAAACACAAAACAATATAGAAGACAACCACATGTAAAAAAACAAAATGAAAAATCTAAGTTAACAAATTTCAAACAAATTTCTTTGGCTTTCAAAGTAAAAAAGTAAATAGTGTTGAATAATTTCGGCGGGCTGGTTAGAACCACGATAGCTCAATTGGATGAGCACCTGACCCGGCCATCAATACACTATTAAGTCATTATTGACTGACTCACTCAGCTGACTCAAGGACCTGTGATGTAGTTGTAGTATGTAGTGAGTATTGTGTATTATATAGGGTGTACTGTGTATTGAACGATGTGTATTGTGTAGTGTGTACGTATATATGTAATAAATGAAAGATTATGTAATGAGAAAAATATATATATGGATATAGTTACACATACATACACAATAGTGCAATTTATTGTAACGAATGAGTTATTGTTATTGTCTTTATTTTAATAAACTTGTAACGTAACACTACAGGAGAAAGAACCAGCTTTTGCCGAGTTTCTTGCGGCTCTTTCTCGGTACACGTACGGTTTGCGAAGTCATGGCTTTGAATTGACGTTCAAATATGTTATAGTTCATTTTTTTTTTTTATATTGTGTATTGTGTAGTAGTTGTAGTGTGTAGTGTGTATTATGTATTGTGTAGCGTGAAGTGTGTAGTGTTTATCGTGCAGTGTACCTGTAGTTGGTGTCGGTGGCGGCCTGCATCTTGAGCGCGATCCACTCGCGCTCGTGCGCCAGGTCGCGCTCCAGCTGGTGCAGCTGGCGAGACTGCTGTAGCTTCAGCAGACGCTGGGAGCACGACTCCTGGGGGAAAAAGGAGATTGAGGGTTGACACAAATCATGATGATGAAATGATGTTTAAAAAAATTACATGTCTGTCTAGTAAAGAAAAAGTTATGATTTTACACAATTCAAGAAATATTTGGCAATTTTATGAAACTTAAACACAATGAAATGAGTTTGTTGGCGCAGTGAAATGAAATAAAATGAAATATTTAAAGTAAACGAACTAAGTTACTTATTGCGTGTTGCTATGCCTAACGGGGCGCACGTGTTCAGAACGCGTCAGGTAATAAGTAAGACCTTTGTATAACCACATTTCATACAATGAAAAATTTAATTAATGAAATATTTATATGCTATAGAAACGCGTCAGTGGTCAATGCGCTCGGTCAGCGATAACTGAAGTTAAGCAATTTTTACAAAGGTCGATCATAAGTGGTCACCAAAATGTAAACAATAAGTTATAATAAGTAAGTAGGTTATATAATAGGTTGTTAAATGTATAATATATTAGTTACATTATCGTATTAGGTTAAGTTTTGCCTGTAAAGATAGTGTAAGTTTTTGTAAATAAATAAATAAATAAATCTTCTTGCACTCCTCCGTGCTTCAGAAGGCCGTCGGTTCTGGCTGCATTAGCAGTCGTTAACAACCATCGCGGGTGGTGGTTTATGGCCCGTTCTCCCTACACATCTATAGGGAAGCTCGTGTCGCAGCAGTGGGGACATAAAATGAGCTGACGGTGATGATAATGATGATACAAGCCTTGGCCGCAGCAGTAATGTACTATATCATGAGGTCTACCTTGAGCCGGTCCCTCCTGGCCAGGATCTCGTCCAGCCTCCGCTGGACTAACTCGCTGTCATGATGATCGTCCCGCAGCAGGCCGCGCGCGAACTTCTCCAGCTCGTCCACGCGCCCCAGCTGCGAGTCCAGGAGCTTCGAGAACTCCAAATGCTTTTTGATCAGCGTCTCCACGGCTGGGAGAGGTAGAGTTCACTTTTATTTTAAAACTTCACACTTAAAACAATTTTATTGCTTCAATAAATATAAGAAACTTAATCTATAACTAGTTTTAGAGTACACAATATAATGTTAGCAGTACACTTGAATTATAACAAATGTTCTATTATAAGTTTGATGTATTTAGACGAACACAACATAAAAAAAATCGGCCAAATCGGTCGAGCCGCTCTCGAGTAATGTTCCGACATACATGTGGCAAAACTTTAGCCCAAGAAACAAAAACTTGGGTCAAGTAAGGGTTTACAATTAAATCTAATATATAAAATTCTCGTGTCGCGGTGTACGTTATTGAACTCCTCTGAAACGGCTCGACCGATTTTCGTGATTCTTAGCGTGCATATCGGCTAGGGTGGGGAATCGGACAACATCTATTTTTCATCCCCATAAATGTTAAGGGTGGTCCCACCCCTAAGTTTTTTTTAGATTTTTGAAATTTTTCCAATACAAAATGATTTGTTTGTAGCGTTGTCATGGAAACTGTCAAAGCGGTACGAAGTCCGCCGGGTCAGCTAGTAAATTATATAATACCTAATCACAAAAACGCAAATGTTGAAAAAAATTACACGAGCAGGATTTGAACCTGCACCCTTCCGACATACCGGGTCAGGTGCTCTTCCAATTGAGCTGATTTGCGTTAAAATTATATAAACAAAACAAAAACATTTTATAATACCTAAGCTAAGCTAACAGCATTGCCCAAGTCTCAATACCATAATAGTTAATATAAATGTTTCTGGACGCCTAGTGTGGTTTTTGTTTGCTATCCGTATTCAAATTCAAATTAAATTCAAAATTCAAATTCAAATTTTAAATTCAAATTCAAGCAGCGCCTCCTGCCGGCATACGAGATCAGTTACAATTTTGCAATACCAATTCTCGTTTTCGTTATCGTGATCGAATGGCGAATGAAACTTGCACTTGGCACTGTTACACCGTAGTTAGCATTGTTAGCTATACAAAATTAAATCGCTGACTTTCCCATTGCATTCACGTCAATGCAATAGGTAACCAGAAGCATATAATTATTGCTTTAGTAATTTTCCACATTAGATTGGATTGGACCTCCGTCAGGCGTAGATCTGTCCATTTTTAAAGTAATAAATAACGAAAAATATTTATATAATTTAATAAAATACAGTGAAAAAATTAAACGCCCACCCTACCCAGCCAGGAATCGAACCTGGGTCTTCCGCAATCCGGGCGGCTGCACTGACCGCTATACTACCGGGAAGGCTGACGTAAGCGCTGAATTTTGTCACTGCTTTTTAATTTTGAGTGCTAATAGCGGCAGTGCGCCATCTATCCAACGGTCGTTGCAACCGATGGCCATGCAGATTCACCTTTGCAGATGAAATACCACAAATTTGATAACACAACGCTATAGCAAATTAAAAAGCAGTGACAAAATTCAGCGCTCACATCAGCTTTCCCGGTAGCATAGCGGTCAGTGCAGCCGCCCGGATTGCGGAAGACCCAGGTCCGATTCCTGGCTGGGTCGGGTGGGCGTTTAATTTTTTCACTGTATTTTATTAAATTTTATAAATATTAAATTTAGCTTCAGTGCAGCAGTTAGCACTTGAAAATTAAAAATTAAAATAAATAACGTGTCAAAAAAAGAGTTAAAAAAAAAAATTCCTGACCCGCCCCGTAACTGCACCCTTATATTGTTTTCTAACGTTTATGCGAACACTACACATTTGTTCGAAAGGTCAGGATAACATCATCTAAATCAAAGTGTAAAATAAACGCGAGTAGATCCGTTAAAGACAGATAGGTAGGTAGATAGATAATAGACACAAACACTTTATTGCTTACACTATTATAAAGAGAACAAATAACAAAAGTTGTTTTATTTCAATAGCTCAGTTCAATCCCCAGGTATGACAAAGAGTGTTTCGGATTTTTCGATGCGTAGCCCGGGTTTGTGGTCACCAACGCGCATTTGGCAAGTATGGCGATTATGTCATTGCCAATAATTTGTAGCGATGACTTGATTTCAATGATGGAGGCTTTGGCCCAACAGTGGGACTGTTATAGGCTCGGCTATTTACTTTTTTACTATTGATAAGTAGTCTCACCGTCGAGGTTCTCGCCGAGGTCGTCGTTGTTGAGGAAGGCCTCCTTGGCGGCGAGCCAGTCCTCCGCCTGCCGCGCCTGCTCCTTCAGCAGCTGCAGCTGGTGCGCCTGGGTGCGGGAACAGGTATTGGGTCAATTATACTGAAGAATTCACATTTATACAAGGTATTGATGAAAGAATTCAATAAATAAATTGAATTTGAATTGAAATGTAATGAGTTTGCGGTAGCAGGAGAGAATAATAGTTGATAACGTCGCAAATAAACAATTGTTGTATGAGTGTTATTTAAACGGTTAGCAAAGTATTCGTATTTTTGTTAGAAAAAAAAATGCTAATTGGGCAGCAACTTATGGTCAGCAAATATTTCTAAATCAGTCTGCAACTTATAGCATTCTGGACAGCAGCGTTATGCCGCTCCCCCCTCCGTGACTCCTAACCTAACCTAACCTGACCGACAGTAAGGATTTCTTATGCTAACCGATTGTATAATTCTGCTGACCAAATAATAATTTTGCGTTACAACTATTTATTTTGGAAACACATCAATCATTTTCCATTGTTGTATGTATACAAATAGTATTTCTATACTTAATATACTTAAACAATAAAACTATTTATTTGTATTGTATAGATGCTCGCACATCAGGCGATCGGCAAGCAACCTATCACTATCCACACACATATATATATATATTTCATATTGTAGCGAAGTTCACTAACGGCGAGTTTACTCCAAATTCGTGATTTTGATGCTCTGTCTATCCCTTTTTGGGGAAGGACGCAAAAATATGTATGTGTAATGAATTGAGTCAATGCATTAAACGATTAAATTTAATGAAAGATTCGACTGAATAAATGAATTTAATTAATAATTAACTGATTAATCGATAAATTGAAGGATTTACTTACAATGAAATGAACATTTCTTAAACAATTCAAAAGTGGATACATATTGAATGAATAAGGTTATTTGAAAAAAGATATATACTTATAGATAATATAGACATATTTTTAAATTGAATTAAATTAATAAATATAATGCCTTGATTGAACGAAATAAAGAATTGAAAGAGCACAGGAAATTTGTAATTGTCAAAATTTAAAGTTGTCTAAATTAGAAACGTAACACTTAATATGTTTTTTAATATAACAGTAGTCTCCTGGACACACATTCCCCTACCTGCGTGAGGTACAGCTTCCGCTGCAGCCAGGCGTCGTCCAGCGTCTTGGACAGCTGTTCCACGCGCTGCTTCTTCTCGGGCACTTGTTCCACCTCCTTCTGCAGCGAGAGGATCGCCTTCTGGCGACCGTCGATCTCCGCCTGGACAGGTGAAGAATGTTATCACCATCAACATCAACATCAACACATTTTACATCCACGAATGATGGGGCACGATCCTTCTTTTTATGAATGTAAATACCACAGGGAGAACAGGCAGTAATGATATTTTATAAGAAATACTAGCTGACCCGGCGGACTTTCGTACCGCTTTGACAGTTTCCATGACAACACTACAAACAAATCTGTGGTTCTGCCCGCCGAAATCATTCAACACTATTTACTTTTTTACTTTGAAAGCCAAAGGCGCCAGTTTAATGTCAACAACTGCCGTCATTAACACCCGATCATAATATTTTTACAAACACTAAAGATCAGTTAAGAAGTAGGCAAGCTATTTATAAAATGTTTGTTTTGTTTTTCAACATTTGTGTTTTTGTAGTTTGTAGCATTGTTGTGTTCCGGCAGCTAGAGATAAGATAGCCAGTGCCTCACTAGTTGAAGATCCCGGGTAAAGTGCTCTTCCAGCTTCGGCCTCATCATCACTTAACATCGGGCGGGGTGTGGCCCAAGTGTTTACCCGTAAGATGTATACATAAACAGAAAGACGTTTTTGAATGCGTCAGAGCCCCTCACCTTTCGCTCGTGGTGCAGCTCCAGCAGCGCGTCGGCGTCGGGCACGGACTCGGGCGCGCCAGGCCCGTGCATGCGCTTGATGGCCTCCGACACCCACAGCTCCAGCTCCTGGGGGACGCGTACAACAGGTTTAGTCCCAAGGACTGTATAGGGAGGGGGGGGGGGGGGGAAGCACTAAACGCAGCATACATGATGGCCTACGACACTCACAGCTCCAACTCCTAGGGGGAGGGAGCAGGTTAGATAGGTCACTAAACATAGACAGTTTGGGAGCTACAGCATAAATGATTGCCTATGACACCAGCTCCAACTCCTGGAGGGGGGAGGGGACGGAGCCGGTTATATAGGTCACTAAACATAGACAGTTTGGGAGCTACAGCATAAATGATTGCCTATGACACCAGCTCCAACTCCTGGAGGGGGGAGGGGACGGAGCCGGTTATATAGGTCACTAAACATAGACAGTTTGGGAGCTACAGCATAAATGATTGCCTATGACACCAGCTCCAACTCCTGGAGGGGGGAGGGGACGGAGCCGGTTATATAGGTCACTAAACATAGACAGTTTGGGAGCCACAGCATAAATGATTGCCTATGACACCAGCTCCAACTCCTGGAGGGGGGAGGGGACGGAGCCGGTTATATAGGTCACTAAACATAGACAGTTTGGGAGCTACAGCATAATTGATTGCCTATGACACCAGCTCCAACTCCTGGAGGGGGGAGGGGAGGGAGCCGGTTAGATAGGTCACTAAACATAGACAGTTTGGGAGCTACAGCATAATTGATTGCCTATGACACCAGCTCCAACTCCTGGAGGGGGGAGGGGAGGGAGCCGGTTAGATAGGACACTAAAGATAGACCCTTTGGCCGGCATAGCATTAATTATGCCCTATGACACCCACAGCTCCAGCTCCTGGGATCGAACATCACCTTGGATAGGCCACTAAACATAATTAATTTTATTATCGACATTATTAAATTTAATAAACATCAGTTATTAAATGCGAATATAAAACCAACTAGCAAATCTAGTGTAGGATTACTACCTAGCGGTTTTTGTCTCCTGGTACTCTGTCATAGCTGCATCAAGGTTGCGCGCAAGTTTTGCGTCTTTGGTAGACAAGTGAGGTCACCCTATACCACGTTGGAATTGTCGTTGTGCTAGTGCCCTGCCACAGCTTCATCATTGCAGACTATATACCAACCTAGAAGTTGTCACCTCGAGGGTCTCATCCATTACGCGGGCTGGTAGACTATCCACGCTACCGTATGGGCTATATCATCTTGAAGTTATTTTAATAGTGTTTCGCTTCAGCTGCACCCAGCCCGCACGCAGGATCAGCAGGTTAATAGACTAACCGTACTCTACAAGATATCAGTTTGAGGTTCTCCAGGTTGCACCCCCGTTCAGCAGGCTGTAACGCTAGTACCTTGAGGTGGTCGTCGCACTGGTGCTCGGTGACCGCGTCGTCCAAGGCAGCCGTCCTGGCGGCGGCCAGCTGCTGCAGGCTGTAACGCTAGTACCTTGAGGTGGTCGTCGCACTGGTGCTCGGTGACCGCGTCGTCCAAGGCAGCCGTCCTGGCGGCGGCCAGCTGCTGCAGGCTGTAACGCTAGTACCTTGAGGTGGTCGTCGCACTGGTGCTCGGTGACCGCGTCGTCCAAGGCAGCCGTCCTGGCGGCGGCCAGCTGCTGCAGGCTGTAACGCTAGTACCTTGAGGTGGTCGTCGCACTGGTGCTCGGTGACCGCGTCGTCCAAGGCAGCCGTCCTGGCGGCGGCCAGCTGCTGCAGGCTGTAACGCTAGTACCTTGAGGTGGTCGTCGCACTGGTGCTCGGTGACCGCGTCGTCCAAGGCAGCCGTCCTGGCGGCGGCCAGCTGCTGCAGGCTGTAACGCTAGTACCTTGAGGTGGTCGTCGCACTGGTGCTCGGTGACCGCGTCGTCCAAGGCAGCCGTCCTGGCGGCGGCCAGCTGCTGCAGGCTGTAACGCTAGTACCTTGAGGTGGTCGTCGCACTGGTGCTCGGTGACCGCGTCGTCCAAGGCAGCCGTCCTGGCGGCGGCCAGCTGCTGCAGGCTGTAACGCTAGTACCTTGAGGTGGTCGTCGCACTGGTGCTCGGTGACCGCGTCGTCCAAGGCAGCCGTCCTGGCGGCGGCCAGCTGCTGCAGGCGCGCCCAGCCCGCGCGCAGGCTCGCCAGGCTGGCGGAGATCTCGGCGGCGCGCTCCGGGTGCCTGCGGGGACAACGCACGTAAACTATACATGACACTCAATCTTGTCTAACAACTTTTCCCAAAAAATGGATAATCTTAGATTAACAGCTTTTTTAAGATTTAAAAGAAATTACGAAAAATAATTAATAATAAACAACGAAAACTATATTATTTCGGGTGACACGGACATATACTTTTTATGTCGCTTTTTTGTATTTTTTTTCTTACGATAATATTTTATTTCGGTGCACTCGGAGAGGTCTAAGTCAATGTCAAATAATTTATTCAATTTCAGCTTCCACAGGTAAATTTAACTTTTTTATTTTCAAGTGCTAATTGCTGCACTGAAGCTAAATTAAATATTCGACCCAGTCGAGAATTGAACCTGGGTCTTCCGCAATCCGGGCGGCTGCGCTAACCATTACCCGGGAAAGCTAATTTTATAAATATTTAATTCAACTTCAGTGCAATAAATAGCACTTAAAAATAACATAACAAACATATAAGTCGCACATAACGTGTAACATTTGACATCTCACATCAGTAATAAGCAATTTTAACATTATACTCTGAGAAAAATGGGTCAGGTATTACATCATTTCATTACTATAAAATAAATGTAGTAAATACTCATTAGAAGACATTTGACATATCAAAATGACCTTTTATAGTCAAATGACACTAATAGTATATCGATTTTAAATATACAAAATGTCGCGCGCTTACGCGCTTCCACGACTTCCTGTGATACTGTTACACATACTTCCGTCCCATTTCACGAAATCACTCCCCCCCCCCCCCCCCCCCATTGCTTATACAGACAGCGAGCGGAAAGATGTCGCGCATGTAAAAAGGTAAGTTACTGTTGGGCGAGCGCCGCGCCGCCGGCCTCCAGCGCCTGTATGCGGCCGCCGACGGCGCTGGCCTCGGCGGCGCGCGCGGCGTGGCGGCGCCGCAGCTCTTCGGCGGCGGCCAGCGAGCGCCCGCGCTCCGACCGGCTGAACAGCGCCGCCTTCTTGGCTATGCGCTCTTCCGTGTCTTCTACGTCTCTGTGGAGGGAACGTTACGGTAGCGTTAACGCGCAAACGACGCAACTCTCCTTTACATAGCATCTTCGATCGATAACGTACTAGCTTCCCGATGAGCGCTTCAATAGTAAAAGCAAACATTAAATATTAAAAGTCTCAGTTGCTAAGATGTTTCAGTAAAAAATTTAACAAAGAAAAAGCGTTCTGCAGTGTATTTTTATAAATTTGGGAATCAAAGTTCCGACGGAAAAACACGAAATCTACGTGGCCAAAGTCGGAAAAGCGCTAATACAGCTTAACTTTAAATTGTAATGCGATGTGATTGCTATCTGTTTTGTTATCTCAAATTTAAAAAAAGCAATCACACCACACACACACACGCACGCACCCTCGCACACATAAATGCTCAACTTTCTTTAGTTTTTATTTTGATAACTAGCTGACCCGGCGGACTTCGTACCGCTTTGACAGTTTCCATGACAACACTACAAACAAATCATTTTGTATTGGAAAAATTTCAAAAATCTAATAAAAATTTAGGGGTGGACCACCCTTAACATTTAGGGGGATGAAAAATAGATGTTGTCCGATTCTCCACCCTAGCCGATATGCACGCTAAGATTCACGAAAATCGGTCGAGCCGTTTCAGAGGAATTCAATAACGTACACCGCGACACGAGAATTTTATATATTAGATAGATATTTTATTCTCTTATTGCTAAATAATGTATGTAGAAGTTATGGAAGACGGTACAAGTGCTACAAAGAGCCAACCTCGGATATTGTTTTACACGAATGTGATGATGTGTGTGATGTGATGTGATAGTGCAATAAATATTTTCATATATTTTTTTATTTATCTACATAAATAAATAAATGTATCAATATTTTAAAACAAGCGTACCTGTTGAACGAGTGTATCTCCAGCGCGGCGCTGAGGTTGTCCCGGTACTGTTGCAACGCGCCGCTGAGCGCGCGCCACTTGGCCAGGAACCCGTCGCGGCGGGCGGCTACCACGGTGGCCTGCTGGCTGGGACCCTGGAGAAGGCATCAATGTTAAAGTAAATAGCCTATGACTACCACTCAAATTGAAATCAAACCGTCACTACAATTGATGGGTAATGGTTTAATCAGCACGCCTGCCAAATGCGGATTGATGATCACAAATCTGGGCTATAAATCAAAAAAATTACGGAACATAATTTGCCCAACTTGGGTGTCGAACCCGGAACCTTCGGGTATCGGGTCGAGCGTTTTGCCACACGACCACCGAGGCGTTACCAATGTTAGAAGTGTTATTGAAATACGGTAGCCAGTTTCTCAGTCAATGAGGGTTCCTAAACTACTGAGAAACTGGTGTGAATCCCACTAATGTTTACTCCAATGATAGTTTTAAATGTTACTACAGCTTTGAAGACCTGATATTTCCGTGGATCCTTTAAATCAGAACACAGCAATGCACAATAATGCTGCTAGAAGACTGACATTCTGGGCAGAATTCTAGATAAAAATATATCTATGTATATACTGACGACCTCCGTAGCCGAGTGGCTTGCACGCTGGACTTTGGGCGGCGCTAACTCTGAGGTCCCGGGTTCGATTCCCGGTCGGGTCAATGTCGAAAGCGAACTTTTCGATATTGTGTCGTGTCTGGGTGGTTGTGGTACCGTCGCTGTTTCTGATTTCCATGAAACGAGTGCTTTACCTTGGGATCAGAACAATATGTGTGATTGTTGTGTTTTCTCATATTTATTCTCATATTCTCATATCTATGTATCTGGCTGGGATCAGTCAGCGTCATGTTGTATGCAGCCTACCAGCTTCAGGAGCTCGTCATCCACCTGCGTGTTGAGCTATGCTGCCACCAGACTGCAGTCGATGTTGAGCTTAATGAAGTTTGCAAGCTCACAACGCGACAGATCCCACCTTTCCGAAGGCTCGAAGGACCAAATTGTCGGGTGTAAGTCCAATAAATCGATATGGTAGAAATGGTAAAAACACAAAGTGGAATTCACAATGGTATATTGGTATAATGGTAAGTGAGAGTACGCGCGGCGCAGTTGGTGTCCAAACTTAAAGTTTGATAACACAACGCTATAGTAAATTAATTTGTGGTATTTCATCTGCAAAGGTGGATCTGCATGGCCATCGGTTGCAACGACCGTTGGATAGATGGCGCACTGTGCCGCTATTAGCACTCAAATATTAAAAAGCAGTGACAAAATTCAGCGCTCACGTCAGCCTTCCCGGTAGCAAACCAGTCAGTGCAGCCGCCCGGATTGCGGAAGACCCAGGTTCGATTCCTGGCTGGGTCGGGTGGGCGTTTAATTTTTTCACTGTATTTTATAAATATGGTAAATATTTCATTTAGCTTCAGTGCAGCAGTTAGCACTTGAAAATAAAAAGTAAAATTTACTACCGTAGAGATGTATGCTAAGCTGCGCTGCGTACCAGTTTTGACTTTACGTACAGCAAACGCGCGTCGCTGCCGCAGTTGTACGGCGAGCGTGCCTACCTGCTGCAGCAGCTTGTCGGCGAGCGCGCAGATGCTGCGCACATGCTTGTCGTCCACTTTCATGTCGCTGTCGAGGTCGTCCAGTTTCCGCAGCAACGCGCTGCAGTGTTCGTAGTCGCGACCCAGCTCGTGCGCTTGCACCTGCGCAGATAAGATAAGATAAGATACATTGTAGAAGAGAAAATAGCAATTTCACAAGAGTTACTTGTAGCCTAAACTGAATAAATGATTTTTTGAATTTTTTTTTGAAATTTGAATGCGTTATTAG